>JAQPZY010001588.1:666666-1333333 GCA_029931535.1 Margaritifera margaritifera
TTAACATCTCAGGAGTTTTATTTGACTCTGGCAAACAGCTAACAGGCAGTTACTTTTCCAAACTATGACTCATACAGTTAATGACATTTGTCACTGTCAAAATAAATAAATTCCTAAAAAGGAGTTTTTCTTTGTGTGACTGCTTCAACAAGCTTAGAACTAATAGTATTGTGCAGAAATCATTTTTATTCTTTCAATCACATTGCTCTTTGACTTAAAAATCAGTAGGGTTCTTCCTTACCCTAAGTGCAAGCTAGCCACAATGTTTTGCAGCCAGAAATGATGGAGAACTTAAATGTGAAAATAATTTTTCTTCTTACAGTTGCCATAACCTTGGCCTTTGACCTTTTGTGCCCAAAATTTATTGGGTTCTTCCTTACCCCAAGTGCAAGCCAACCCCAAAGTTTGGTAACTGTAGATGGTGGAAATCTTGAGTTCTTGTGCAGAAATGATATTGGTAACATACAGACAGATGGACAACTCTATAACATAATACACTCCACTTTATGACGAACATACAAATATCAAAATGAAACCCGAAATTAGTTTGCATAATATCATGATAAAAATACCTAGTGTCTTAAGTTAAATACATGCATATTTATCATACATTAATTATCAATAACAAAGGATACAATTAATAGTTGTCTGATAATCTTCTAAACATACACCACATGATATCATTCCTGTGTTTCTCTGTCTGTCACTGAAAGACAAAAATGAGAAATTATGGTCATCATTCGGTCATCTTTCCCTTTCTCTAAATAACTGTCATGACAAATCATCAAACATCATTTAAAATTTGTGCAACATATTACCAAACTTCATACTATCAAAATTTTCTAAAAGAATGCTTTTGTAAAGGATTTCCAGGCAGTTCAGCGAAGATGTTTTGTGCAGGCAAAGCTGTCTTCATTCCTGTTTGTCACTTTTCAATGTTCACATTCCTTTTGTCACTTTTCAGTGTTCATTTAACATAGCTTTTTTTTTTAATGAATAAAATTCTTTGGTCAGATAGTTTAGAATCTTTTTCATTGTATAAATTCCTAGATATCTGCAAAAATGGCAATTGCATGTATTTATTTCATAGTCGCCAGACCCCATTCTAAACTCTTTTGTCTTCATTAACCTTTAATCGAAGCTCCTAATACATTAAAACTAAACAGACTTTGGCAATGAACTAGAATTGAGCAGCAATGTCTTTGCATCCTTGCAGTAACCTTCTCCCTTCCCAGGAGACAGACAATACCTCTTTTACTGCTCTGCCCATCTGCCAGGTGCACCACACTTCCAATGAAAGCCACTTTGTCCAAAACATTTCATGAAAACAACTTTTATTGAATTATCAAAGCAATCTATGTAACTTCTTGTCAACCCTTTTTATAATTTGCAAATACAAACTGGACAAATTTTGAAGCATCTGATGAAGTGTCTTGTTCACAAAGTGTCATAAAACTGCATATAGTCTGCATGAATGTAACATCTGACGAAATATTTTTGGACTTTTTTGTTGCTTTTAAATGAAGTTTCATTTTAGCAATTAACAAATTTGGAAAATTACAGATATATGTATCAGTCTGTGCTACATACTTTCAAAATCAGCAGTGGATTGTAGATTGCATAACAATCTAAAAATATTCGTGCACACTTCATAATCAAATACACAGGGTAAGTCTTAATGGGTAGGAAAAGTACATGCTACTTTACTGCAGATTTCTACTTTCATAATGGTCCAAATAGGTAATGTTCTTACAGTTTAACTTCACATGATTTTTCATGGTTACAGAAAGGACAGTTAAACAGAGTCTCCAGTTTTTCAATAGCCTTTCTTTTGGGCGGAGGTTTCCTTGACTTCTTTCTGCGTCCCATTCTTTTACAGGCTATCTGGAAGAAGAACATATTATGATGATGAAAGAACATTCGACTTAAAAGCAATATCAGGCTTTATACAAAGGTGGCATTTCAAACTGTGGCAGGGGATTTTTCATGGCTACTTTGGCCTCTAGTCCATATATGGAGTTTCTTCCTTTTGTAAATAGGCTACCCCCAGATTCCCTTCTACTTTCTTTGAATCTCAGAGATCACCCTAGCCTCCCACAAGAAGTCTCTTCTCCCTCCATGCAGAACAGGGAAATTGGAAGGTCCTTTAGAGTGACTTGATAAATTTTTATCACAATACCAAATCGCTATATATTGCAGAGCAGTAATAGTGTAGTATAGTACTAGTAGTAGCAGTTGCTGCTTCTGCTACTACCATGGTGTAAAATGGTGTTGGTGAATGTGGGCAGATAAGTTCGTCATCCCACCTGCAAATTTCACTTCCACATTACATTCCCAACAATGGCATGGTTATCAATTATTTTTTCCATCCTTTTTGGAGAACTTCAGCCAAATTTGCTGCCAGATGAGTGATTTTTGCCTTTTTTTCGTCACCAGCTCATACAAGACTCAAAGCTTTATGTCCGCCCTTTTGGGTTGCTGCTAATGCAGTAGGCTACACCTCTAGGACAGTCTCAGGAATCAATTTGCTTTCAAAATTAATGACACTCTGGATTATATTCCAATATAAGAGCACATTCAGAAGAAAAAGAAAATCACAAACTTTGGTCAATAAAACCACCAGTAATCTAGTTGCCAAGTAAGGAAATAAGATTGTTCAGAGTGAACAATTTAGGATCTAACATTGACTATGCAATAGAGAATTACTGGTGAAATCTGACATTCTTGCAGCCTGAAAAAGGCATAACTCATTACAAATAGCTCTATCTCAAACACCACTATTTCTATCTAAATCCAGCTGTCCCTACAGAGATAATAGCTGTCATAGTGACAAAATTATCATATTTGACAAATTTGACACAATATGATAAATGTCTAATAACCAAAAACAATTATGAAAGACCCTTTCTTATGACCAATATTCCATTTTCCACTCTGTTACCATGGTAGATACACATCCCCCCCCCCCTTTTTCAGATTAAACAAATGTCATAACAGACTATTTTATTCTCTGTATTGGATATATATAATATTGAGACAACAGAGCTTATAGACATTGTAAGTGCATTGTCAGTGCTCAATTTAATTTTTTTCAAGAGACATGCCCCTGGACAAGTGGCTTTAGAAAAATAATTTGCCCTTAAAACTATTCCACTTGCCCCAAGGACCATATTTTTATAAAAAATTTTGACAGTGCTGACATTGCTATAATTTAAACTGTTTAATGAAAAAGAAGTATAAAAATGCTTTAAATTCACTCATATTCTGTGTTTATTTGCCTCTCAAAATAGTGTAATTCACACAAAAAATGTGTGACCTTATCTTCTAAAATTTTGATTTTATTTGATTTAATGAACAGCACTGTTTTCTCCAGATCCTGGTGTAAACATGCTGCCAAAAAAGTTTATTCTTTAGAGCGCTGTCAAACAATATTCATGCATGATTTTGTTCACTCAAAATTTGATTTAATTTCACCTAAAGCATAGTTTTTCTCCCGGTCCTGATGTCAATCAGTGTCCAAATGTCTTATCTATGTCATCCTTATTGACTGGATCAGCAGAGTTTATGTTCATAAGCATCTGAATTGCCCTTCTTTAAACAGTTTCTTTTTATAATTTTTATATTGTTCACGAGACTGAACCCTTATTTATATAATACTGTAGAGGAACTCATAACATGATTTCCAGCAAGTTTACAATATCTGCATCTGCATGTTCAGCTGTGGAATTCTTATTAACTGCAACATACACCTCTGTTCTTAGGGACTCTAAATATCTATGTGTTCAGTTTTGACATCAGGTCTGTGTACTGTATATTTCAATATAGGGACGAGTATTTGTGAGACTTGGGGCTGTTTTGTTACCTGTAGGCTGCAAAAATCTCTACATGTTGCTCAATCGAAGTTTGAAACAGAAGTAGGAGAGCCATGGGTATTTTTGTAATCAGTAAAACCAATAGCTTCAAGTTTCATAATTAATTCATGTCATAGTACAACTGGTGCATCAAAGAAAACACCCACTCCAAATATCAAAAGAATCAGCAGCTAACAACTCATTCAACTAAAGGTATTACAAGAAAATGTTATTCTTTCTGTTCCTTTAAGGTGAAAAACATTGTTTTGGACTTGTTTATATATTGCAAATTGCCTAGTTTAGTTTAACTGTAAAACAACTGCATATCTTGTAAGCATAAGCATGGGACAGCTCATTATTATTCATAAATGACAGTGAGGGCTAATTATAAGTAACCAATAAAATATGGAAAACATAAAATGTAGTGTTCCCCATTCATAGGTCATGTGCTTCGCTTTATATAGAAAGTATATAACTTTCTATGCAAGTAAGCAGATAAGGATGAGACCTACAAATGCAGCTCCAGCTGGTATTGGTGGTGGGGGTGGGGACTGAATATTAATAATCTACCATGGTCTTTCAAGAATTTATCAATGAAAATGCTGCATTTTGTTGGCACGCTCAAGGTTTTGTCTGTCAAAATCAGACACCACTTTTTTGACAAGTCCAATGGGCAATTCACTTAGAATACAGGAGGGACCCAATCTACACATAGTGGGACCCTGGGCTTCAGATTATCTGATCTTTTTGGCACTAACAGTGACAAAATTAATGTTTCTCTGGCCAAGTCACACCAGGAATCTGAAATGGCAGTGACCTTGAGCACAAATGATCGAGGAAACAATACTTCCTATGGACTGTTGTGTCTTGTTCAACAAATGCGCATTCTTTTGATTTTAAAGGAAAACATGCATCTAATAAATATATGTCAACATGGTCATATAGGCACATTTACTCAAATTAAATTAAATATTAATTGTTGTTCTAAAATTTAATACTAATATAGCTTAACCAAAGTCTATTCAATCCTGATTGTTGAATGCTCTGCACCTTAAATGTCATCAAAAAACTTCCAGATGAAAATTATTAATTGCTATGAACTTTTACAATGGTGGCCAGGTACTAAACTGGGTCAAGAAAAGAGGACATCAGGTCTATCATAACAAATAACTGGGTAGAACAAAATTTTTTCACCACGCGCAGCTTTCATTGTGATAGCACAGCGCACAACATTCAATCTGGTTTGTACTGGATCACACCTTTTGGTTGATCTGATCCAAAAATGTCCTAGTACTTTAACACTGATTTTGCCATATGTATTTTTCTGGGAGTGTATATAATGACTTTCCAGAAGAATATGGCTGCATTAGGATCCAAATAAAGTGAATAATTGCCATTTAAAGGTATGTGTAATCAAATTCTAAAAAATGGCACCCATTTCTGAAATAGTCGGTACTGAATGCCCACATGACCTGTATGACTTGTACTATAATTTCTTACGAGCAGTAACATTGTATCAGCAACTACATTGAAAAACTAGTTTTCCAACATTACAAATATATTTCCTAATGCTGCACCCATATTCGCAGCTTAACATAGTGATAATAAATATAGCAGATAGTCTCTAGATTTTGTAGAAGTTGCAGTAATGCCCTGATGCAGATAGATATCACACGGGTCAAAAACAAATGAATCATACTCCAGTCTTGTTGGGTGACAGGGCTTCTAACTACTGTTGCTTTTACACGATTTACTAGTAGAATAGAGTTTATAATTCTATACACGAGAATTAATTTCTACATTTTAATTATCCACACACATCTTAATGTAGCATTAATCTATTTTCCTTACTCGGTGGAGGATTTACTTGACCTATCGTTGAAAATAGATATCGAACAGAATGCTTCACCGGCATAACAGTGTTAAATACATATCGGATATTAACAGAAATAGTTAATAACATCCCTAGATTGTTGGTTTCATAAACTGAATATTTTCAGTGGGGAAAATTTAAAAAAATTAATAAATACCTGATGATATTAGCAGTAAACAGAGTCGTAGATCACTAGAAGCCCAAACAACGACGTAACTCTATAATTTAGTCTGGTTCCCTGACCCATCTCAACTCCGTAACGTAGTCTGGTTCCCTGATTCGTATGCTCCTTGCGTTGCATTCCGATCTGGAGCACTCTACAGTTTTGTAGTTTGCATACGGTTTAGATTTTTAAAGAAAAAGAATTTCCCAAGTTTTCCTCTCTGGTTATCCTGGATATTTAAAAAAAGACCTTGTATATCTTAGGTATTATTAAAAGAACTTTTAATTCCCTTTTTTCGGGTGTATGATTGATGTGTGCAATTTTTGGTTATAATGTATACAGCTTGGTCTTACTTCAGATGTGCATATATATAAAAATGCTAGCTCCGCTTGGTCATTGTCACTTCCTGGACTTAAAAAGTAAATTTAAAAAAAAAAAGAACCGATAACTTTTTATTACTTTTTATATAATTTGTAATTCATTCATTGTACTTTCAGAAGCTGGTATTGCCTACTTTGGCAAAATTAGTTTTCCTTATTTTAATAACTGCTAAAAATAGTATACCTTGGACTAATTCAGGCTGATTTTCGAGCACATGGGAGCAGCCATTTTTGTCAGATGTGTGCTTAAATCATGTTGTACAATTTCCTCAAGTACAATATGTAAAGAAATTTCAGCCACAGTAGATGAAAATAGCATAGAAGTATGCCAACATTCTCTTCATTGTGCATGTTGCATATTCAAACAACTTCACATTACACCTGTCACTCTCTCAGAAGTAATATCTGTAGAGCGCCTCCAATACCAGACTACTCCGTAACGGAGCTTGTTTAGGGAACCAGACTATGATGTTACAAGTTATACGCGGCAGGAGTTACAATATACCGATGACGTCACAATGAAAGGGTGTTTTGGGGATGTTTTAATTCTTTAAGTGGAATGCCATCCGGGTAACCTGGGTCGTCGGTTGAAACACTAGTGTTTACCCAACAATCTAGGGTACCCCGATGCACTGAATGCTTAACTGCTGAGCATGCGCAACACTGCTTTAAATCATATATAGCGACGACGGCCCTGTATATATATATATATATATATATATATATATATATATATATATATATATATATATATATATATATATATATATATATATATATTGTACATATTAACATATTATTCTGGATACATTTTTTATATTAAAATAAAAACACCTGTGTTGTATAGGTTCCCGTTGAGAAGTAGAAATATCCCAAAACATCGTAAGCAAAATACTTTAAAGCGGGATCAGCCCAGTTATTGAAAATATGTTTCTGACCCGCACCAATAACAATAGAAGTGACCAAATACAATAAATTTATCAATCAAGTTCATATATAATCTTATAATTCAAACCTATTGGATAGATAGTATCCAGACGGTGAATCCAATATTATTCTTTAAACGGACGTTCTATTCCAGAATTAACAATATCAATTGCTTTAAATGAAAAATCTTGCAAATTATGGAAGCCGTCATTAAAGTGTGTGGTGACATGCGATTAAAAAGATGGGTCGTTAAAGTTATTTATGTTAAATCTATGTTTCTTCATGTGTTTAGACACTTGCTGACTGGTTTATCCAACATATTTCTTTTTACAAGGTATCAAATAAATAACATTAGATGTTGCACAGTTAGCATCATAACGCATCTTAAACGTTTCTGTGGTATTACTGCTGCTGAAATAAGTATTTTCATTAATGAAAGAACAGTGCGAACATCTGGGTCTATTATATTTAGTTGATGAACCATGACTTGTAAACATTTAACAGCCAAACTCATTTAGTATTGAAATGTGCTAAATTTCTGAAATCTGATGTCAGAACCAACATGCCGTACTCTCCAGTTATAGTTTTCATACTTAATAGACATACTGATATTTCATCTTCGCCTCCTGTTATTAGTTATGCTAATGTACATATGTTAAGTTCTTCCATTCAGCTTTATTTCATCACTGTTTTCCTTATGGAATATATATGTATGCACCTTTTTTCTTCCATAGATCCGAACTCTTTTTCAAGTTGTGCCGTGTTCAGCACGTTTACTTTCCACACCTTGTTCATTTCTACGCTATTTATATAGCGTAACAAATGGATTAGAGTAGTGGAGATTTGAAATAAAGAAGAAAAAAAATCCTGTTTACGACGACGACGATGACGACGACGATGACGACGACGACGACGACGACGACGATGATGATGATTATGATGACATAAGACCAACACAAGATCAAATTCAGGTTTATAATACTGTAAGTCTTGCTAGTGGTTTGGCAAACCAAATTATTGGATATTTTAAAATTATTGTTCGGTGAAGAACAAAAAGAAATTAAATCAGAGTAACTATTCAGAAATCCTAGTTACAAAGTGGGCTCGGACTTTGCAAGAAAATATGCAAGGAATATGTATGGAGATACTAATGGTGCAATATACATCGTACCCGAAGACAGATCCGTTGGTGCAGTTGATTTAAGGATCACTTTCTTCTACCATAACATATGCATTGAATTATAACTGGATAATGTAGACTTAGAGACACAGAAGAAACAGCAGAGCGGCTGACCGCAAACGCAGAGCGTCCGCTTGTGCAAAGTCCAAAGTTTTGAGACACAACCTATAAATACTCACTACAAACTACGCTTGTATAAAGGCAACAAATAGAAGATGCTCGAGGTATACCATTGATGGAAGAAATGCGTACTGATGCGCATGAATTAACTCGTGGATTGAGAAAAGGAAAAACTGCTTTGAATGAAATAATTGGTAAATTAGACTAGGCTTCACTAAGGTGTCTTCCAGTGAAAATACCTGAGCTTAAAGGAAGAAATTGTTGGAAAGTTACTTACCACACAAGAAGAAAGAGAACTGAGAGGATATAAAGGCTCTGTTGATGTTACCGCTTCAAAAATAGAAGGCTTTAAATAGAATTAGAACATCTCGATGAACAAATACAAATACTTGAAGGAAAAATAAAAGAAGACACCAATTAAAGTTGAAAAATATATTACAAAATGAACTTGACAAGCTGTAATTATGAAGTCAAAACTAGTTGTAAATATCGCAAAAATGTGAAGATATTTACAATTTCAAGAACGAAAAAGTTAAAGAAATCATAAGAAGTCAACTTCTTGTAGCGTGAAGACCAAAAACTACTATTCAAATAAAAACCAAAACTGATTCAAAGAAAAAAAGACGTAACAAGAGCTGCTATGTCGACAGCAACAGCAATGAAAATATCAACAATGGCTCTGCTTATAGCTAATGCTGTGAAAAGTGTTGTTTTTCCTACTGTTGTTCTTACTTCATCTCATCTTCAACGTTATGCTTCAAGTGAATAATTGTTTGACAAAATTAAGAAGAGCTTAATACATTTCCAACTATTTGTTCTAGCTATCTAAAAGGGCAGCAGCAACATTGCCTGTAATTACTCGCTGTGTGATATGTTGGATGCCCATGAGTGTTGGACAAAATTATCTCTTTCCTCCCTGAACATGTTGTTTTATTAGTTTTGGCATTAGTGGGCTTGTTATCTGCATTGTTGATCAAAGGAGTAAACAAAACATCGAACAGAATTTGCGAAGCTTGTCAATGTAGTTGTGTTATAAGTTTATTAATAATTTCAAAAAGTAAAAAATAACAGCTCCCACAACGATTAGTCGGAATATAGAAGATTGTTTGTTTAGTTCATGGTCAGTATTGTTTTTGGCGTTTCTTGATTGTCATGTGTCTTCATGCCGGAGGTAATCTGCACCGAAGGTGCAATTTTTGAATGTACGAGTATTTAATAGTGTCAGAGACAATGTGTGCCCGAGGTAGTACAATCACCCTGACAGCTGTGTCAGAAGTGATGCTATTTCCATTACTATCCTACAGAAAACAGCAAATATAGCCAGTAGGTTCATCTTTGTCTGCCATAGAATTCATTTCATCAGCTGACATTGTTCTTCACTATTCAACAGTACCTGTGCCATAGTTATATTTACGTTTGCAAGCAGGTTACACAACAGCTTGTGTAGACTACCCGAAACCTTGGTGTACAGCTTTATGTTCTTCTGGCCCTTTTATCGATCTAGTTTTTGTTTTTGTTTTCATTGAGGTATCTCCAGTCACTCTGTGGTGGAATTTTAAAATTTTTGCAGATGAAACTATTTTTTTCCGACGTTGTTGTTATCTGATTTTAATGCATCGTCATCGGGGACAAGTATTTTACATTCAGACCGCAGTTTTCGCATCTGGAGATAAACAGGAAATTTATATACTGATTTGACTAATTTTGGTACAGTTTTGTCTATTGAATGTCAGGAAGAAATTCCGCAATCAGTTGATGCCTTCCATGCTGCCCAGTTTAGTCAATTCTGCCAAAATCGCATGTCACATTGTGATCTGTATCTTTTCACAGAGTCATCATTAGCAAATTTTAAAGTGTACCTATAACAAAATCTTTAATGTCTTCTATGTAAAAAAAAATATATATATAAAAATATAAAAAAATAGAGGTTCTGTGTAATATATTTTTTCTCTCGTAAACTATTTTTTCAGCATCAGGATTGTACTGTAAAAGTGAGTTGCAGGACAAGAGTAAGGCGCTGTTCTTGTTTGTCTTTTTAATCAGAAGTCCATTACTGGAGGTGATGTATCTCGAAGCGAGAACAAATTAGCAGTTGAGTTTATTACTTTTGAGCTGGAATCCTCCAATGTTGTCGCCGTTTCTTTATGGTATACACAAGCAGTATGATTTCTACCTATAAGAGTAAAGCTAGTTAAGTGCATTTATTTAAGATGAGTTTTTGCTAACACATTTAAATTCATTAATTTATTATAAAATCGGCTTTTCTTATGTAAATATATTGAGCCTCTGTTGACTGTTGTTGTTTGTTTTTTTTTCACACATTCACATGTAATTCTATGTTGATTTTCTCTCTAATCTTTTCATTTCCTTTTCTGTAACATCAGCTTATCCTCATTTCTTCTACACACTCTTTACTTGTCTGGCATTTCTATTTCTATTTTTTCTTCATTTCTTCTATGAGTTCTTCTGTGTTGCATTTGTAATATTTGACAACAACCGATTGTGCTTCGAACACATACATCATGCGTGATTGCACAACTTATTTGTAACGATTAGTTTCAATTGCTACTAGGTGTCAAATCAAAATTCTTTGAAAATCGAATCTTAAATATCTCTATAAGTATACACTGTGATAGGTGTGTTGGTTTTCACTTCATCCATATGGTCCAAACATTTATCCCAAAGCATCTTATTTGGTTTAATTTTGTGGAAATTCTTTGAGGCTGCAGATTCTTTTTAAGTGTACTAATATTGTACATAGTAAAATCTTTGTCCAGAAAAGACGCATAATTCATTGAGTAGTTGTGTGAATCACTACTTTACTTTCCTTGAATGAATAATTTGAAAGAAATGTTCTCATGGTTGCATCAACGTCCGTGTAATTTTCATTACCATTTATATTGTTCAAAATCTCATATATCAGCTTGTAGTCTTTTACATCTTTCACATTGTATTTACTTTTGTGCTTTCTTTTAAATGTAGCGAAAATGAGCTTTGCATTTTTAAATGTTATGTCTTTTCGTTCCTTCTGTGATGTCATTTATTATCCAGCTTGGACACTGTCTATATTGCAGTCACGTTTTTCGCGTGTACTATTTTGTTGTTTAACTGCCACGTTTTTTAAATCTACTTTCTGTTTTTCCTCTAGTTTTGTGATCAATGCAAAATTCCATAATTCCTTTATGGTCTAATGCACTGTTTTTTTCACATCTGTCACATTTTAGAAACTCATTATCTTTCACAACTCTAAATTTTCATCATCTTTAATGGTGCTATTCATGCATTGTGCTTTCGCCATTTATTTTAATGTCGTAATATTTTCAGCTGGTTTCCAACTGTTAAATGATTGATCACATCCTTTCCATTTCACTAGTACATACATTTTTCCCGTTCAATCTTTTAGGCTTCAATTTTTTTTTCAACTTTGTATTGCCATCATGTTTATGATATAGAGATCACTCTTCTTAATAAAATATGTCCAGTATATCCGCTCCTTTTAAGTCAGCCAGTTTGAAACTATCAGATCACCTGAGATTACTTGTCTGATTTTTAAATATTTCCTCAGTAAAAATTAGTAAAGTAGTCCTTTTCAAAAATTGTTTTGTATTTCAAAGTTCTAACTGCTTCACCGATATAAAATTTAGACGTTCCAAATGTACCAGTTTTCAAATAACAGAATGAATTGGTCCATAATTTTGTTTGCATTAACTGGAACCATGTCTATCGATGTGGGATGTATGTTAATGTATCCCTCAATCTGCTTTGGCAATACGTCAACCCATTTTCTGGTTTAATTTTTGAGTGAAATACTGCCACATTCTCGTCTTCAGAGTTTTGTTAAGCCTTTCTACTACAGATGTTTTTTTTTTTTTAATTTTTTTTTGGAGTAAGTTGAAAGTTGAAGGGTATTTAATATTTCTTTTTCCAACAAATCCCTTAACTTGTTTTGTTACATTTTCATTGAAATGTATAATATTAGGTCTTTGCTCTTTAAATTTGCTCTAAAAGCATTACTTATATAATTTCTCTTTTTCGTTGTTACTTTTTCAGTCCAAGGGCATTTCGAGAAAATATCTATCATTGCCAATATCTATTTGTATACATCGTTGTCTTTTGATATGTTTGCGTCTCAACAATGTCTGCCTGTCACTGATCATCCACGTGATTTACTTAGACCTTTCTGTAGAAAAATATTTTTTTCGCTTGCTTGCCCCCCCCCCCCCCCCCCATTGATTCTCCTGTTCTTCCTTTATCCATTCCTTCGTTCCTTTATTTGGATTTTTATTAGTTTTAATCCCTTGTTCAATGAAAATTCAGAAAAGATAACATCTTGGTGATCTTGAGATCGACAAACGTTTATTTCTTTAATTTAGGATGAGTTTTAATAAACGTTCATCGTTGAAAATCTCTTTAATTTTCTATTTCAATATCTTATTTCATGGAAATATTGATTCCGCGAGTTTCATATTGATACATCGGGGTGTGGATAAATTGAATTTCTGATCCAAAGTCTACCATGTCATCGAGTCCATTTAAGTATCGAAACTGGGGCTAATATTTATATATATATATTTCTTTCAATTTTAGCGGGGATATGTAGGAAAATTAAAAAAAAATGTTAAATACGATAATGTACTAGTTATATTTTTCCTCATTTTTAAATGGTTTTTTTTTCTTAATTTTATTTTTTGTTCCGTATCACATCACGGTTCTGAACTCCTGTTCACCGTCCAATATGTCTGCGCCCGTGGGGAATATAACTTGCCGTGCATTAATTTCATGTTAACTCGTAAAATGACAAAGTAGGAGTTAATTTTAAATGTAAATTATGTAAAATGAATTATGTTTATCAAATTAGTTGTAGAAATTTTTGTTTAGAGGTAAAATATGGAGTTATCTGTTTAAAGGCTCCACACCCAAAGGCTGAATTCCATATTGGTTGTTTTTGTACATTTCTATAGCAACGTTTACAAATAATTGGGTTTTAAAGGAGATGTTTCAGTGTCAGTAATTTACCGAAGGTTATTAAATGAACAGGGGTCAAATTATCATGTGGTATTAATGCAATTGTCGATAATTTTGCAAAGTTTAGTGATGGGAACTTCGAATTCAACTTCAGTACAATGTTCGATACAAATCTGTGTGACGGACATCCATTTCCTACGGAGAAAATTGCGCCTGTTTGCAAAAGGACCCAACAAAACAACATATGCAATGTACAAATAATTTCATTATCATAACTTAAATTGTATCATCGACCATCCAAACTTTGTGCCCATCCTTGATTCATGTGCCATATTTTTCACAACCTCATGCTCTTGTTTTGAGATCCAGATGGCCTCATTTCAGGGGCACAAACCATGGATGAATTTTGGGAAATAGGTATTGACATTCTCAGAAAAATGGTAGCTCGCAAAGAATTGAGAAAGTTCATAAACATTTTTCAATCATGAATAAATTGAGCAGATATAGTTGAATACTTTCTGTGGCGATTTTTAATAGTTTCTTGCAATATTATAATGCAAGCGTTAAAATCCGCGTTGAGGGCATGAACCATGGCAGGTTGAGGATATGTGCTAGATGTCAGATTTGACAGCATCCAGGGTGGGGGCCGACACTGCTCTTTCAGGGAGTTGGTTCCAGTAAGCAACTGTCGGAGGAAAAAAAGAGTGCTGGTAAACATTGACCCTGCACTGGTACATGATGCATTTCTGTGAGGAAATCTGGAATAATTGGAAACTATGCAATTACCAACAAATTTTGTCAACTAAACCCAAATTAGGCTCATGAATCAACTTCAAAATATTTAATCAGTAAATGGATTAAACCACTCTAAAATAAATTCTATTCACATAATATATGTAATTTGTTTCTCAGTTTGTAAAAATTATTTCCTTGCATTATCTTCAACTTGAAAGTTAATTGTACTATTCATTATTATTTCTTTGATTTATACAAGCTAAATGTTGTTTGAGAGTGTGTTCATGTCATCTTCTGATATATCTTACCTATTCAGTGTGATTGCTCAACACCTTTCTGAATCAAGTGACCAGAAAACAGCTGATGCAAGCACTGGAAGCAGATGATCAGAAGGTAGGACACTTATGTACGGATGATTGTTATTATGAATATTCTGTGTGATTTTGTGGAGGCGGTATTAAAGGGAAAAGAAACATGTTTCAAGTAATAAGCGTATACAATTTACATTTAATTATTTGGAACATTCTGCTCAGGAGATGAATTCTTCTGCTGTCAACAATACTACCAGATGTACACATGTTGATAATGACTTGACTACAGTAATGGAAGCAGAAGTATGAAATACTTGAATGCTTTCGATTACTGTGAATAGGCATGACATGAAATTAGGAACGGGAAATATTCTTACTGGTTTGACACTATTATTGGTGGATTATTCTTCATTTATAAAGTTGTAAAGAAAGGAAAAAGCCATTTTCTGTTTTTCATACCAATTTGTAATTGTATACTATACAAAATACATCATTTTTACTTGTAATGACCATGCGATCAATATATTTCAACATTAGTAACAGGTTGGCTCATTCTAGAATGATGTCACGTGTAACAGCTAACCAAGCCTTAGTCAAGGGTTGTAATGCAGTTGGTAATTTTGAACAATTTAACTCTTCATTAATTTGAATGGTAAACTTTGGGAATTCATTTGGGAGTAAATTTTACAGGAGAAATGGAGTTTTAATCTACAAATTATGCTCTATAAAAGGCATAAAAAATGTACATTTTGAAGATTTTCTCCATAATTGACCTTTAATGTTTAATTAGGTGGCTGCATGTTAACACTGACTGTAAGCTGAATCAAGTAAAGTAAAAAGGGTCCATTGAGTATTGAAGTCCTTTGGCTATCAAAAACACGTGACACCAGGATGCAAGAATTACATGACTTGGCAAATCCCTTATCTGGCAGCCCTGGGCATGTGAATTTTAGTAATAATATAAAATAGGCAAAGCCTAGGAGAAGCAAGTGCAGCATCAGTCATTTGTGAACTGAGTGTGCCTAATGAAAATGAATCATTTACTGTCTTAGTGCTTCTCCATATTGTCAGTGTTCGACAAATGACAATATATAAGATAATATTTCAGTTGTAAACCACATTGTTTGACTTGTTGTAATTAATAATTACCATATATGGAAATTGAACTCACATACATTGTATTGATCATTCTGATTGAGCAATATTTACTCCATTTTGATGACTTTTCAGTTTTTGGTCAATCACTGAGTAAAGCACAAGTACAGTAAAACCTGTCTTGAGAGACCGCCCTTTCTGACAACTAAAAGCTGTCTCTCAAGATGGGTGGTCTCTCATACAGGTTTGTTAAAATAGACCATTTTCCAAGGTCGAAATTCAGCACTGTTTATATTGTATTCTTTATTCAAAGTTCTTGTTCAAATATTTTGAATATATATCATCTAAAACTAATTTTATATAGCAATAAAGATATACATATATCATTGAACATGAATCACATTTATTTTTGAAGATCACATGTACATGTATTAGCATATGAATTTGTTTCTAATTGACTCCCTGTCTTTTATAACACCCTGTATCTGAGTTTTACCGATGTTTAAACTGGCTGCTATTTTGCAAGCACTCTCTGCTTTTTCACTTTTTCAGTTACATTAATTCTTTCCTCCTATGTTAGAATTTGTCTCTTTTTCATTGGAGGTTCTGCCATTGATATTAAGGTGCTAGGTGTTAACATTATTAGTGATCAATTGTAACAACAACTATAGCAGTTTTGATCAGGCTTGGGGAAATATGGAATATATAAACAATGTATATATGACCAATGAATGAAATAAAAAGACATAATTAACTCATTCAGAAACAGAATACATTTATTTAGAGAAAAGAGTCAGAGGCTTAATTCACCGAAGACATAAAGGGATTAACTCTATAAACAAAGGGTGTAACCGGCTACACTAAGGTAAACAGATGATGGCTTGGTGTGGGCTGTAATCACTGTAAAATATAAAAAAAAGAAACAAACAACACAACCCTTTAACATTAACAATCAATGCAGAAAATGATTCTCACTTACTGGTATTAAAAACAAAAACAAAGACCTCATTCACCCAAAGCATTATGGACTTACTACAAAGACAAACGATGTATGTGACCACTACACTGACTTTGGCACTACAGTGGCAGTTAGTGACATGTACTTTGGTCTGGTTTACATTCTATAACAAATGACACTATATGCATGACCTGTTTAATTTAATAAACCGGTAGCCAGCCTCATTTTGTATTTTTGTTTAGAACAGTCTTTACTTCTTAAGTGTTTGTGGTTACAAATGATTAAATAAAGGTCAGCGGTGTTTGTCTTTGTTCTCGCCATAAGGTCGTTCATAGAAGTGTTTTTTTTAGAACAATCTGCGTGTACTTTAGTCTGGTTTACAATCTATAACATCTGACACTACATGTATGACCTATACAATTTAAAAAAACTGGTAGACAGCCTAATTTTTTTTGTTTTTGTTTTTATTTAGAACAGTTTTACTTTTTAAGCAGTTGTGGTTACAATGAATTAAATAAAGGTCAGTGGTTTTTATCTCGCTTTTTGTGATGCTGTCGTTCATAGTAGTGTCGAAATGCATATTTTCCCAAGAAATCATGGTCGCTTGTTGCGTTCTGCAGGTGGTCACTCACGACAGTGCGTTTATATAATAAAATTGATCCATGCATTACGATTGTGGTCGTAAATGACAGGTGGTCACTCATAGCAGAGGTCTCTCTAGACAGGTTTTATTGTATACACAAAAGGGGTTTTACATAAACTGATGTCATTTCAACTTTCTCTTCTGACAGGATCTGCAAATTTAAGATGGTTGTACTGTCCAAAACTAGAGATGAAAACAGAATATGTTGAAAAAAAGAAAGATTTTATTTAATTATATGTTTAGAATTTTATTACATAGATTTCAGGGTCTAAAGCTCAAAGGTCAAGGTCACTGTGAATGAAAGAAGAAATATGTCTTCTGCAGAATAATTTAAGTTCTCTACCATTTACAGTTATCAAACTTTGTGGCTGGCTTACACATGGGTTCAAAAGGTCAAAGGTCAAGGTCACTAACTGAAAGAATGAAAATGGTTCTTCATCATGGTTAGCAATCTTTGTGGATGGCTTGCGTCTGGGGTAGGAAGAAACTAAGATTAAGGTCACTGTGACTAAAAGAAGAAAAATGGTTTCTGCACAGTAATACATGTATTAGTTCTACATTGTAGATCTGGACCAGTCTTTGTGGATGGTATACATCTCGGATTAGGATGAAAACCATTGATTTTGGGGTTAAAAAGTGTAAGGTAAAGATCACGGTGATGGAAAGAAGAAAAGTGCTTACTGCATACAGATTTCAGTTATCTACAAAACAGGACTATTCAACACGAGGGCAGGCATATAATGTGCCATTTACAGTGCTTACTGCATACAGATTTCAGTTATCTACAAAACAGGACTATTCAACACGAGGGCAGGCATATAATGTGCCATTTACAGTGCTTACTGCATACAGATTTCAGTTATCTACAAAACAGGACTATTCAACACGAGGGCAGGCATATAATGTGCCATTTACAGTACTTACTGCATACAGATTTCAGTTATCTACAAAACAGGACTATTCAACACGAGGGCAGGCATATAATGTGCCATTTACAGTACTTACTGCATACAGATTTCAGTTATCTACAAAACAGGACTATTCAACACGAGGGCAGGCATATAATGTGCCATTTACAGTGCTTACTGCATACAGATTTCAGTTATCTACAAAACAGGACTATTCAAGACGAGGGCAGGCATATAATGTGCCATTTACAGTGCTTACTGCATACAGATTTCAGTTATCTACAAAACAGGACTATTCAAGACGAGGGCAGGCATATAATGTGCCATTCACAGTGCTTACTGCATACAGATTTCAGTTATCTACAAAACAGGACTATTCAACACGAGGGCAGGCCATTCACAGTACTCTTGTTAAGTTATTCCTGTATAATTTTTCTATAATTTTTAAAGGTGTTGTTTAATTTTAGCCCTCTATTTCAGTTGTTCACAAACAAGCTCTCAGAGGAATTACCGAACATTGGATTTAACACAATAAAGACAGATGTAA
The DNA here is from genome assembly GCA_029931535.1 of Margaritifera margaritifera. Taxonomy (NCBI): domain Eukaryota; kingdom Metazoa; phylum Mollusca; class Bivalvia; order Unionida; family Margaritiferidae; genus Margaritifera; species Margaritifera margaritifera. Next base: position 685,323 of record JAQPZY010001588.1, read on the forward strand.
TTATCTGTCAGACAAGGTTAACTGGTCATGCTGTTCCTTGGACTGTAGTGCTGGCCCTTGCTCATGCATCACACAAGTCAGATGATTACTATTATTAGATGGAACGATCACTGTTATTAGCTGTTTCTTCCATATGGACAATCATTTTTGTGTTTGATGCATATAAAAATGATTATAATAAAAAACCCAATTAAATTTGTAAACTTTACATTTTAAAATTTTAAAATGCACATGTCCGATTTCTACTTTTGATTCAACTCAGTTACCAGTAAGCTTTAAAATTGTTTAATTGGTCATGTACATTTCACATGTTTTCAGTTTTTGTGTCATTAAATCCCTACAGATTTTTTAAAAGTTAATTGACTTTCATGTGTCTGCTGCAACATTGGTGACATTGTACAGCTAGTGATTTACATCTACACAAGACCTAAATATTTATTCTTGGAAATAGGTGATCATTGGAAACCATCTATTGGATGATACTAAGATTTAACATTCCAAAATTTCTTGAAAAAATACTATAGTATTCCAATGGAAAATATATCATACCAATAAAAAACTAATAATTATCCATTATGGTATACAGTACCATCAACATTTCTCCATTGTTTCATTTTTGTTATGTAATTAATTTAAATAGTTGTATGGATGATAGAAGAAGAAAAAAATCCATGTGCAGAATTTAATGGTTTTAATTTCTGCCATTCCTATGCACCTGTTTTCTTAATGGTAGAATCAATTGGACAGTGCTATGTTATTTCTGAATCCTGTTTTCCACGGGGAGATCTAAAACACATGAGAAAACATTTTAATTGACAAAAAGACAAAAAGAGATATTTTGGACTTTAATGGTCAGGATTTTCCCCCCTCTAAGACTATAGGTTAGTCATAGGTGGGCAAGATCTGCTGTGGCTTCTATTGTACATACTTTTTTTCCACTTTACATATAGTACAATTATACTTTTAATTCTTATTTTTAGTTGATGAAGAAGAAGACTGATTCACAAGATTTAGTACCAATGAATCTCCTAGAGTATGAGAACCAGATATTTCTGGATGCTTTCCACGAGGATGGACTCCTCATCACTGCCAAGTTAGTTTTGAACTTCTGATCATTATTAAAAAGTAGAATTAATGGATTGATGACTTAAAAGAAACACTTCTGTGTATAATAATTTGACAGTTTAATAGGGTTTTAGATTTTTACTAGTTGAAATGACATTTCCCTGTGATTTTTTAGAGGTATTCTGAGTGACAGTAGTTTATGACTTTTGAGATGCTTTCTTGACCCAGCCAAGTAGTTACAGAGTTGTAGCCCAGGCGAAAAGTATTGCAGCCTTAGCAGGTGTTGATATCAATTTAGCAGACAAAACAAACTCTTACACATTCACAGGCATGTGTTTTTATAGCTGATTGACCATTAAAACAGTGCTCATTAATGGAATGTACAAGTATCATCAGCAGGAAATACAGTGAAACCCTGCTATAGCATGCTTCGTTATAGCATAAATTGGGATAAAACACAATCATGGCATGGCTAAAATAAATATTTTTTTCAAATCACGAAAAATAATGTTTAAAAATTAATTATGATTTTGGGGAAGAGTTTGTTTATGAAATTGGATATAACACGATCGTGGTGTGGCTCCTGAAAATTTTACAAAAAAGTCACAAATTTCTTGAAGTACTGCAAGTTTTATGACAAAATAAAGACGAGTTTGATTTAATAATTTTCAAGTTGTGTTGTATTCATGAAGAAAAAGTGTCTTATGTTTGCATCTTTCTTTATACAAATAAAGATGTTGAACATTTCTATTTGTGAATGTTCATTTCAAATGTGTCATTAGTCAGTCACTGTACTTTGATCTTAGTTTATTTTTGAAAGCTGTCAGCTCATTGGAAAGCTGATAAGTGTTAATCATATTATTATTGATCCATGAACAATAAAGCCATTAAGTCTTTTTGTGTTTGTCTTCAATGCATTCAGTGTACAATCATTGCTCAAACAATAGCCGACATACGTTTGCTCATTCAACTACATACACAACCAAGTACCAAACAATTCTGTGGTTGAAAAAAGATTCTCACCTGAATTTATAAATCAATTAATTTAAGTAATTGCTAATCAGCAAAGTCAATCTCACAGCTAAAGGTTGTTCAAATTATGGGGCAATGATTTATAAAACATTAAAAAAAACAACAAATACTGCCAACATGCACATGTGGCTTGTAGGTGTTGTTAAACAATCACCACACAATCAGTTGAGCAGTGAATAATGTCATCCATTCCCTTTAAAAATGAACCCATTGTTGATTAACAATTATTCTTGCTGTAGTTGTTCAAACAAATGGCGTCAAAGTGTTAATTAGTGGGTATTTACAATTAATAATGGTACATGGAAACATAAAGCTTTTACTGTTAATGAGAAGCTTGAAGCCCTGGACAGGATTAAGTCCAGTGTTAAACAAAATGCAATTTGCTTGAGATTTAGGTGTTCATGAGTCGACCATCTAAGGATGCAGGAGGCAAGAAGCCAAACTAAGAGCGATGGTGATGGATATGCATGAAAGTGAAGGACTGAAGAAAAAGAAAGCCATACTAGTGGAAGACACAACTTGATGCAACCCTGTATCAGTGGTTTGTTCAGACTAGGGCTGAAGGAGTGCTTTTATTGGGACCTATTGTAAAAGCACAAGCTAAATAATTTCACATTTACTTACATGGGCACGATTCCAGTTTTAAAGCTAGCAATGGATGGGTAGACCATTTTAAGAAGCAACATGGAATTAGCCAAGAGAATGTTTCGGGAGAAGCCACTATGACTTATCCAGATGAATTGAGAGAATTCATAGAGGAAGGTGGATATTCCCCATAGCAGATTTACAATTGTGATGAAACTGTATTTTGTTACAAAATGATGCCTGACACGACCCTGGCTGTGAAAACAGATGAACATAAACACAGAGGGTTTAAGAAAATAAAGGAGAGATTGACTTTGCTCTTTTGTGTGAATAAAATGGGAAGTGACAAACTTAAACTACTTTGTATTGAAAAATTCAAGACGTCAACGTGCTTTCATCATTTGAATATGAAGCCCCTACCTTTTTCATATAATGCAATGAAAAATGCATGGATAACAGCCACTTTGTTTGAAAACTGGTTTCAAAATGAATTTGTACCAGCAGTTTGATCCCACCTGAGAAATGGAAGATGGGCCTAAAGGCATTGCTATTGCTGGACAACTGCCCTGCCCACTCACCTGCAGAGAGCCTGGTTAATAGGGATGGTAAGATAAAAGTCAGCTTCCTCCTGAAGAATACCACTTCCAGGATTCAGCCACTGGACCAGGGCATAATTTCAGTATTAAAATGAACTATTGAAGACTACTTGTAAAAAAGATTGTTTCTGATGAAACTTCAGTTCAGGTGACACTATGGGGTCAAAATTTGAAAGAAGTAATGCACCTTGGGGGCAAATCCTGGGATGCCATTATGCCCAACTGCATTGAGAAATGCTGGGAGAAAGGACTGGGGGTGGCATTTTCTATTAGTCTGGATAATGGTGGCGATGTCAGTGATGATAACGATAGTTTATTTGGTGTGTTTTTTTAGAAGGATGTGTCTGAGGCTGACAGGGCATTTGGGATGTTAATGCAGTCAAGTGAAAGTGTGTGAATGGCTCACTTATGATAATGACTGCCCAGTTGTAGACCATGTTTTTGATGTGGAAATTATTTCAAATGTTACGGTAAACAAAACCAATGTTGATGCTGAGCATTGGTGATGCTTCTGATGATAACAGTGAGGACACCACACCTGAGGATCAACCACCATCAGCAACAGAAGCAATCTAAGGCTTAGAGTGTCTGATAAGATGGATGGAGACTTGGGATATTGACTATGTTCGAATTCTTCAGTTGAGGAATATGATTGACTTTGCTAAGAGCAAACATGTCAGTAGCAGGAAGCAGCTGAAAATCAATCATTTTTAAAAAAATCAATAAAGTACATGTATTCTGATTTGTAGCAGAGAAAATTCTATACAGACACCGTTTATTGACCCTGGGATATACATGTGCACACATACTGAACTGTAAATGTACTTCATCTTTCCTTACATAATTTTTTAATTATTTTTTTTGCATTGAATTCAGACACGTAATGATCTATGACAAAATAACTAAATATTATACTTCTATGTGCATATTTTTGATGGAATTATTATGGATTCACTCTTATACATGCCATGAGATTAGTTGGTGAGTACATGTGTTGATACTTTAACTATTCATGCTATACATTAGACATGTACACATACATGTACCAATGCATGGTTCTCTGAATAAAGTAAAATATTATATATGCAATCTCTTTGTTTTCACTACATGTGTATTTTTCATTTAATATGCATTGATTTAAAATGGTAACTGTGCCAATGATGCATGTAGTTTTGTGCCCAGTTTTATTACCACCCCTCCACTGACTTGGTTGGTTATAGCATGATTTGGTATATAGCACGATGGCGTGTTGTGGACCCTGACCATTGTGCTACTTCCAACTATGGCAGTGTTACTCAAGGTTTATATGTCCTTCTTGGTCATTACACCATGTATTTTGCCATATAACTTCACATGAGTACAGTAGAAACTATTCATTGTAATTAATTCTAACTGATAGGAGTGCCTAGATTACATTATTGTAATTACAAATAGGTACAGTACACACATCATGGATTGTGGATGTGGGCACACGGACAAGGTGTTAAGTACCCACCACAAATAGTGGATGTCCATTATGTCTTGTTGTTTTCCACTAAGTCTACTGGACATCCACTCAATCTACTGGAACTCCGTTGTGGATTTTATTGCAGCCATAGTGGGTTTTATGGCGCCCTTCGCTGATTTTATTGTATTCACTCCACGAGTCGACACACTAAAGAAACAGATGGGAGAAACCTGGACACCGTAAACTCGACCATGGCAGGTGTCAATTTCATACCTTTACCTGTACAAACTATACAGTGGTAACATTTCTTGTAGTATTTATTAGTGGCCTAGCTAGGGATACATACAAATGAATGCATGTAATGTAGAAAAAAATAAGAGGTTTTAAATTTCTTGGTTATCCTCTCAGAAAAATTGCCTAGCTTCAACGTACATCCCTTTTGATTGATTACATGTACATATACCTCTTGTCATATACACATGCGGAAATTTATGTACTGTTCTGCATCAAGCGGTAACTTCGATGTTCTTTCTCAATTAATGTCCATAGTATTTCCAAAATCTTCTTTAAAGAAATTATTGAAAGCAGCATACAAATAAAACACTAAAAGCCCCATCTTATCACACACATAAGACGTTCATGTAAGGTAGTTATCATTTATTGCATTCGTCCTTTACATAAGATTTGAAACAAGTTTATATCAAATAAACAGCTTAATTAAATTTATCAATTTGAATAATATGTCAGAAACGTGTGGCAATAACAGTTTTTGAAAATGAAGATAACCTTAAAGACTAATAATTAGGACCAATATCGTTTACACACTAAGGCAGTACTATTTACATGTATAGCATACATGCTCGATGAAGTACAAGGGATATAATTACATGTATGTTATAATTCTTTCTCAAATTTATTCGGTAAGAATAATGTGGCATTGTATATTGACATAATACAAAACAAGACGTGCAAGCTAAGCTAGAAAATGTTCTTCTGTACTTTTATTCGTAGACTTAGGAAATGACATTGATTATTTGAGTGTATGATTATTTTTAAATGCTCCGAATCTACACTGTATTCAAGGCTGTTCTGTGTCAGTGGCTGCTCATGCCATAAACAAAGTGATTTTCATGAGAAAGATTACTTTGTTCATCACTTTTTTGGTGAATCTATCATCAAGCACCAGCCAAGCAGTGACATTTTTACTTTAAAGTCAGCTGCTACACTTGTTAACAATGATCAGTCAGGAAGCTGTCAAGCTTTGATATTATTTTTAGCACCAATGTTTCAAAAGAAACATTAACTTCTGAAAATGAAAATGTTTTTTGTTGTTTGTGGAAAAAAATTAATTTCGGACTTGTAATATGGACTGAGAAACACAATGAGGTTAAGTTGTGATATTTTAGCATAAAATTGGTTTCTAACGGTATATAAAACAAGCCATATAACATTATTATTCTCCACATTAATCTTTCGATGCAGCACATATAATATAAGTCTATTGCAGCAGCACATAGCTATGACATGTTTACGAAAGCTCTATTACACTACCGGCTTTTAAAAAAAAATACATCTTTATTTGTAATAAAATATGTTTATTATATGCATAAATGAGAGAGAGAGATTATGCACTGTAACTTTTGATCGATGTTACACGTAGCTTTTATCGCTAACTCAGAAAAATGCATTGATTATTAGAGAGTATGCATTTTTGAAATGTGTTGTATTTATTTTCATTTTGGAATTCGTCTACTGAAAAAATTTAAAAATAAAATTTTGTTAAAGCTCCTTTTTCAGAATAAGTAAATAAGTAAATTGCTGCTTAGCAATTCATTTTGTATTTAAAAAGAATTTATATAATTAATTGGGTTATTAACCTGCTATTAGTGTGCTTTACTTATTTTCTTATTATTCCAGTTTGGTTCTATTGTCAGATCTGGTCATAATTAACATATATGAACTTCAGAAATTTTAATGGATTGAAGTCGAATGAGCCAGTCGAATGCAATAATCAAATTGAACAAAGTGACTTTATTCATGACAACCTCAGAATTAATATGAAAGGTTCACAATAAAACGAAATAATTGGAATCTGCAACTTTTGAAGCCAAAACCTCTTCCACCTCCAGTTTGGAGTATATAAAGTTCTTCCAGGGATACCTGTTTAAGGCCATTAAAAATATGAAGCCACATATTGATAGCAATCAATGCAATTAGAGATAGATTTTATAGCCTTGGTAAACACATGGCTTAGAAATTTCAGGTGATATACAAGGCATTATTAATAGATATGATGTGTTCAGCTTATGCATAATACAGTACAGCTTAAACAAGGGGAAAACAAAGTATGAATAAGAAGAAATTGAACTTATATAACACTAAAACGAAACTGATGTACAAAACTAGAGGCTATTTATTGTACAGTAAATACTAATTTATCTATGGCAAATACCCATTTCACAACTAAGTCTGCATAATAGTAGGCATTTCGGTTGAATTGCAAAAGACGATGATGATATGTTGGATGGCCAGGTAATATCAACTGCTACTGTAATATGGAGAAAAAAAACTAAAATTTTTCTGTTCCCATCTGCACTTACTAACTGGCTCCACCCTTTTTTTATGCAGTGTACATGTATATCTTCAGGCATTTAACCATGGATTATTATTGTTTTTAATTCAACTTCAGAGTCCACAGTTTGTTCATGTGTCTTTAGGCTTAGTTTTGGTCCCCAAAGATTGAGTGCTATTTGGGTGATTATGGGCATAATTTCAGTAATTTAACATTGTTGGCTTAATTGCTAAACTCAGTATAAATATGCATTTTCTACGTATTTTTTGGCGACAAAATGTTTTATTTGTATTCACATCAACTTCTTAAAAAGGATAATTGGGTCAAAATGTAACAAATTAGGGACCAAACTGATAAACAATATTTGCTTGATATTTGGGAACAGTTTTGCATTATATTGGTCATGTGGATTGAAAGAATGTACTGAACCAAATAAATTGTATCTGCATCAACTGAAAATAATACATACAAGTTTATCTCTAGCCGAAAATATTTAAGTGATTATGCTTTTTCATCACCTTCTCCCGTCCATTTGGTAATATTAAACTCATCAGATGACCAAACCAGGAATCCTAAGTATATTTTATAAGCTGTTGGTTATAGAATGCAGCATCACATACTTCATAGAGTCTGTGTAAAAACAGTAGGTCTACGATAAAAGTAAACATGTGTCTAGTTCCTGAGAAAATGTGTCACAACTACTACACAGAGGCTGGACTAGTTGATGTTGTATTTTGGATAGCGCTGTGCATATTTCATTGTGTGGGGAACATGTTAAGCAAACAGTTTTAAAGTGACTGGGGGAATGAACAAAATAAACCACAGCATTTCTCAAATTTTTTATTTAAATAATGGAATGAAATTCGCTAATACTAACATATAATTTCTTTTTCCTTTTGTTTATTTTAAAGAAGCAGATCTCTCCCCCCCCCCCCACACACATTAAAATTGCTATCATTAAACTTTTATATTTTTTGAAGCACCTATTAAAATATTCTCAAGATTCTTTGCTTGGAAATTTGTTTTATTTCTCGCAAAACACGTATGTGAATGTGTTTTAGTGGGTGAGTCTTTGAATATTAAATGGCATTGTGTACAACTTAAAAAGAGCATTCTGCACTGTGTACTGTAGCTCAGCCAACAGGTAAGTTCCACGTGATGTAGTGGACTTCCACTATTACATAATTATTTTGCCCAGACTTTCAAATTGGGGCAATAAAACTTAATCCGTGCACTATGAGCTGGACATCCACAATGACCACTATATATGTGTCCATGACGGAAACAAAGTGGATGGATTAATTTCCACTGTGGGAACGTGGATATTCTGTAATCCATGATGCATGTACTGTATAAATAGTTAATCAACTGCCACTAGAACAGTTCAGCGATAGTACTCTCAGCTTGCTTTGGTATATCATTGTAAACTAAAAAAATTAACTTATATATGCCTTGATTTCTGACAGAGGAAACTGGACTTTAGAGATGAGTTAATTCCTAGATTGCTAAGTAAGTGTGTTTGCTATGTACAAATTACAATGCTCTAACCTGTATAATAATAATAATATAATATGAATATATATATATATATATATATATATATATATATATATATATATATATATATATATATATATATATATATATATATATATATATATATATGTTGTTGTTGTTGTTGTTTGTTTTTAACAGAGGTCTGGGATTGGAGAGAATTCTGATGAATTTCCTGAAGGTGTACTGCGATCCAGATAGTTTGGTTCTGGTCTTGAATGCAACTCACATAGATGAGGTACATAATGAATATTTTGACTTTTTTTTATACATTCTCAGTACAGGCTGACTGTAGACAGAATTTGCTGTTTGTTTCGATTTCTTTTGTTGTTGCCTATTTTGTCTGAATTTTTTTTTTTTTCACGTAGTATTTCCTGTGCTCATAATTGGAATTATTGTTTTTCACTGACCATTTCAAGGTTTTTCCAAAAAACACTGACTCAAGGTCACAGCAGGGTGAAATGTGCTTTTTACCTCATTTGGCCGTGTGAACTTAGGCATGGTCCTGGATTTGACATGCATCCATTGTCCATCCATCAGCCTGTATGTCTGTCCACGTTTGCGTTTTTCTACTTCTTAAAAAAATGCTAGGCAGCTTCCATAGCAACCATATGGATAACCTATTTTTGAATTCTTTTCCAGAATCCCTAGGGCCAGTTTAAATTAAATTTGGTGGAAATGTTGCTCTATCAAAGTTGTGTCTGGGGTGGCAGCCCTAGCAACTGTGTGGTTTCCATAGCAACCAGGAGAAAACCTATTTTTGACTTCTATAGAATGTCTGAGCAAATATTGTTCAGACTTGGTAGAAATGTTTGTTGGGACATTCTCTGTTAAAATTGTGAATGGTGTGGCTCTCCTAGCAAGGTTGTGGCTTCATTAGCAATCAGGTCAGAAACCTTTTTTCGACTTCTTCTCCAGAACTGTTGAGCCAATTTCAATCAAGCTTGGTAGGAAGGTTTCTTAAGACATGTTCTATCAAAATGTTCTCTTAAGTGGCTCTTCTAGCAATAGTGTGGCTTCCTTAGCAACCAGGTGGAAAACTTATTTTTTAACTTCTATTCTAGAATGGCTGAACCTATTTTCATGAAACTTTGTAAGAATGTTTCTTAGGTTATGCTCTATAAGATTTATGTGCAGGGTGGCTCTGTTAGCATCAGTGTGGATTCCTTAGAAATCAGGTTGAAAACCAATTTTTAGTTAAACTTGGTATGAATATTAATTAGGATATGTTGTGCCAGAATTGTGTTTAATGTGGCTTCCTTAGCATTGGTATGTCTTCCATAGGAATGAAGTGAGAAGCATACAGATGAGACTCATCTCTTATCAAGTAGAAACACAGTTAACAACATGTCACCAATTTCAACTGGAAATTATTCTGACATATGGGTTTTTCAACCCAAGGTGCCTGGTTTATTATTACTACTGTATTTGCATTTTTAGATCAATGTATGCCAGTTGAGTCATATCAGGTCCACTTAAGCCCATTGTTTGCCTATTTATTTGTCCACCTGGTAACTTCCAAACTATGTGAGATCATTGGATAAAACTTTCTCCAAATTAATGCCATCGCCAGATGGTTTGTTGTCTGCCACATTAAAGTAATTTGCCAAAAGGTCAAGGTCATGGCAAAATGAAGTTAGATTATTGAGTTATTTCCTTGCCTGCTCTGAAAAATTGCATCAAACTTTATTCAGGTATGCCTGTGTATCTGATCATGTGTAATGTAGGAATGCAGATGCATAGCTCAAAGGTTTGGGTTGCAACAGGATGATTTTTATTAAAAACTGTGTTTTACTTTGGTAAAACCTGACTCTTAGTTGTCCTTTGTAGGTAGTGTTTACTATATGATAGGGTGTTTTTTCAAATATGTTACTTGATCATAATACATTACGAGTATGACCTCTACCACACAAATCTAGCCCTCCTAAGCTTTTTTTTTATCAACAAAAGTGGTAAGAGTTGTCTGCCCACTAAAGTGGCAGTCATACAAGAGTGATCATCCTGTGGATAGAGGAATTGGCACCAAATCCCATCCATATGCCAGTTACTACTTCTGCTTATGCTAGGAAGCATGCTCTTTTTGAGATCTCGCAAAATCAAATCTGCTTATGCTTTTATATATGTATCATTTGAGTGATTATGTGGAGTTTTCTCACAACCGGGAAGTATAATTCAACTATATTTCCATCTGTTTCTGGCTCTACTTCTATCATAGATGAAGAATTCACACTTAGTTGTCTAACTTTGTTGTACAATGTTCATGTCAGTGCCATTTTAATTACTTGCACTAAGGTCTATAGTACTTCAGTTCATTTCTGTATTAGGCCTGGTATATGAATTCTGTCAAGTAATTATTTATTTTTACATGTCATAACATCATTCACATAATTATTTTGGGCAATTGTGTTTTTAATTAGCATCCTTTTCACAGTAAGTTTACATAACACTTGACAGATTTCACCTGTATATGCCTTAGTCTTGCTTTCTATAATTACAGCTGTCAAAGCAATGGGCAGGACTAAATGCATAGGGTGCAAGCATTTTAAGCTGGCAGAATATAACCATGACATACATGCCATAACACGATGTGTCATGCAAAAAACACGAGTTTGGACTCCCAAACTCCCCGACACAGTCGTGTTTAGAAAAACACAATTTTCAGCAATCTTAGCGGAAAAAAAAAATTCCCACAAAAAAAGTACATTTCTTGATCACAGTGATATATGCCTGTAATCTGTGGTATGTATAAACAGTAAATAGTCTTGCTCAGAGCTCATGTAAAACTATCCCTGGGGCAATTTATGCAGATGTTTTAGAGACAATTAAAAGTTAAGGCGGTCAGCAATAAACAGACACCTTTCAGAGGGCCTCCAGATCATGTTTAGTACCCCGTCTACATTGTCAAGGATTCTTGTTCCTACAGACCAGTTCAGAGTCCATGTTCTGCCAGAAGAGATAGACAATATTCACATAAAAGGATGGTAGAGATAGTTCTAAACATAAATTCACTGTTATTTTAATCCAAACTGTTTTTTCCAAAGGATAATGGCACACTTCAGCCAGTCATAGATCTAAGCTCTCTCAACCTTTTCATTCAGGCATCATGGTTTATGAATGGAGATGCCAAGGCTGGTTCTCAATGATGTTCAGGAGAGAGATTTGCAATCAGTGTAGACCATAAAGATGCATACCTCCATGTTACAATTCACAAGACTTTCAGGATATTCCTGAGGTTCACATTCAGGGATATGGTATACCAATTCAGGGCATCCCCTTTTGGTGTGAACATCAGTCCATAGGTCTTCAGGAGAATTATTGACAGAGTCATGTAGCACTTCAGAGCCACCTCCATGCCTGAGACTTCCATCTCAACAGTTTACCACTGGGTATGGAGTTAAAAACACATGTGAACAGGGTTTGTCTCCCACAAGAACGTACCTTAAAATTCATCTTGAAGATGTCTTTCATTCCCTCGAAGAATCACATTTCAGCCCAGGAATTTCTTGACCTGTTTGGTCTCCTCAGTGCAGCAGTGGATCTCGTTTTCATGGGCCACCTGTTTATGACACCATTACAAATGATTGTCTTGTCCTAGTGGCAACTAAAGTTTTGCCTACTGGATCAAGCGTCCCCAGTGTATGGGTACATGAGGTCCCATCTCAGCAAATGGGAGAACCTCACCTGGCTTACGGCGGGTATTCCCGTGTAGAATCAGCCTCTGGGAATTACAGTCTGCATGAATGCCAGCACAGTAGGCAGGGGTGCCCACCTCCTGCCGTCATTTCAGGAAGTCAGTGGGGTGTGGTCCCTTCAGGAATGTTCATTGCACATCAGTCTAATGGAGATGAAGTCCTTAGTGAATGCATTTCAAATTTTGGCAGGAAACAATATCTGGAAAGGGTATTCTCATTCTATCCAACAAGTGCACTATGGTAAATTACATAAAAAGGCATGGGGGAACTAAATCCCGAGATCTCTGCCATCTGGTTTGGGCTTTTCTCAGGTGGTATCATCAATGACAAAAATTCTCATCCAAGTCCACCATATCCCAGGCAGACAGTGTCCTAGTGGACTCATAGTCCTGACAGAATCAGCTAATTCAAACTAAATGGTCTCTCCACCCCTTCGTATTCAGACAAATATGTACTTGCTAGGATCAACCACTCGTGGATCTATTTGTGACAAAGTGGAATGCAAAACTACTAACCTTTGTCTTTTCAATCACGATAAAAAAGCAGGGGCAGTCAGCTCTCTTTCTGTAAACTGTAATGTTTTAGATGCATATGCATTTCCTTCAACCCCTCTGATCCCCACAGTCCAGCATAAAGTAAGGAAATCAGAGTGCTGTCTAGTCCTGTTTACTCCCCTCAAGTTGGAAAAATCATGGATAAATGATCTATTGAACTTAGCAGCAGAAATTCCCAGGAAAATCTTTGTCGTTCCTAGAATGCTTAAGCAACCATGTAAGCAGGTGTTTCATCTGAAACTGGAATTATTGAATCTGCACAACTGCTCATATCAGGTAAGCCCTTAGCAGAAAACAATTCTCATAACAAGTGGTGGACAGAATTGCTCAGGCAAGAAGGTCCACCACTTTGAAAAAATGCAAACGGAAGTGGAGAGTGTTCTCTCAGTGGTGCAAGCGAAAACACATCACTTTGGTAAAGACTTTATACTACAGATAGCTACCTTTCTCCTTTGGTTCTTTGAAGAGAAAATGCTAGCCCCATCACTATAAACAGATACAATTCCATGCCCTTTAACACATTTCATCATCATGGAAGGAGGATCTAGGCCTAAACAAAGACCTCTCTGACCATCCCTTGAAATTTGATTCGTCTTGACCAAAGGCTTTAGCCCTGTGTCCAAAATGGAATCTACTGTCAGTTCTGACAGGGCTGAAAAAGCACCTTTCAAACCACTGTCTAGAACCTCATTGACTCAGCTCTTTTACAAAACCTGTTTCCTCCTTGTTCTAGCTATAGCAAGCAGAATCAGTAAGATACATGCCTATCTACAGTTTCATCATGATGGTTCAATTTTACTTATGATTCATTTCTAAGAACAGGCTCTAGCTTATGGGGAATCGGTTCTTAGTTGTGAAACCTCTTTCTTTGTTGGACCCTTTGCTGCAATGGCATCCACAGGATCCTGTAAGGGTTTGGAAGCCAGTCTATCATTCTGCATATGATGGGTTATTCACTCTGCATATAAAGAACTAACCCAAAACCATAAGAGTTTCTTGCACATAATGGCTCATGAGGTTAGGGCAGTAGCCACCAGAATAGCATTCATGCACAACTGTTCCCTAATTGACATTATCCAAGCCATGGGATGAAGGTCAAAAATGACTTTTTCAAGCTTTTACCTCAGAGATCTTTCATCCCAAAGGACTCAGTTTAACCTGGTGGGGCTTACTGCAACAGCACAACAGGTTACTTTGCCGGGTTGTTCAGCAGCTTCACAATGATGCAGTCACTCAACTTGTGCTGGATTTGGGTGGTGGTGGTGAATTTTCCTTACAAGCCACATCTGGACATATTGATATGCTAACTCTAGCCTAGCCTGTATCTTACAAAATATGAAGCTGCTTTACTAGCCTGTATCTTACAAAATATGAAGCTGCTTTAAATACATTAGTGGGATCAGAGATTAGGTCTTCCCAGGGCTAATGGGATGTAACACTCTTGACCTCTTACCTATTCTCTTAATATATTATGATTGTGTAATATATTTGAATAAGAAACCAGTTTTTGGAGTAAAATATGTATCTTCGATAATACTTACCCAATCATAACATGAGAACATCCTCCCAGACTTTCTGCAGTGACCTGATAGAGCATGCACATCCATGTCAACTCATGTATGGATGGGATTTGGTGCCAATCCTTCTACCCATAGGGGAGATCACTCTTTTCTGACTGCCATCTTAGTGGGCAGACAACCTTTTAGGACTTATGTTGCCCAAAACAAGCTTGGGAGGACTGAATTTTTGAGATTGTGGTCGTACTCCTAATGTATTATGATCAGGTAAGTATTATAAAAAAAACACAATTTACTCCAAAATTGGTTTCTTATATTGGTTTGTATCATTGCATATCACATTTATTTTAAGTACTGACATCATGAAAAATATGCTATAGACCACATGTAATCTTGTGGAAAATTGGAAATCTTGTCAAACAGGGTCATTACCTTGTACATTTTTTGTGTGTGCAGGAAATTCAAGTTTGAATGGTAACTTATAGCAGATCAATGGTCATGTTTTTGCCTGTTTAACACAATAAAGTTTGTGAAAAATTAGTGCATTGTATTAACTGCCAAAATTTCATATAGATTACATACTTTTGGTGCACTTATATTGCATTTAAAATATTCAACAATTTTCACATCATTATTTTCTTCTACCTTTTCATTTTGGAATAATATCTTCATATATTTCACAGCATAATCACATACACACATGCACACAAACACACAGACAATAGAGCGCCTACACAAAGATTGAAATGTATTGTTGATATTGCTTAGGACACTATGAACAAATTGTCAGTGTTATTATTTTAGAATATTCAGAATTTTACTGTATTAAAGAAATGAAGCAAAGGACTGTCAGTAATTTTATGATTCAAATATTTAAGATTTATCATTTTTCTTAAGTGTTGTTTGAACTTACCATCTTTTTGCAGGCATACTTTTTGGAGCAGCTTGAAACTCAGGGATTGTCTCATCTGCCCAAAGTTGTCACCAATGAGTTCAGTGCTTCAGACAGGTAATGTAAATCATGATAGTTTAGCATCATACATACAGTGAGTTAAATGTTTCAGACAGGTAATGTAAATCATGATAGTTTAACATCATACATACAGTGAGTTCAGTATTTCAGACAGGTAATGTAAATCATAATAGTTTAGCATCATGCATGATGCTAAACTATCATGATTTACATACGTGTCTGAAATACTGAACTCACTGTATGTATGATGCTAAATTATCATGATTTACATTACCTGTCTGAAATACTGAACTCACTGTATATCATACATACAGTGAGTTCAGTATTTCAGACAGGTAATGTAAATCATGATAGTTTAGCATCATACATGCAGTGAGTTTAGTGTTTCAGACAGGTAATGTAAATCATGATAGTTTAGCATCATACATGCAGTGAGTTCAGTGCTTCAGACAGGTAATGTAAATCATGATAGTTAATCATCATACATACAGTGAGTTTAGTGTTTCAGACAGGTAATGTAAATCATGATAGTTTATCATCATACATACAGTGAGTTTAGTGTTTCAGACAGGTAATGTAAATCATGATAGTTGAGCATCATACACATACAACTACACTGTACTGAGCACGTTAGTGACAAAAGACTTGCGCAAGTAACTGATTCTTAAAGTGACAATGAAGTCTAAGAAGAAAGTACAGTGAAAATAGAGGAAAAAAAAGCATAAGCAACAGTGAGAATTCCATAAAAATACATTAAATACTTTTTAAAGTTATAAATTTGAAGGGGAGGTAAATTATGACAAACTCATTACTATTCAGGAGTTTTGATGATGTCATAGACACTGATGAATATTATTAAAACAATGTAAATATCTATTTTAAGAAACATTTTTTTAATGTAACTTTTTTTTCATTATTGAAGTGAAAAGATGTGAAAAATGGTAATACACATTTGCATCATAATTTTGATAATTTAGATACATATAAATTTAGAATTTGAATGATTTCAATAAAATTTAATATTGTTCAAATCACAACAATATATTTAACAAAACAGTTCACATATTTCATTCAACACTTTTTGTATGCTGTGTTTATGATAGATATACATAAAATAGGAGATTTACTTATTCATTTGTCCAAGAAACTCAGTCATAAAGGAGATTTACTTCATTCATTTGTCCAAGAAACTCAAAAGTAAAGCCCACAATAATGGGAAGCAAAATATGGAAGTCACTTTTCTGGTGGCGGATGCGGCAGTGGCATCACCATCAACAGTCTGTTTTGTTTTTTGGTTAAAAGTTTTCATTTGCACATATTTCCTAAATCCTTGATAGATTCTCATCATACTTGGCATAAATCATTATGAGGATAAGACAATTCATGCTACACCATGCTTACTTGCCACTTTAAAAAAAAATGTGTTCTCAGTGGTTTTTCTTACCAGGAAATAATATAGAAATTATTTTAAAACTGTTTTCCTCTGTGATGTCATCAGAATTAGGAAAATGTAAAAAGCATACAATAATTACCTCCCCTGATGAATTTTTAATGCTTATAACTTTAAAACTTAACAGATTTGCCCAAATTGTCAGATCTTTATGTTAAGATGGTATCCTCATTTTTATTTGGTAATTTTATGACTTTATTGTAACTTTAATATTTAATCATATCAATTTAGTAAAAACACTAGTAAATATATTTCCCTCAACAAAGTCACTAAAATTGTGTGCTCACTAAAATTGTTTGATTTATAGTATTACAGCACTCATGTAAAACTACAGTACAACCTTGATTATCCAAACTTTGATTATCCTAATGTTTGGTTCATCCCAAATCAAAGCCCTAAACATTTCTAATGTATACAAATATAGACTTGAATTTTTGAACTCCAGACTATGTAAACCATTACCTTGTCCCTTGAAAAGTTAGGATAATTTAAGTTCCACAGTATATTGCCTGATTTTCATAAAATTTAGTTTGTGTTTTGTTTTTGTTTGTTTCTTGTATATTTTATGACTTTTTGAGGAAGTTTCAAAGTTACATGATCTGATCTTAATAAGTGCATGTCTGTGAAATGTATCATTTCTTCTTGTGCATTGTTTAAGATAATGAATTAAAACTTATGGGGATTTGTTTGTTGTGATTGGAAAGTTTTCAGGTTGATCAGTAACCTGGACTTGAGGCTAAGTGGGGAGGGGTGGCAGTGGAATAAGGATATGGTTATTGTAATGAGGACGGAAGAGTATAAACTGGTTTGCCCCATGTTCACCTTGACCATGAACCTGATATCATCATAGAAACTGCTGAACTTGTCTCAGACAATGACAACATGTACCCACATGCTAAGTTTTGTTAAATCTATAATTAACGTTTTTGGAGAAAGTTATTTAAGAGGCACTATTCAAGGAATTCTTTTAATTATATGTCTATAACTGGGTTTAAAACAAATCCATTCATATTTGTTTATGTTATCATGCTTACAAACCAGTACAGCTCAAACCCTGAGTCAAGATCTTTGATCTTAAAATCAGTGTCAGAGTGCTGACTACCAACTTGTTCATTGACATGCAGCTAAATACAAACTATGGTCAAAATTCACTTGTATATGTACAAGTCACTGTGTTCATAAGCTCAGTGAAGTACAAAAATGCAAGCACTGACCTTTGATTTGACTCCAAGGTCAGTTAGGTCTGGTTTTCAAAACTCCATCACAAAAAACGTATGTTGGTAGTCAGATTTGCACCATTTTCATTCAGAACCAATTAAATATTGCAAGAAGTATTTTACTGAAAACCCCATGTTAATGCCACCATTCATGCAAGAGTGATACCAAGATGGCCACTATGGTACCATGCTGTAGGTCATATCAATACCATTTTCATTCAGACCTAGCTACATACTGCATCAGTGTTTTAGTGAAAACCCCATGATGATGCAACCATCCATTCAGGGGAAGCAGCCATATAAAAATGTTCAGCATAACCATCTGGGCAGCCATTATGGCGGTTACTTAAGCATAATTTTAATAAAGAAACAACTATATATTGCAAGAAAGCAATGTCTTTTTTATGAATATTGGTATGGCCATCCATGCAAGAGAAGTAGCTGTTTCAAGATATTTTCCAAATTAAGGTTTTAGATGATACTGGTTTGTTGATAGAAATTGAGATAATTTTGTATATACTTTCTTTCAGACAGAATTTGTACCTGCAAGGCGGGGTTCTGTTCATCACATCCCGTATTCTTGTGGTGGACCTGCTAACAGATAGGGTACCTGTGGAACAGGTCTCTGGCATCCTTGTCTACAGAGCTCATAGGTGAGTACAGTGGTCCCTCACTATAATGCCCCTCAGTATACAGCTGCATCTCTCATAATGGGTATGGTCATGGAGCCCATTCAATTGGATAAAATTTGTTTTGTTATGCCCCACTGTGATAGCACAAGGAGGAATATTGTTTTGTTGCTCTGTGTCCTTACATATGTACATCTATACATCCAATCATACATACGTCCATCCTGAGTCTGTTAGCATAATATAAAAAAAACTATTAAACTTAGCCATGATATTTTGCACACTTTATCATGGTAATAAGTAGATGACATTATTTTTGGAGTTATACTTTTTCGACAGAAGCCTTGTTAGCACAATTTAGAACAAACACTTGAGGTAGACAAATAAAATTTGATATGCATGTTCTTATGCATATTTAGCTGACCTATTAAATAATACAGCATTTTGAATTTGTTTTCAACATTTTTTAATTTTTGGGATTTGCATTTTTTGGTCTGCAAATGTTTGTGCTAAATTGTGCCAACAAGGTTTTTGTTGAAAAAGTAGAACTCCAAATATGTTCCGAAATGTGTCCCAAAAAAATGTTAAATCTGTAGTGGCATGAAAATCTAATCAGGACAGCAATATATTAATACAAATATGCTTATAAAATTTCATTAGTCCACATCATGTGGTTTTTATTAATGGTGCTAGCAAGGTTTCTGTCACAAAAGTCTCAGTCCAGAATGTTCTAAAAAGTCATTAACAAATGAATACAAATATGCCTATTAAATTTCATTTGCTTACCTTAAGTGGTTTTTGCATGAGAGAGAGAGAGAGAGTGTGCATCATAACTTTTGATTGACATTACCCGTAACTTTTATCGCTAAATTGGAAACAGGCATTGAGAGTATGCATTTTTTAAATGTGCTGCAATTATCTTCATTTTGGAATTTGTCTACTGACAAAATTTAGAAATAAAAGTTTGATACCGCTCTTTATTCAGAATAAGTAAATAAGTAAATTGCTGCTTAGCAGTTTATTTTGTATATAAGAAGAATTTATATAATTAATTGGGTTATTAACCTGCTATTAGTGTGCTTTACTTATTTTCTTATTATCTGTTGTCAAATCTGGTCATAATTAACATATACTAACTTAAAGCTTCAGAAGTCTAATAAATTGAAATTCAAATGAGCCAGCATTACTGCAATAATCAAACTGAACGCAGGGACAATTTCACGATGACCTTAAAATTAATATGAACAGTTAAAAATAAACAGGAAATAATTGGGATTTACAACCTTTGAAGCCAAAACCTCTTCCACCTCCAGTTTGGAGTAGACAAAGATGTTCTACCAGGAATACCTGTTTAAAGCCACGAAAAATATGAAGCCATGTATTAATAGCGATCAATGCATTCAGAGATAGATTTTATAGCCTTGGCAAACACGTGGCTTAGCAATTTCAGGCGATATACAAGGCATTATTGATTGATATGATGTATTCAGCTTATGCGTAATACAGTACAAGTTAAACAAGGGGAAAACAAAGTATGAATAAGAAGAAATTGAACTTGTATAAAGCTAAAACAAAACTGATGTACAAAACTGGAGGCTATTTATTGTACAGTAAATACAATTATATCTATGGCAGATACCCATTTCACAACTAAGTTTGCATAATAGTAAGCATTTCGGTTGAATTGTAAAAGACGATGATATCATGGATGTCCAGGAGAAATTAACTGCTACTGCAATATGGAAAAAAAAAATTACATTCCCACCCCCCCTCCACCCACCCCCAATCCCCCGCACATACTAACTGGCCCGACCCTTTTTTCTAGGTTGTGTACATGTATATCTTCAGGCAGTTAATCTTGGATTACTATTGCTTTTAATTGAACTTAGGAGTCTAAAGTTTGTTCATGTAACTTTAAGCTTAGTTTTGGTTCAAATTTCAGTAATTTTACATTGTTGGTCTAATTGCTAAACCCTTGATAAATATCCATTTGGTCCATGTTCTTTGGCGACAGAATGTTTTATTTGTATTCACGTCAACTTCTTAAAAAGGATAATTGGGTCAAAATGTAACAAATTAGTAACTAAACTGATAAACAATATTCGCTTGACATTCGGGAACAGTTTTGGAGTATTTGTCATGTGCACTGAAAGAATGTACTGTACCAAATGAAGTTGTATCTGCACCAACTAAAAATAATACATACAAGTTTATTTCCTACTAAGTGATTATGCTTATTCATCACTTGCACCTATCCATTTGGTAATATTAAACTCATCAGATGACCAAACCAGCAATCTTAAGTATATTTTTTAAATTGTTGGTTATAGAATGCAGCATCACAAACTTCATAGAGTCTGTGTAAACACAGTAGGTCTACGGTAAGAGTAAACATGTGTCTAGTTCCTGAGAAAATGTGTCACATGTACATGTGTATTTGGGTTGCAACTACTACACAGAGGCTGGACTAGTAGAAGTTGTATATTGGATACTGCTATGTATATTTCGTTGTGTGGGAACATGTTAAACAAAGAATTTAAAAGTGACTGATTTAATGAAAAATTAAATCACAGCATTTCTCGCATTTTTTATTTTAATAATGAAATGAAACCTGCTAATACTTATGTGTGATTTCTTTTTCCTTTTGTTCGTTTGAAAGCAGAATCTCTCTCTCTCATTAAAATTACTATTATTAAACTTTGTATATTTTGTGAAGCACCTAAATAGTCTCAGGATTCTTTGCTGGAAATTTATCTTTCATTTCTCACAATACACATATGTGAATGTGTTTTAGTGGGTGAGTGTTCAAATATTAAACAGCATTGTGTACAACTTAAAAAGAACATTATGCACTGTGTTCTGTGGCTGAGCCGACAGGTAAGTTCCGTGCGATGTAGTGGACTTCCACTATTACATAATTATTTTGCTGCAACTTTCTAATTGGGGAAGTAAAACTTAATCTGTCCACTTCAAGCCACAAGGTGTACAATCCACGACAACAACTATATATGTTCTGTGCTGGGAACACCATGAAAGGATTAAGTTCCACCATGGGAATGTGGATTTTCCATAATCCATGATGCACATACCTTATATACCTTGAGCCTATCACAAGCTGAAAGTGTAGCTGTGATCATGTAATGACTCAAACCTATGAAACAACAAGTTGGTTGAGTCATGAATCCATAAACAAGGATGACAGTTGTTGAGGTACAAAACTCTGCTTGCTGCATATCAAAAGGCAAATTTATAAAAAGGATGACATTTGTTGAGGTACAAAACTCTGCTTGCTGCATATCAAAAAGCAAATTTATGTGAGTCATGTAATAACTCAGTTCAATTTCATGTTATGCTTTTAGGTGAGTCGATACAGTAATTATCTCATGGCAGGTGGTTAGTCTTTTTGCGCTAATAAACGGACAGTTACACCTTAATAATCAGCCTATGTTCTTGGCTCAGTTGTTGATCATTGCTGGATATTCTTTGTGTATATATTGTGTAAGGTGTCAATCAAGCTGACAAATGGCATTTGGCCTAAATCACTGATAAGAAGTCTAAGCATTGGTAGTAGCGACCTAGTATCAGGTGTACAGCAACTAAGTTATAAGTATATTGTTTTCACAGAGAACTTTTTTTAATAGCAGCAATACATCACCTGCTATTATTGTATTGCTGTATATTTTCCTGGCACTAGTCCACGGTCCAAGGACATCATTCCCTCCTTTAATTAGTAATTGGAGGTCTAGAATAAAAAACAAAAAAAACAAAACATGATCCCAGTCTAATACCTTAGTCCACTTCCAATAGTTGGAATATCCTCCTACTTTTCCTTGGACTTCATACATTTATACATGTCTCTTGGGCACTCGACACTTCATCAATTAGGTCATCTTTTGACATTTCTACTATCAATTGCAACCTTTTTTGTGTTGTATTTGTTACTTTCTCCCCAGTCCTTGCTTTATTTTCATGTATCTGTGTCCATTTTCATTAATTTTGAGGGTTTTGAGGACATATCTAGCAAAGCAGTGCTTCTTGTGTTTCATTCCTCTGATAGTAACTGGTCTCCGGGTAAGCCATTCCTACCCTTTTGTTGTTCTTGTTGTATTTGTATATTTTTCTTTCAGCCTTCAATAATGCCTCAAGCTGTTGACAAACATGGGCATAAAAAGGCAGCGAGGGATACTCACACCACCTGTCTTACATGCACATCTGTTGTTTGTGTCCAGACTAGATTTGGGACTTGGCAGAAAGTCGCCAGGCCTATAGGGCCAGGAAGAATGGTCTTGCCTCTTCCTCTTCTCTTCTGGAGGATGCCCTCCATTCCCAGGAGGGGGCTATTGCACTTCTTGGTGTATGGAAGTCACCTGCTTCATTGAGAGAGGTGTCCGGAATTACAAAGTTGCCTGCTTCCACTTGGTGGGGAATCTCTGAGGGAGGGATCTTTGGCACATCCTGGTGTATATAAGTTGCCTGCCCCAAATAGAGAGCCCTACCTTCCTGATGCAAGGGAAGTGCAGTTGTTGTCTCATACTAGCACACCTCAAATTAAAGCAAAATCTTGTTTGTCAAAATCAAGTTCCCCAAACAGAGACTCTCTAGTAAGGTCTACATCATCTGACCGGTCATTGCTCATTGACTGGTCACCAGTCACTGTGTAATGTGTCAGGTGACAGTCAGCAAAGATCTTTCACTGGTCTCTAGTAACAGGGCATTGGTCACCAGGAAATGTGTCTAGTGACAGTCATAACAGGCCTGTCATTGGGCATTGGACACCGGACTCCAGTCACTGGATGATGTCCCAAGTGGCATTCACCAAATTTCTGTCACTGGTCAGTGAGCACTGGGTACCAGGTACCAATCACCGGGCACTGGGTATGGTGTATGGTGCTGTTCTTCTGTTTTTCGATTTTTGGTCACAGAACATGGAGCACTGGGTGCTGAGCACCAATCAACATACACTGGGCAGACCAGTTACCATATTTTGACCACAGGTCTAGAGGAAGGGACCAGTTCAATAACCCCTCTTTCTCTATGTTTCCATTCAGTTCATGTGGGGAACGGACTTAAGGTTTTGAGAACCAGTTTCAGGGAATGGATTGGGTCAATGTCCCTCTCTGTTTGATGTTCCCATTCAACCCATACGTAGCTATAGACTCATACCACCTGGTGGTGAGTTGGCTATGTCTCCTTTTCCGACCATGCCACCATGGATGACTTTGCAATCACTCCATGGATCAGCAGACTGTGCACACCCTAGATCTTTCCCACCTCTTCCCAGCCACATTATTGAGGGAAGCGGAGGAAGATTGCCATTTGCTACCTCTGGTACCGAGAGATCCCTAGCTTCACATAGAGGATGAACAGGCTAGTCCCATCTCCTTCCAAGATGGGACAATGAACCCCAGGTCAGGAAGTCCTCTTCTCCCACAAGGGAGATTTGATGAAATAGTCCTGCCTCACCCAGAGAGTGAAGATAGGATGACAAACTGACAATTTATGTGGATGCAGATGAGTTAAAAGAAGAACTTGTCACACCAGGTTCTTCTGATATGTTGGTTTCACATTCTTTGTTTCACCTTGTGGGTCAGGTGATGGCGAAGGAAGATATGTGGACTTTTGATAATGTGGTAAATTATGTTTACTGCCTCCTTCCACCAGATTTGTGTCCCAAGCCTTCAGGATCATCAGAGACTAGGATCCTCTCCAGTTTGGAGAGGTTCCCTGGGGCACAGGCCAAGTCAGACCTGCTTTTAGCAATTGTGAGTGAGCTGACTCAGAAATTGTCTAAAGGCCAACAGGGGACCAGACAGCAGAAGGGGTGGTCTGGTCTAACTATGATTTGGTCTTTCTTCTTTGCCATCTTGGGTTTCTGTGCTGGGTATGATCAAGATGGACTCCTTTGCTTAGCAGGGATGGTGCTGGCTTTAAAAAAGTTGTCGCCAAAAAAATCGCCAATCTCAATATTTTGTCACCAATTTTCAAAAAGTGTCGCCAAGCAAGGAGTAAGTATTTTTCCATGTCTATTAATGTAGTAGGCAATGAAAATTTAAAAAGTGGAGTATTTATTACTTTATTGACAGCAAACAATACATTACCACAATAGTACAGAATAAATCATTACATGACTCTTTTTATATGCTTATTTATAATGTTTTGCACTATTAAAGTGTTGTTTCATAAAATAATAAAATCGAATGTCACATGAGTATGCATCGTGATTTTATGGCTGCCCACTTCCTGAATGCAGTTTCAAAAAAGTCGAAGTCTCCTTCACATTTGTATGTACTGATTCTCATTAGATTCTCTCTCTTTGATGTACTTAACTTCAGACAAATTGGGTTGTTCCGCTTAGAGTCCTTTACCTATGCAAATTAACCTAATGGGCTCTCCCTCAGCATGCTCAAAGGATTTGACACGACACATCACCCTAGCTATTGTGAGCCAATTCAGTAAATCTCTGAAAGGTGTCTGTTTATCTCTGACCACCTTACCTTTTAATTGTCTTTAAACAGTTGTATAAACTGACTGCCTTTTTATCATATTAAATGATACACTGTATCCAGTTTATTACAGACTCAGTATTTGTAAATTTATTGTGTCGGCTGAACAGTAGAATGTTAAGCTGCCTGACTTGGCTAGACGAGAACCGTGTATATTTATACTGAACGATTGGGGCTTCAAAGGTAATCAGTTTTCTTTGAAGTTTTTTCTGGTACATTTTTCCAAACAAATAAAAAAGGATTAGGGGTCATTTGGTTGATTGTAGCTAGTCCGGTAGCATGATTATTGGAGTGTATCACCGCATACAGTACTCAAGCCAGATGTCAGCATAAGCGGTCAATATGAAGAAAGGATTTGTTTATGTAACAATAGATAGATTCCAGTGCATTGTATACCCAAGTTTGCGGCTTCCTTTCATGGTGCCTTTGAATTCCTCCACTCCAAACCCAAGATTGTACATACAAGTTTTAACAGCCAAAAACGTTGTCGCCAAAAAATCGCTAGATGGTATATTTTGTCACCAATCAGGAAAAATAAATCACAATTTGCGACATTGGCGATGCCCAGCGTGATCCCTGGCTAGTTAGAGCTTTATGTTTCTTTCTATCTATCTATATCAAAAGAAAAAACCAAGGGTCGTAACTGTTTTTTTCTCCCTTTTAAAGGTACTTCTGATATTTTGGCAGCCATCTTGTGGTGGACTGTTCAGACTATTAAAATAGCTTATCAGTCTCTCACTGAGAGAGGAATCTCTTTCATAAAAATCAAAGGCCATATGGTCAGGGCAATAGAGGCATATTGGGCCTTTTTGAATCAAAGGCCATATGGTCAGGGCAATAGTGGCATATTGGACCTTTTTGAATCAAAGGCCATATGGTCAGGGCAATAGTGGCATATTGGGCCTTTTTGAATCAAAGGCCATATGGTCAGGGCAATAGTGGCATATTGGACCTTTTTTAATCAAAGGCCATATGGTCAGGGCAATAGTGGCATATTGGGCCTTTTTTAATCAAAGGCCATATGGTCAGGCCGATAGAGGCATATTGGGCCTTTTTTAATCAAAGGCCATATGGTCAGGGCAATAGTGGCATATTGGGCCTTTTTTAATCAAAGGCCATATGGTCAGGGCGATAGAGGCATATTGGGCCTTTTTTAATCATTCCTCTTTGGATGATGTCATGAAAGCTGCCATCTGGCATTATCACTCCACTTTCTTGTCATTTTATCTTCATTCAGTAGTCCACCAGAATGAGGTCTTTTATGCTTTGGGTCCAGTTGTATCAGCCTAGCAAGTTGTCAAGCCATCCTCTAGTTGGCAGTAGAACATTCTACTGACAAGAAAAGTAAGTTCACTTGACAGCTTATCTTTGGCCATCAGGCTCCCACCAGGATGGCAAATTAAGCAATGTAATAATAGCAGCTATTAAAATGTACTTTGTGGGGGTTGGGTTGGATAAAACTAATTTTAATTATGTAATACTTGCGTGCTATTATTGCTCAATTCCCTCCTCACTCTAAGGTGTCAGACCGGGATCATGTTGTCTTTTATTCTAGACTGCAAATTATGTATTGGAAGAGGGAGTAATGGACTGAGAACTAGTGCCAGGAAAAGATACAGCAATGTTTTAATAGGTAAGTATTACATAATTAAAATTAGTTTTACCTTCCAAAACTACATATTACATGAAGTTGTCTCATATTTAGCAGTCAGTGTTTCCCACTAATATTGAGTGATACTATAAGTGTTTTGTGTTAAGTGAAAACGTTTTTACATTATATTGACAACTGCCACCAATTTGTTCATGCAGTGTGACTATATCTTTTTTTCTCTTGAAGATAATGATATTTGTCACCATCTCATGTTTAATGCTTTAGGAGGTTTTTTTAATTGATGGTAGATGAAGTCATGTACATCATTAAGGCTGTAATGTTTTCACATGTAATCGGCTTAGTTTAGTTTACTGCCTGTAAACATTTACAAAATCAGTAACCATATAAATTAGCAGCATGAGAAGCTATAGTCTGACAGCCATGAACAATACTTCAAGATGTTCTGAAGTCTGGAATACTTTTCTGTACTTGAATCAGGCAGTGGGAAGAAGCAAAAGGTTAAATCCAATATGTGCTAACTTGAGCTCGTGTACAGTGGGGCAATTACTGGCACTATGGCAGGTCATCTCAAGTTCATTGCTGTATGGCTGTAGTAATATTTTTTAAATCAGTATTCACCTTAAATGATGGCAATCTACTTTAAAAATACAGACAAACCATATTGTTATAGTGATCACTCTTATGTATGTTACAGGCTTGGGGAATATATGACATTCATAGTTTCACATCTCTTCCAGTAGTACCTCTGGTGTTAGCCAATGTGTATGTCCAGACAGTACATCTAGTTGCATTATCAATTTTTTCATCATGTACATATATGTAGCAGTATGAAACAATATCATGACGATCCTGAAGATTTTTTTTTACCAAACTTATCAGATATATTTAGCAAAGACATCTTACAAAATGAATCTTGTCATAATAAGAAATAAAAGACATTCAGCAAATGAAACAACTGCAAAATGAGTGAAGTATGGCATGCACATTGTCAATGGCTTACATATAAATAGCTGTCATCTGTAAGCCTAACATGCAGATTGGGGGAAAAGGTTGAGTTTTGAATTGGTTCAATTAAATGGCATTATTTCAGTTATTGTGCACTGTGTACAAGTTTAGAAATTTTGGTAAATGTTGCAGCCTCAGTCTAAAGTTTGTACATGTGCTGGAATTCCAGGTGCCTTGCCGGCTTCATCATAACACTGCTCACAGGCCAGACACCACATTCATGGAATTATAAAGTAATTTCATTAGAAGCACAAAATTTGACTACCGGGTAGTTATGTGATAAATGCAATCTCAGTAAGGTGTTTGTTTGAAATTAGATATCTGTGTAACTTTTCATTGATCTTATTAGTATTATTCATCAGAAATCTTATAATTAATACAGTTTATGTTTGTTTATTTGTAGAGTTGTTGAGTCTTGCCAAGAAGCATTTATTATACGTCTTTATCGGCAAAAGAACAAGGTAATTTTAGAATATATCATTGATATCAATTAGGAACATAAAGTAGTTGCATCCACGGTATTGAATTTAGTATTCGTAGTTTCTTACACAGAGAGAAATAGGTTAAAGAATCGGTCTGCAATATAAGCTGCCATGTATGTGCCTATTGTGAGCATTTAGCCCCACAAAGCCAAACCTGCAGTATAGTATACAATAAAAGTGATGCAGGTAATCATTTTACAAAAACATTTTGATTTCAGTTCATTGGTTATACATGTATGTGTGTGTGTTTGGTGCAGTATATAGCAGCTAATGGTGCACAGATTTACCGATCCTCACAGCTAAACTTGATTGAATAAACCCACCCACACAAAGTTTGATGTATTCAGCCATGTAGAGCCTCAAGGATTGTTAACATTTTGCATTGTTTTCTGTAATTTACCACATTAATTGCATTTCATAACACTATTCATCATCATCATCATGGATCAGGTGATTTGCATAAGCCGTTGTTAGCCATATATTTTTCTAATATATAACCTTTCATAACAAATAATTATGCACAAACAGATGAGGAAATCACACACTTACAAAGGAATCACCCACATACACTTACAAAGGAATCACACACACTTATAAAAGAATCACACATCAATATAATTTATATTTTAATGAGTATGAAATTATCTTCAGATATTTTATTCTCTGATGATTTATCTGCAATACTTAGTATATGACTGGTAATTTATCTGTAATACTTTATATGAGTGGTAATGTATCTGCATTACTTAGTAATTGACTGGTAATTTATCTCCAATACTTAGTATATGACTGGTAATTTTTAACCATGGTGAAACTTTTACATTGAAACTCATCCCCATATTAAAGCTTCATGAGAATCATAAAAAGGTTTGTTAAGAATAATCACATGGCTGCTCTAAATTAAGATTAAGAATAATAACACGGCTGCTCTAAATTAAGATTAAGAATAATCACATGGCTGTTCTAAATTACGATTAAGAATAATAACACGGCTGCTCTAAATTAAGATTAAGAATAATCACATGGCTGCTCTAAATTAAGATTAAGAATAATCACACAGCTGCTCTAAATTAAGATTAAGAATAATCACACAGCTGCTCTAAAATTGGCTTGCATTTTCTCTGATATCTACCACTGTGAGGAGAAATCACAGAATTTTGATTCATTTCACAATCTCACTCCTGGAGTTTAACTTCTCACAGAATACCATATATACTTGCTTGTAAGTTAGATCCAACTGCAAACTTCATAGACCCAGATCTGCCATTGCATAATGTGCCAGCAGATCTGGGTCTATGCAGTTTGTTAGGACTAATCAGTAGTGTAAACAACATAGACCCTGATCTGCCGGCACATTATGCAATGGTGTTAAATTGCTTATGCTAAGATTGTTTTTATTGTGCTATTTTGAACTAATGGATTATAATACTACATTGATCTCCTGCTTATAAAGCCATCCCTTCTGCAGCAGAAAAGTGACTTTATAAGAGGGGTGACCTTTCTAGAGGGGGATCATACAGATGTGAGTAATAATTACATATAAAGTAAAAGAGGTGTAACTAATTTATAAATACTTAATATTTTCATTTAAAAATGACATATATATTATGGAATTAATGTGATAAAACTTATATTAATGTTATTTAAAATAATTATGAATAATCATCAGTTGTAGTATAAAACCATGTAAAATCCATGTCCGTAAAAACAAGGTTCCAGCATCTGATTGTAACTACCATTCTCCATCCTAGTCATGGCAACAGTATTGTTGTTATCTTTGTCCATTCCATTTTCCTACTGCTGCGTAACGTATTTTGCCGATGTTTATTTTAATCTTTTTTACATCAGATTTTCTCTGCAATGATCATAGAAGACACCCTCTTTTCATTTAGTCTGATTGCTGTCATTTGCATTTCTAAATTGAGAACATCTGATGGCATTTTGCACTTTTGCAACAATATATTCCTTTATTGGAAACAATACTACTTTCAGACTAAATTGTAGTTACTATGGTAAACTGTCATGTCTACCTATGGCTGAGTGTTTACAAAGTAAGTGAGCTTGTCATATGATTGACTGGTTTTAGTCTGGAACCCTTTTATAAGCATCTCATAATCTAACAAAGAAAAGCTACACTGGCTAACATACCATTTTTACTTTCTGGCAACCAAACATCATGCTGGCTTGAGCTGAACAATGTGCTTCTCAGCTGTTAGCTTTTGTCATCTTGATAATTATTGGTGGTAATAATAGCCAGTAATTAAGAAAGTGACAAAACCTGATGCAGCAGTAAGGATTATCAGATTACTTACCTCTTTGTATGGATTAAAGTTAGGTACTTTAATGGCATGTTGGAACATATGTCAATGTGTTGAATAACAAATATTCATGAGATTTCAATTTGTAAACCCCAATATATGTTCACTTATTGGGTAGTAAATTAAAAATGGATTTGCACTAATATGCTGGCCACATTAGATGGGTGGCCATCCTATAGGACATACTTTTGAACATAAACTTGTAATTGCCAAGAGATTCTGGCTGTAAAATGCAGGTGACCGCTGGTTGGAGGGCAATTCAAGAGGGGGACCACTGTACCTTGTAAGTGTTTTCATGATAAGATGCATATTTGAGTAAACCTGTAGATTGAATATAACATCATTTCAGTTATTATTACGTGCATATTCCAAACATTCTGCAGCTTACTAATGCAGTGGTCCCTCACTATAAAGCCCCTCAGTATACTGCTGCTCATATAATCTGGGGTACAGTCATGGATCCCATTAAATTGTTTGAAAATTTGTTTAATCATTTTGCAACTTGAATTGTTTCACTTCACTTTAGTCCTTGGCTGTTGAGAACCATTTATAATGTGTTTTAAAATCATTGAATATCCTATTTTTCTGTTTTTATGTCCTTTCGTGACACATACCTTTATTATAAAGCTCCCTCATTTATGATGCAGGTCACCATTATGGCTCCCATGAACAGCATTATAAAGAGGGAGTATACGGTAAAGTGAATCTAAAGGACAATATGTTTGCATTTCATATCAATGTACATGGACTACCTCAGAAAAACTCTGATCTCATAGAATTTACTAAAATCTTGTCAAAGTATTTTGTTGAATCGCACAGTCTGGTATTCTGAAAGTACCACAGGTATGGGTTTACTTTAGGTTACTTTTGCATCATTGAACATCAAAGGACGACATAACTGCACTCTAATTTAAGCATCAACTACAGACAGTAGAACCTCATTTATGATAACTCAGGAATGAGATAAATGTTAGGATAAATTGAAATGAGATAAATGACTTGGGTTATTCTACATCTCTGAATCTGCATATATGGGGGACACACATGTGGTTCAGATAAACCAGTCATTTGAATGAAAGTGGTTTGGATAAATGAATACTACTATGTATACACAGTGAAACACTTCAAAACTGAAAACCCTTGGGACCAAATTTAATTTTTGGTTTTACTGAGGGTTTTTGCAGATGTTAAAAAAATTCTTTTTATAAGCGCTTATATGACTTGAGAGAGAGAGAGAGAGAGAATGAATGTAATTAAAAGAGAACATCTGTGGTATGTGTGTGTAAGAGTGAAAAATATTAAGAAAGCTGTTTGTTTTTTTAACATTTAATGAAAAATTAGCTTAACAACATATGTTCCTTCCAAAAATCACATCCGGTCACGTGAATAAATATAGTTGCTCCACATAGAAATACAGTCCTTGTCTCAAGAAACATTTAATGAATGAGATACTTTTGTAAGTTTACTGTAACTCCATTAGAATTATGAATGATAATCCATAATATTTAAATACTTTGTATAATTTGTAATGTTCCTGTGCCAAATTTTGGTAGAGATTCATACACTTTGATTAGATTAATTTTATCCTGTAAGGAGAATTCAATCCTACAACACTTAGCTGGTCGTTTTGACATCTTGACATGTGAGTGAAGACAAATGACAGTCATGGCTACTTAAATACATTTATGTAATGATTTTTCTTCTTTTAAATCAGTTGAGTTGATCTGACTTTTAGAATACTGTTTTGTTGGTCTCCATTGGTGAAGCATCAAAAGTGAGGCCACGTGCCTGGTTAATAAAGCCTGGGTGTTTAATTAAAAAAACAAAAAAATCCAAACATTTTATTGAGCATTTATTCAAATTAACATCATCAATCAGAATTAGATAATAAGCAGATAAACATAATCTTTCTTAAATGAGTTATCAACAAGCATTTAGTTAATTTACCTTTAAAATCGGCTCTCTTTTATGGAGCAAAAACTTCAAATTAGCCTATTGTCAACCCTACTCTGTCACTGAGCATGTCAAACATTGTTTTAACTTTGCATGGCCCTGAGACATTTTCTCACTAACAAGCCTACTACAGTGTTGTTAACCATAAATAATCTGGTCCTGCATGTGTCAGGAATTTAGCAGCAATACATTTCCAAGTTGAAGTGAGTTTCGGTTTTATGATGGGTTTTTTTTAGTACAAAATTGAAATTTGGGATCAAACTTTGTTTCGGTTTCGAGTTGAGGGTTTTTTGGTTTACTGGAAAAAGAACGATTATTTTAAAGAAGGAAAAATTATGGACCCCAAAATTTTGATCTTGAGGGGATTCTGGTATACCGAGGGTTCAATTTTGAAGGGTTTTACTGTATATACATATATATATATATATATATATATATATATATATATATATATATCCTAAAATTAATTACAATAACATGACCTCATAAATAAGCTGTCCCATTCCTATGATGGTTTGCTCTTGAAAGTTAGCCATGTAAAAATAGGCTATCTATTATCTTAATGAATTTATTATATGCATATTAGGTTAATGTGCAAAGCTGAGAAGCTTTTGTCTTTGTATAAGAAACACATAAAAAATTAAATGTCAAAGTCGTATTGTCAAATCATGTTATGTAGAGTAAACATTCTCTATTGATGCTGCATTGAAAACTATGGACTTAAAATTCTCTCACATTCTTTTAGTATACATTAGTAATATTATGTACCAAAATTTTTACTTGGAAATGTGCCTACCTTGAAAGTAAATCATCCTTGGAAATAAGCCAAACATAAATCACAAATGAATAATATGAACTGCAGCTTATTTCCAAGTTTTTGGGATATATATATATATATATATATATATATATATATATATATATATATAATTTATTGTGTGCCATGATGCTAGAAATCATTACTTTGAGTATAAAATTGACATTTTGAGATTTTGTATTTTAAAAAGAGCAATCATTTCTGAATATATTCAAGTTTATTTCACATAAATATTATTACTATTACAATGGTTTGAATGCATAATGAAAAAATGTTATGATGTAATAAATTTCTTTAAATTATGTACTTTTTCTACAACAACATCATATTTTCTACAGGGATGTCATAATCATTATTAGAATAATACTTGATTATTTTTCAGACAGGCTTCATCAAGGCATTTTCTGACAATGCTCATGCATTCACCAGCGGATTTTGTCAGGTGGAACGGGTGATGCGGAATCTGTTTGTTCGGAGGCTGTTTCTTTGGCCAAGGTTTCATGTTAATGTGGCAAGTTGTCTGGAAAAACACAAGGTCTCTGCAGCAATTGTTTATTTTCATAAATTTACAAGATCAAATTGTCTGCAGCAATTGTTGATTTTCATAAGTTTACAAGATCAAATTGTCTTAAGTTGATGATGGTGGGTTGATGTTGGGAAAAGAGACTGGCTGTATTAAATTTTTCAGAGCATGGGTAGCTCATTTGGTAGAGCATCAGACTCATGATCCAAGGGTTGTGGGTTCAATACATGCCCAGGCCAGCCCAGGTCAGTTGCCTCTGTGTGTTCTTGAGAAAGGCACTTAGCTCCCATTTCCTAAGCATGATATAGCCAATAATGTGTTAAAAGTTTCGTTCCCCCCCCCCTATTTTTATATATTTTTCTTTATTATTATATATGATATTCATATTTATTGCAACTTTAAATTGTAAATTAAACCAAAAGACCCATTACAATATTTTAAATATATGTTCTAATCAAATTCATCATTTATGTACTTGTATATATCCAGTATTGTGGATGAGTAGATTTGGGGTACCTTCACTATAAGACAATAGGGGGATAATAGACCCTTTGTGGCTCAGTCGTTAGTGTGCCGGACTCACAACCGAATGGGTGTTGATTCAAATCCTACCATCGTACCAGCCTTGGTAAGCTACCGTGGTGTATCCTTGGGCAAGGCACTTTACTTCAATTGCCTCGGCACTAAATAAACTACTTGTGTTGCTGTGCCGTAAAGCACCAAACCAAACCCTATAGGGGGATATGTGACCTTTGTTCAGATTTGCTAATTTATATCAGCTGTTATTCTGTCACAAATTTGGCTGTATCAGCAGCACACTGGCAGTGCTGAACAAATGAAAAGTATTGTGTCAATTGTTACGGAATTATGTATTATTTCGTTTTTAAATAATGGTATAGGTTTATGATCTCTGCATAATAGTCTAACAGCTGTCGTCTTGCAGAAAGTACATATATGGTATTTCAATGTGACTCAGTACATTAGGTCGTGGGAAGAATTGTCGCTTGTAACATTAGTATATCATGTGATTTAGCGCATGAGGGTATGAACTTCTGACCTAGATTCTGTGATTCTTCAGAGTCAATACGTTATTGACTGTTAATAACATCAGGGCACAAGCACTTTGGCGATGTCACGCATAACATAGTTTCTGATTGGTTCGGAGAGGGTTGTAATTTAGAAGGAAATTATTTCGAAATACCCAGTTGTTTATCAAAGACGTAATGGGTTTTATTTCGATTCTGTGTAGTAAGAGACTATATTATAGAATTTATAGCAGTATTCTAGCATTCTTCATAGTTACACTGGATTGAGAGGTCATAAACGAATTTGGTTCATTTTGTGTGTGGATATTCTACTTTAGTGATATATATCAGTATACAGTACATTCTGGATTAGTACTGTTTCTTAAACTATCATAATTATACAGCTCCGTGGAATTATCAGAAACATTTCTAGAACTTGTGTTATTCCATATTCACAAGGACTATTTGGAATTTATAAAACTTGGATATACTTGATTCTTATTAACACATCAGTACAGCAAAGGTTTCATTCGGAACCTACTTCATTCGGAATATTTGGATTAACTTCCGGATCAGTGAACTTTAGAACAATTTAGGACTTTTAAGGATATTCTATACTGTAAGTTATTTTTAATTCTTTCACTTTGATTTTTTGTTGAAATATTTTAATATTTTAGGAAATTAAATATTTGTATTTTAAATCTTGAAAGCTTGTTTGAGTCTATTCCTTTGTTACATTACCCCTAGTCGTAACACAATATAACTACTGTTATCCATCAGCAAATCTAAAAATACAGTACAGTGATTCCTATGCTAATACACTTTGGAAAATTCTGGTTGAATAATAGCTTCAAATGTAATTGTGTATGGCATCACATCATAGGCAGTTGTGACATTACATTGGTTGGATCTTACTGATGGAAGTTTTAATGTTTTACCAATCAGATTGGGTGTTAATATTTGTAAATGTGTTAAAATATATATTTTAGAAATTAGCTCTCAAAGATATATCAGGGCTAAAATAAATCCACACATATGCTTGTCCTGAGGAATGGAGGGTGGGTAAAGATATGTTATATTTGTTCTGTACAAAGTGAGAAAAAGAATTAGTCAGATGATCACCAGTTTTACAAATTGTTTGAAGTCGGTATGTTACATATACTTTCTTATTAGATTGATTTTGATATTTGTAGGAATTTAGTGTGAAGACTGGTTACTTTTTACTCAGTCACAGTATAGAACATTTAATCACATGACCATTGCATATATTAGAGTTATGATGCCCAACTGTGACATAAACTCTTAGCAATGTCACATGGCAACATTCCATAACCATTACATATATTTAGAGTTATGATGCCACACTGACATAACCTCTTAGCAATGTCACATGGCAACATTCCATAACCATTATATATATTTAGAGTTATGATGCCACACTGACATAAACACTTAGCAATGTCACATGGCAACATTCCATAACCATTATATATATTTAGAGTTATGATGCCACACTGACATAAACGCTTAGCAATGTCACATGGCATCATTCCATAACCATTATATATATTTAGAGTTATGATGCCACACTGACATAAACGCTTAGCAATGTCACATGGCAACATCACATAACCATTGCATATATTTGAGTTGTCATGCCACACTGATATAAACACTTAGCAATATTACATGACAACATCACATGACCATTGCATATATTAGAATTAAAAATCCACACTGTGACATAAACACTTACCAGTATCACATAGCAACATCACATAACCTATGCATATATTTGAGTTGTGATGCCACACTGTGACATAAACACTTGGCTATGTCTCATAGCAACATCATTAGAAACATCAAATGTCTGCAATTATGTGATAATGCAAAACCGGATATTTTTCGAGGTCCAAAAATTTCATGTTTCCAATCTTAACAATGTTTTCTGCTTCAGATATGTGCCCTGGTCACATTACCATTAAGAATATAATAAGCTTCACTACCTCTCGAATCCAGCAATTCCAGAAAGATGATACAAATGTAATCTTTCATGTGTATATACCATATAGACAAAGGGAAAAAACTCTTACCCATTACCTTCCCTTTGTGCTTGCTATTTGGTGCTACTTGAAGCTCTCACTTGGTATGAGATACATTGTCCCAGATTGCCTCGTTGAATCCTTCAAGAATCTTTGTGATTTTGAACGATCTATTCATAAGTGTGATGACATTTTGTGTGTTCAAGTATCTGCAAAGGATTGGTAACCTTTGTTGGGTTTTTTTGTGGATATATTTTCATATTTTTTGAAGTTTTGTGAACTTAATTTTTTCAGACTTGCTAAGTTACATGCGATAGCATCATATATGTGCATGCTATATTTTGAATTGCAAACACAGTTGAATTTGATATTTTGTGATATTATGGGTGTTTTTGTTGAATTTTCATACTTTGGGTTGTTAATTCCCAGTTTTTCTTCATTGTTCTTGTCTTTTCAGAGGCAATGATGAAAAAATTCAATAAGTGTCAGAGTTACAAGGTCAGCAAGGATAATCATGAATCTTGCCTTGCCTGTATGAAATGTGCTTCT
Organism: Margaritifera margaritifera; assembly: GCA_029931535.1. Taxonomy (NCBI): domain Eukaryota; kingdom Metazoa; phylum Mollusca; class Bivalvia; order Unionida; family Margaritiferidae; genus Margaritifera; species Margaritifera margaritifera. The sequence continues at coordinate 723,035 of JAQPZY010001588.1, forward strand.
ACAACATCATGTAACATTTACAAGTCTTGGTTGGAAGCGATGTGGCATTCCGTCATCAGAAAGAGTGTCAAACGCCGAGGCAAAAGAAAGGAAGATGATGGTAAAACATGATACAATTTTCCGCAGTGCGACAAGTCTGCACCTGAAATCATCTTCCCTCATCAGCATAGTAGGGATACTTTGTTGGCACGCACACCCCACCAAGGATACCCAGGAAAGGGAAATCAGCTACCACCACATCTGGTCAGCTAGAGACAGGTAATGCAGAGTCTTAGGATGCATCTATAGAACTCCAGATCAATAACTTCATGGAGTCAATGAAGAGGAGTCTGATCAAGGAGATGACAAGCAGTTGCTTTCATCAGGGGAATTGTTGTCCCTGTTTTGTCATGTTTACTTAATAGTGCTTTTGTTTTGCTGGGATAGTGTCCTTCTAGTGCATGGCAAACCTCCAATAGTGGCTTGGAGCTTATAGGAGAGTGTCCTTCTTTAGTTAGGCAGCCCAGTGGGCATAAGTCCCCCCACATGTCTGAGCATAGCCTTTGGGCCTGTAAGGCAGAATGCATGGGATTTTATTCTGATATGGCTGATGTATGTTTCCAGCCATCATTGCCGCACAATGTCATACCATTTGTTAACAGTTCCTTCCATGCCTTCCTTCAAGCCTGGCAATAGGAAATCAGTTTTCATGATGGAATGTGCCGCATACTGGTGGTCCATTGCGTTGTATGCAGAATCTTACAGGGATCAGGATAACTGGTCCATCTAATTTGCCAGCCAACCAGCCTTCCAGCCAAATGTTGAGCCTTCCATCCTGCCATCCAGCCAGGTGGAACATGCATTGTTGGTTGCCTGACCTCCAGTACAGATGGCAGGCCAGACATATTGTTGGCTTACCCGATAGGGAAATACCATTGTACTTTTAAGGACAATGCTATGACTACCTCCATACCACTTGGCATGTTGTAGACTGATATGGAAGTGTTGCCAGATGAGGACACCCACCCCATACCCCTCAAGTGATGGTGGTGAAAACCCTGATCTGATGATTCATGCTGATCCCACCATGGAAAGAATGGAATTTAGTTTTAAGGCTGCAGTGGAGGAAATATATAGAATCTTAACTCTGTCAGATTGCCCACCTCCTCCATCTACAAACCTCAACTACAAGGTCAGGGCTTCTTTAGGTTATGAGGATGAGGAAGACAGTCAAACATTTCATCTTCTTCCACTGTCTGTGAAAATTGGTGAGATTTCTGGTCATCTTTTGGATAAAATCCATGATGCAGGGAATTCATGAGCCTTCTTTTTGGAGGGCCTGTTACCAGTATCATATAATACACACTAGTACTGTGCACACTTTGAGACATACAGAACTGACATTCCAAATGTTGATATGAACATTGCGGTACTACACATATTGAACCTGCTGTTATATAAAGTCGAATGCAAACTATTCAAGGCGACTTCAAAACTGGTGTGGAATATGGTGGTGATGTAATTGAAGCTAGACTTGGCATCTTTGGCGATTTTTTGCTTAGCCAAAAAAGCATGGAATGAGCCTGCATAGGCGTTGATAGCCCACATAGCCAAGTGATCAGTAGGGCAGCTCACCACTCCATGGCAAACACACATAGGTCTTCGTCAAATCTTGATCTGAAATGGTGTGACAAGTTTCTAAGTTTATCATCGGTCTTGTTTGGGGATCATATAGATATATCAGGTGCCTCTCCAGCTCTCCTTACCTACTCTTAATCCTTACTCTGACACAAAGGAGAGACATAAGGAGGCATAGAGATAGATGATAGTATCCCCCTCTCGACAACAGCAATCTCTACCACAGCAAGGCTTCAAACAGCAGCAGATGTTTCAGCCTAGGAGTCAATTTAGTAAAGGAGTAAGCAAACAAAGTTTTCCTTTCCCCAAGCCTCCCAGCAATCACCCATGACTCATTAACCTCAGAGTCTCCTGGTCAGTGCCAGACTATTCCATTTCAGTCACGCTTGAATCAGATTTTGTACAAACAATGAATGGGCGATCCTAATAGTTTGAAAGGGACCGCAGATTTCATTTATCCAGCCCCCTCCCCTCTCATGTTCCCCTTCTATGATGGACATTCCAACAGATCCCCTGAAGGAGGAGATTTTAACAGAGGAAATCGTGTTGTTACTCTCCAAACAGGTGGTGGAGAGAGTTCGTAAGCCGAACTCTCAGTATTTTTTCGAGGGTTTTCCTGGTACCAAAAGCCATTTGCAAACACAGGCCAGTGATAGACCTCAATCAGTTAAGCGAATTCATATTGGTACTAACAATTCAAGATGGAAATGTCATGATCAGTATGCCTTTTCATTAAAAGGGATGAGCCTCAATCTGACTAACACATACTTTCATGTCCTGATCCATCCATCTTCATGCAAGTTCCCTGATTTGTATTCAAAGGCACAATTTAGCAATTTTGTGCTCTACCTTTCAGGCTAAATCTCAGCCCATGGGCATTTAAAAAAAATAGTAAACTGCATTGTCTCATTGTTCAGGACCTCCTCATCAAATGTGAGTTTGGCATACCTGGTGAACATCCTTTAGAAACACATGACAGGTGCTGTTTTGCTACAGGAAAGGAACATACTTATCTCAGTTTTCACCCACCTGGACTTTCTAGTGAATTGGGAAAAGTTGGATCTTATTCTGTCTCAACGCTGAGTCGATCTGGGTATGGCATTTCTCAATCTTGGTTTACTAAATGCTGCAGCAGTTTTGATTCTCTAGGCCACCTTTATATGAGCCCTCTGCAGATGGCATTTGCTCAGTGGTTCCCTTTTTCCTGATCGTCTATATAAGCATATCTTGATCTCAACTGAGTTAAAACAGTTACTGCATCAGTGGCAAGAAAAGCAATGGATCACAGCAGAAATTTCACTGGAGGAGTCCGAATCAGACGTCATAATTTGTATGGACTCCAGTTTGCCTGGCTGGGGGGCTCATCTGTTGCCTCACTTCACCATGGTTAGCAGCAACTGGAACCCACAGGAAAAACTTTTCATATAAACCTTTTGCAAATGAATGCTATAATGAACACCTTTCATTTGTGGCAAGAGTACCTGTGCAGGAAAGTGATTCTTGTAATGTCGGAAATTCTGTTGTGGTTGTTTACCTCCACAAATGGGGGCGGGGGGGGGGGGGGGGGGCAAATCACCCGACTTATGCATCCTGGTCTGGGACTTTTTATGCTGGTGCAATATAATGGTCCAGATTAGACACATCCCCAGCAGACTGTCAAGAAGGGATCAAACTCTGCACACCAAGTGCTCCCTTCATCCATTGATCTTTCACCATGGGGCATCTGATGATAGATCTCTTTGCAACAGTGGAATCACAAGCTGCCCACCATCATCTCTTCTGTCCTGACTTGGAAGCTTGGGCCATGGATGCTCTGGCAGTCAGGTGGAATGGGATTTGGGGCTATGCCTTTCCTCCAACGATTTTGATTCCAAGAATCATTCAGAGAATCAGAGACCAGAATTGCAAAGTTGTTATGGTAGCCCCACTCAGTTTGGACAAGTCATGGGTGAAGGATATGCTCGAAATAGTGATAGACTTTTTCCTGGAAGATCCCATCGAAATTCAATCTGCTTAGTCAACCCTGCTTGCAGGTGTTTCATCCCTGCCTGGACAGGCTTCTTCTTCATGCCTGGCTCGTGTCAAGAGAGCCTTGTGTAGAAAGGAGTTTCAGCAATCCATTGTGGAGAGAATTTCATGAGCAGGAAGGCCCTCCACTCTGAAAGCCTATGAAGGGAAGTGGCGGGTATTCATGGATTGGTGCAAAGATAACAACATTGTCCCTGTGAATGCCTTGATCTCTGAGGTGCCTATCTTTTTTCTCTGGTTCTTTTGAGTGGAAAAAGTTAGCTCCTGTTACTATCAGGGGATATTGCTGTATGATTTCTGGCACATTCAGGCATCATGATAGAGTGAATATAAGTCATGACAGGGATCTGTCAGACTTGTTGGCCAACTTTGACCTGCATAGACCTAAATCACTCACCCTGTTTCCAAAATGGAACCTTTCATGGGTTTTGACTTGGTTCAACTCAGAGAAGTTTGAACCCATAGCCTGAGCCTCTTTGAAGCTGCTATCTTACAAGACATGCTTTCTGATGGGGCCAGCCTCAGTGTATAGGGTGAGTGAGTTGCATACCCCTTGAATGGACCCAAACTATCTCCAGTTCAGATGAAATGGTTCAGTGGTGTTATTGACACAGCCAGGTTTCATAGCTAAGAACCAGTTACCCTATTTGGGCAATTAAAGGAAAGTCATCCTTGATCCTTATCCAAGTGTTGTGCTACTGTCATTATTAGAAGAGTGGTTTATCCTTCTTATAGGGAATTCTGAAATTCTTCCCTCGAAGGAGGCCAATGGCAGAGGTTGGATGCTCCTGTATTTCCTCTCCCTCTACCTATACTTGTGATGTTAGTGTTATTATGAAAAATATTGGAAGGAAACAGTAATTTTTTTGTAAATTATGTTTCTGTGAAAATATTTACCTGATCATATTACTAGTAAACCCACCCACACCGCCCTGCAAATGTGAGCATCCTCATTGATGCATCACTCAGCTTAAACTAGTGCCACTTTGGGGTGGGGGTGGGGTTGGGGGTGGGGGTGGAGGTAAGGGTTGAAATAAAGGTAATAGATAAGAGTTTCTTCCCTTTGTCTTTACATTATATAGACATGAAAGACAAAATTTTCATCATTCTGGAATTAATGTGATCGGGTATGTATTCCTGGAGAAACATAATTTACTAAAAAAAATGTGCTTTCCCCATAGTTTAATTTCATGCTTCCTCTTTACCATTTATGAGGGACATTTTTCGGGGTATTGTATCAAATGTAGTTTGTTTACTCGGTGTTTAATGTGATTCAAAATCCATAATATTAACCATGATGTAGAAAAGAAATGATTTCTCTGAATATTTTATTTGTGGGGAACAATTTTTCATGGGTTTCACGGTTGTTACAAATCACAAATTTAAAGACCAAATGATTGATTATCCATTTGTGAAGACATTATATCTCTACATTAAAGTTCAGACAAAAATATCATTTTTTGAAAAACCATGATAATTACATCCCCCCTCCCCCATTAGTGAATTCTTAGTTTTGAAAAAAATACTAGCATCTGCTTGTTTTTTGTGCAGGTGGATGTGATTGAGGTACAGGTACAGCTGACACCAGCCATGTTGGCCTGCCAGATGGCACTGCTAGATCTCCTGAATGCCTGTGTACAGGAACTCAAGAGATGCAACACAGCTGTAAGTGTATATATTGTCTTAATAAAAAAAAGTAGGCCTGTACCACTGCATACACTGTGAAACACCATTACTGGAAACAAGTTAGAAACTTTATTTTGGAGAACATATCTATACATTAGGTACCAATACATAGCAAAAATAGTTGTTTAGGTAAGTTTCCTGATGTCATTCTTGAAGATGATGTCACAAGAGAGAAAAGATAGCGATCATAATATTGTCTGTTTTCTGTCTGTCTTGTTTTACATTTTATTGATATGGTGACAAATTGGCAGATTGTGATTATGTTTCATCTGCAAGTAAAATGAAGGGCATGGATGATCCACTGTAGTGGCATTTCACTGGACAACATGGTGTTTTTCCTGCATTTGTGATCCCTCTTCTGCAATACTGAAAGTCTGTCTCACAGTTTTATCAACATAGTATTGCTTAATGGATGTGAGTGATTGGTGGCCATGTTGTCTCAATTTTTTATTTTTACTTCCTCACTGTACCCCACTGCCCACTGCCATCACCTTACCAAAGCCAGATAAAAATTCATTGTTTGCTTATGTACAAAAATTCACAGTAGTATCTTTAAGTTGATTTTCTGTCTTAAATGATTTATGAGTAATTTGGCAACATCACAGTTATACCATGTGCCTGTTCATACACATCATGCACAACACACTTGTATGAATAGATGGATGGATACTAACACCTGTTTCTCATGTTTTCTCAATGAAAAAGCAAATGGACAATTGTACCCCCTCTAAAAAAATGTATTATTTCAGATTGATACTGAGGAAATCACTGTTGAGAATGCTATCGGGAAGTCATTTGACAAATCCATCCGATTCCAGTTGGATCCAGTATGGCACCAGCTTGGCCCCAAAACCAAACAGCTTGTCTCAGACCTCAAGACACTCAGGCTGATCCTTCAGTGAGTAGAAAAAACGACAGTGATATCAGAAATGACTGATTCAACAGTTTTATATGTGCAGTGGATATGTCATAAGAGTTCCTGAATTTTGTGTGTAAAAGTGAGAATACTATAATAATTTCATAAGTGATAAATGAGTTACAATAAATCAGTAAAACTTATGCTGGGAGCAAAAGTTTGGTTGTTTTATGGAGGTAGCCTGTATATAAAGAGATTTAATTAGTATTGGAACAGTATTATAGGGATTAGGGGTATGCAGTTTTACTGGTATATCTGTATATTGTGGTGTGATCCTGCTGATATACGTACCATTATATATTGCTAATTAACTTAAAATTTCTACTTCTGCCTTTATATGTTTTATTTGAATGTTTTGTCTTTTCCAATGTCAGTCATTCTAAAACCCTGCTGAGAAAATGTTAGAACTGCATGTTATATCCAGCTTGTTTCATAGCTAGGACCCCAAAAAGATGGAAAATTAATCACTAACCTTGCCATTTGTCAGAAATTTAAGTGGAAGTGAAGTTCATAGGTGGAACGATGAACATGACTGCTCATTTTCGTCGACAATGTCCCATCATTGCTGCCAATGCAGCCAGAATTTAGAACATACAAATTAAACAGGAGCTTATCTCATTTGGATTTGACTTGCCCACATGTAAGGATGTTTCCCAATCCTTGTTCACTTAAATAAATATCAAAGAAATTAAAGTTATATAAACTTTGACTTCATGTTCACTCAGTAATATTAATTTGCACTTTCTACAGATTCTTCTTCAAATACATTACCTGGTTATAATACATTAGGAGTACATCCACTATCTTGCAAGTCCAGACCTCTCAAACCAAAAGAAAGACCTTAAAACCATCTTGACTTAGTTTCGGAGCAATGGTGCTTAGAGGTTGTATGCTTACTTAAAACGGAAGTCAGACAAGAGTAGTCCACCCTTGGATATAGGGATTGGTGCTAAAAGCCTGATAGTCATGAGTTACTACTTTCTGCTTTGGAGCAAATTTCTTACTTCATGGAAGTATACTCCATCTGTTTTCTACCTTTTTCTCGCTCCACTTTCATTGATGAATATTTATCACCTCATTTGTCAACTTTGTCATGCAATGATTCAATCTATGCCACCATGATTGCTTGCACGATAGTTACTAGTACTTACAAGTCAATTCAAAACTTGTCCCTTTCTTGTACACTTTACCTGTAATTGTCCTTTTATTGATACTTTGGTGCCTTTGTAGTTTGGCGTAGTACAATTTTATTACTTTTCCTGAACTATTACAATAGGGATAGCATCCCCCATCACAGATAAGGTGATGCTAGACTGATTTTCATCAGTATATGCTTTCATTTTTGCTCTCTTCATTCTAAATGGTATATGGAATGAATATTTATCAGAATCTGCAGATTAAAAAAGAACAGATATTTGCATGTTCTATACAGTTTGTTGGTTTGATGTTAGTTTACAACAACTTGTTATGCAATAACATTTTATGAAACATTACCTAGGCTAATAGAGCCAAGAAAAGTCACTTTGCTGCTTTACACCTGCATACACAACCTCTGATCTTTGATTGCAACATATATCTATTAGATGATTGCAACATATACCTATTAGATGATTGCAACATACACATATTCGATGATTGCAGCATATACCTATTAGATGATTGCAACATATACCTATTAGATGATTGCAACATACACCTAGTAGATGATTGCAACATACACCTATTAGATGATTGCAACATATACCTATTAGATGATTGCAACATACACCTGTTAGATGATTGCAACATATACCTAGTAGATGATTGCAACATACACCTAATAGATGATTGCAACATATACCTATTAGATGATTGCAACATATACCTATTAGATGATTGCAACATACACCTAATAGATGATTGCAACATATACCTATTAGATGATTGCAACATACACCTAATAGATGATTGCAACATATACCTATTAGATGATTGCAACATACACCTAATAGATGATTGCAACATATACCTATTAGATGATTGCAACATACACCTAATAGATGATTGCAACATATACCTATTAGATGATTGCAACATACACCTAATATATGATTGCAACATATACCTATTAGGTGATTGCAACATATACCTATTAGATGATTGCAACATATACCTATTAGATGATTGCAACATATACCTATTAGGTGATTGCAACATATACCTATTAGATGATTGCAACATATACCTATTAGATGATTGATGAGAGGTTGAATAAAGATGCTTTGCACTGATAATGTTGTTATTAATATCATGTTGATGATTAATTTTAATGTGATATCTCTTTTCAGTCATCTTACTCAATATGACTGTGTGACTTTCTACAATATGGTTAACTCAGTCAGGTAAAATGTATTTTGTGACTATTAATAATTCAATATTTTATGTTTATGTAAGCAACAAAATAAATCATAGCTATAAGTTTTTCTATCATAGCTACATGGAAGACTTATCACAATATATTTATTAAATACTGATTTATTTTAAAGTTTAACCTCTGAGTGGAAGCCATGCCTTAGGTACAGGACATTCCAAGACTTTTGTATTGACCCATATTTATTGCAGCATATATGCAAACCACTGCGAATTCACTTTTGGCATACAGATTTTCATGGATATCATGGCTGTACAACCCATGAATGTAAGAAAATAACTTGAAATATCATAGATGATGTGTATATCAGTGACATATCAACAAGTCAGAGTATCCAAAAATGCGAATTTTTTTTTGTTTCCAAAATCGTGCAAAAATGATATTCACAAAACACCCCAAGAATTCACAGTTTGTCACATAAATTCACTGTTTCTCTCACGAATTCAGTTTGTCTCTTATTTACATTTTCCCCATGAAGATTATTGTCTCACCTGCATTAATATGGTGAGATATAGGTGTCACTTTTCCAACAGAAATGGCTTTTGTTGACAATGTTTAAGTTTTGTGTTAAAGTTTTAAAAATTTTGCAAGTCAGAAACAGTGGTGATGCATCAAAACATGGTCACAGAAGAGACATCTAATCTCACAAACACTTTTATGATAATTTGGTGTTTACATTTTGATTAAATTTTATACCTTTTTATTACCATATACACTCATTTATAAGTTGGGTCCAGCATAGACCCAGATCTGCTGTTGCATAATGCGCTGGAAAATCTGGCTCTCTGCAGTTTGTTAGGAGTAATCAGTAGAACAAACAGCATGGACACTGATCTGCCACCACTTTATGCAATGGCAGTTCAGGGTCTGTGTTGTTTGCAGCTGGACCTAGCTTATAAGCAAGTATATATGGTATGTACCCATCATATTCTATGGAAGGTTGTATGGTATTATCCATGTCCCTCTGTATTTCATAACTTTGTTTTCTGCTTAACAACTTTTGAGGGAGTTAATGGATTGAAACTAAATTTGGTACGATGATTTATGTCAAAAAGGCATAGGTTAAGTTGGATTTTCACCTTGTATGTCATAATTCGAGCTATGGCACGTTTTTGACTTTTCCTTGCATGAAGAACTTTGTTTCTACTCAGTAACTTTTGAAGAACTTCATGGATGAAAACCTGATTTGATGAAGGCTTAATATCAAGAAGACTTTGTTAAAGTTCCGTTTTTAGCTTTTTGGCTGCATTATGCCCAGTTTGACCTTGGAGCTTTGCCCTTGCATATTGCACCACGATATTGATCAGGGCATCCATTTTGTAGGGACACATATCTAGTATGTTCTAAATGAAAACAATACCTTTAATTAATAATTCTTTACACAAATCTTTTAGGATGAGTGAGAAAGAATTTGGGAAGAATTCTGGCTGGCTCTTTTTAGAATCAGCAGACAGCCTTTTCTTGGTAAGTTTGTGATCAGCAGATTTCTTACATTTCTTTCCTAGTTTAGCATTTGTAAGCAGTGAAATTTATATTTCTTCATCAAATATGTTATCCAATCATAATACCTTAGGAGCAACACCACTACCTTGCAGATTAAGCCATCCCAAGCTGGTTTTTATCATTTGAAAAGCTAATAGTCATCTGTCCACATAGGTGGGAGACAAGAGTGATCTTTTGGATAGAGGGATTGGCACTAAATTCCATTCATACTTCAGTTACTACTCCAGTTCATGCTAGGAAGCATGCACTTTTGGAGACCTCATAAAGTCATTTTCGCTTGGTGCCTTTTTCATGTTCGGAGTGATTCTGTGGAATTTTCTCACATAGGGAAGTATACTTCATCTATATTTCTGTCTATTTTTATTCTCTCTTAGACAAAGATTTGCACTTTATTGGTATAACTTTGTCGTGCGAGATACATGTTGGTGCCATTTTGGTTACCTGCCCTATGGTCTGTAGTACATTCATTCAAATAATTTGTACTTGACTTGGTATATGCATTCTGTTACTAACTGTCTAGTATTACATATCGTAAGGTCGTTTATGTAATTATTGTAGACTTCTGTGTTTATCTCTAGCATCCTCTTCAGAGTAAGTTCATGCAACGCTTGACTAATTTCACCTGTATAGGATATCGTTTTGCTTCTTAAACTTACACAATAGATTAAATGCACAAGAGTGCAAACTTTTTAAGTTGGCAAAGGATGACCATGGTACATGTCTGGAATATATGGGTTATGATTTGAGTCATACTTGTGACATTTATGCAGAATGAGTCATACTTGTGACATTTACACATGATGGATGAATCTTTGGGCAACCATCGTTGTCAAGCAGTGCACTTGAGCTAATGGAAAGGCAAGGAAACACACCATCAAGGATGAGGATACCATCAGCATTACCGTCGTTGCTGCCTCGGTGAACAACATCTATAGGCGGAAAGGTTGAAAGCAGAGAGTCCACCAGTTTTAGGAAAATCAGATGGACCATATCATCATGGGCATCACACAGAGCTACAGCCTTGCTCTCACCTCCATGATTGGAACAGATTTTATTGGCAATACGAATAGACCCAATTCCAACTTGGTATGGCAGCCTGTCTAGACCAGCAGTGGCATTAGAAGTTGATTGGCTCTGGTCAATACCGGCTCTGGCATGGCCTCAGATAATGCTTGGAGGGACCAGTTACATAATGTAATATCCAGTACCTTATCCTGTCATCGAAGACTGAATGACCTGTGCCCAGTATAGTGCCATGATGGACCCACATCCGCTCTCTGTGCCATTATGGATCCATATTGACCTAGTGCCATTACAAACCTATGTCAGTCCATTGCCATCACAGACTCAAGTTGAACAGGCCCATCATGGCCCATCATGGCTTTCCAATCCAGCATCAGCTATGGTGATGATCTACTCCCAGATGCCCTGTACAATTCTTGAGCCTTTAACGGTTGACACATGGAATGGTGGACAGCTTTGGCTCTGTCATGGCCCATTATGGCTTACCTATCATGCACTGGCTACAATGACAATACAGCCTTCGATGTCCAATACCATCCCCGAACCATTGATGATACACTTAGTGATCATTTGGACATCATTGTATCCCAATATGGTTGGACTCTCAGTCTAGTTTGCCATCTGTCAAGCTTACCCAGCTGCATCACATGCTTTGGAGGAGGCATCTGTGCCACTCATTCTTCGCTGTACTTAATTTGGATTTGTGCTTACAAGCTCCATCATCCTTACTCAATCTGATGATGTCTAGAGAAGAATCACTCTTCTGTGCATCGATCAAGGAAATTTTCTGGTTGTTGCCACCAGAGTTTTTCCCATTCCCTCCTGCACCTTTAGTAGTAATGTACAAGTTTCTGCATCTGTCAGTCTACTGGTCAAGAAAGACCAGTCACCATTCAAACAGCTACCACAGTCTGGTCAAGTTGATGACTTACTACATTCTTTAGAGAGGTAACTTCAAGACCCATGTGTCAACAGGCCTTTCTTTTTCACAGCTACAACTCCCACCTAAATTTAACAAGGATGTTTATAAGATGCATATGCCAGTTTTTCATACTGAGGTCCCAGTAATTTTGGGGGAGGGAGGCAGAGAGGACTGGTCTTTTCTATCTGACCATGATATTATTTCCATTTACCATAAGATAATTCTTTTAAAAAATTAAAATGATGGGTAGAATAAGGTCTTTTTTGCTATAAATTTGAGCAAGAAAATTTTGTTCAAGCTTTTTGGGGTGCCGGAAATTTCCACCCACTGAAATATTAAATGGTTGGTCCCTTAAATTGATATGTGTTGTGAGATCAGTTATGATAGAGAGAAATGAGAAAGAGCATAAAGTATTTTTGAGAACAAGTTTTAAAGAAAATGGCAAACAAGAATAAAGAATGATGTATGAAAATTAGATTTACTAGTTATTTAAATTGCACTTTGTTCTCTGCAATTTCTCTGTGATTTAAGATTTAACCACAATTGTTATCCATCTGAATGAATAACCTGCATAAAGCATAGATAAATGCAAACATATATACTTCTAAATACAGGTAGCAGACTTTTCTATTAAAATTAAACTCCTCCTGAAAGCTCATCTCATTTTATTCATGCATTTTTAACCGAAAGGAACAGTAAGACTTAAAATGCTAAAACTACTGTTTGAAGCACCAGTACCAATTAAACAAAATATATATATATATATATATATATATATATATATATATATATATATATATATATATATATATATATATATATATATATATATATACACACACTAATTACAGCACAGTACTAAAGCTCACAATTAACTGATTTTTGGATAAAGCCATAGAATAAATATAGTATCAATCAAGTCAAGTCTCCTGGTACACACAGATGTTTGTCACATAAATAATCCAGAATTTGCAAAATTACACAAGTCCAGCTTTCTCAAAGCCACAGATAGTTAGGACCAATCTCTTAGACATTTTATCATGAGCTGCTTTCCTCCACAACACATCAAAGGTTGCCACAGTCTGTTGATTGTACTGAGCATGGTGCATATGGTCATGTGTTTGGTTCACATATGGAATGATGACATTATCCACATTATATGATCATCGGAACATACTGGTGCAACTTTATGGACAGTGGTTTAAGTACAAAATCATATAGATCTGTTTCAGTTACTGCTTGGCATGGTGTTGTTGGCTATGTTGGCTCCATTTGATGTTGAATGCTCAGACAAAAACATGGCATAAGGGATAAATCCTGACATGTGTTTGATTTGTACTCATATTAGTATTTTTTTTATCCATTCAAGTCACCACCTGTTGTTTTCAGAATATTTAGTTTTTTTGTATTCTATATCTTGGGTATTTGTAGAGTTTAATCACAAAATAAAATGCCTGTAAATATCCAAACTTTGACGGAGGCAAATCCATGAAATTAAGTACTGACACAAATGTCTTTTTTGTGTGTATAAAACCATGAAACTTGATACCCATGTTTGAAATAAGCAATTAATATTAAAATGATTATCATAACATTGAAGGCAACAACAGTTGTGATAATGATGACAGTGAAGAAGATTAGATGATGACAGGTTCTTATGAATGAACCTTTTATGTCGCTTTGTCCATCTGTCACCAGTTTTGTATTTAGTTCATCCTAACACATTTATAGTTCTACATGTTATACATTTCCCAGCATGCAAGAGAGAGGATCTATGGAGTGGAAGATAAAAGTAAGAAATCAAAGACAGAAACAGAGGCAGGTGAGTGCTTGGTTAAGCTTCCCCTCTGAATATATGTTTGGGCATTTTATAAATTTTTTTAAATCATGAAACTTTCAGTAGCATAAAAAAGTTTTGAATTTGGCAAGACACCTTTTATAAATGTTTTGATGTAGCTAATAACAGTACATACATATATATGCTATCAATGAGCAGATCGCAAAAATTCTGAGTTGCAATTTTGCTGGAATATCAATAGCCAGGAAAGTGAATGACATGAAAATGTTTGCAGAAGGCTGAAACATGGCAAATGGCTGCCTCTAACATTTGGAACTTCAAAGATAGCTGTCTAAAATTGTTAATTGCTCCTGTCTTTTTGCAAAGAGGGGAACATGGTATTTGGATTTCCATCTGTCCATCCATCCTTCTCTCTTTTCCACTTTGTAACTTTTATGCCATTTGAGATAAATTGATGAAACTTGTTGTACTTACGTATCATTACTAGACGGCATATTGTGTACCACATTGAGGGTCAAGCATTTTCAGTTTCTCCTTCCTACCCAATAAGTCCATAGCAGTTGGAGAAAGAGGGATGACACTAGATAAAGTTATGTATCTTTACTAGCATGTATTGGGTATCACATTCAAGGTCGTATCTTCAGGGTCAAGGTCACAGATCAGAAGACTGAATTTGTTTTCCTTCAGCTTTTTATTATGAAACCCTTTTAGATACAGCAATGAAACCTAGAACATTTATGTATCACTACCTTGAAATGAGTACCATAATCAGGGTTTATTTTCAAGTTAAAGATCAAAGTTCTTCAACACGTGAGGATGTGGGTATAAATTCATCAAGTTTATTTGTTTGATTTTTGAGGTAGTCTTTTAGGCCGTAATAGGCTATACAAGGTTCTGTAATGTAGATAGTTTGAATCAGCTGCATAACAAGAATGTTAAGGAAATTTACCAACTTTAAAGGTATGTCATCAGCAGCAGGCTTTCTTGAGTTGACCTTTCATACAAATTGTGTGCAGTAAGAATCAGAGACTGTTTTCACATTTTTCTTTTTAGTTTGCCTGTTAGTTTACAGTAGCTTACACTCCAGACTCTTTAGTAAACACTGATCCAGCAAGAATCTGGTATTTTTTGAATCATAACAATAATCAGATAATCCTATATTGCCCCTTCATTCTTTTGCATTGACCATTAGCTATGACCCCAGGGCTTATGATGTCATAAAACTTAAAGTCATCTCACAGGAGTGTTTTTGATAATTTTTGCATTTATGTTAATTTATCAGCTGCTTTTTGCAGTGAAAAACATAAAATAGGAAGAGATAATGAAATTAAGATCATTTTACTCTAGCTCCTAAACCAGTTCTGGAACTTTGTCCCAAGTGGAAAGCTTTACAAGAAGTTGTGTCAGAGATAGAGGAGGAGAACAAGAGTACCAGTCCAGAGATGGGACCTGGAAGGGTGCTTATAGCAGCAGATGATGACCACACTTGTAACCAAATCAAAGAGGTTTGAAATGCTGTTGTACCTTTTTTATTATATCATTATTGTCTATCATTATTCTAATGTACTGATTCCATGATTTCACACCTATAAGATTGATGCCAAATTTATTCTTGATTGTTTTGATGGGAATCAAAGATGGTCAAATTGATTATCCAGTGACCACTAAAATTGTATGATGTGCCAACTTTGTCCACTTTGCACTAATTAAAAAAACAATACTAGAGCTACTTCCATAACTTGCCCTGGCAAAGTCCATGCTTTTTATTACAAGCACTTGCACCCCCAACTTCTGAACCCGACTTTCCCTCCATCAGGAATGTGACCTAGGGATTGTTACATTTCCTATGAATGCATGTATAACGTTTGGTCAAAAATATTTTTCAAATGTCACTGTAATTGAAATCTTTTGTGTATTTGACTTTTGACTCCCTACTAGAGACCCCAGGGCAGGGACCCAAAAATTATACCCCTCTCACAGATGGTCACCACAAATTGCAACATGTGTATGAAGTTTGGTGAATCTCCACCCATTAGTTTAGGAGATGTTTCAGACAGAAGGACAGATAGACAGGGAGTATCACAATATCCCCTTGCTAAAGCATGGTAAATACAAATTCAAAATTTACATTATTTCATGTAATAAATTTTCGAACTAAAATTACTTCATTGTTCATATATGTCATTCATAGATAAACTTTGGTGTCTGTACTCCTCGGTGTTGACTGCAAAAGTGGATTTTACAAACATGTTCATAAAACTCCTATTGTCAGTGATGAAAGCTTTGCTAGCCATCTAATGAATATTCCAAATAAAAGTAGGCTTAATAATTTTTTTTTATTTTACTTTAATTTTTATTTTATACCAGAATTTCTTTCAATAAAGAAAGAACCATAAATTGACAGAAAAGTATTAATACGTTGTAATAACTGGCTATTTTCTGTATGTCTACATTACAGCAACTCTTTTTCTTGGCCATTGATGGTACTAGGTATGTTGGTGTTATGAGGCTTAGTTCAAACAAAGGTGTCTTGAAGCTGTAATTGCAAGTTTGAGTAACTATACGTTTTTGCTGTGATGGGATTCTGTAGAAGTGATTTAGTAACTAAATTATATGTAGTTGTCACACATTTTTGTTTTACTCCAGAATTTCCATATTTATTGACATGTTTTTATAACGTAAAGCTGTCTTTGAAATTTTCTTGGGCAGTTCATATTTGTAATGGGAATGATGGTATCTTACTAGTCCATTTAGTATAACAGTTACTGTCAATTTAAATTTATCAATGGAACCCATCTACCTCACTTGTCAGTTACTAGATTGCTCAAGTGTACTGTTGGATTTCTAGACTGGTTCTTTGTTTCAGAAGGCATTTTCTCGTGAGTGGAACTTCTTAAACAGAACCATGAGACCCATAGTATATACACATGCAATTTGAAGTAGTGTGGGTGAGTTCCTCTAATGCTATATCCATTGTGGTGCTGAATGTCATGCTTTATTTCCAGTATTTGTGTGAAGGTGGGGAGAGCTTGATGGCAAGGCTATATAACAAACTTCTGGCAGCTAAAGGAGAATACATAGAAGACAAGAAGGTGAGGCAAATGAATAATTTATTTTGATAGTTTTTGACTTTTTAAAAATCTAGTCTTGGATTCTAAATCTTTTTATTAGTAACTTTTGGCAAATATAATTCAAATAGCTACTTGATTAACAACCATGATATTTAATAATTTTGGGTTGAAGTTGCTTGCAGTTGGTATTGATTGACAGTTATAGCCAAGATTTGATATTCTTGTCTAAGCAGACCATCAATGATTGCAGTTTTGGCACTCCAGTAGCCTAATTATAAGTTCCTGAACCATTTGTTTGTGATGCATTGTGTATCGCAGCATTGCATCTAGAGTGCATTGTGGCATAATTTACATGTATTTGTGAAAGCCTGGTTCAAAATCTTTAGTCTTGTGGGCCATTTGTGGCATAAAATATCCATAGTTAGTGCAAAAATTAATTAAATGTGTCATTAATTTTTATAAATGATTGGTAATATCCTGAAAGCTTGACCTTTTGGAAATTCTTGAGCTAACAAAGGCATTTTCCAGAAGTAAGAACATACTATACCATGGTTAGTATCCTTCAGAACTCTCTGTTGTATTTCGGACATGTGATCCTGGTCATGTACTGTGCCTCGTATTCAAGTCAAGATTATTGATTGACTACAATGGAAAGTATCAAACTTGTGGCTTCATGAAAGATTAACTTGCAGTGAGTGAGTGACAACTTTAAATTTATCAAACACTGCTTTGACCAGGTATTTGAAAAGATCTCAGGTTGTGTTTCTCAGGAATGGCATAATGAAAAAGGATATTATTAATATTATGATATTCCTCAGTACTCATCCAAAATGGTGGATTTACTTTTCTTAGTGACTAATATTGGGACTGATTTTTTTTTTGCATTTAGGGTAGAAGGATATGCAGTTTTTAATCACAGATAGATGAACTCCCCATAGCAACTGTTTTCAGGTACTTGTATTTCATGTAGCATTCAATACTAACGTCTTGTACTTTTACCTGTGTTTACTATTCTAACCAGTAGATGACCCACTTTTTGAAACGTCATGGCCCAATTTCTCCAATCAGAGGCAAACCTAGATGCAACATTGATATGCATTTGGACTTGAGATTTGGGGGTTTCTAGCAAGAGCAAGTAAATTAATCAGCCATGTACTGTGAATCTTAATAATATGGCATCATAAAATTTTCACATTACTGTGAAGTTGGCATATTTCTAATATCAATCCACAGGTACAGGTAACTGATTGTATTGCATGCTATATACTTTGGTTGATAATCTTATTATGAATTTGGTTTCCTAAAGAAAACAAAGAAAAATTGCACAAATTTAGTGCTCATCAGAATTTTGTTACAGTATTAAAATGTACATACCTTTTTTTTATTTAAAACATTGGTGTATCCTCAATAGTTCCATTCACTTACTTGATATTTTTTTAAATACATAGGACAAGACATTTAATTATACACCTGGTCCTGTAGTTTCAACTTATACTGTTGAATATAAAACTCATACACAAAATCCACTGTCAAAATTTTGAGTCTGTAGCTTTATTTCCTGCATGTTAAATTTAAATTACTTAGATCTATTAGTGTGTGCGTGTTTTCATTTTTGCCTTCAGTTACAGCCTTGTGTTAAAGTTTTGAGAATAAGAGGTCAGACTCCAGCGTAAAACTTTAGTCAACATTTTGAGTACTTTTACTCCTTAGAATCGAAAACTGGAGCCTTTTGATTTTGGGGCTTGGCCACTCCATCATAAAATTAGACTTGGCTCCAAAACTTACTCGAAAATAATCTGACCAATTAAATGGCTGCATTTGTTATTTTTGAGTAAGATTTTTAGTTCCATTGGTCATGGACCAGAATCATCCATCTGTAATCACAAGTTTATTTTATCACTGCTCCTTCTAAACTACTTAAAGGATTGCCATGAAACTTTATGCGCACACATTTAATTCATGGTCTAGTTGGTCCTAAATAAAAATGGTGCAGCTTAGACCTCCAATATTGCCATCACAGTGGCCATCTTGAAAATCTTGTTATTGCTACTCTGCCTGAACAAAAAATCATATACATTGGGGTTTTCACCACAAGACTTCTTATAATATCTAGTTAGGCTTAAATGAAAATGGTGCTGCTTATACATCCAATATGTCCACAGCATCTGTTAGCACAAGTTTGTTATTGCTGCTCCTTCTAACTGCTTGGATGATTGTGATGAAACGTTTCACACACATTCATCCCAAGGTGTAGTTGGTTCTAAATGATAATGGTGTCACTTGGATATCCAATATGGTCACCACAGTGGCCATCTAGAAAATCTTGTTATTGCTACTCTATCTGAATGGATGGTCATATCATCATGGGGTTTCCACTAAAAGACGTCTTATAATGTCTAGTTGATTCTAAATGAAAATGGTGCTGATCTGACATCCAATATTGCCGCCAAGGCAGCCATCTTGAAAATCTTGTTATTGCTGCTACTCATAGATGAATGGTCATAACAACATGGGATCTTCACCAAAAGACTTGTTATCATGTCTACTTGGTGTGAAATGAAAATGGTGTTGATTTGACCTTCAATATTACCGTCATGGCAGCCATCTTGAAATCTTATTGCTACTCCTAAACGGAAAGTCATATCAACATGGGGTTTTCACCAGAACACTTTTTATGATGTCCAGATGGTCCTAAATGCAAATGGTACTGATCTGACCTCAAATATGGCTGTCATGATGGCCATCTTGAAGATCTTGTTAGTGCTACTCCTAAACTGAAAATCAAATTTACATGGGGTTTGCAACAGAAGCTGTCTTATGGTGTCTTGTTGGTCTTAAATGAAAATAATGCCAATCTGACATCCAGTATAGCCCCCATGGTGACCATCTTGAATATCTTGTTATTGCTTGTCCTCCTGAATGGATGGCAACATGTGGTTTTCACCAAGAGACTTTTTATGATATCTAGTTGGTCCTGAATGAAAATGGTGCCAATCTTTTATCCAATATGGCTGCCACAATGGCTATTTTAAAAGTCTTGTTATCAGAACTCTTCCTGAATGGATGATCATATTGACATGGGGTTTTCACCAAAAGACATCTAATAATGTCTGGTTGACCATAATAGAAAATGGTGCCAATACATCCAATATGGCTGCCACAATGGATATTTTAAAAATCTTGTTATCAGTACTCTTTCTGAATGGATGATCATATTGACATGGGGTTTTCACCAAAAGACATCTAATAATGTCTGGTTGACCATAATAGAAAATGGTGCCAATACATCCAATATGGCTGCCACAATGGATATTTTAAAAATCTTGTTATCAGTACTCTTTCTGAATGGATGATCATATTGACATGGGGTTTTCACCAAAAGACATCTAATAATGTCTGGTTGACCATAATAGAAAATGGTGCCAATACATCCAATATGGCTGCCACACCAGCCAGTTTGAAAATCTTGGTATCAGAGATGGTTCCAACACTTAGCAGTTAAAAAAACAGAAACGGTCTTATCTTGGATTCCTTGAAATTCTTTTCAGCAGTATAGCATCAATCCCTTTGAGGAACTCTTGTATTTATTACTCAAAATGTTGAGTAAAGTTTTATGACAGAGCGCAGAGAGCTCAAATTACATGGAAGCAATGGCCACTTAAATTTATAATTTGTTACCTGATATACAATCTAGAATGTGTGAAATCTGACCCTTAAATTCACTCACTTTGACCGAAATATTAATATCATTCACAAAAACTTTTTCCCTACACTTAATTGCCGCACAAAATGTTTTAGAGTCTTATATTTGTCAACTTGTTGGGCAGGTAAAGCTTCATGTTTTAGGTTGATCTATCAAATCTTTGCTAGCATAACTTTCTGGCCAAGTGTTTTTCACACTCAAGGTGCTATTTGAATTCTAGAACTTTATCAAAATGGAATAATATGAGGCCTGTATTCACAAAACTTCTCAACTAGAGGTCACAAACAAACTCAAAATTGCCTTAATCTAACCTTTATATTTCTAAAATTGTTACAAAATAAATTGAATATTTAACAGAGCTCTGTATCTAAATGTATTGCTACTTTGAACACTTGTATTTTAATTAGTTTATTTGTATTTTAATTAGTTTATTTACTGTAAGCTATCAAACTGTGAGTATGAGTGTGCACACTCAATTTGAGGAGTTTCAAGAATACAAAGCCTGAACAGCACATCAGTAACAGGCTCACCTTGTACCTCTGTGGTCCCAGGTTTAATCCCAGGTTCTGGCATGTGTAAAGGTTGCCCAACCTCCAAGACCACATTACACCACCATCTTGATCATCAACAATGTGGGCCCCATGTGGCTGAGTGGTATGTTCGCCTTTACAGATCAATCACATCTTACCTTTGTCTGCATGGGTTCGAGCCACAACTCGACCAGTGTGGGTATATGAGAAAGCTTGTCAGTAGCTTCCCGTGGGTTAGTGGTTCTTCCCATGGTCTTCCCAGGTTCTTCCTCCATCAAATATACTGGCCACTGTGTACAGCCTATCATATGCTTTAAAATGGTGTTAAACCCGACAAAACCAAACCAATCATCAAGAGTGCATTGTGTAAGTTGGCAGAACTGGTTATGTGAGGAATGTTAAATAAAGTTTGTAAAAAAACAATAGAAAAAAATATCATACAGACTTGCTATACTGGTGAGCTATCCGGATTGGTAGATATAATATTTTCTCATTTTTAGCCATAAGGCAAATATACTTATGTAAAATGTCCTTTAAAAATATTTCTGATATAATTACAAATCATTAAAAATGAGAATTGCAGGCATAAGAAAGTGTATCTTTTACCTATAGCTGAAAACTGTTTCTCTATGTAGGAGAAAAAAATTAAAGCAACAGTGAAGGGAAAAGGCAAGGGAAAAACTAACAAAGGTGTTTCCAAGGAGACAGAATCAAGCTTGACCTTGACTCAGATGGTTCGCAACTCAGAATCTGAAGACAAAGACAGAATTAAGAAGGAAAAAGAGGTTTGTAGAAGAATTTTATACAAAAATTGCATTGTAATACAAGTGTATAAATGTATGCATCAGTATGTAATTTGTATTTAAAGATAAATATATCAATTTATGTTCTGATAATGTGCTTTCATTTTTATATGTATCTGTATCTTTTGTCTTCTATTGATCATTTCTTACACATTAAATAGACATGATTTATGTTTCTTAATTAGGGTCACACATTGAGATGGGGAAGTCCCATAGTAATAACTTTTTCCATCTGTTTGTCTTTTTGTCCATTCATACTTATTGTAACCATCATAACTCAGCTTCCCTTGCAAATAATTGGATACCATTTGGTAGTTGAGTTGCCTTTGCATTTAGATATGCCTTTTAAAGATTTGTCTTTTCAGGTCCAATTTTGATGGCATTATTGACCTTTTTTGATCAGTTTTGAGTAGATCCTTGTAACCAGCACAGCATAGAAACCATTCAACATATTTTGATGTAATTTGATGTGTGCATTGTCTCATAGACCTAGATGTACCTTTATGGGTTTTGTCTCATCAATTCCAATTTGGATAGAGTTATGGCCCCTGACAATTAACATCATATCTTCACGTGGGATGTTCTTTGTTATCAGCATAGCTTAAGAACCATTCAGCATATTCTGATGCAATTTGGTATGAACAATTTCTGACAGTCTTAACATGTGCCATTTATTGGTTTAGTCCAATTTGGGGAGCAATGGTGGCTTAGTGGTTAGTGTGCTGGACTCATGTCATGTGGGTTCGAATCCTACCATCAGACCAGCCTGGGTCAACTACCGTGGTGTGTCCTTGGGCAAGGCAATTTACTCCAAATGCCATAGCACTAAATAACCTACTTGTGTTGCTGTGCCGTAAAACACCAAACCAAACCAAACCAGTTTGGACATAGTTATGGCCCATGTAGAGTAAATTCATGTCTTCACATGGAAACTTGGAAAGCTGTTTGCAGTGAGCATAGTTCAGGAATCATTCAACATATTCTGATGGAATTCGGTAAGAACATTTTTTCTTATAGACCTAGATGAACCTTTTATGTCTCATCTACTCCATTTTGGACACAGTTATGACCCTTGTTGATCAGTTTCATATCTTTACATAGGCTGTTGCTTGTAATCAGCATTGCTCAAGAACCAGTCAACATATTATGATGCAATTTGATGTAAACATTGTTTTATAGACTTAGATATACATTTTATGGGTTTTGTCTCATTTATTGATGTTAAGGGAGAAATTTGATGAAATGATGGATTCAAGTTACATTCTTTCATAACCTAATTGTAAAGTTATACTGATGAGCCCTTGAAATAGTTCAGTTTTCAGCCTACTATGCCTTCATTTAGAGAAGTTATGGCCCCAGATTGCCTGTCTTCTTAACTTTTGTTTCCAAAGCTTAATTTGAATAGAGATTACTGGGTTTCAACCAGATTTGGCATGCAGCTTTATTTTGCTGAGGCCTTGAAATAATTTAATTTTCCAGTATTCCACATTATCATTTAGAAGAACTATTGATCCTGATTGCCTGTTGTCCTGACTTTGCTTTCTGTAGCATGACTTTACCAAGGATTGTTGAATTTCGACCAAATTTGGATTGCAGTTTTATATTGCCAGGTCGTTGAATGATTTGGATTTCCAGCATTCCATGTCATCATTTGGAGGAGTTA
Organism: Margaritifera margaritifera; assembly: GCA_029931535.1. Lineage (NCBI taxonomy): Eukaryota > Metazoa > Mollusca > Bivalvia > Unionida > Margaritiferidae > Margaritifera > Margaritifera margaritifera. The sequence continues at coordinate 746,708 of JAQPZY010001588.1, forward strand.
TGGCCCCCAAATGCCCATTCTCCTAACTTGGTTTCCCAACACAAGTTCCTCTGTTTAAGTCACTGCTGAGCAAATGGTAGCTTGTGGGGCCCTTTTTGATGAACCCATTGCAAATAGCTTATGTTGTCTTTTATATGAGGACATGTGAAAATACTGACTTGATAGGGTTATAGCCATCACAGGGTGTTATGGTAGCTCAGTTGGTACAGCATCAGACTCATACTCCAAGGGTCATGGGTTTGTTACCTGCCCAGGTCAGCTGCATTGGGAAAAGAATTTAGCTCCCACTTCTTTGGCATGATGTAGCCAATAATGTGTTAAAAGTGCTGTTAAAACTAACAAAAACAAAAACATATACCCATCACCCTTGCAACCTTAAACTTCATTAGGTAAGATAGCTAGTTCTTCTCTACTCACCACTGAAGTCTAAATCAGTTAGTTGTATCATGCTTGAACTTCAAAAATTGTTGTGCTTTGTTTTTACTAATTGCAAGAACATTTTAAAAATAAAATAGTACTCAAAGTAAATTGTCTTGTTTTTGGCCCAGTTCAGATAATGTTTCTTGTAATGGAAACTTCAAAGCCCAATGAGTCCAATCTGATCTAACCTGCTCCTTTGGGAAGTATCATCCTACATAGTGAATCTCAACTTGTTTTTAGACATTTTCCATTGTTTAGCAGGTAATTAAACTATTGACTATTTCCCACCTGCTCATTAGAATATCATTGACCTATTGACTATGCTTCACCTACTCATAAGCATATCATTAACCTATTGACTAATCACCACCTACTCATTAGCATATCATTGAGCTATCATTTGCATATCACTGACCTATTGAATATTCTCCACCTTATCATTAACATATCATTGACCTATTGACTATGCACCACCTACTCATATGCATATCATTAACCTATTTGACTAGGCACCATCTACTCATTAGCATATCATTGAGCTATCATTAGCATATCACTGACCTATTGAATATTCTCCACCTTATCATTGATATATCATTGACCTATTGACTATGCACCACCTACTCATTTGCATATCATTAACCTATTTGACTAGGCACCACCTACTCATTAGCATATCATTAACCTATTGACTAGGCACCACCTACTCATTAGCATATCCTTAACCTATTAACTAGGCACCACCTACTCATTAGCATATCATTGACATTGACTATACTGAACATACTCATTAGCATATCGGGTTCTTGAAAATAAAAGATTTTATTGCACAAATTTTCAACAGCAGTTCGAAGTATCTACTGAAAAATTTGCTGAACTTGAAAAACTTATACTGTCTGTGCTTGCTTATAAGTCAAGTCCAACTACAAACAACATAGACCCTTATCTGCCATTGCATGATGTGCTGGCAGATCAGGGTTTGTGTTGTTTGTTCAACTGATTACTCCTAAGAAACTGGATAGACTCAGATCTGCTGGTGCATTATGCAATGGCAGATCTGGGTCTGTGCAGTTTGCAGTTAGACTCGAGTTATAAGTGAGTATATGGTAGTTGTAGCAAGTTGAATTTGTACATGTTATATAAGCAAGAATGTCCATGTGTCAGAGTTCAGTTAGCAAGCAACTGGGCAAACAAGCATTAGAGATTATGTAATGATTGTTAGGTGACTTGCAGTCTGTTTGGTCAGAGGACCATTGGAATTACTGAATAGAAGTAATTGATTGACACTTGTCAATAAGTCAGTTGAAGCAAGTTGCCAAGGAGACCAGGGTAGTTCTGGAACATTCCTAGGGAGTGACTAGGGTGAAAAGTATCTTTTTAATGTAAAACTTTATATTGCATTAGCAGGAAAGCAGTGTTCATGTCACCCTGCATCACCCATTATGTGGTCAGAGTACTGTAGTATCACTAATTTTCATAGGGTACCAATTTTCTTGGATTTCCTTGTTGCCCCAAACAATGAATTTAAAGACCCAATGAAAAATTAGCTACATATGATAAAGAAACCCTTCCCCCTTTATTTTCTTATTGTGTTTCATTCCTAGAGATCAACAAAGTTATTTGATAAATCGATGCTATTTCTGTAAATCTGCTAATAAAATATTAGTTTTTGCATGTGTTTGTTTTATTTTTAACCCTTTACAATTTTTTATAAAGCATTTTATATTGTTTCAATGCACACATATCTATATGGCATCCGTTAGCTCTAATTTGCATTCACTGCTTTAAATTGATATGTTGTGAGATAAGTAAGGATAGAGGGAAACAAGAAAAATCATAAGGTATTCAAACACTAGTATTACTGAAAATGAAAGAAAGAATAAAAAATTATACTATAAATCACAGTTGGATTTAATACTTATTCAAATCAATTATTCATTCAAGTGAAATTGTTGTTGAAAAATTTAAATCCTCATGAAAGTACATCTCATTTTATCTATGCATGCTTAATCCCAATGAACAACATAACTGTATAATAGAAAAGCTATTGCTTGAAGCACAATTACTAATGAAACACTGTGTATATACACTAATTATTGCAGAGTATTGAAGCTCACACTTCACTGATTTTCGGATAAAACCACTGAATCAACATTGTATCAATCAAGTTGGCCGGTAAACACAAATATTTGTGGTTGATTTGTGCTCATACAGGTGGTAGTATTGTTTTAATCGTTGAAGTAACCACTGTTTGTTGTCGTCATAGTTTTGTTCTTTTATATTCTTTATTTGGGGTATTTGTAGAGGTTAATCCACAAAATTAAATACCTAACAAGATGCAAATTTTGACAGGCAAAAGCATGAATTTAAGTGCAAAATGTCTTTGTTTTTACTAAACCATGAAAATTGAGACCTACAAAAATAAATGATACTACAGTATTGGATATTGCACTAAAATGTGAGTGAGTTGAGGAAGCCACAGTGTTGGTTTTGTAGTCTTAATAGGCCAGTAATTGGAACAAAGGTCCACTGAAACATTGTTTATCACAACTGACCATCAGTCATTATTCAGTTAGGGTCATAATCTGACATCCTACTCCCAGTAAATCTTAACCTCAGGACCTTTGCAAAGCAACAATGAAGTGTAGACTTAAAAAGGTAATTCTTCTTCAGAATGCTAAAAAAATACGAAACTAATGATTTTGACATTAAGTATTCAGAGGACACTTCAAATACGAAGCATATTTAATTTATAGGCGTAAGTACATACAGTTTGTTTCTTGTAAATAAACTTTAAAAATAACGACAGCTAGTGGCTCCTCCTGCCATAATGTAGCACTCAATAGTATTGGGCAAAGTCTACGTGCCTGCATGCTCCATGTTGGATGAAAATCCGCCCAATTCGGTACATTACAATCCAATAACCAAATTGTATTTATTTTTATCTTGTAAGAGGATGGACAGACTGTAAATAAAATATTTGCATGAAAAACATTTCCTTAGGTTATTTTATCCATTTATTTTCACACCCACAACCTTCCAACAGTGAGTGAAAATCAGTCAAACTCTACATTTTCAACTCAATTACAGATCAATGACAAAGAAAATCATGGAAGTGAAAGTATCAAATGAGACCCAAAAATGTAAAAAATCTATCGAAAAGTGGATCATGAATGGACCATTTTTCCCCAAGATTATTTGTTTTTTGAATTGCCATGTAGTTGCCCATGCAGAGTTAGTCCTAGCTGGACAGCCAATTATAACAGCTGTTCCTTGAACTTAAGCTCAAACCGAACTGGCTCAAAGCTTTTCTGCACAAAAATGATGTTCCACAAGGCCTACCATAGGCAGACATACATGACACCTTTGCTAATAATGATGGAGACACTGTGGGATAATGTATCCATGCCTTTAGTATTATAAATTTACTTATGGCTAATGATACAAAACTGTTTAGTGCTATCTAGAGCCAGGTTGCTTACTTTGCACAAGGGTAAAATTAGTTGTTGAACCAAATGTCACTTCCTGCTATACTAAAGCTGATTCAAGATCATGTACAGTATCAAATTATCTATGTGGAAGAAGACCAGGATAAAATAATATCAAATAACAAACTGTATTTTTTAGTCAAAAGTTTTACATGAATAAAAAAAGACTGTTCTCAATCTAGTATCATAAATAATGTACAGAAATAATTTTACACCACAACAGTTGCAGTAGCTGCAAGTACTACATGTACTTCTGTAACATGATATTTCTGGAACAGCCTTCAAGGAGAGTTTTCCAACATATATACAATAAATAATTAGCTGAAGGGAGATTTCTAGTTTTAATTAACACTTTTTGACTTATGTAGTATCAGACATTTTCGTGGGGGACCAATTTTCGTGGTTTTTGTTGTTGCCTCGAAGCACGAATTTAAATACCCAATGAATACCCAACAAAAAATTAGCCACGTATGATGATGATTCCCCCCCTGCCACTCATTTTCTTACTGTGTGTCATTCCTTGAGATTAATTAAGCTATTAGTATTTGATAAATCAACGTCCATACTGTAATTTAGTAATAAAATATTAGCTTTTACACATGTTCGTTTTATTTTAACCCTTTTTATATTGTTTCAATGCACATGTATTGAAAAGGTATCCGATAGCTGTAATTTCCACTCACTGCCTTAAATCAATATGTGAGATAAGTAAATATAGAGAGAAACGAGAAAAAGCATAAGGTATTCAAACACTAGTAATGCTGAAAATGAAAGAAAGAATAATAAAAAATACTAATATATGAAAATTAAATTTAATACTTATTCAAATCGATCCTTCACTCGAGTACAACTGTTGTTGAAAAATGTAAATCCTCCTGAAACCACATTTCATTTTACCATTGCATTGGACTATTATAAATGAAACACTATGTATATACACTAATTACAGCAGAGTGTTAAAGCTCGCACTTCACTGATGTTCAGACAAAGCCACTGTATCAACATCAATCAAGTCTCAACGTACACACAAATGCTTGTCAGGTAAATAATCCCCAAACTGCATAATTAAACAAGTCCAGCTTTCTCAAAACCACTGATAATTAGGTCTGATCTTTCACTCATTGTTGCGTGAACTGCAATTATCCATTCAGTCCGAATTTACTTGATTAATGAGGTTGCAATCAGTGATCGTCACCAGTAACATTTTCCTTTTTACATGATTGCCTCCATGGATGACCTGTTCAGCATACCAGTTCTGGAAGTGTGATTTTAATTCTTCTTTGTATTCTGAATTTATTGTTAAGTCTTGTGGTTGAAGTTGGTCTGTATATGAGGCAGGCACAAACACGTGATTCCACTGTCTTTCAGTTTAGTTAGCATTTTCTCACATTGATGGGCTCTGAACTCATAAAATATTGCCACAGTCTTCTGACTGCATTGAGCAAGGGGCATTCGGTCACATGTTTTGTTCACTTTATGGACAGTAGTTTAAGTAAGAGATCATACAGATGTACTTTAATAACGATTGGCTTAGTGCTGTTGGTTGCACTGGCTTCCTTTGATGTTGAGCACTCAGACGAAAACCCAGTGTAAGTGATTGATCTTGACAAGTGTTTTATTTGTGTTCATAGAAGTGTTGTTTTAGTGTTGTTGGCTGCGTCGGCTTCAATTGATGGTATTTACTTGGATGAAAACAGGAGTAAGTATTGAACTTGTCGGGTCTTTGATATGTGCTCATACATCTGGTAGCATTGTTATAAATATTCAAGTGACCGCTGTTTGCATCTGCATAGTTTTATTCCTTTCTATTCTTTGAGGGGGGGGGGGGGTATTTGTAGAGGTTAAAGCACAAAAAAATTAAACACTTACTAATATGCAAACTTTGACAGGCAGAACCACAAATTTAAGTACCCATGAAAAATGTCTCTTTTTACAAAACCATGAAAATTTAGCCTCACGAAAATAAATGATACTACAGTATATTGTAGTGTCTGGCTCAGGGAGCCTGCATGATGTTGCTCAGGGAAATATCATGTATATGCTGATACTATCACAACTACTACTAAAACTATTATTATTAATAGTAGTAGCAGTAGTAGTGGTATTTATTATTATTATTATTATTATTATTATTATTATTATTATTATCAGTGGTGTGATGATTAGTCAAAATAATAGATTGGTCATATAACCAGGAATACAGTCAGGAATTTCCTTAATTGAATATAAATAATTAAAGTTTTCTTTGGGTTTAATTGTTCAACTTTTTCAGGAAAGGTAAAATGTGTTTAGTACAATGCCAGTGCCGACAACATGGCAGACTACAAATGTACCAGTAAAACCATTCGACCTTATGGGAAACAAGCAAAAAATATAGAAAATATCTCTGGTTAAAATTGACGTTTGATTGGTTATGACGACTCAATCAATGAGCTTTAAATTTCAACCAATGCCCAACACTAATTATTATTAAAAGCTACAATATAATGCTTTGGAATCATGACAAAAAAATATTAATGTCTCCCTAATGATCTATAACTTCACTCTCTTCTGCTTGGAGGGAGAAGTGACTTCTGCCTATGTTAGGAGCCTAGGATGGTCTCTGGTAGTTGCTGGTTACCTGAAGCCTTATCTTCTTATTAAGAATGTCAATTACTTTGATGAAAAATATTTTTACCCTTAGTATGTTGACATAAAACATCAATATCAAAGACATGATACAGGTTTAATTAACAATTCATCATAGATTTGAGCTACTATAAATCAACTTCATTGAAAGGATATCTTACATAGTATAGGATTTACTACTAAAGAGGTATCACTACACTAATTAAGTTCTTTATATATTTCCTTCGATTTTCAAAATTTTTCATGAAATCCAGTCATTAGTTATAAGTTATATAGATATATTATATGTGGAGATGCAATACTATCTTACTTTTTTTTGTTAGGCACTAATTTTGTCATAATGTATGAAAAAGTCAGCATAGGTTGTTAGGCACTAATCTGGACATCGTGTATAAAATAATCAGCATAGATTGTTAGGCACTAATTTGGACATTATGTATAAAAAATCAGCACAGGTTGTTAGTCACTTATTTGGACATCATGTATAAATAAATCAGCATAGGTTGTTTGGCATTAATTTATTTGGACATAATGTATAAAAAAAAATCAGCATAGATTGTTAGGCACTAATTTGGACATAATGTATACAAAAATCAGCATAGGTTGTTAGGCACTAATTTGGACATAATGTATAAAAAAATCAGCATAGGTTGTTAGGCATTAATTTGGACACAATGTATTAAAAACAGCATAGGTTGTTTGGCATTAATTTGGACATAATGTATAAAAAAATCAGCATAGGTTGTTAGGCACTAATTTGGACATAATGTATAAAAAATTCAGCATAGATTGTTAGGCACTAATTTGGACATAATGTATAAATAAATCAGCATAGGTTGTTAGGCACTAATTTGGACATAATGTATAAATAAATCAGCATAGGTTGTTAGGCACTAATTTGGACATAATGTATAAAAAAAATTTAGCATAAGTTGTTATGCATAAATTTGGACATAAAATGTATAAAAAGATCAGCATAGGTTGTTAGTCACTAATTTGGACATAATGTATGAAAAAAATCAGCATAGGTTTTTAGGCACTAATTTGGACATAAAGTATAAACAATCTGCATAGGTTATGTTGCATTTTCTGGAAATAATTGCATGTGAAACAAAGCACCTGAGTTTTTACTGCAAGTGATCTATCTGGATCAGGCCTAAATTACACCTCTTTGCTTTGTCATCCAAAGCAAAGCCAGGAGGCTGGGCTCAATAAACATTTTATTTTATATTTAGACTTTAATGCTGCTTTCTGTTGAATGCAAGTAACAGTCATCACTAGTAAGCAAATCTCCAGGAAAAATCAGAGAAGAAATATTAATGTTTTTCATAGGGACTACAATAAAATGCAATAACAGCTGATTGGCTCAATTAGTATAGTGTTACACACAGTATTGACTAAAGTTATAGAGGCTTCTGCTAGGATATTCTTCCAGAGTGTCAGTCTGATCCCCTAAATATTTTTCAAATTGTCCGACAGGAAAAGTAGAGGATCAAAGAGGGAAAGTAGCAGCTAGATATAATGACTAGAAAGCCACTCAGAGATGCACAGTGATATAACATTGCTCTGTCAGATATATCTCCCAATCACATTAATGCTAGGAAATAAATTCTGCTATCTCACAAATCCAGCAATCCTGGAAAGACCAATTTTTTTTTCTTTTCTGTTAACCAATATAACATTCAGACAAAGGGAAGAAACTCCTAAATTACCTCACCTTCCCACCACTGGGTGGCTACCCATATACTGGATGTTTACCAGCTTAAGCTTTTGCTGTGGTACGATCAACATTGCATCACATAACCTCTGGTATCCATCAAGAAGATCTTTAATTCTACCCATTGATCAAAAGGTGTAGTACAGTATTGTTAATTAAGGTTTCCACAAGGTTTTGATAACCTTGCTTGTGAATTTTCTTTGATATTTATACAAGTTTTTTGCAGTTTGTGGACTTCATTTTTCTAACCTGGTAAATTGCAGAAAGTGTCATTGATACTTGTGGTTTGTATGTTTTAATTGCAAATGCTGACTGAATTTCTAACTTGCATTTGTAATGAGTTACTGATTTTGTTGACACATTTGGGTTGGTATTTCCCTTTTGTTTTTGTTGTATATTGTTATTTCAGATGAGATGTACTAAATGCAAGAAATTTAGAGTTAGCAAGTACAATCATGACACTTGTCTCATCTGTACAAGATGCATGTCAACATTACATTGCAGCATTTGAAATTCATGGTTAGAAGGGACATGGTTCATGGGGCTGTGGAAAAGTTTTGAAGGGGGAGAGAGACATGAATTGGCAATTACAGTTTATATGGACACCAGCCTGTTGACCTATTTCACAATGGTCAGCAGCAACTGAAGTCTGGAGGAGTAATCACTTTAGATTAACTATATAGAAATGAAGGCTATAATGAATGCCTTTCATTTCTCTAAGGATCAGCACTACAGGAAGTAATTGTAATGTCAGATAATTCTGTGGTTGCCACTTATTTCCTCAAACAGGTGGGGGGGGGGGGGACCACCAAATCACCCAACCTTTGCATCCTGATCTGGTACATTCCATGCTGGTGTTAAGCAGCACAAGATTATGGTACACATCAGACACATTCCTGGCAGACTCAAAGTTCTGTCTGATTCTTTGTCAAGAAGGGGCCATACTCTTCACACCAAGTGGTTCCTTCATCCATTAATCTTTCGTCAGATTTGCACACTTTGGGGGAATCCAATGATATATCTCTCTGAGATGATCCATCTCTCTGAGATGATCCAGGGACTTTGGCAGTGGATGCTTTGGCAGTTGGTTGGGACGGGTTTTGGTGCTTTGCCTTCCATCCAACTGTTCTGACCTCATGATTAATTTAAAAGATAAGGGGCCAGACCTGCAAAGTGCTTCTGATAGTCTACTTCAAATAGCAGAAGTCATGGGTGAATGATCTACTCATTCTGGAAATATACGTTCAAAAAAAAAATCCCGGTGAGGCCCAACCTGCTCAAATAACCCCAGTCACAGGTTTTTCAACCCTGCCCAGACAGGTTTCTCTTTCACCTTTAATTGTGGAGGGAATCTCACAAGCCAGAAGGCATTCCACTTTAAAGGCATATGAGGGAAAATGGTGTGCTTTCAGGGACTGGTGCAGTGGCAACTACATCATCCTTTTTGGATGCCTCAATATCTCAGTCAGCTAACTTCTTTCACTGGCTCTTTGAGGATGAAAGGTTAGCTCCTATTACTATCAAGGGCAACCACTCCATATGATTTTTGATACATTCAGGCATCATGGTTGGGTGGATATATGCCATGACAAGGAACTATCAGACTTGCTGGCCAACTTTGACATGAATAGGCACAGGTCACTCATCTTGTTTCCCAATTGGATTTCATGGGTTTTGACATGGCTCAACTTAGATAAGTGGGAGTCTTTATCCAGAACTTCACTGAAACTACTATCTTACAAAACATGTTTTTTGATAGCCTTAGCTTCGGCATGCTGGGTGAGTTAGTTGCATGCCCTTTTGATGGACCTGAATTATCTCCAGTTCAGATTGGATGGTTCAGTGGTCCTAATGATGCAAGCAGATTTCATAGCTAAGAAACAGTTAACATCTTAAGGCAACCAGAAAGTGGTCATCCACTCTTTCTCCTTGATTGACACATCAAGAGTGTGCAGGACCCAATCTGTGCTCTCAAGCACTACTTGAAACACACGGAGAAAACTTGTGGTGACCAACAACACTTCTTTCTTCCAGTGAAGGCAGAAAAGATGATATAACCTCACAAGCCTGAAATGGGTCATACACATCATCCTCCTCACAAAAATTTCAGCTCATGAGATTCTAGCAATCTCTCCAAGCCACATGCACAGTCAATCTTCTCGAGTTTATATCTTTGAGAGCTATGACCACCAGGAGAGTGGTTTATCCTTAATATAGGAAATCCTGTAATTTTTTCCTGAAAGGATACCCATTATAGAGGTTCGATGCTCAACATTTCCTCCACCTGTTACCTATTCTCCTAATATTAATGTGATTGGGGAATGCATTTGATGGAGAAGGTAAATATTGTAGTAAATTAAGTTTCTCTGAGAACACTTAACCAATCACATTACTGTTAAGGCCTCCCACACCTCCCTACAATTTGAGCATCCTTGTTGATGTTTTGTTTGAGCTTAAACTGGTAAACAGCTGGTATATAGGTAGCCACCTAGCAGTGGATAGGGGAAGTAATTTAGAAGAGTTTCTTCCATTTGTGTATATGTTATATAGATGTAAAAATGACAACATTTTCATCTTTCCGAGAGGGCTGGATTTGTGAGGTAGCAGAGTTTATTTCCTACCATTAATGTCATTTGGTAAGTATTCTCAGAGAAACATAATTTACTCAAAAAATTTACTGTTACATTATATAATCAAAACATTAAACAAGAAGACAATTCTGTAATATTTGTCTTATATATTTAATTATTTGGGGCACCACAAAAGAAATCTTGCTGCCATTGGAGTTTAGTTTTACATCCATCGTCTATTGTTTTCTTTAAAGAGAATGTCTGGACTTAAAACATGTTATCACCATATGAGAAATTAAAGGCTGATTTCTCTTAAAATGGGGGGCTAATTGTGCTCAAACTTTACTTATGTAATAAATAAAATGAAATCTAATTATTGAGTAGATATTATACTGTAGTATGGATTTGAACATCCTCCTTTTTACAATTTTGTTTTTCAAACTACATGAAAAAAATATTGTGGTTGTCAGTAGAGATTGTACTTGGTGGAAATGTTAGAATCTACTGACAAACAGGACATTGCTGGAAATTTTCAATTGCAATACACAAGTGCATAAACTCCTATTCTTAAACTTTAAATTAGGTTATCATGACATGACATGCGTTACAAATCCATCTAACACCTTCCTTCACAGCTGATTTTCACATGTAGTTGTTTATGTTACCAGTCTAGAGTCACAAGATGAAAGCAGTTCTTCTTTTGCCAACCAGTCGGTGTCAAATTTACTTGTACTTTAGCAAATTATAATGGGTCTTTCAAAGCCATGTCAGAGGTCAACACATGTATTTAAGTCACACACATGGTCTACCTGAGAACCAATTATCTGCTAATTACACCTAATTAAGATATCATTTTTGACAGATGTGGCACCTAGGGGAAGATAAAACTCAGTAGACCCAGACAGTAATAAAAAAAATGCCTTAGATTGATGCAGTGAAATTTATTTAGAGGGTCAATCAGCCCAAAAAGTACCATTTTTATGGTATAAAATATTGTGCAAACAGAAGCCCTGGTCATAACAAATGAGCAAATTATCAAGAAAAATTGTATTCATCTTGTCGTTTTATTGTTTTGCAAAAGTCTAATAAAGCTGTCTCTTTATTTCAGGAGACTGATGAAAAATCAAGTGAGGTCAATTTTCCTTATTCCTCCCAGGATGCATACTATGGGGTATTAGAGGAACCGGTGACCATGATTCACCCTCTCCATGGGTGTTCTGACCCATACAGCCTAATAAGGACACTCCAGGAGGTACAACCCCGATATGTGGTATTGTATGATCCAGACATGGACTTTGTCAGGCAGCTGGAGGTAAGATTATAGATGCAGGTATTGGACAAAATTGAAAAACTCTATTTTTCTTTGGTTTAGCATTTCACAATTTTTTTTATAGAAAATGTATGCTCCTAATAAAGAAATAATAAGCATTATTTACTCTTAGGAAATGCTGTCTAGATCGTATTCACTGAATGAAATTACTGAAATATTATTGGTACGAGTCTGCCAGCATTATTTCTGCCTCTTGTTGTGCCTTGACTAGTACATCATTTGTTAGACTGATCCTGGCAAGAATTATGCAGGTCAGGTTGAATAGAGGTTGCATCCAGTCAAGGCACTATGAAAAGGCTGAAATATATATGGCAAAATTAGGTTTGGATTTTCTTTTGTTATTTTTATTTCCAGTACCAGTACTACTACTGATGATTCTTCTTTCCCATAGATTGCTGAAACTTTGTCCAATTGACCAAATGATCCAAGATGTTGACTAGATGAAGTCTCATCTCAGCAGATGGGAGGACATCACTTTGCTATTGCAGGATCAACTACCAGAAATTACAATGTGCACATAACAGGCTGGGGTACCCAACTCCTGCACTCCATCCAAGAAATCATTGGGGTTTGGTCCCTTCAGGAGTGCTCATTACACATCAGTCTGCTGGAGATGAAGGCCATAGTAAATGTCTTTTAATCATGGCAGGAGACACTGTTTGAAAAGGGTGTTCTCATTCGGAGAACTAGACTGTCATCCAGACCTGCCAGCTCATATGACTTTACATAAGTCTTACTGAAATGACCCTTAGTAGAGTTGGTCAGGAAACCAGACTAGCTTTACAGGAATACCTCAGATGCTTTAATCAGCCCATGTTTTTCATGGAAAATGCTGGCATGATCAAGCTTTTTCCTTAAATTTTATCTTAAAATGTCATTCAACAATCAGTTTTTAAAAAAGTTCAAACAATCAGCACAGAAGTATATAAAGTAATATTAAGATTCTTGGACCTGGTTGGAAAAAAAGACAGAAAAGCAACAATTATATTTATTGGACATCATGTTGTATCAATTTAAGTATTATTTACAGTGGGAGAATTAATTGCCCCCACCACATGAAATTTAAAAAAATACAAAGATTACATCAAGTTGAGAGACCTAGCAAGAAGCCATTGACCTCCTCGGGGTTGGATCTGCAGCTTCTAAAAGTGAACTGGAAGTCATTAAGGTATAAGTGTACTTGACAAACTTTTTAGTTGAACATAATATTGCCTTTGCTGCATCAGATCACACTTCTGAACTTTTCAAGTGCATGTTTTCTAAGTCAACAATGGAAGTACATGATATTTTGTTACACCTTACTGAATAATGGTCTGACTTACAGAAAAATATTGACTGCCTTACTGAGAAGATCTTGCTAGGGTTGGCAGGTCTGCTGTTGTCAATTACATCAGCAGGCAGGGGGAAACTAAGTCCCCAGACCTCTGCTATCTTGTTTAAGAATTTCTCACGTGGTCAGTGACAAATCCACATCTAAGTCTGCCACATCCCATGCAGGCGCAATTTCTGAATGGACTCCATGTCTCAGCAGTATCAGCCAAATCACACTGAATGATTTCTTCACCCCTAGGTCTTCTCTCAAATCTGTGTCTGTTGGGGTTGACCTCTTGTGAACCTATATGCAGTGAGGTGGAATGCTAAGCTCCCAACCTGTATCACTCCAGTCCCAGATCCAAAAGTCTAAGCAGTTGACACTTTCTCCTTTGAATACATTCCCTGAACACATTAATATTAGGAAAATAAGCTTGCTACCTCCTGAATCCAGCCTTCCTGAAAAAGACAAAAATTTCATCTTTTCAAACTCTTACCCACTATTTCCCCTTGACTACTGCTATGTGTTGCCAGTTTTAAGTTTTAGCTTTGCACTATCAAGGAAAGTGTTTTTTAACTCCTGAAAATCCTTCAAAATCTTCAAGTCTTCTATCCATCCTTACAGGAATTATGGAATTATAAGTGTAGTAAGGTTCTTAATACAGGTGGTAAATATTATTTTTTATATTTGAGCAATAATTATGCCAATTTTTTATGCAGCGTGGACTTTGTTTATTCTGACCTTGTGTTTCAACACAGTATTGTCAATATGTGTTGTTGGTTGTTATTAACATGTACTGTATATATATTAACACTTGTTTTTATAACGAGTGTTGTTTTTGTGGCATTTGGTAGTTTTTCTTCTGTTCATTTGATATATTTTCTTTTCTTTCATTGTTCTTGTCATTTAAGTGAAACATTGATGATGAAATGTAGCAAGTGTAAGAAGTTTAAAGCAAGAGAGGGCACTCTTGAGATGTGCATCACATGTACTAAATGTTCATTGACTTTTACATGTATCATATGCAGTCACTGGTCAGAAAATGTTTGGTGTGTGGTGATGAGAAAGAGGATTAAGAAGAAGGAAGGATGTGTGAAGTCTCGTCCATGCGAATGTGACATGTTGAGTCTTCACCCTAAAACAGCATCAGTAGCTAGCATAGTTGGGGATATCAAGGTGGTCCCCTTCCCCCTCAAAAGTCAGATGTATGATACTGACAACAACTATCACATCTGCATAATTGAAGGAACAAGAGGCAGCAGAGGTGCCGGCCCCCGAGTTTGTCTCAGACACTGCTAGAGTTACAAATGCATTGATTGGTACGAGAAGTGACGACACAGTTACCAAATTCAGGGCAGTTGCCCATACATTAGTCACAATCCGTTTATAATTTGGACCTTATTGGGGAGTGTCCCCCCATTTCTAGGCAGCCCAGTGCGCATAAGTCACCCCACATGTATGAGCTCAGCTTTTGGGCCTGTAAGTCAGGATGCATGGGGCTTTTTCCAGATCTTGATGATCCATGTCAAAATCCTTTCTTACCATACAAACCTGCTCTGGCTGCCAACCAGTGAGTCCAGCTGTCCAGCTGACAGTGACCATTGATCCATCACTTCAGCGAGCCATACCACATACCGCCCAGTAGTGCTGTTGTATACAGAACCACATGGGGATCAGATTGACTGATCCATCAATTTAGCCACATGGTTGGTTCCATTTCCGACTGTCCAATTGACCATCCAGGCAACTACCCAGCTGACCACCTGGCCAACAGTCAGGTATGCCAGCCATATGGCAATTGAGTCAATTGCCCAGCACCAGCTGTCAGATCCAGAGAAACTTGCTCAGCCTCTTCAGCCAGCAAGCCATTTATTTATGGCTTATCCCTTGGGATACCATACTTCTTGTAGGGACGATGGCTATGATTCGTCTATGCCGCTGGGGAGGTTTCATATGAACATGGATGTATGTTATGATGAGGATAACTCACACGGCATGTGTGGCGACACCTCTGATGCTGTAACTTACTCAGATTTGACAAGGGAACAGACTGAGTTTAGTTTTAAGAGAGGAAATGTACTGGGTCCTGCCGACTTTTGAATGTCCACTACCACCAAGAGCCAGGCCTATACAGTAAAAGCATTGATTGTTAGGCTTGGAAGCTGAGGAGGAACTTTCTTCTTTCTGTCTACTGCCACAGTCAGCAAAAATAAAAGAAATTTATGATTGTAGGATAAAATCCGTGACCCGTGGAATGCAAAAGCATTCTTTTTGGAAAGTCAACTTACAACAGCCTTTTTGGCATGCAGGTACAAGAGCCATTCTGACACTGTTACCAATGAGTTTCCGACACTGGATAAGAACATCGTGGCAGTGAATATGTCTACTTAACTGTTCTATAAGTTGGATAAAAGTGTTTTTCACATCACCTTAAAGCTCATTCGGAACATAGTTACAACATCATCGATGTTGGATCTAACATCTCTAGCCATTTTCCAACTTGCTGAAAAAGCAGACAGCGACCATGCTTGGGACTCAGTGGCTAGAATTGCCATGGTTATCAACAAAGCTGCACACCATTTGAAGGTGAATGCTCTGACGGTTTCTGCCAATTCAGATTTGTTGAGACACGAGGCGTGTCTTTGCTCATCATCGCTCAAATCACACCATGCCTTGATGCTCTGTGCAGCACCTATTTGGGTCACTCTTAATATTTGGCAGTAGGATTAAGGAAGTGACGAGGCAAGCATCACAAGAACTGCTCCTCCAACTGACTGTGCCTACTGTGCAGACATTCAGGCTGAATCATTCTCAACCTTGAAGGAGAGTTGATCATCAGCAAAGATTCTAGAGGTCAAATACTGTCTAGTAATAAGAACAGTTTTGTCTGCAGTCTAAGTTAGGAGACAACAGGCTCCTCAGTATAGAAGGCAGTTTGATAAACAGCTACCATTGACTTGTTACCCCAACCATCTGCAGACTGCCTACCAGTTGGTGCCAGACTCCTTCATTTTCATCAGTGTTGGATCAACCTCTTTTTGCAAAATGAATGGGCAATCCAAGTTGTCTTGGAGGGGCTTTAAATTTTATTTATTCAACCTCCTCCCTTTTCATTTTCTCCCTATATAACAGAAGTTTCATCAGATTTTGAGAAAGCCGAAATTAGATCAGGTCGTTACTCAACAAGCGGGCGGCGAGGATTGTTTGGAAAATGAATTCTCCTGTGTTTCATTCCAGGCTATTTCTTGTGTCAAAGGCCAACAGAAAACTCAGGCCAATCATAGACCTAAGTCACCTCAACAGATAAATTGCATTGCCAAAGTTCAGGATGGAAATGGCTTGTTCAGTCAGACTTTCCATAAAAAGGGATGAATTTCTGATCAGTCTAGATCTGACTGATTCATATTTTCACATCCCTATTCATTCAGCTGAACGCAAATTCCTTCAGTTTGCCTACCAAGGAATCATATATCAGTTTCATGCACTCCACATTGGTCTCAACATAAACCCTTGGTATATCAGTTTCATGCACTCCACATTGGTCTCAACATAAACTGCATCATCACCCTGTACCGGTCGACTTCATGAATAGTGACAGTGGAGTATCAGGATGACATCCCCCCAAAACACATGGCAAGTTCTAATCAGGTGAAGGGCAGGAATGATTCCCTGTCCCTTCTAGCCCACTTGGGTTTTGTAGTATACTGGGAAAAGTTGGATCTCGAACCTTCCCAACATTTTGTCCATTTGGGCATGGAGTTTATTACCAATTTCAGCATCATCCATCTCCATCACATATGTGTGTTATGGATTAACGAGTTCACAGAGATGATTTCTAACAGGAGTAGATTACAGCGAGAGACTTTTTGCAACTCCTTGGCTTGTTCAATGCAGCCGCAGATCTGATTCTGCTCAGCTGACTGTTCATGCATCCCTTGAAGATGGTCCTGCTGGATCAGTGGCACCCCTTTTCCAGTTGCCTTGATCACAAAGTCAAGATCATGACCAAAGTTGTTGTGATCCTGCATCAGTGGAAGGTTGGCTCATGGCAGGAATCCCTCTGGAAAAGTCTAAATTAGAAATTACTATCTGTACAAATGCCAGTTTGTACAGTTGGGGAGCCCATCTCTTGCCATGCTTTGACACAGTCATTGGCAAGTGAGGTCCAGAGGAATTACTGCTTCATATCAACCTTCTGGAAATGTAGGTGATAATCAAGGCCTTTCTTGTCTGGAAGACCCAACGGAACAGGAAAGTAGTTTTGATCATTTCGGACAATTTGGTGGTGGTGGCCTACTTCCTTTAATGGGGGTGTAGGGTGGGTGGGACCAAATCACCTGATCTACATATTCTAGTTTGGGAGTTTATATGCTGGCGTTCCCAGCTAAATATATCTATACAAATCAAACACATTCCCAGCAGGCTCATTGTCCTGGTCAATTCTCGGTCAAGAAAGGGCCAAATCCTTCACATGGAATGGTCCCTTCATCAATTGATCTTTCGTCTGATTTGCATGCTTTTGCACTTTGCGGTGTCCCCCGATAATAGACCTTTTTGCAACACGGTGGAACCACAAGCTGCATACTTTTGTCTCCCCAGTCCCGGACCTGGAAGCGTGGGCTGTGGATGCACTATCAATTAGTTTGGAGGGATTTGGGGCCTTCACCTATCCCCCACAGTGCTAGTACCAAAAATAATAGAGAAATTGTTGGGTCAAAACTGCAAACTGGGTCAATGATCTACTCTGTCTAGTGATAGATGTGCCCAGGAAAATCCCAGTGAAACCAAATTTACTCAAACAGCCATGAGCCATGGTCACAGGTATTTCACCGCTGTCTGGACTGGCTCCTTCCTCACACCTGGTTCTTGTTGGGAGAGCTTTGTGAAAAGAGGAATTCCAGCCTTTGATTGTGGAGAGAATCTCATGAGCTAGAAGGTCCTCCACTTTTAAGGCATATGAGGGAAATTGGTGTATATTCAACGACTGGTGCAAAGTCAAGAACATCATCCCTTTGAGTGCTTCAATCCCACAATTGGCTGATTTCTTTCTCTGGCTATTGAGGAGAAAAAATTAGCCCTGATTACTATCAAAGGCTACTGATCTATGATTTCTGACACTTTCAGGCATCATAGCAGAGGGGATATTGGTCATGATAAAGATATATCAGACATACTAGCCAATTTTGACTTGAATAAACCCAAATCACTCACTCTGTATCCAAAATACAATCTATCATAGGTTTTGACATGGCTTAATTCAAATCAATTCAAGCCTGTAGCCAGAACTTTACTGAAGCTCCTATCATACAAGCAATGCTTTCTGATAGCCTTAGCTTTGGCATGCAGGGTGAGATAGTTACATGCCCTTACAATGGACCCAAACTATCTCCAGTTCAGATTGGATGGATGGTTCTGTGGTCATAATGATGCAATCAGGCTTTGAAGCCAAGAATAGGCTGCCATCGGTGGGAAGTCAAAGAGTCATCATATGCTCCTTTTCTTCAGTAGATAACTCGAGGGAAGCGACCAAGCAAGACCCTGTTCGCACACTTAAGCATTACTTGAAACGCACAGAGAACATATGTGGAACAAGAAAATGTCTCTTTATCCAGGTGGAGACTGGGAAAGAGGATATCACTCCACAGGTCCATTCATTGTGGCTGAAGTGGGCTATTGATTCAGCATACTTTAAAGTCTCAAAAGATCAGAGTTGTCTCATGAAAATTTTGGCTTGTGAAATTAGAGTGATCTCTGCAAGCCTCTCTTTCAAACGCAATGTTTTGATCTGAGACATAATAGAAGCCATTGGCTGGCATGCACAGTCAACCTTCTTGAGTTTTAATCTCAGGGATTTAGCTTAGCAGAGACAAAGTTTGAATCTGTTGGGTCCAGTGGCTGTGGCCCAGTTGACCATCAGACCCATTTAACATCAGCACAACCTCCTCATGGGCAACAGCTTAGCGCTTTAGCTGGATTGGCCCGTAATTTTTATTGGTAAGAAGAATTCAATAATTCTCTTCTTAACCAGGTATAGTTTATCGGTAAGAAAAACCAGTAATTCTCTTCTTAACCAGGTATAGTTTATCAGTAAGAAAAACCAGAAATTCTCTTCTTAACCAGGTATAGTTTATCAGTAAGAAAAACCAGTAATTCTCTTCTTAGCTGTGTATAGTTTATCGGTAAGAAAAACCAGTAATTCTCTTCTTAGCTGGGTATAGTTTATCGGTAAGAAAACCAGTAATTCTCTTCTTAGCTGGGTATAGTTATCAGTAAGAAGAATTCAGTAATTTTCTTCTTAGCCGTGTATAGGTGTCATGGATCATGTGACCTTCAGTTGTGCTGCTCTCAAGTTAGGAGAACATGCTATCCTTCATATAGGGAATCCAAACATTCTTCCCTTGAATGGTGCCTGTGGTAAAGGTAGGATGCTTAGCATTCCCTTCTCCTATTACCTATTCTCCAAAAGTTAATGTGATTAGGGAATGTATTCAAAGGCAAAAGCAAATTTTTAAGTTAATTATGTTTCTCCAAGAATACTTACCTGATCACATTACAGTGAAACCCTATCAGCCTCTCCACAAAGGGAGGTAATGGGTAAAGGTTCTTCCATTGTCTGTGTAGTATATAGACAGAAAAGACAAAATTTTCATCTCTTTTCCAAGAGGCTGGATGCAGGAGGTAGGAAGCTTATTTTACTAGCATTAATGGGATCAGGTAAGTATTCTCTGAGAAACATAATTTACTTAAAAATTTGCTTTTTCCTTGAATTGGAATTGTCTCAATGCATAGGCCTTTTCCCCAATCCCTCTGATTCCCACAGTCTTGCAAAAAGTGAGGGAATCAGAGTTGCATCTAATTCTGATTGCTCCCCTAAAGTGGGAAAAATCATACCTTCTCCCCATCTGCTAAAACAATACAAATGTGGGTTTTCCATCTCAATCCAAAGATGGTGAACCTGCACACATGGTTCATATCAGGCAAACCCTTAGAAAGAAAAGTTTCTTAGAACAAATATTGGACAGAATTGCTCAGGCAAGGAAGCCCACCACTTTTTAAGCTTATGAGGGGAAATGGAGAGTTTTCTTCCAGTGGTGTGAACAAAAACACATATTTCCCTTTAAAGCCTCAGTACTAGAGATAGCTAACTTCTTCCAGTGGCTTTTTGAGTTGAAGAAACTAGCTACCATGACCTCTCCATCTTTCTTGCAAACTTTGAATTTTCTCAACCAAAGGCTTTGGCCCTTCCAGTCACTATCTAGAGCCTCCATGACTCATCTCTTGTGCAAAACCTGCTTCGTAGTCATTCTAGCTGCAGCAGGCAGAATCAGTGAGATACATGCCTTGTTGGTCAACCTAAACTATTTGCAGTTCTCCAATGATGGGTCAGTTTAATGGCCCCTGCTTTAGTTGTCATGAACAGGCTCCCACTCATGAGGAATCAATCAGTTCTTTGTCTTGAAACTGCTTTGCACCCTTTGTCCCACGGGCATCTACTGGACCCTATTCAGGGCTCTGAAGTGATGCCTAAAGCTAACTGAGCCCGTTAGCCGAGCGAGATTTTACTTGTTCCTACTACTTAAAGAAGTAAGGGATGATATTTCTGCTTGGGTTCTGTCATCCTGGATATGATAAGTTATCTGCTCAACCTACAAGGAACTATCCCAAGACCTGATGAATTCTGCACATATAGGTTCACAAAGTTAGGGTGGTTGCCACTAGCTTAGCATCTTAGCACAATTGCTCCATAACTGACATTATCCAAAATGTGGGATGGAGGGCAGAGAAATCATTCTCAAGCTTTTACCTCAAAAACCTTTCATCCCAAAGGACTCAGTTTGACCTGGTGGGGCCTACATCAGCACCACAACAGGCTACCTTTCCAAGTTATTCAGTAGCTTCGTAACAATGCTAGTTATTCTACTATTGTTGGATTTCGTGGAAGTGGGAAATGTTTTCTTAAAACCAAATCCATGCATAAACCACATGCTAACTCTACACAACTTGAAGGTGCTTCTAGCCCCATATATCACACAACTTGAAGGTGCTTCATGTACAATAGGAGACCAGAGACAGGGTCAACTCTGGGGCAAAGGGAATGTAACTTCTTTCTCCTCTTACCTATCTTTCAAACTTATTATGATTTTGTATTTGAAGCATAAACCAGTTTTTTAGAATAAAATATATTTCTTCAGTAATACTTACCCTATCATAATATGGACACACCCTCACAAGCCTTCCTCACAGTTACGTCCTTGGAAGAGGATGCACATCCGCTCCAGTAGTAACTGATGATTGACAGGATTTGGTGCTAATCCCTCTATCAAAGAGGAGACAACTTTTGGCCAACTTCCATTTTGATAAGCAGATAACCTTTTAGCACTTCTGTTACTAAAACAGGAGAAAAGATGTTGCAGATGTCTTTCTTTAGCTTGGGAGTGCTGGATATGTGATGTAGTTGGTGTACTCCTAACATATCATGATTGGATATTAATAAAGAAAATTAGTTTCTAGAAAGTATTTGCCTAGCTCCTTATTCCCCCCTTCCACAACCACCACTGTCACAGTCCATCAGGATTGACCTTTGTGTTTCAAGACTTGTGTCTGTTTCTTCAGTACAGAATTTCTACGCATAGTCTTGCAGTGAGACTAACTTAATTACTGGGACAAGTCTGAGTATTCAGATCTCTGTTTGCATGGTAAGGATACTATCAGAACAAAGGAAGGCTGTTTTTCAAATGGGCATAAGGAAAAGTTTTCACAAATTCTTTCCATGCTGCAAACTCAGACCCAGATCTGCCATAACATAAGTTGCTACCAGATCTGGGTCCATGCAGTTTGTTAGGACTAATCAGTAGAACAAACAACACAGACCCTTGTTTGCTGGCACGTTACGCAAGGGCAGATCAGGGTCTGTGTTGTTTGCATTTGGACCTGACTTATAAGTGAGTATATACAGTACTGTAATGCTGGCTTGTTTAAACAGAAACCGGGACCAAGATTACACTACTTCTCTAAGTAGTGATGTTATGTGTATTACTGTGTACAGACAGTTGTGATGATTTTATTATGCTTTTGAATTATGTACTGGTTTTCATTGTATGGTATCTAATATTGAAATATACATACATATATTTTTAAAATTCATTTAATTATTGCTATTTTTGGTCTTTTTTTTTACATGCTAAAAATTGTGTTGATGAAAATCCTGATCTAAAGTGAAATCTCCTGATCAAATTTTGTAAATCTCCTGATTTGACTTTTCTGGTCTGATACATGTATGAATCATGATGAACGTTTTGTAATGAGGAATAATTCTTGTTAGTGAAGATAAATGCATAAACATAGACTCATGTACTCTGTTTCAGGTGTACCGTGCTAGCAACCCTGGTCAACCATTGAGGGTATACTTCCTTATGTACACAGGTTCAGTTGAGGAGCAGAAGTACCTAACCACCCTGCGTAAAGAGAAGGAAGCTTTTGAATACCTCATCAAAGAAAAAGCTGTATGTATTACAACATGTAACAAAGTGAATGAGAATAAGTGTTCTACACTCAAACCTGTCTTTAGCAGCCACCTATGGGAAAGGCCAAACTGGCCTCTTAACACAGGTGACCTCTGAATGGACGATCACCTATCAAACTTGGATTTTAAACAAATATTGTGCATCAAATACTGTTATTATTATTATTATTATTATTATTATTATTATTATTATTATTATTATTATCATTATTATTATTATTATTAAATAAGTTCTTCAATCAATATTCTTAACATTTTCAGATTATTTTTAAAAATATTCAGTTATGGTTAACTTAGCACTGGAATTTCCAGATATTTATATTCAGAATGATCTCTGATCTTATGATCTCTCTCCTCATAAATGAACTTTTTGCAATCAGAGATACTGTATTCCACCTGACAGGGACTCCTGCCCCTATAAGCAACTCTGCCCCTTTTTTGAAATCATTCCTATTAAAATATAATATTTATCACTCAAAAATTATGGCAGAAAAAGGTTTTATTTATAGGTGTCTTCAAGTTTTCACTCTCTCTGTTTTTTATTTAGTATATTTCTGCTTATATGGTATGTTAAAATCAGTATCCTCAGAAGTAACAGACCAAAGCCAGATATAGTGTTCCAGTGGCTCCTCATTAACTCAGTTTCAACTCAATTTCTTGCCTGATGGGCAAGTTCCAAGTTGAAATTTTCACAATTCGAGTTGAAACTGTTTTTCCCTTTCATGAATTTTACCAACAAAACCAAGAAGAATTTTTATTCTAAGAATGAACCTTTATAAAACATCTTTATCCCTTGAATATAATCAATTTCCTGGCTGAAAAGTGGGGGATCAGCATGTCACATGTCAGATGTCAAATTTGGGAATGCCTTAGATTTTTCTGTTAGCATTTTGTTTGCTTACAACTACCTGTGCAATATACAATCATCACCATGGTCCGATACATTGATGACATTTCCAAAAATAAAGTTTTCAAATCCAACTTGTTTATTGTATTGTGTTGTCTCAACTTTCAAACAGGTAGAGATAGACAAATACATTTAGTATATATCGGCTAAATGGTTGTACTTGTATATGTCAGTTTGTCATGGCTAAAGAAGAATTGTATATTTTTCCTGGTAAAGTAAAAAGTTATGTTTGGAATAATTTTGGTTTTAGAAAAAATGATGGAAAAATACAAATGGACAAAACTATTTGCCAACACTGTAAAATTGAATATTGGTACACAGGAAACACCACTTCATTGATTGCTCATCTCTCCAAGAAACATGCCGCTGAAACTAGTATGCTGAAGACTGGAACTGTGAACGAAAATCAACCAACTTTAGCACAAGTTCTAAACAGGTCACAAAAACATTGGCATTTAATTTGGAGAACAGCCTCTTGACTCAATAAAGCAGTGTTTTACTATTTACCAAAGGACTAGCACCCACTGTCAGCTGTGAAGTATGATGCATTTAAGTTTATGTTACACATATTTGAACCCCGGTATAAACTTCCATCAGACTCTTAGTTCACTGAGAGGTATAAACTTCCATCAGACACATGGTTTACTGAGACTCGGCTTCCCCAAGTTTATATTAAGTTTAGGACTGAAGTTGAACAGGACCTTAAGTACCATGTGACTGTTGGCATAAGAGCATACTTTTGGACTTCATTCCAAAAGCGGGATTATTTGACAATGACCATCCATTACATTACCAAGGAATTGGAGATAAAGTTAAAAAACCTACTGACTTGAGATCTTGGTGGTTCCAGGTTCAGTTTAGAGTCTGAGCAGCAGGACTATTCCCATACTGGTGAAAATATTGCTGCAGTCGTAAAGGACATATCTGCTGTGTGGAAGCTTCCAGAATTTGTTGGCATGATCTCTGACAATGCATCAAATTTTGCCAAAGCTCTGAAACTAATGTCCTGGAGATGGTTGAGATACCTTGCCTATACACTCAAGCTTGCAGTAAAAGCAGCCTTCTGTAGAAGTGGCAAAGCTGCACCAATTCCATAGTCCATGCTGTGCAGTTGTAAAGTACTTTAGAAAAAGCCCACAAGCTTCTCCTGTCCTAGAGGAGAAGCAAAATCTCTGAATTCTTGATTGTGAAACCAGGTGGAACTCAACATTTGACATGTTGGAGAGATATATTCAACAAGAACCTGCAGTCAAAACAGCTATACTTGACCCTCGTTTGAAGAGGGAGGTTAGATTCTGGCTTCTTGATGAAAAAGATTGCAAGGTTGTACAGCAGATTCTTGGTGTTCTGAAAGATTTGAAATCAGCATCAGTTGCTGCATGTCAACAAACATGCCCCTCACCTGGACTGGTGTTGTTTCTTCTCACAAAATTGAGGACCAAGCCCACTGACTTTGATAGTGATGAACCAAAGATAAAAAAAATCAAACAGATACCCAAGGAGAGTTTAAAAGTCATCAAGTCCATTTTTTTTTGGCCTTAAAGAGGTTGTCACTTGTCAGGATGGGCTTCCTAGGCTTTGCTACAACCATATTTATGTAGAAGCACAGTTCAACTGCGATTGTACATATCTGCTGTTGTTAATATCTTTGTAGATTAAACTTAATGATTTTCATTAGAAATGTTTTGCTGAACGAACATTGTAGAACTTGGTCTGCATATCAATCACACAGTCTTGTATCAAGCTGTTTGCATTTGGGCTCTTCTTACACTGGAAATTGGAAAATATGGTAGTCTACTAGCCTCTTGGTCTGTCTTGACAATCACAAATTTAAATAAATCTTTGTTATGGTAAATAAATTAATGATTTAAAAAGTTGACAGTGACAACAAAACAAAGATAAAAGAACACACAACATAATTCATCTTTGAACTTTTATTTTAAATCTGTTTCAAACTCATCCCATTATATCAGTTAGAAGGAACATGTAGAGCCAAGCTGACTTGAAACTCGCTTGGCAAGAGTTTAGCAAGAATTGAGTTGGATTTTTCTGAGCGAGTTGGAACACTAGAGAGATCAATTCAAACCCACTGATTGATGGGTCATCCTTGTACAAAGCTGTGTGATGTCTTTTAAGTTGTGTATATTATAAAATTTATTGACCATAATCGGGTATTTATCAATGTGTACATTTACCTAGTTACAGATTAAATGAAGTCTGAAAGACTTTATGTTAACTTTGTGAGTCATTAGTTAAAATTTATACTTTGATAAATACCCAACAATGATCATTTAATTCTTTTAATTCTGTTGTCAACTCAGCAGATTTCATCAACAATAAATTATATATTATATTGTACATAGTTTTCTTTCATGAAACTCTTCACATGGCACCAGAATACCTGGCCCCATCCTCACTAGTCAAGGGTTGTTGATCCACTTTTTACATCATCGATGTGGAATTAAGTGGATCAACAACCCTTGGCTAGTGAAGATGGTCTAGCACATACAGAATCTAAACATAAGAATTGGTAAGGGTCACAATGAGTTTTATTGAGCAAATCTATTTTACATGATTAGCATTTGTTGCTCTTGCTTTCTATGCATTTTTGATCAGTAAAAAACCCCACAACATTCGTGTCTATTTTTAGTGAGATCTGCTGCTCATAAATCATATGACTATGAGCCTGAACAACAGCTGATTGATTCTGCAAACACAGTGTCAAAACAAAGCTGCAGTAATTTATGATGGTAGATTTGCTAGCAGTGCCTGTCATATGCTTTGTTTGGTTACAAGATGATTGTTGGATTGCAAGAAGGACTGTGGTTACAGTGTGGAAATTTTATCTGCAGGTGCAAATTTTGATCTGAAGTCATCATAGGGGATGACAAGGGTGTATGTGTTTTTGTGTTAGGAGTTGATACAGACAAAGCTTGATCAAAAGTATATTGGAAACTGGATCGGTAACGTAAAGTAGTCCCCAGAATTTACCTTTTTGTAAAGAATTCCAGAGCAGTATCACATGATCATTTACAGCCAATCACAAGGCACAGTCTATTCATAAAAATTCTAATTATACAGTAGTAAACACTAGTCCCATCATGTATTTGCTATCAGATGTGCATGAGCTTTTGGCTTCACTTTTCAGCAAACTAAGTTTTGACTAAAATTTCAGAATTGGTGTGTGTAAATTGTCAACTGCTATGACATTCAGAATCTTAATGTGGCAAGTAGAAAATGACATCAACACTTTCTAATTACAAGTATCTACCACGTTTTACTTTAAAAGCATTTGACAGATGTGGTTTAATTCACAGTATAAACCCTTTTCGATTGTGAGTCACCATTTTTACATGTGACTAGTCTGGCTTACAGGCCTAAAGGTGACCAGTGTAATACATCACGTATGCATGTAACCTTGAGTCAGCTAATGGTATTGATCTGGAAAAATGTGGACATGGAGACAAATACAGAACATTTTTTCAGCAGTTAAATTACTGTCAGTTGAACTACCATAAATGAAGATATGGCTAAGGCTTTATGAATATAAACTATCATCAGAAGAAAATGAAGGTTAAGGCCCTGTATCAGTGAATTTGAGACCAGGCAATGTGTAGAGAAATAGTTTAGAGAACTCCAGATGTGAATTTCAGTGGCTGGCCTGAGGTTGAAGCACATAATGACTATTGACAGTTCTATCAGATTGATCTAGGTATGCTATTAAAAATAACCTTGTGCTTTCTAGCTCTGCTGGTCAGACCCTGGAGAGCTTATGGCATGGCCTGTTGTCCATTTTCCGTCATCCATTAGCACAAGTTTGTTATCGCTATTCCTCCTGAACTATTTGGAATATTGCCATGAAACTTTACACACACATTCATCCCATAGTCTAGTTCATCCTAAATGAAAATGGTACTGCATGGACATCCAATATTGCCACCCCAGTGGCCATCCTGAAAATCTTTGTATTGCTACTCCACCTCAGTGGATGGTCAAATTAACATAGGGTTTTCAGTAAAAAAAACTTCTTGTGATGTCTAGTTGGTTCTAAATGAAAATGGTGCTGATCTGAGGTCCAATATGGCCACAATTGCAACCATCTTGAAAATCATGCTATCACTATTCATTCTGAATGGAAAGGGATATCAACATGAGGTTTTCACAGAATAGTGCCTAGTTGGTCCTAAGTGTAAATGGTGCAGCTCAGACATCCAATATGACCATCACCGTAACCATCTGGTGAATCTTGTTATTGCTATTTCTTCAGAATGGATGGTTATATCAACATGGGGTTTTCACTGAAAGACTTCTTATGATGTCCAGTTGGTCCTAAATAAAATTGTGCCGATCTGATGTTCAGAATGGCCACGATGACAGCCATTTAAAAAATCTTGTTATTGCAACTCCTTCAAAATGGAAAGTAATATCGACATGGGTTTTTCGCTGGAAAACTTCTTATGATGTTCTAGTTGATTATAAATGAAAATAATGCCGCTTGGGCATCCAGTGTAGCTGTCACAGCTGTCTTGAAAATCTTGTTGTTACAACTCCTCCTGAATGGAAAGTCATATCAACATGGGATTTTCACTAAAAGATTCCTTATAATGTCTACTTTGTCCTAAATGAAAATGGTGTCAATCTGACATCCAGTATAGCTACCATGGCAGCCATCTTGAAAATCTTATTTATTTATTTATTTATGTATTTACGTATTCTACCCTATTTATGTCTAATTTTGTTTTCAGAAAATACTTTTGCATTGTATTACCAACAGAATCTCTGATATTTTCTATAATGCATTTCATTCAACTGTCAGCTTTGATCAAATGTTACCTTATCTTGTCAATTACCATGTGCTGGTGTGCCACTTATAATGCCAGCTAAGAGAAGAAAAGGTAACAATGGCTTGTGACTTCCTGTATACAACTGAGAGTCAGAGGAAGGCATTGGTATAAAAGAGAGAGAGAGAGAGAGTTAGTAAAATTGAATACCATGTTTTGATATGATTATATATCTATCTAAATTAAATACTGGTATACTGGCCTCCTCCTAATGATAAGACAATCAGAAGTCCATTAAAATAAAATAAAAAAGTCTAAAAATGAAGGTTGACAATCTCATATATCTAAAGCAAATGCAGGTGTGTAATTACATCATGTTCTGGTTACAAATCAACATTTTAAAGCATATTCAATAATTTAGGTAACAATTCATAAATAACTTGGAAGCAGATTACAATATTTTAGAATAGGATGACCACATATTCCAGGAAGATTTTGCAGATTCTTATGAACAGATAATCAAGAAGGAGAGATTTTGTAATGATTTAGAAGTGTGTGGTGAAATATAGAGTTTAATACTTTTTTTTTCCTAAGGCCTCTTATTGTGAAATAATTTGTCTACAGCTCGTATTCTGCACAGAGACTGCTTGTTTAATTGGAATTTTTCTTTCTTTTTCTTTCTTCTCTTTAATAGCATAAAGTATATTTAGGGTAAATTTCCCATTCATGTTTCAGTTTAATAGAAAGTAAAGATTTTTCACCAAGGACTGAGGACTGAAATATAAATCTTTGCAAAATTTCAATATTTTGAGCATGTTGGGTTTTCTTGAATATAATAAATAACAATTCAGTTCTTTTGAAAAAAAAATGTATGAAAAAGCAACCATTGCATCTTCTGTAGATTTGATATTTGGCTTCTCATCATGGAACAAAAATTTATAGTGCTTGGCTTATTAAATTTCAAAATATTTACATGCTTACAACGTTTGGTTTTATAAAAATTTGGAAATTGAAATAGTAGGAACAAGTGACTGTTGTAAAAAGGGTCTGATTAAAAGATTTTTTTATTGATCTTTAGAACAGGATGATACACAGTATTGTCATGGCAGGTGACTTATCAACCATCACCCTGGTTGCTCTTTCTTGCAAGAAGCATTTCACCTCTTCTTTCAATCAAAATGATGTTCTTAGATAATTTCTTTTCTTTATAAATCAGTTTCACTTAACAGGCAATATTTTGCTTTATTTCCTGTGGAAATATGAACTAAGTAAACATTTTCTTCCATTGATTTAAAAAACAATAACATGGTATCATTGACATAGAGGATAATACTTTTTAATTTGAGGAAAAAATACCAGTTGGGAAGTAAGCAAATGTTTTCTCGTTGATATTGGCAAAGATGCATCATGAACCTTGCACCTGAAAGCATAACCATACATCATCAGTAATCCATAAGTGTAACAACCTAGGTGACAGCATCCCCAATGGACAATGGTCATGTGATCAAGATTTCAACAGTTCAGCAGTTAAACATATTTATGAGCTTGAGTTATCTGGCCATCTTCTGACCGTGCCCATTGATAATGAAATAGGTAAAATCTTTATAAGTCCTTATGGCAGTTAGGGGATTAGAGAAAATGGTGTTTGGGAAACTCTGGCTAGTAGAAACAAAGCATATTATTTTAATAGATATAGTGCAGTCATAAGGACAACAGCAAATCTTGGACAGGTTTGACTGTGGCTCAGAACTATAAGAAATTGGCATGATTGCTGCAGTTTTTTTTTCTTCATTTGTAATCATCAGACTACTCTCTACTTATGTGAACCTTCCTTAGGACTGATACATCAGAACGGACATAAAGCCAGAGAACCTTCTTTAGGACTGATACATCAGAATGGACCCAGAGAACCTTCTTTAGGACTGATACATCAGAATGGACCCAGAGAACCTTCTTTAAGGACTGATACATCAGAATGGACATAAAGCAAGAGAAGTTTCTTTAGGACTGATACATCAGAATGGACATAAAGCCAGAGAACCGTCTTTAGGATTGATACATCAGAATGGACATAAAGCCAGAGAACCTTCTTTAGGACTGATACATCAAAATGGACATAAAGCCAGAGAACCGTCTTTAGGATTGATACATCAGAATGGACATAAAGCCAGAGAACCGTCTTTAGGATTGATACATCAGAATGGACATAAAGCCAGAGAACCTTTTTTAGGACTGATACATCAGAATGGACATAAAGCAAGAGAACCTTCTTTAGGACTGATACATCAGAATGGACATAAAGCAAGAGAACCATCTTTAGGATTGATACATCAGAATGGACATAAAGCCAGAGAACCGTCTTTTGGACTAATACATCAGAATGGACATAAAGCCAGAGGGCACATGAACCGGCAAATCTTAACTTACAGGATGGAATATAGATTTGTATATCCTGTATTTAAAAAGATAGCTGGAACAGCATCATATTTCATCATAGACAGCATCAGGAATGATATTTATTTGTAATTATTTGGATTGGTATTTCATTGAAGCATGATGCTGTAAAACCTTGATCACCCTAACATCAATTACTCTAATATGCAGCATCATTCATATGACTTATTCTGAGTCCCAGCACAAAATTGTCTCATAGCTGTAACCTTGAAAACTCAAAACAACCTAAAACGCAAACAAACAATGTTGGACCCACAGCACTTTGAGTTTTCAAACATTTACTGCATTGAGTAAATATATTTTCATACATCTCTATATTTCTGTATCTCATATATCCATGTGTATATAATTCAAAATTCAAGAAGACAATATTGACAAACTTTAAAAAGCCTCAAACCCATTGACCATCATCCAGGAATCTCTGATCATCAATAGAAAATGTATCAAAAACCATAGGAGGATCTGTGAATTTTTTAATTTTATTTTTGTTGTTGGTGGGGGGATGGGGGGGGGGGAGTTCTTGCTTGGTTAACAAAATTTAAGGTTCTAAAAATCGTTTTTACAACCACCACATTTGTATGCATGGTATGTTGGTCATATTAGACAGTAAAGTTTCCTGTGAGAATTGATCAATAGGAACCATTGAAATGGAAGGAATTTTCAAAAAGTTCAAGTCTGGAATACAACAACATATTAAAAGGAGTTTTAGGAAGATTTCAAAGTTCCATAATTTATGGTGACCAAAATATTGATTGGAATTAGGAGGCTGTAATGGACAAGAAAAATTGTTAGTAACAAATGCATAATCATTCAATGATGCAAGAATTTTACGTGTTTTTTAAGAAATTTAAAGGAAGAAAGTTGCATGGTGAAGTCTTTTTCAAATTCATGAGAGTTTTCATGTGTAGACAAGATTTGAAATTTAAATAAGTATTTTGTTTTCAAAATCAAAAGATATATTCATTTGATTTGTAGACAATGGTTATTCCAGAGGAAAGAGAAGGTAAAACAGAAGAGGATACTTATCTTTCAAGGGACACAACACCAGCCAATGCTACTGTCAATACCAGGAAAGGAGGAGGGGCTCCTGATACACCAAAGCAACAAAAGGTGATTTGATTATGGAAATATTTGCTTCAAACCTATTATCTATAAGCAATAACAGGAGTGAAATAATCAATGTTAAATTTTGTATTTTAATGTAATGGGGCATGATATGGTCAAGAGTTAATAATAAATATTTATTTAAAATAATTATTTACCAAAAGGAGAATATTCAATATCAAATAAACATTCTGGAAATGATGTGACATGGTCTTTTGGATGATCCATTATTATAAATGCAGTTAGTAACAAACAAGAGTAACCACTGACCTATTCACTACACACCTCCTACCTATTTGCATGTTAACTTCTAAAATATTCAAGATTTTCTTATAAAAATTTGCATTCATAAATACACATTGAAAATGTTTCCAATACAGGCTTGAGTATAAATTGCTATATGTTGCATAATGAAAATTCTCGTTCGAATGTTTTACCCAAGAACAAATCCAATATTTTACCTAATATTGAGAGGAAATGTGGAGGGCTGGAATCACATAAATATACTACTCCTTAAAATTGGTACATCTAATGTTAAGAAAAGAATGCTGTTTATAACAAAGACCTGTTTAATGATCAGTTTGCTTCTAGTGAAATACAATTTATTTTCTTTATTCTGTGTTGTTTCCAGTGTCCATTTTACATTTCCTAGGTAGAACATTTCTGGAAGTTTTGGCTTTTAAAATGCAAGGTAAAGTGGACAAATACCATCATATACACTAATCTTGGTAATACTGTGTTAATTATGATCATTCAGGAACTTTGCAACACTTCAGTTAAGGTAACAAATACATTTATTTCATCTATCTAGGTGATTGTTGATATGAGAGAGTTCCGCAGTGAGCTGCCATCTCTGATTCATCGTCGTGGAATAGAGATTGAGCCAGTCACACTGGAGGTTGGTTTAATTAACACTAAGTACTTAGGTAAAGATAACACAGTCAAACTTTGTTTTCTCCGTCTTTAGATTTTGAGGAACTTTCAAACCTTTTTTTACATTGTAATTTTATTAAATATAATCAACTTGCAAATTATGATATGAATACATATTTATTATTATTACATTCTAAAAATTTTTGTTTTTATCAACATGCATAATATTTTATACAGTTTAGTCTTCTTCATCAATTTGTTAAAATTTTGTTTGATAGTATTTCTTCATTTATAGTGTATAAAGATGACAACATTCCATAGCATTGGAAAAACCTATTGATAAAAGTGAGTTTCAGAAAAGTATGCAATTGTTAGTTTACATAAAGCGATGACATGCATTATCATGACAATAGTAATATTATTGCAGTTCATGACAGTACTTTTGTGCAGTTCTACCCAAAATGTCATGCACATTGAGATAGATTGTACAAATTTAGAAAATGTTATGGTTTTTCATATTTATATTGTACCTTAATTTGTAGCATTAGGATTTCTCCATCAAATACATTCTCCAATCACATTAATGGTATGAAATAAGCTCTATCAACTCTTGAATCCACATACAATATAGACAGAGGGAAGAAGCTTTTACCCATTACCTCCCCTTACCACTGCTAGGTGGCTACCCATCAACTGGTTGTTTACCAGTTTAAGCTTCCATTGTAGTATGATTAACATCGTCCCATGTTGCCTCTATCAATTCTACAAGATCACGATCCATCCATCAGAAAGTGTAGTGTAATATTGTGTTTTAAGGTTTTCAGAAAGGACTGGTAACCTTTTTTGTGATTTTCCGTTTTTCATATTTTTCAAAGTTTGTGGACTTTGTTTTTCTGACCTGGTAAGTAGCACACAGTATTGGTAAACCATACATGCAGACTGTAATTTGTACTGCAGACATTGATTGAATTGTCTTATTGGTGTTATTATGGGTACTTTTATTTAGTTTGTACAATATTTGGGTTGTTATTTTCACATTTTTTGTCATATTGTCTTTTCAGAATATAATGACAATGTGCTCTAAATGCAAGAAAATCATGGTCAGCAAGGATGATCACGATACTTGCCCCGTTTGTACTAAGTGTACATCAACAGCACCTTGCTGTGTTTGTAGTGCTTGTTCCGAAGCGACTTGGACCCAGCATGCAAAATTTCCAAAAACCTGCCGGTCCAATGATAGCTACAGTGTCATAGCCTCAACAAGTTGAGACTGCAAAATGATCCTATAGTTGTTAATGGAGCAACAAAATTACAGTCCAAGTTACCAAACATTTTGTGTCTCTTCTTACAAAGAATGAGAGCCTATATGACATGGAATCTTTTCTGTCTGTGTATCATGCTCATCCAATTAGATATTGTATTCAAATTGGCAGACTGTTATGCTTTGATTGTTTAGAGGACACTTAAAGTCGTTTTTGGTAAGACCTTGCATTTGTTTTTAGGTGGAATACTATGGAGACTTCAGTCTGTAATGGTATGTATGCATTGTTACAAACATGAGCGAAAGTGTTGGAAAAACACCTGGAGTGTGAATCACACCCAGCTGCACCATTATAGACGTAGGATTGAATTAGTACCCCGTAAATGAAGGAGGTAGACGGTACTAATATTAATAGTCCAATGCCAGCTAATTTCATGATGGACTGGTGCCCAAAATGAGCAGCCAGTCCGTCTGGCCAGTTGGAGTTGTAGGTATATTGAGTAAATTTAATCTACAAATTTTTTATTTTATCCTATTAAAAGAAATAATAGAAACTCAGTGAAACAAAATAACGGCGAATTGTTTCTGATGACCATTCACAAATCTAGAATATTCATACCACTTCGGCTATATCTGTGAGACAAAAATATGCCTCAGATCAAACTTAATAACTTCCGATGTTTTTCAAAACTGATTACCGCCATTTAGGCATTATGGGATTGTGGACTACATGCAAGATTTTACTTACCTCTGAAATTGAAAAGCTTGACAATGTGCAAAAACTATACACCTCTGAAACGAAGATTTGAAAATGGAAGTGCTCCAATGAGCGTGGGTAATTTTGTGTTTTGCAAAAACACATGTTAACACACTTTTATGAAGAAATTGACTTACTTCAAATTACAGTCAAGACATATGTTACATTAACCTTAGCAAGTCATCACCACAAAGTAAAGGGACCAAGTGTTTGGAACTATTTTATTAGACTTTTAACATACATATATGTCTGCCGAACTAATATCCAAAATTGTATAGTAAATCGCCAGATAGCAGAGGTGCTTACTTAGCAGCAATGGTGCTGAGTGGCCTCAGATGTATGTGGGTGCAGTAATTTACAGAAAAATCATGCATTTTGTTCACTGGATATTTCTTTGCAAAAAAGAAACCACAATCTATTCAGACCACCACAACTATTACCATGATTGGATTGACTGACAAGTTGCAAATGAAAAAAATTAGTTTAATGCATTCGTAACTTCATGGCCAATCCTTGTTTCGTAAATAACTATGGTGGTCTGAATGGCAGCTGATGGCAGCTTTTGTCATACATTCAAGCTATGATCCATAAGATTGATTTTGAAGTTCCAAATGGATTCTAGAGCATAGCAATCCTTCATAATGGGTGAGATGAGAAGGGAAGTAACTTGTGTATAGTCTGTATGCAGTAGACACTTTCAACTCCAGTTAAAGGCTCTTCAGCACCTCTGATGTCTGATGACACATTGGTACTTCCAATTCCCAATGTCAGCATTTGGATGCCTCAAAGCCATCAGACTAAAAAGTCAGAAACAGCAGAGGAGAAAAGAACGGAACATGAAACTAACAAACAAAAACGGTGTTTTAAACATAGATGGATTACTGACTTCACTTCAGTTATCAATGATTCCCTCAGCAATAAGATCTACTGCAAAGCATGCAGATCAATATATGGGCCTCTAGGTAAAACCCCCATCCTAAAAACATTCCCAGCAATATACAGGAAATACGTAGGGGAACCATTTGTAACTGGCTGTCCAAATTTTAAACATGATGTGCTTTGTGTACATGCTAAATCAGAGGGGAATAAATTAGCCACTGAACAGTCTACAAACTCTGACAAACCTGGATCATCGGAGACATAGAAATGTATAGCAAATCTGATTTTTTTTTATTATTTTTCCATTTTTCATTGTATAGATAACCTTAGTGAAGGCTGATATTCA
This sequence comes from Margaritifera margaritifera, assembly GCA_029931535.1. Classification (NCBI taxonomy): domain Eukaryota; kingdom Metazoa; phylum Mollusca; class Bivalvia; order Unionida; family Margaritiferidae; genus Margaritifera; species Margaritifera margaritifera. Next base: position 783,058 of record JAQPZY010001588.1, read on the forward strand.
AGTCTACTTGCATTTATCCTTGAGTAATTGACTACTGTATTTCATGTAATTTTATGTATGTGAAAAAATAATTTTTTATCAAAGTACAAAAAATAATGTGTAAAAAATATAATTATCATTTTGGGGAAGAGATCTTGTACAAAAAAATATAGGACCCAACATTGAGAAGGATTCCAAAATATTGACATGATCATGAGTATCAAATTCATGTGCATCAGACGTTGTGCTAAAAGCAGCATGCACTAGTATAATATGTTGTTTAAATTTGCTTACATATTTGTGTATTGGAATAAACAAGTTTGAAATGAATAACCATGACATGGACATAGGTATTCCATCACACATCTCACATTTTTCTTCTTGCACCTCGTGATCAAAATTAAATATGCCCAGATATGAGAGAGAGAGATTTGAGCCCTTCATGCTATTTCGCTTCATGTACCTAACTGCCCTGTTTAGCTGAAGCTTTTGTCAAAGAGAGAAAACAGTAGTAAAATATTAAATGGAAATTATCAACATACATACTATACTCCTTCAGTTTCATATAGACTCCATTTAGTTCAAATCCAAGAATGACCATTTAGCATGCTGTGCTGTTTTCTTTGCAAGTACAATGACCTCTCCAAATAAGATTACCCTTTATCTGTAAGTCCATGTACACTTCTGTAGATATGCAGCATTTGGTTTGATCTTTGATCATGCTAGTTGTTACTTTGAATTCAAAGCGCTGACACTTCCACACATGTGACAGAACCAGGATTTCAAACCAGTAGATTTAAAACTTTTGATCAGTAGATTGGCTTCCAAACCAGTTGATTTTTATTTTATGTGTTTTAAGGGAATTAAAAACAAAACAAGTACATATTTTGCTATAATATGTATTCTCTTCATTCTATAATAAAACAGCAAGTTTTGAACATGAATCAGATTCTGATTCTGATGGGAAATGTTACAATATTAATTAATTAATATGAGTAGGTATAGTGTCAATTAATGAAAAAGGAAGAGTTTTTTATGTTATGGTTCACTGCAAAGATTTAAAATAAAATAAAATCCAATAGCATTTTTAGTCTCATTCACAAGATCACTGTCTGGTGACCACTGATCAGATTCATTGTGATTATTAAGCTTCACGCTTAACAGGCTCTCAATAGTTCTCTGGTCCAGATTTCCCTTGCAATCACTATGTATTTTGTGAAGAAGGGAGAATGTCCTCTCTGTATAAGCATCAGAATGTGGCAAAGACAGGACAATCATGCTCAGCCTGCAAATATGTTCTAACTTCAGTTTTCCTGTTGCAGGGTTTGTAATGTTGCTGACTACTCTCCAATACTCCTCCAAGCTATGGTCACCCCGAGGAGGAAGTTCCTGACTTGGACTTAAGATGTATTCATGAGCCTCATCCTCAAGGGCTTAATTCTCTTCATGGCTCAAATCCAAAATCTGTTGGCAAGTTTCACCACTGTAAATAAATTAAAAAACAAAAAGATTGATTTCGATTTGAAATAAACAATGAAAAAACACATGATATATTTATGCTTTTATGAATAGTTTATCCCAAATAAAAAAAACGCATTATCGTGTAATATATTTTTAACAGTTATTTTATCTAGGACTTGAACTTAATTTATGTGCATGAAAACTTTAAATAGTTTATGAAATACAAAAGATGTATATCTTTGAAAGACACAATGCAAACTCAGGAGCTTTGCTACTCGCCGGCACACACTTATACTCTGATATCCAAGCATTATTGAACTTGTAATATTTCTTAGCTGGTGGTTTCTTAGCGTCGGGAGAAAGCACAGATTTCAGCATTTTGACGTGAATTGAAGAAAAACTGTAAGAGCTGTCCTTAAACATTCCTCTTAAAATATCTTGAACAATACAATAACAATCAAAGAAAACAAAAAATCAAAATACGTGCTCTAGTTTCTCTGCCGAAATTATATGGTTGTTCTATCCATTTTATCTCCCCTCCGATAATGGTCAGTCGATTTTCATAAAAGGCTCAGAAGACATCATGGACAACCTTTGATCCCTTTATTACTTATAACACCTCAAAAACATCACGCATTTGGCCTTAAACTCCCCAAATTACAACAATAAGGTAATCAATTAACAGCTTGCTGTGTACACGTGTTAGCTGTTTTTTTACAATTCTAATCCTATGACCCTGCCATGCATCATCGCGCCGGTCATTGTACTGGTGGAACATTTCTGGTCCCCAGTAGACTGGTTCTAGATTGTTTCTGTAATATGTTGATAGAACGCGTAACAATACCATGTTTTTAAAAAAAAGTTATTCCATTTGTTAAAATTGTTGTAATTTTCAAAAGTGATAGATTTCAACTATAAAATGGTATGTGTGGTAGACAGCCTTTAAAATGGTATTTTTGGCCTACCACATGTATGCACTTCAGTCAGCGAGAACAAAAGGTGTCACTGTTTGAGAAACTCACATGAGTAAGCACCTGGGATTACCTGTCATTACACAGTACCATATACATTAACATAAATAAACAATGAAACAAAGAAAGATTGAAAATATATACCCAGCAGCACATATCCATAAAACTAATTAAAAATAAATATGTTGATTAGTAAACAGTGTTTATTGCCTTAAGAGTTAAACCTAAGGAATAAAGGTGGGATATAATGTGGGCTCTATAGAAAAGATAAATTCATCTTGGTACATGTATGGTAGTTAAAGATTTTGAGACTGCAGATGGGAACTGTTGTCATGATGAATTCACGCAAGTGTTAGGTATTGATACTCAAATATCTCCACTCAAATGGAACATATATTAAGCTAGTTCATTAGGTCCTGATTATTTCCCCTCATTGTTTTCACTTACAAGGTTCTTTGATTTCTGTGACACAAAGCTCGTGTACAGAATCATCATGTCATTGTGAAAAAAGGCACTAACTCACTTATAATAATGGAGACTGTTTCATTATGATTTATGAAAAGATTTGCAAACTGGAAGGCATGCAGTATTGTAATTAATTGTCAACACTTCATTCAAATTTAGATTTCTGTGAAGGACCTGATATATGTCATTTTAACATGATTGGAAAGATCTATACCTGATGATTTAGATGTACAAAATAGCCAAAGTTATGGTTGTAATTTCAGCTTAATGTACATTTGACTGAAAATAGCTAGCCCTTTTTCTATACACTGGTATTGAAGAGAAAATCTTTAAATAAGTATACATAAAAATGTCAGGCAAAAAGAAAGTGATGCATAGAACAGATTTTCAGTATAGATCAACTTTATTTTGGCCATTTTTTGTTTTACAAATTTGTATGTATTAATTCTCAATCTTTAGATTTTAGACTTCATTTGTATGAAAAATTATATATACATTTTCAATTATAAAACCAACTTCTATGTATGAAAATTTGTAGGACAAACAAATAATTATGACTTTTATGACTCAACTGTGTACGAAAATTTAAAGGGTATGACAAATTACATGAAATACGGTACATTTTGTCTTCTGGTATGATGAAATTTAGGACCAGATAATTATAGACAGGACCAGTAGGATTTTCAGGTTACTGGTCCTGTGGGCTTGTAGGATTTTTGGTGAGTCTCACGCACTGCTTGGTCCTCGGTCCTGCAGAAAAATTTGATGGCGAGAGAGAAGAAGATGAAATTAAAATCATTGGAGAGTGACATCTTGAGCCCCCACCTGAAATTGTCTTCTGTTGTGAGTATAGTGAGGGATGTTCCAATGGCACCTCTCCTTCCAAAGATTCCTTAGAGAGGGCTGTCAGTTACTCTGTCACATCTGGGCAGCTTAAGGCAGGGAAATTGTTTTCATGATGTTTGGCAAACCCCCGACCCCACATGTCTGAGCATTTGTATTTGTTGGGAGATTATTTTCCTGATGTATGGCAAACCCCCCACCCTGCAATATTCAAGCATGACCTTAATGCCTGCTGATCTGGTTAATTTTTATTACCAGCTGTTATCACCTCATGCTGCTGTCCCAGTTGTCAATCTTCTAGTCCAGCCTTCCAACAGTCCATGCATTCCATATATTAGTCAGAGATCAGTTGTTTTGATGGGCTGTGCCACACACTGACCATTCATCCCATTGTAAATGAAACCACACAGGGACTGGTGTAACTGGTCTGTCAGTTTTACTGGTCAGCTATGCTTCCAGCCATCCTTTAGGCCTTCCTTACAACCATCCTTTAGGCCTTCCTTACAACCATCCTTTAGGCCTTCCTTCCAGCCATCCTTTAGACCTTCCTTACAGCCGTCCTATAGATCTTCCTTGCAACCTTCCTTTTGGCATTCCTTACAGCCATCCTTTAGACCTTCCTTCCAGCCATCCTTTAGACCTTCCTTACAACCTTCCTTTTGGTATTCCTTACAACCTTCCTTTTGGCCTTCCTTACAGCCATCCTTTAGACCTTCCTTACAACCTTCCTTTTGGCCTTCCTTACAACCATCCTTTAGTCCTACCTTACAACCTTCCTTTTGGCCTTCCTTACAACCTTCCTATTGGCCTTCCTTACAACCATCCTTTAGGCCTTCCTTATAACCATCCTTTAGGCCTTCCTTACAACATTCCTTTTGGCCTTCCTTACAGCCATCCTTTAGGCCTTCATAACAATCATCCTTTAGACCTTCCTTACAACCTTCCTTTTGGCCTTCCTTACAACCATCCTTTAGGCCTTCCTTACAGCCATCCTTTAGGCCTTCCTTACAACCTTCATTTTGGCCTTCCATCCTGGTGGAACATACAGTGTCAGTTGCCCTGCATACAGCACAGCCATAGGGCCTGACATTATTATCATATTTGGTAGAGAAATACCAGCCTACACCTAGGGATGATGGAACTACTACTTCCATTCCACTTGATATGTTGTATGTGGACATGGAAGCTTTGCCAGATGATGACAACCCCTACAGTGGTTGCGGGGAAAACCTTAATCTGCTGCCTGTCTCTGATTCCACTATGGAAAGGATGGAGTTCAGTTTTAAGGCTGCAGTGGAGGAAATTTATCGGATTTTAACACTGTCCAACTGTCCACTGCCTCTGTTCTAAGAACTAGAATTCAGTTTAAAGACCTCAGTAGATGTTGAGGATGTGGAAGAACATCTGTCCATCCACCTCCTCCTACAGTCTGCAAAAATTGCCAAGATCTCCAGTCATCTCTCTGACAAAATCCGGGACTATGGTAATTCTAAGGCTTTTATTTCTTATTTCACACACACTCAGACATGTACAGCTTCGATGTTCTGAGGGTCAATAAGAACATTGCAGCAGTACAAATTTCTACTCAATTGTTCCACATGGTTGATCATCAGATATTCAGTGCAACTTCAAAGCCTGTGTGGAATATGGTGGTGATGTCATCAATGCTTGACTTGTTGTCATCGGCAATTTTTTGTGTGGCTGAAAGCGTGTGAATTGACCACCCACATAGAAAAAGTGATAAATAGGGCAGCATTGCATTCCATGGCCAACACCCTAACAGCTTCTTCAAAATCTCAATGTAATACGATGAAGCACTTTTCTGTGTTCATCATTTCTGAAGCCTCAATACTTTTTGACTTTATTCCCTTTGCCATTTGACTTGCTGGTGTTGTTCAGGGGCTATATGGAGGAAGTGCAGAAGAGGTGCCCCTCCAGCTCTCCTTACCCAATCCTACATCTTTTTGACCTCAACATTCTCTGCCACAATGGAGAGATAATTGTAGGCAGAAGAATAGATGGTCACATCCAACTCAACAACAGCAAGCTTGGCCACAGCCAAGTTTCAGATGGCAACAAACTTTTCAGTCTTGGAAGCAAGTTTATAATGGGGAAATGGAAACAAAGTTTCTCTTTCACCAAGCCTCCCAACAATGACCAATGAATTACTAACACCACAGCCCACAGAGAATTTCCTGGTTAGTGTCAGACTTTTTCATTGGGTGATCCAAGTAGTCTTGGAAGGGCTTTGGATTTTGTTTATCCAGCCCCTTCCCCTTTCAAATTTTGTACCTTCAGTGATGGAGATTCCAACAGATTTGCAAACTGAACTATCCAGGGTTTTATTCAAAATTTATCCTGCTCAAACAACCCCACTTGCATGTGTTTCATCCCAGCCCAGACATAATGCTTCTTCACCCTTGGCTCTTGTCAGGAGAGCCTTGCATACCATTAATAGGAGTTTCAACCTTCGGTCATGGAGAGAATCTATTGAGCAAGAAGGACTTCCACTTTGAAGACTTATGAGTGGAAGTGGTGAGTTTTCAGGGACTGATACAAAGACAACAACATTGTCCTTTTGAATGCTTTGACCTCTTAGCTGGCTAACTTTTTTTCTCTGGCTTTTCAAAGAGAAAATCTAAGCTCCAGTTAGTATCAGGTGATGTCACTCCCTGATTTCCAGCACATTCAGGCATCATGGTAGAGCAAATATAGGATATGACAAGAACCTATCCAGACTTGCTGGCGAACTATGACCTGAATAGGCTTAAATCACTCACCTTGTTTCCTAGGCAGAATCTTTCATGGGATTTTACTTGGCTCAACTCAGAGAAGTTTGAATCCTAAGCCAGATCCTCACTGAAGCTGATATCTTACAAGACATACTTTCTGAACGCACTAGCCTTGACATGCAGGGTGAGTGAGCTTCATGCTCTTTCAAAAGACCTTAATTATTTCCAGGTCAGATCAGTTGGTTCTGTGGTCCTAATGACACAACCGGGTTTCATAGCTAAGAACTGGTTGCTGTCTGTGGACAGTCAAAACATCATCCACTCTCTCCTCCATCGACATGATGCAATACCCAGTCTGTGCTCTCAATCATTACTTGAACATGTGGAGAAGAGCCGTGGGTCCCGACAACATCTTTATCATCCTGTTAAGGCAGGTTAAGATGATATGACCCCTCAAGCCCTGACATAATGGCTGAAGTGGGTAATATGCTTGGCATATTCTGAATTATCACAGGATCAGAGAAGCCTCATGAGGGTTTCCATTCTTGAAACTAGAGCTACCTCAGTAAGTCTTGCATTTGAATGCAACATTTCAGTCTGAGATATAATAGAAGCACAGTCAACCTTCTCAAGTTTGTATCTCCAAGATCTAGCATTGCAGAGATGAGAATTAAATCTGTTGGGTCCAGTGGCTGCAGCTCAGATGACCACCAGACCCATTTGAGATTGGTACAGCCTCATCATGGACAGGGGTTTAGCACTTTTGCTGGATTCACCCAAAGCTTTTTGCTTGGTAAGGAAAAGTCACTCTTTCCTCCTTTTCTGAGTGTATTTTTCATGTGTTATGCAACCATTGGTTTTGCAGTCTTCATTTTAGAAGAGTGGTTTATTCATCTTTTTGGGAATTCAGTCATTTTTCCCTCAAATGATGCTGATGGTAGAGGTTGGATACTCATGCATTTTCTCCTCCTCCTCTTGCTTATTCTCGTAACCTTAATGTTCCTGGAGAATGTGTTCAACATTGAAAGTAATTGTTTTAGTAAATTATGTTTCTCCAAAAATACCTTCCCAATCATATTACTGTTAAACCCTCCCACACCTCCTGCAAATGCAGGCATCCTCATTGATGTATTGCTTAGCTTAAACTGGTAACAACTGGGTTGCCATCTAGTAGTGGTAAGGGGAGGTAATGGGTAAGAATTTTTTTGGTTTGATTTGTTGCCTTATTCCCAGCAATGCAAGTGGGTTATTTAGTTCTGAGGCAATTGGAGTAAAGTGCCTTGCCCAAGGACACACTCATTACCTAAGGAGATAGATATATATGATAACATGGTAAAATCCATACATGGTATAGAAGTCTTAAATTTTTTTTTTTTTCAAAGTCAATAGCAAAAACAACATGTATTACCAGTAATTTCCTTCAACAGAACTTAACTTGTATGTTACTAAATGCAGTATTTTTATATGCTGAACATAAGGCAGCGTGTATTATGTAATGATGGCCATCTGTCCATCTATCTGTTACCAGTTTCATTTCTATCAAATAACTTTGAGTTGCCCACCATTTACAGTTACTAAACTTTGTGGATGGCTTGCACTTGGGGTAAGGAAGAACCCTAACCATTTTGGGTCAAAGGCTCAAACGTCAAGGTCACTGTGACTGGAAGAAGACAAATGGTTTCTGCACAATAACTAGAGTTTTCCACAATCTACAGTTACCAAAGCTTGTGGATGGCTTACACTTGGGGTAAGGATGAACTCTATCGATTTTGGGGTCAAAGGTCATGGTCACTGAAAGAATAAAAATCGTTTTCACACAATAAAATTAGTTTTAGATCACAGACCTGGACCATATTTTGTGGATGGCTTGCACTTGGGATAAGGAAGGATCCTATGGATGTGGGATCAAAAGGTCATAGGTCAAGGTCACTGTGACTGAAAGAAGAAAAATTATTTCTGCAAACAAATTTTAGTTATCTACATAGAGGATTATTAAATACTGGGCAGGTGTATAATGTGTCATTCTTGGTACTCTTGTTATAATTTTGATGGCATCAACATGAAAAGTTTTCGGTTGAAAAAAGCTTGAAACGTTTTCTGCCATAGATCAGACTTATCAGGATTGGAGTATTATTTCTTGGTAGATTTGCACTTAATTGTTTAAAAAAAATTGTTTTTGTAAAAAAAAAATCCAGTTGTTTTATATGCAAAATGCATTTTTAATGTTTGAGATTTTCACAATACATTGTTAAAAGATTGCATTGTAAAATGTTCTTTTGTCACATAATGCTCACATTAATTAGCATCATTACATGGTGTCATAAAACACTTAGCAATGCCAAATATCACTATCATTGAGAAATGCAAATTCCTGGGTGTTTTCATTATACCTGAAATTTATGATGCATATCTTATAAAAACTTATGTAAGATCCACTACAGATCATGTATTTTTTTTTACTTTGTATCAAGGTTGGAGATTACATCCTTACACCTGATATCTGTGTTGAGAGAAAAAGCATTAGTGACCTGATAGGTTCCCTGAACAGTGGACGTTTGTATAACCAGTGTGTTGCCATGTGTCGGTACTATAGACGTCCAGTACTTCTCATTGAATTTGATCCCAGTAAATCATTTTCCTTACAGGTAGGGCCACTGACAATATAGAATCATTATCCACCAATATTATATAATTACTGTATATACTCGCATATAAGTGGGGTCCAAATGCAAACAACATAGATCCAGATCTGCCATCACATAGTGCACTGGCAGGTCAGGGTCTATGATAGACCCAGATCTGTTAGTGCATTATGTGACAGCAGATCTGGGTCTGTGCAGTTTGCAGTTGGATCTGACTTATAAGTGAGTATATATGATATGCCCTGTTTTGAAGCTACATGATGATGTCAACCCATGGGTTATGTTACCCACAGTCTCTGTCCAGAGGTAGCATGGGTGGATAATGCCTCATATAACCTCAAAACAAGGGATTGATTTGTTTCATTATATCGGAGAAAAGTAACATCATCTGCATGCCAAATATGTAAATCATCCACCATTCTTGTTTTTTACTACATACTGTGCCAGTGTCCGCTAACAGTGGAACACATTATTGTTGAGTGTATAGACTTCCACCTTGTGAAACAGAAGTTTTTTATGTGATCTCAATGAAGAAACTTTATGATCATGTACCACCAGAGAAAATCTTGTGTTTATATAAAAAAAATTAACGATAAATTTTACTAATTTTATATTTATTAACCTTAATCTTTTATTTTCATATACATTACAGAATTATAATCCTTTATGTTCTATCTTGTATCTTGTAGTACTTCATGTCTGCATTGATTTGAAGGGTTTATCTTCCTGCAGGTTTTTGGACAATTCTTTTTTTTACATGTTTTGAACTATTCTTTAAATTTGGCAGGCATCATATAGTCATTATAGTGCTGATGTGTTAAATAAATGCTAATGCATATACATTCATCACCACATAGAATTCTCACTGCTGAGAATTTAAAGAGACTTCATTGAACAATTTAAAATCAACAGTCCTACATGTGCGAGACTTTTGTAAAAAGATCATAACACACTCAATGGATCCTGGGATGACATCATTGGCATTTTATTGTTCCTCATCTTGTAGTTAATTGTTAATTTCATCTTCAGTTGCTAAATAATATCCACTTTTAGACCAACATTTGTGTTGACAGTTGCTCTAGATAGGTTAATCAGAACTTTAGCATGAGGTATTCCAAATTTCCAGAAAACACAAGGTACAATGCTCCCCCACTATAAAGTCCCTAAGTATAATGCTGCCGCTCTTATAATGCTGGGTATGGTCATGGATCCCATGAAATTATTTCAGTTTAATTCTTTTGTTGCTATTAATTAATTTTTACTTGATTTTTAAGTTAGTTCTTGGCTGTTGAGAACTCAAAATTTAATGTAGCTATATGTCATTAAATAACTTTTTTTGTAATACTGTTATTACACAGACTTGTCACAACATACATCTACTGTAATTAACCCAAATAGTCATATCCTCTGATTTTCTGGATATCATATTTGCAGAATTTATACTAATTTTAAATAGTACAAAAACTTCTGGACACCAATCAAGTTATTTTTAAAGCTGACAAAAAAAACAATGCAGGTTGGAACTTAAACTAAGGAATGTTTTACTTGTACTAAAAAACAACCTTTCATCTTGAGACAGTTGGCAGAATTATTTACTGTAACTAAATTAATTAACTTTGATAGCTGAAATCTATGGTCATCAGAGATACATAGAGCTGACATGTGTTGCAGGCTTCTGTTATATTTACTGCGTAAGAGTGTACAAAGAGAGACAAAGCAGTCATGCACATCAGTTCCTGTTCTCACTAAAGTGGATTACCTTGAGTGATATAAAGTGGTTAAATATGTGTACAGGTTATTATCATTGATTTCTGTTTTCCAGTAAACTAAACTGGGTATACATTTATTTCTGATAAAGCAGTCAACGTCTCCAACACACAAGTTTCACAAATTCTTATAGTGTCACTTTTGTTCAGTGGCATATTTCCCCTTGGTACCTCATTTTGGATGCAGTCAGTTTGGTCTTCAATCCTATAATTGGATTTTAAAAAATGGTATTCCACTATTAAATTTCAAAACCAGTCGAAGTGATTTGCTTCAGTTACATATTAAGATCAGTGATCACCATATTTGGAGTTTTAGTGTCAAGATTGCTTTAGAGATTTTTGAAGGAAAATATGGATTTTCTTTCAGACTTGAAGAGGTAAGATAATATGAATAGATGTATATTATTTTGGTGATACATTCTGTTGTCAAAGACAATCTTTACGCTATGAAACAATATCAATCTTAGAACTGGGTCACATTCATAGACAAAGTTTCCACCAAGATTCACCACCAGCTGTCATTGTTTACAAAAAGAAGAAAAACAAACACCAGAAATGCAACTAGAATTCTTTATTTGTAAGAAAACACTGAAAAATTATCATGCAAATGTTCTTTATTGGCAAGCAAAGATATAATGTAACCTAGTTTGCCTACCTATAGTATTTGCATACCCTCCCGTTTGTTTGTAAACCCCCCTACCAATTTTAAAAACAAAAAGCATCAAGGATATAAAAAATGCACAAAACTTAGTCATTTCATTGATCAGTTTATAATTTCTAACCTGATTGTCACCAGGGGGTTCCTAACACTGTCAGCTTGTTGGCATTTCAAACCAAACGGGAGTTTCTTTAGTAACAATAAACTTCCATAACTTTGGGAGTCACATCCATTTGAACACATGTACAATGCTCCCTCGATAACTCATGCCCGGATAACTCGCGAACCCTCTTATAATGCTGGGTCAGACGTGGATCCCATTTTTTTTACTAGAAAATACCCCAAAAATTGTCTATTTGTTGAGTGTGAAAAAAATCGTGATCTAAATTAGTAAATGAAATCTTGATATACCACTCGTTTTATCATCAAAAACAGTGGTTAGTACCCAGAAATTTGAATAAACATCATAAAATATTCTACTTTTAATAAGAAGTCATATATTTTGTTCAATATTCTTTCCAAACAACATTCTCAGTGCACTATAAATAACAATATTCCACAAAATTTCAATCAATGAAAATATCACCAATACCTACTGGTCCCAACACTTTAAAAAATAAATACCAATTAAATAAGTTTTGTCAAGTGAAATTTGTGTTTTAGTTCTATCTTTTAATTTGGTTTCAGTGTAATCATCATAAATACAATATGCCCTCTTGTATTCAAACATGAAAAATATAATTCAACTGACCCAGCTATGTCTGCAAGCGTTTCCATAAAAACCTAATTAAGTACTGACCGTTTTTTGATCTCCAACTTGCGGAAGTATTTGTTGTGTTGTCACACTTAAGTAAAAGTAGACCTGCTTTGTATTATCACGTTAATTATGTCATTTGTATCAAATCAAATAAAGGGGGTGGAATAAAAGAAAAGTTAAAAGGCATGCAAATCCTACCTGCATAAGAGCTGGCAGTCACAGCCGTGTGTCAGGTCAACTCATTTCAGTTGATCAATCGAACACTGTTATAAATATTATTATGTAAGTAATATAATTAAACAACCTTAAATTATCCTACTCATTCACAAATGTGATCAAAGATAGTAAGGCAACCAAGCAAAATGAGTACTTGGTGAATAAAAAGCTTTGTTTTACAGATATGGTTCATTACAGAGAAGCGAGTTCCATAGTTTGTATTGATCTTAAAATTTCTTACTTGCTACTCAGAGATTTCCTCAAGGATGAGAAGAAGTTTCACTGTTACTTGCAATGAAATCACAGCATCCATATTTTATTAATAGAACAATAAATAAATAGAGTTTTGATGTTGACGGTTGTTTCACGAAATAAATGACCCTAGTTTTTAAAAAAAAGGAATCTTGTTTAGTTGTGAATCGACAACAACAAAAAAGAGTGACGTAATACACAATGTTTTTGCGTACATGTGTTGTTGAAACCGCTTTGACTAATGTTGTTAACGATCTTTCAGAGGTTGGATATCTTGAAAATAAAGGTAATTTATACAAAAAAGCAAACAACTACATTAGAAAAAAGCTCTTTATTGACAATTATTCCCAATGTAATTATAAAACGAGTATTCAGCCATTAAACAGTCCCGTTACCCCCCCTGCGGTTTTCTCGATGTCCAGCAGGGATGGTATCCCCTTCTTAATTTTTTGGAAGTCCCTTGGTAACTCGCGCCTTGCTTATAGTGCGGTCTATGTTTTTGGACCCTGTTGTGCGCGAGTTATCGAGGGAGAGGTGTATTCAAGAGTTACACCTTTTTATTTGTTCGTATTGGATGCCGACAACACAGTTTTTACTGAAAATGGACTGTTCTAAAAACCGGAAAAGGACAGTGAGCAGTCTGCCTGGTTATTTACATCGAAAGCTTCTGTTTGGTTTGAAACACGAACAAGATGACAATGTGAGTGGCCACCTGGTGACAATCATGTTAGAAATTATAAATTGATGAATGAAATGACAGAGTTTTGTGCATTTGTTATATCCTTTATGCTTTTTGTTTTTAAAATCGGAAGGGGGGAGGTACAAACAAACAGGAGAGTAAGCAAATACTATAGACTTGTACTTGCTGGGTTCATCAATACACAGTCATGACAATAAATATATTAATTTTCTAGACAATATTCAGGAAAAATTTATAATTTTCATTAGAGTACATGAATTATCTGGACAGACACAAATGTAATTATTTGTAGTGTCCAGATATTTGGGTCACTGACAGTATCTCAGTATCAAGGTGGCCTCACTTATAATATAGGTCACTTTAATGGCTTCTTTGAGCAGCATATCAAGAAAGAACCCTGTAATATGATGGTCATGTGACTAAATACTATAGGTGCTTAAGGGCAATAAAATGTGACCATAATAATCATAGAAGGGCATCAAAGAAGAATTGTTTTTGAGGAAATAGAACTGTTTGAATTTCAATCAGTGATAAACAGAGACATTATCAAATAAGAATTGTTAATTAACTAAAGCTTGGTTCATCGTGATATATACTCTCTTACAAGTTGACACTGTTTACTAAAGATTCAATTCATGCAGAATATGGGTAGATTTTTAAGCATGACATAATGACAATTCATTGAATTTGTGGTTTGCAGTATGTACAGAGAATACTGTCAGTTAAGATATTTGTACACTTTCATGCCACTATTCCTGTCCAGAAATGCATATTTGGCATGCAGTTTGCTCATCCAGTTCATTTATTCTTTACACAATACTTGCATTTAAATTTAGATAGATTTTATTAATTAGAAAATATGAAATTAAATATTAATCACCACAAATGAAAGTGTCCATCAATGTTGTTTACCACGGGTGTTTACTAGTAGATATACAACATTTTTGTACTGTCACAGAGCAAGTATCAAATGTCTAATATTGTTTAACATTTTATCACTGACTGAGGAAGTATCCGATATCTATGCTGTTCAACATTTGTCATTTCCAGGGAATTATTAGAAGTCTAAAATATCATGATAATTTTCATTACCAGGGTAAGAATCAAACACTTGTCACTTTCAGGGAAAGCACCAGCTGTCTAACACTGTGTAAAATTTTTTATCATCAGGATACATATCAAATGTCTAATGTTGTGTAACAGTTGTTATCAGATGTCTAACATTGTGTAACATTTGTCACTTTCATGGCAAGCATAATATGTCTAACATTTGTCACTAGTAGAAGAAGTATTAATGTCTAATGTTTTGTTACATTTTATCACTAACACAGGGGAAGTATCAGATGTCTAACGAGGCCTCACTGCAGGACACCACCACACGTCTGGCCCTGCTCACCATGCATTTTCCAAAGCTTCGCATTCTATGGTGTCAGAGTCCATATGCCACTGCTGAACTGTTTGAGGATCTCAAGGTAATTTAATAAAGATTGAAACTCTATTATTGTTCTCTGAAATAAAGGACATACATTAAGGAGTTATGCCCAGTAAAGGAAGGACATTAACTAGTTATGCCCAGTAAAGGACAGACATTAACAGGTTATTCCCAGTACTTGCAGCTGCTTAGTTGTTGGTTTGATGGAATCTTTGAGATTGAGAAAACCTGAGAACCCTTATACTTTATACAGCCCTAGATGACAATGTAGCAGCCCTTGACAAGCTTTAATAGTTTGCACAGGGTCAAATTTCAAAAGAAAAAGCAAGTGCCAACATTTGACCTATGGGTTCATATTTATATAAAGAAGAATGTGGGAATGCTTATTGTTGGTTTGAATCAGTTTTATTTAAGCATTTAATATGTACCAGATGCTGCAGGTATCTAGCTCAGTATGATTATCATGGGGTTCAAATGCAAAACTATGTGGTCAGAGTGATCATCCAGTTTTAGAAAGCAAAAATGTGTGTAACATTTTTTAGATGAAATTTAATCAGATTTTCTTCAAATTTCATCTAGAGAAAGTCAAATTAAGGTACTTGAATCTCTGTATGGGTGAAGGTGTAGGAAATTTTTTTTGTCAGAACAGGGACAGGGCAAAATACCAAATATTGTGGTTATTTATGATGCATTTTTGCTAGTTTACAACAGGTGCAGAATAAGTCTGACTTTACAAATATGATAAAAACACCAGCTGCACTGATAGAGATTTTTATTTTGGGTCATATGGGATGAAACAAGTCCCAGTTTTGGGCAGTTTTCACTGCAAAAAATTGAACCTCAAGCAGCTTTCATGCATGTCAGAAAGTGAAATTTTTAAAAACTGTGTAGCATAACCTTAAGGATCTAAGACCTCTGTAGAATAAATGTTCATTTTACTACGTTATAGGTCATTTTTTATAATACTTTTTTTTGTCTGCCAATCCAGCCCAACCCTATCCCTATTACCATTACATGTTATGATGATCACTTCAGATAGGCAAGTGTTACATTTTACACCATAGCGATGTACATTAAATAACATTATTCTGATGTGAAATATTTATATGTGTGTCATTACAGGGTTTGCACTTTCTATTCAACATATGTTAAAGGTGTGAAAGGTCAAGGTCATTGGGTACAATGGTCCAAAATGGCAGAACCTATTTTGGGCTAAAATGTAAGGAAAAAACACTGTACTGAGTCACAAATGCATTGGATTAACTGGTTTATACTAAAGTTTTCACATATTTGAACACTATTCCATGGACATGAAATTTTTCATTGAATTTATGTCATCATGTTCACTCTGGGAATTTACATACATGGATCTCATAGCAGGTTTTTCAGTGTAAAATTACCCAGTCACTGAATCACCATTGTTTTATCATTGTTGAGTGTGAAGTTTCTTTGGATTATTTTCTGATTGAGTGCATTATTAAGTATGGGAAGGAGGTGTGTTGGTGGATTTAGTAGTATGAGTATGTCCTCACTGTCTCAACATCATCAAAAAATGGAATATCATGAACTTGTGATTTCATTGTCAGGTGAACATCAAATGAAAATGCAAATCATCAAATTTTTTTGCAAGAGAGAAAGAGAGAGAGAGAGAAAGAGAGTGGTGATGTAAGACTGTGCTCACAACTGATGAAGACATGTAAGTCGGTACTAATATTTCACATTACATGCAATTTTCTCCCAAAAAGCTATATAACCAATACCTTATATTGAATGATAAAGTTTCATATACAGCCAGTATTTAAAAAAAATCCATGATCAAATTTTCTTAGTAAAACATGATTTTTTTTTATAAGCATGTCTTGGTAAAACTTGGTTCTCTTCACATGCATGTCTGTTTGAAGCATACACATTGTTGGCAACGATGTTCATAGCTAAATGTATGTTGATATATTTACACAGATGTTTAAAAAAACAAAACAAAAAAAATGTAGGTTCAATTCACAGCATGGAGAAACAGAGAAAGAGATAGTAGGTTGTGAGTGGTTGCTGAAAAATTCACTGCAGGGTATGAAGTTACAGATAAAAGTGAATTTTTGATTATCTTACATTAATCATGATTGGGAAAAGATGTCAAATTAAAGTGTGATAATAACATAAAGAATGAGGGAACAAATAGTGAAAGATTCAAGTCTGGGTCTAAACTAATGGGTGTCTGCAATCTCAACATCACAAAAATAAAATTATCAAAAATTTTCAATTTGATTATGAGATAAAAGTCAACTGAAAATACAACTTACCGAATTCTCACCTTCCTGAGAGAGAGAGAGAGAGTGAGCTGTATGCAGAATTACTGAAGACAGACTAAATCAACACATGAATTCAAGACAGAGCTGGACTGGCAGTCTATCCCCATCCCTCCCTCTGGAAATCACTGACAATTTCAGGTCTTAGGCCCCCCCCCTCCCCCGACCATTGAGTGACAGAGAAAGAGATTAGTCTTGGAATCATGACAATTTTCCCACATTTCAGCAATAAATTTATCCTGTCTCCTGAAGTAAGGTCCTTGTTACAGTACACAAAACTACACATGCACTGTTTTATCAGAATCTACCTGGCTCAAAGTTATGTATTACTAAACCTCATAAACATGTGCTATTGTTGACAGTATGTACTGCCATTACTGCTTAAGGACTATGCACACGGTTTGCATTTCTGTGTAAATTAAGTGTATTTTCTGTTTTTTTCTTTATTGTCAATAGCAGTGGTTGTCTCTTTATAACATCGGATTACTTTTCCTTTGTAAGAATGGGATAAATTTATGTCATTGAAGAGAAAGATATGCTCGTTAAGTCAGTGCATAAGTTAGTTCAGATTATTTTGAATAAACTAAAAACATACAGTTCCTAGAAGTGTCTGTGATCAAGATGTGAAATTGTTTGGCTACATTGTTTAAAATGAATCAGGAATGCACATACATATTTGGCATTGGTAATAACTGCAAATAGAAGTCGTGCATTGAAGCAACCTAACCTTTTCTAAACACAGATGTACTGAATATACAAAACTCTTGCAAAATTATTTTTTTATTGTCCAAATATTTAATAGACATAAAGATGATTGATTCTTCATTTGTTATTCATCTAATACTATTGTGCAAAAGGCTTGCATGTCATGTCTTTTTTTGTGAAGAAAATGATTAGGAAATACATAAATTGTCCTTTTTGGGGTGATTCTGACAAGATTTTGACATGCAAGTCACTGCTAAACATAAGCAAAACTTTTTAAGGAAAATGACAGCCTCTTTCTACTTTTATTCCTTTTCTTATCTTGGTAGTATCAGGTAGAGTAATTTTTGTGTTCTCCATTTTTACTTTTCAGGCTGGAAGGGAAGAACCAGATGTAGCAGCAGCCATGACAATAAGTGCAGTAGATGACTGTATAGAATGGTCAGATAGATACAGCCATGGGCCACAGGTAAGTGTGAGAGGGCCAACTTACTATATTGTGGGCTTGTTGTTTAATGTACATAGCAGTTGGTACCATTATCTCCAGTGGGGGTAACAGGATTTATGAAGAGAACTTTCAAGCAGAGCACTCCCATTCATACACTTAAATTTCTTACAATTGTTTGTTTAAAGGATTACTTGCACATTTCATATCGTGTCCTATATAAAAGTAATTAAATCACCGTTGTCTGTTGCTAGAAGATGCAAATGTACCAAAGGATTTGTAGACTGGTTTCCTTTTTCAGAATTTGTTCAACAAAGAAATTTCTGAAACAGGACACCAGAAGACACATGCACACACACACTACAGAATTATGTATGACTCAGTTCCATTGTATAAATGGTGCAGGAGTGTGCAGTGGGTTTTGCTGTGCCTTTGCATTATACAAAATCCCCATATGGAAAATTTTATTTTTTACAGTTTGACAAACTTGCTATATTGTGGGCATGTTGTTTAATGTACATAGCAGTTGGTACCATTATCTCCAGTGGGGGTACAAGGGTTTATGAAGAGAACTTCAGCTTACAGTGTAAAAGACAAAAATTCAGTTTACATCGATGCACTAGTTCAGTTGGATCAGGAAAGAGAGAAATCTTATTTCAAACTGGTTTCCAACACTTCAAAATTACATATTTGACAATGAGACAGGCCCACATTTAGCATTCATGAGTATATGCCTGCAACATAAGGAAATGGTGAGACTACAGCATGTTGTTTTTTTTACTTGTTTCTATTAAAAACAGATATGGCAACATAATTGTAATTATCTTCTGGCATCCTTTCAGTTCTCATCATGGTTCCTGCATAGATTTTAAAATCTTAATTACTTTTGTGATGTTTCAGCCTCCAATCATTACACTTGTCTAAAAAAATTTCGAAGTCGTCTGCTTCAGAGATTAAATGTGCTATTTATTAGGGATTTTGATGTGCTGAATTCAAATATGACAATTAAAACAACTGATTGGATACTGTTTCCAAGATATTTAAGTTTTTACATTTTACTTCTATGTATATTGTGTACATAGTAGAGTTTTAATCATAAATTGTAAACCTAGGTCTTTTCATGTGTTTATGGTTGCATGACATGATAATATTTCACCTGTCCTGTTTATGTAACACTTTAAAAAACAGCAAAAGGGTTATATAAATAAAAAATATATTGAAACAAAAGTCAAAAAACTATTATGTATATATAAGTACATAGTTTAGTCCTTATTCAGTGTCTACTCGGCGCTTCTTGGCTTGTCTCTTGTATTCATTAAATGGAGCATCTCTTGTCACTGTCCAGCAATAGTCTGCAAGCATTGATGGGCTCCATTTGCCCTGATAGTGTTTCTCCATTGTTGCAATGTCCTGGTGAAATCGCTCGCCATCTCGTCGCTCACTGCTCCGCAGTTCGGTGGAAAAAATCTAGATGAGAGTGCAAAAAATGTATCGTTAGTGACATGTTGTAACCAAGGCTTTTGTATGCCTTGAGGAGGTTTCCACCAACTCCCTGTAGTTGTCTGCCTTGTTGTTTCCGAGAAAATTTGTTGCCATTAACTGGAAGGCTTTCCATGCTGTCTTTTCCTTGCCACGCAGTTCACAGTGAAATGCATCATCTCGAAGAAGTTCACGAATCTGAGGACCAACAAAGACACCTTCCTTTATTTTAGCTTCACTTAACCTTGGAAATTTTCCACAGAGGTACTTTGAAGCTGCTTGTGTTTTGTCCATGACCTTGACAAAATTCTTCATCAGACCGAGCTTGATGTGCAAGGGTGGTAACAAAATCTTCCTTGATTCAACAAGTGGTGGATGCTGAACACTTTTCATCCCAGGCTACAATGACTGTTGGAGTGGCCAATCTCTCTTGATGTAGTGGGAATCTCTCGCATGACTATCCCATTCGCAGAGAAAATGGCAGTACTTTGTGTATCCAGTCTGCAGACCAAGCAAGAGAGCAAGAACCTTGAAATTGCCACAAAGCTGCCACTGATGTTGGTCATAGTTTATGCACCTCAAAAGTTGTTTCATGTTTTCATAGGTTTCCTTCATATGGACTGCATGACCAACTGGAATTGATTTCAAAACACTGCCATTATGCAGCAAAACAGCTTTAAAACTCGTCTTCGATGAATCAATGAACAGTCTCCACTCATCTGGATCATGAACGATGTTGTGGACTGCCATCACACCATCGATGTTGTTGCAGGCTACAAGATCACCTTCCATGAAGAAGAATGGGACAAGATCCTTTTGACGGTCACGGAACATGGAAACCCTAACATCACCTGCCAGGAGATTCCACTGCTGTAGTCTGGAGCCCAACAGCTTTGCCTTACTCTTGGGTAGTTCCAAATCCCTGACAAGGTCATTCAGTTCACTTTGTGTTATGAGGTGTGGTTCAGAGGAGGAGGATGGGAGAAAATATGGGTCATGTGACATTGATGGTTCAGGACTAGAAGTTTCATCCTCTTCCTCTTCCTCATCTGACTCAAGTGAGAATGATTCTGGTGCATCAGGAACCAGCAGTCCTTCTCCGTGGGGTACTGGGTGTATAGCTGATGGAATGTTTGGATAATGCACAGTCCACTTTTTCATCTTTGACACACCTTTCCCAACTGGAGGCACCCTGCAGAAGTAACAATTGCTGATATGATCTGTTGGCTCTCTCCAAATCATTGGCACTGCAAAAGGCATAGATTTCCTTTTCCTGTTCAACCACTGGCGAAGATTTGTTGCACAAGTGTTGCAGCATATGTGTGGTGCCCACATCTTTTCCTGATCTCCAATTTTGCAGCCAAAATAAAGGTGATAGGCTTTCTTAACCATAGTGGTTATACTGCGCTTTTGTGATGCAAAAGTCACTTCACCACAAACATAGCAGAAGTTATCTGCATTGTTCACACAAGTACGAGGCATCTCTGCTCACTTTGGCTAAACAGACATGTGTCCCTTTGCAAAGTCAAACACTGACAAATAAGAGAGCACGACGCTGTATGATTTGTAGAGCTGATATAGGGCAATTTCTTCAGCAGAGTGATGTAAGCTTAGTTATGATTGCATCATCCATGACTTCTAGGAATAACATGATGCAATTCATATCATGTATGATGCAATACCAGCTTCAGATTGCATCATTCATTGTTTTGCCTAAAAAGCAAGTACTGTCCAAACCCAGTCATAGATTTATTCATAGATCCAGTCAAAGATGTATTTTAGTCATTTTTGGTTTAAATTGAGATCCCTTCCCTTTATAACTCACTTATCTTCCGTCATTCCCAAGTCAAGGGTCGTATATACTGACCCAGTATAATATCTTTAAAACTAGAGCCAATCAACAATTTTAAGCATCATTTTCTTTCTCAGTGACCCAGAATTAGTCAAGTTTGACAACATTTATTGCGGAAGCATTTTGGCTGTAGACCAGTAAGTTTGAAAAGCAACAATCAACATCAGCTTGTAAATGCTTTTATTTAAAAAGCGAACCTGAATTGCAATAAATCCATTCAGTGTACATTGCTTTGCAGGGCAAGCATGCATGTGTTGTGTTCATACATGTGCAATAGGAGACCTACAAGTGGAAATAATCACAGACTATTATATTATTACTTGTACATGTCATGCATGGCTAAATAAATATACCCATTTAGGAATTAAACGAGTGATAAATAATGAGTAACATGTGCACTTATTCCATGGATAACATTAATTTAACAGTATTTGAGATCCACATCATTGATGCAAGTTATGATGTCATTTCTAAAGATATTTGGTGCCTCTTGAAATGATTGTCATTACCAAGATATTAGGTATAAAAAATGTAAAAGGAAATGCACTTAATGAAATAAAACGACTCATTAAAATAAATATATTATAGGGCTGCAAAAGTGGATTATTAGAACTGGTTCAGCAGGTTGAGTATCTCGGCTCCAGTCAGGTTATTTTTTGAAGCAGCCTAAACAGCAAGCTATTCACAATAAATTGATTTGTATGTGGTAGTTTCTTTAGAGAAAGAGGTAAACTAATTTTAATGTTTAAGTGTTGAAAATATACTGGTAGCTGATTTTTAAAAGTGAAATAATGTTTGTGTAATTGACGAGAACCTGTAGGATGCCATTATAGCAGAACTGAAGTTTTAGTCCAAAAAGTGGGTCTTGATTCGCAGTGCTGTTAGTACACCTTTTAAAATATGAGCCAATGAATAAAGATAATTCATACCATGTGAGTTGCAGTAAAATCTGACTTTGTTCCTGCCATTGTAATGCCAATGAACTATATCCCTTGAGAGATGAACTAGTGCTCTCGATGATGGTACATCAGCGTTGATCTCCATCCCAAATCTTAGTGATGCTTGATTGAGACGGTTCACTAAGGTTTCCATTTCTTCTTCATCTCCTGCTAAGCCATCGATATCATCAGCAAAGCACAGGTTGGTGATTGTTCTGCCTCCAACACTGACACTGCCCTCATGGTCTTCCAAGGCGTTGGACATGATCCTTTCCAGGTAGATGTTGAAGAGAGTAGGTGAGAGAAGGCACCCCTGTCTGACTCCGACTGTGGTTCTGAACCAGTATGTTGCCATTGACGAGAACTGTACTAGTCGCTTTGTCATACAGGGTTTCTATAGTGCGGATTAGTTTTGCGTTTATGTTGTATATCTGCATGGTGGCCTACAAGACTGCATGCCATACCTTGTTGAAAGCCTTCTTGAAGTTAATGAAGACATGATAGAGGTTCTGTTGATGCTGGAGATATTTTTCACAGAGGATTCTAAGATTGAAGATCTGTTCTGTAGTGCTACATCCTGCTCTGAAACCTGCCTTTTCTTCTGCAATGATGTGCTCTGCTTGGGGTTTCAGTCTATTGAGGATGATCTTAAGCATAACCTTGCTTGGGTGACTGATGAGACTGATTGTTCGGTAGTTCTGGCACAGTTGTAGATTCCCTTTTTTTAGGAAGAGTCACGATCAGAGACTGGGTCCATGGGGTGGGCCATTCTCTTGTTTGCCAGATTTGGTTGCAGATTGTTGTGAGGACATCTATCATGGAAGTTCCTCCTGCTTTAACAAGTTCTGCTGGTATATTGTCTACCCCAGCTGACTTCCCCTTCTTTAGCGCCTTTACTGCAACCTCTACTTCGTCCCTGAGGATTGGGTGGTCAACTTCTGTTGTGGTCAGTGGTATGTTTAGTACAGCTTGGTCTCCAGAAGTCTCCTGGTTGTAAAGCTCCAAACAGTATTCCATCCATCTGTTAAGAATGTCTTGGTTTTCTGTCAGTCTCTTACCAGCCTTGTCCTGAATCGTATTAGATCTCCCCTGTATCTCTGTTGTCAGCTCTTTCACCAACTGGTATGCGATTTTACTGTCATTCTGTTCAGGCTTTTCTCGACTTTCTTGCATTGGTCTTCTGACCAGCTTTCTTTCACTTTCTTTATGCTCTTCTTAATCCTGTTGTTAATCTCCCTGTATTTTTTTGCTCCTTCATGGTATCCTCACTTACTCTTCAGTTTTCTCCTCACATTGCAGAGGTCGAGGATATCTGCTGTGACCCAAGGCTTCTTTATTATATGATGCTTGCCAAGGATCTCTCCGGCTGTGTGTATTACTGCCTTGTTGAAGGTGATGATCAAGGAGTCTAGGTTTATTTCTTCATGTCCCAGAATTGTGAGTGGTGCAAATTTGCCGCCTATTGATGCTTCAAATGCTTGTGCCACGCTTGGATCTTTAAGTCTTTCAAGGTCGAACCTGATCCTAACTTGTCTTGGCTTATTGGTCTTCCTCAGATGAAGTTTGATAGTCATCATCAACAAGTCATGGTTGCTTCCTATATCAGCTCCAGGGAAGCTACATGTTCTGGCAATGTTTACGCTAGACAGTAAGCGCTTTCTCACCAAGATGTAATCAATCTGGTTGTGATGTTTTCCATCTGGGCTGTGCCAAGTCCATCTTCTGGATAGTTTGTGGGGGCCAAGGGTGTTCGTTAGCACTAGGTTATTGTATGTGGCAAAGTCCAGGAGCTTGAATCCTCTCTCATTGGTCTGCTTATTACAGTATGGACCACAGACTTCTCGCCAGTCTGCTTGTGCGTCTTCTCCTACCTTAGCATTCCAGTCTCCTTGAATAACCAGAATATCCTTCTTGGGTGTCTGGTCTGTGAGAGTTTGAAGCTGGTCGTAGAACTCATGTGTAGTTACTATGTGTAAACAAGAAGCTGTTCCATAGTCACACAGATATTGCTGATGCCCTCTGGTGTAGTTACTATATATATTTACAAGAAGCTGTTCCATAGTCACACAGGTATTGCTGATTCCTTCTGGTGTAGTTACTATATATATATACAAGTGACCTCGAACAAGAGACATATTTAGATTTATTTCTCAAATACATTGTTTGCTCTCATGATCCTCACACTCTTCATGAAATTAATGTCATTATCTTTCGCCACTGATGCATATATTTATTATAACTACCTTTCATAATGTAAAGTTGCAATAGACAATTTCTGAATTACTTGTCTTGATCAGTACCCTGGCAACCTTTGAGCCTTTTCTCAGGCGATAATGAGAACTGGATGTCGTACTGCAACCATTACAATAGGGGAATCATCACACCTGACATTTTCATATTGTTATATTATATCTTAACTTTTGATTATGGTGGTTATTATCATTGGATACTATCATAAATGTTTATATTTTTATTGCAGATAATTCTTTTCTTGCTTTTATTATGAGATTATGAGTAACTTTGTTTTCTAACAGTTGCTGTTATAAAGTATCATGGGTTACTCTGTACAACATCAAAAAGTGGGTAAGGGTGGAGAGGACTTGGAGCCATTCTTCCCATCTCCAATACAGAAAAATATGAATAAAATGCCTTCCTAAAATGTGTTGAGTAAACAGTATTTCAGTTTGATGTAAGCCCTATCTTTTCTCAAGGTATTTGATCATTAATGAAGACAGCAAAATGCATGTATATTCATTTGGCTGCCAGGTTTGACAAATATGCAACAAACAGCACTAAAGACATTGTGAAAAATAAAAATCATTTATTATTATTGTAGTCAGGAATTTATATGCCTGTCACTTTGTGTAGAAGAATAAAAGAATGACTTACTTCCTACCTAAACCCAAGTCTCAAAAATCTAGCCAACAACACAACTTGTCAAAGTGAATAGTAGTCCTTGTACAATTCATGGTATCAATTTGTAAGCAAAGCTAATAGAAGAGTCAAGTAGGGGATGCAACTCATGGTATATGAGAAATCATCTATTGATAGATTCTTGTGAATGGAACATATTCCATTACAAATAATGAGATATGAAATTTATTTTAATTAGGGGCCCTGTAGTAATCACCTTTTCTGTCCATCCATCCATCCATTCACACTACTTGTAACCAGCATAGTTCACAACCCTTACACATAATTGGATGCAATTTGGTAGGTGAATTCCATTTAACATGTAAATATGCCTTTTAAAGGTTTTATCTCTGCACATCCAATTATGACAGAATTATTTCCTTTTTTCCATCAGTATTACATCTCCACTACACTAGATCCTTGTAACCAGCATAGCTCAGGAACCATATAACATATTTGGATGCAATTTAGTGTGTAGATTATCTCAATGCCCTAGATGTGCCTTTTATGGGTTTTGTTTCATCAACTTCATTTTGAATAGAGTTATAGCTCTTGACAAGTAACATCATATCTTCACATGGTATGTTGATTGTAACTGGCATAGCTCCAGAAGCATTGAACATATTCTGATGACATTTGGTAAGAACACTGTGTCATAGACTTACTTGTGTCTTTTATGGGTTTAGTCGTTTTTGTAAGAGTTGCAGTCCCCTGAATGTTTGTCCTTCTGACTTTGGTTTCAGCAGGATAAGCACCAAAATGTGTTGGATTGTGATCAGATTTGGCATGTGGCTTCAGATTGATGACACCAACATCTTTTACAGGACATACAGCCCCTGATTTCCCATTTTCCAGACTTTGGTTTCTACAGTATCATGTTGCGTAACTTGGTTACATTTCACCCAAATTTGTCATGCAGCTTTATATTGATGATGCCTTGAATGAATTTAATTTCAAGTGTTGCACATTATCATTTGGAAGAGTTATTACCCTTGATTATATGTCCTATGTTTTCCTCAGCATACTTACTAAGGAATATTGCATTTTAGCCAAAGTTATAATGCATTTTTATATTGATGAGATGTTGAATGAGTTGGATTTCCAGCATTCCATATCACCATTTGGAAGAGTTATGGCCCCTGAATGTCTATTTTCTCCAAACATTGCTTTTGCAACAGATGTGCATTTTGAAGGTTTTATCTCTGCAGGTCCAATTTTGACAGAGTTATTTCCCTTTTTCTATCAGTATTACATCTCAACTACACCAGATCCTTGTAACCAGCATAGCTCAGGAACCATTTAACATATTCTGATGCATTTTATTGATGACACCAACATCTTTTACAAGATTTATGGCCCCTGATTGCCCATTAACCAAACTTTGATTTGTACAGTATCACTTTACTAAACTTGCTTACATTTAAGCCAAAGTTGTCATGCAGCTTTATATTGATAATGCCTTGAACGAGTTTAATTTCAAGTGTTCCACATTATCATTTGGAAGAATTATCACCCCTGATTGTATGTCCTAACTTTGTTTTCCTCAGCATACTTACTACAAAATATTGCATTTAGCCGAATATAATGAAATATATATTGATGAGATGTTGAATGAGTTGGATGTCCAGCATTCCACATCACCATTTGGAAGAGTTAAGGCCCCTGAATGTCAATCTTCTCCAAACTTTGCTTTTGCAACAGATGTTTTTCTGTCTAAGGCCCTGCCAGGCAAAATGTTGAGAGTGATGCCCTTTGCGATGCACCCATAGCTACTAGCTCTAATTAAACAAAAACTTTAATTTAATGAAAATCACTCTTGTTCACAATTTTTTTAAAAGAAAATATGAAAGAATTATCCATCTTTCTCTGAAATTACCTTTAAAAACTCTCAACATATTTGACTTTTACTTTACTACATATAATGGTAATAGAACTAATGCTCCCAAATTTTTGATGAAGACAGTTTCTTATCTGATAGAGTTTGCACTTTCATTGTTTGTCTTTGGTTTCTCAGGATATACTTCTCAGGATGCCAGGTGTGAACTCCAAGAATTATCGTGCAATAATGAACAAGGTTCATAACCTAGCAGAGTTATCTACTCTTAGTATGGAGGCACTAACAGAAATCATGGGCAGTTCCCAGCATGCAGCACTCCTGTGGAATTTCCTGTCTTCCAAACACAAACCATCTGATACTGCTGTTAGCACGAAGCCCACCAAACCATCAGGAAGACCTTTCAAAAGAAAACGATGACAGGATGGATGTAACTTGATACATGTTTCAGTCTGTGAAAACATGCCTCAATTAACACAGAGATTAGCTCAAATCTTAATCAGTATGGCAAGTACAAGACAAGTACTGGTAGTTTGATATGAAAATTTTTAAAAGCACATAGTTTGTCAAACACAGCTGTAAATACTGGAAAAGAACATTATCCAGGCTATGTGCTAAAGGGAGCTTAAAGTCCAATAGATTACAAGGACATTTCAGTGGTCTTTATTATTCATTAAACTATTCTTAAGATATTATGTTAGCAATGAAATGTTTTTGATCATTGTAAGTTCCAGCTTTATGTGCAGAATATGGTTCTTTGTTCATACGCATGGACAGGTAATAGTTTCCAACAGGACTGCATCAATCAATAAAAACAATTTCTGAAAACTCAGCCAATGATTGATTATTGTTTTCAGTAAGTTGATAATCTGAAAAAGACAATAAATCTCCACAAAACCAGGAACATTGTTGAGGTGCCTAAACAGTGCAAGTTTTTTCATTTCCTTGAATCTTTCAGACTTACTGTATATACTCGCGTATAATCTGGGTCCAAATGCAAACAACATAGACCCTGATCTGCCGTCGCATAATACACCAGCAGATCAGGGTCTATGTTGTTTGTTCTACTGATTAGTCCTTACAAACTGCATAGATCCAGTTGGTATCGGCTTATACATGAGTATATAAATGGTAATCATTCTACAGCAGCATATTTGTGTCTGTTATATGTCTAGCTTTGGTTGTTTGTTTCTTATTCTTCTTCTCATTTTGATGTACTAAATAGATAACACAGATGAGTTTTGTTTCTTATTTTCTTAAATCTGTATCAGCCCTGGATTTCACCAACAAAATTTTAGTCTTAACTTAAGCTTAAGAATGGAATCCAGGAATATGATGGGCTAACATTTAAGTCTGACTTAAATTGACCAATCAATCATCTTAAGTCTGGACTTCACTTTGAGACCAATGTTTGTGAAATTGGGGCCTGGGTTGATGGAACATAGAATATACCTGCTGATGGGATTCAAACTCAGGTCTTCTGAATCTTAGTCAGGCACACCTACCACAAAACTGAAAGATCAAGACAAGCTAGGCTGCTTAGCAAGTGGCCCCCTATATATCACCGCTAAATTCATCCCCTCCTCAACCTTGACATTTTTCTTTGAAAAGCGCTGTGTGCACTTCCAAATATTGAATAGGTGCACCCAGTGCAAATATTTAAAAATGGAATATTTGTGCTCATACAAAGAAATTTTCGAAAATGGAGTAGCTTTGAGTT
This sequence comes from Margaritifera margaritifera, assembly GCA_029931535.1. Classification (NCBI taxonomy): domain Eukaryota; kingdom Metazoa; phylum Mollusca; class Bivalvia; order Unionida; family Margaritiferidae; genus Margaritifera; species Margaritifera margaritifera. Next base: position 812,118 of record JAQPZY010001588.1, read on the forward strand.
GTAAAACACGTTGACCAGAGCACACCAAAAGGTCTAAGTCTAGAAAGATAAAACAGTTTGGAAAGATTCTAATATATTGCTCTGATAATATGAGAATCTAATCAGGTCATCTATATATGCATACAAACATGCATGCTAAATTTCATTTTTGTGCTTCAAGTGGTTGATACTTAATTATAGTAACAAGGTTTTAGTACAGAAAGTACAACAAATATGTAAAACATGGAAAATTGCTGTAATGACCTGAAAAGTGCAAAACTGTGTTTACTAAACAAAATTGAAAAAATGCTATAACAGCATGAAAATCTAATCAGGTCATCTACATATCAACACAAATACAGCTATTAAATTTTATTTGTCTGCTTCAAGTGGTTTATGCTTAATTGTGCTAACAATTTACTTTCATCAAAAGAGTAAAAATGCAAAAAGTGTAAAAATCTGGTTGTCACAAATATGCCTTATTTGGATTATTGCAAAACTGTTTTTTATATTGATGATAATATTCAGCTCAATATTCCTTTTTTGGAATATCTGCAGAAGTTGCCGATACTCCATTTGTAGAAGATTACGAGAAACTTTCCTAAATAATATTAGTTTACAAATGGAGGGAGCTAGCACACTTGTAAATTTCAAATAGTATGATCTTTTTTGCACAATAAATTAAAAACATGATGGTCACTTATCTATAGGCATTGTCCTAGAGAGACATGATTTGTCATGTGCTTTAGCACATCCTTGTCATGTAGCGCAATGTCACTTAGCGACAATGGCAGTGCAGAATACAATGTTGGGGCACTTGTTACTTTTCAAGCATTTATATAACGATAAAAACTATGCTATTTTTAAATAGGAAATAGTCAGTTTGGACTCTGTATTAGTTACCGGTTTTATTGACTCTGTAGATGTTGGGATATTCACAGTCTTCAACATTTTAGGTTATAATGTTGTATTTGTCAAATTCACCTTCAGAGATGGTATGCAATTTTTATGGTTTGCTTTTGGTTTGCTTTTCACAACAGAAATGTAGCCTTTTGGACTGTTAGTGTTCCTTTACTGTGCCTGAAAAGAATACAGTAAAGGTTGCACAGAATGTGTAATCATTCTGCTTTTTCAGATGCTACACTATTTATTGAGTAATAGTTTTGTCAGGTAAAGGTCCATTTGCTATCAGGTAGTGAATTGTGAACTTGCAAAGTGAAAATGGTATTATTAGCTTTACCACTTCTTCAATGCTCATTTCTCATAGTAGACCAAGTGATAACCTCAATAGCTTTTCCAAAAATATGCTGTTGGCAACAGTAAGAACAGAGCTTAATGTTTCATGGTGTATTGTATTGATGATATTTTTCGTTCCAGTCGACATTTGTTTATATGTAAAAGCATTGTTGTTTATTGATCCAAAACATTTAAGCATTAAGCAATGTATATTTGATTTTACATTTGTTTGTATGGTGTTAACAATTTTGTCTGGTAAAAGTGCAGTTGCTGTTAGGTAGTTGATTGTGAAAAAGTTAAATTGGAATGATTAGCTTTTTAACCTCTTCCGTGTTCATGTTTGATGGCGGACCTATTGATGTTGGCCTATTGACATCTTAAATAACTTTTTTTTAAAAAGAGCAGCAAAGACATTGTTGCTTTTTTATCATATGTTCAGGTTTGGGTTTTTTAAATTTGTTTTTACTTTTGTGAAGTTACCTTTTCAGGTTCTTTATTAACATTGTTTTCAGATTCATTTTTGTCATGCTCAGCTTCCATTTAATTGTACTGAAATTTGGAAAACTAACTCAATATTATTTGAAGATGTTAAGAAGGTTAGTTGAATGTCATGTTTCAATGTTACTTAGGGTATTGAAAAACAATTTGAAATGTAATTGCTTAAATAAATGGGATGGACTGCAAGACATGTCCTATGTGAGGAGAAGTTAAAAACAACTTAACTGAATTTTACAGAATAAGCAGCTATTGCAAATCTTGTCTTAAAACATACAACAAAAAATGGAGTAAGGAAAAGAAGAAGTACATGAAAGAATATGAGAGTACTGGAATGTGTACCACAAGAAATATCTGAGGCTAATATATCAAAATGATCTTCAGCTTAATTAAGATGGCAAGAAGTGGAATTTTGAAGAACTGAGGCAAAAAATGAAATCAGATACAGCTTTGAAAGTACTCAGTGTTCCGGCAAGTGACATCTACCGAAGGTGGCTTCACATAACTTAACCTGATGGAGCCAGCGATGTAGATTTAGACATAGATCATGCTATACCATGTGCTTCTTTTGACCTATATGTTCCATATAAATAAAGATATTTTTGCTGTACAACTTTTTGTGAACTTTTTCTCACTCTTGATCTTGAACTTGTTCGTTTTGCTCACTTCAACTATTTCATGAATATTTACTGATATTTTTAATTCAGCTTCAGAATTATCAATATCTCTAATCTTAATCAAGCATTTATGAAACCATTGTGAGTAATTTTCTAAGCTGTATTTTGTTGGTCTGTTTGTGTTTTTTCCTTGTGTATTAATAACTGATTCAATCCAATAAAAAACCATGCGTTATGATCTCTATTCTGAACAGTAATACAAGCTTTCGTATTTTTAACCCAATCCAATAAATCTATATATGAATCAGCTCTTAATGGTTTATATCTATCCAGCATTAAATAGTTTACTATACTAAAAACCAAATTTGAATCAATACTTATTTCTTCACCAAAATTCGTGCACAATATATCAAACATCCTTTCGATTACATTTTTCTTTTTGTAATACATTTTTACAGAATTTATGTAATAGCTAGGATATTTATTTAACAGCTATTCATTTCAAACATTTTTTAGTTAATTTTTTAATACTACTTATTTTAGAATATTTTTCTTATTTTTTGTTATACGTTGTCTCAGAATTTATGTAATAGCTAGGCTAATTATTTCAGAACTATATTAGTTCAATAATTTTTATATACATTTTTCAGTACTACGTGTTTATAAAAATTTAAATTTTCTGATGGCTCCTAACTTTTAAAAGAGTCATCATCTACTTTCCATTTAATCAGAACATACTTTTTACCATTCATTCTTTTATTTCAAATAAATGTTTCAGCCTTGAACACATCATCTTTTGGTGGTATAGACATAACAACTCGTAAAATATTCTTTCAGTATTCTCTCCCTTCAAATCTTCCAATTTATATACTATAGGGTCTCCTACAACTACTTGTATGATTGTAAAAATCTCTTCTATGAAATTAGGAAGATAACCTTTAGTAAAAATAGATTTATGTTTTGAGATTCTAACTTTCTCACCTTTTTATATTTAGGCATTCCACAGGCATCTGTTGTTAATAACTAAGTAAGTTAATCCATACTTATGACCTGTTTTTTGGGGTCAGTGGCTTTTATTAGTGACGTATCTACAATATTTGACATGAGTTTTTACAGTCATTAATAAGGCTAGGTAATATATATACCCATGTTCTGGTATCACTTTCAGTAAAATATCTCCACATTCTAGTCTTAAGAGTTCGATTAAACCTTTCCACTACAGACGCTTGTTATCTGTATAAATAGAAAAGTATTCTATATTTTCTTTCTTCAGTAATTCCTTAACCTTTCGGTTGTAAAATTCTTTTCCTTCATCGAACTGTATCTCTGTTAGTTTTCTTTCTCATTAAAGATTTTTTCAAAAGTGTCATGTATGTCATCGCCCTTTTTTTGTTTTCACTTTCTTATCCCAGGGATATTTTGAGAAAACATCAGTCACTGTCAAAATATATTTGTATCCATTGGTATATTTTCATATGCTTGCATGTCAACGATGTCTGCTTGAAACCGATCATCAAAGTGACTAACATAAAACTTTCCATAGGGAAATCTTTTTCTAGATTGCTTGTGTAAGTTCAGAGTATTTTTTGTTAATTTGTGATCACAATTTATTGATATTTGTTTAAACAATTGAACTTTAAGGGTCATAATACAAAATTCTTTAACAACTTTCATCATTCATTTATTTCAAAATAATATATATATATATATATATATATATATATGGTGAGCAAGTTATTTTACTGAGATATAAAATATTCAGTGAACTTACTAATATATTCGTTGACTGTGCAAGAAGGCAGTTATGGTAATATCAGAAGCTAATATGCGTTTATATACAGCTTAAGTGGTGTAAATGTATGGTCTAAAATTCTAATTTGACGCCAGAAAAATATAAAAAAAGTATTCATATTTCTCTTAAGGAAATAAAGACATAGTTAGGAAGGTGAGAGAGCTTTTTTGTATATCACACACACACACGCACGCACATATAAAGCAAAAATAAAATGGTGGATGGTCATTTTAAAGAAAAATTAAAAGTAGTAATCGTACTTATTGAAAATGGTGGTGAGCCACTGAACTTTTCTATGGAAGTAAAATTTGAACTTCAGTTATTCACTGTTGGAATATCGCAAATATTCATTTTTATTTTGCACCTTCAGGAAATTTTCTGCCCTTGGAAGATATGCAGCTGTCGCAGATATTCCTCATTCGGATATATGTGGCTGGAGTATTACATTATGGGAATACCTGTGGATAGCGTCCATATCAGTTTAGAAAGATTATAATAAACTTTGCTATAATAATAAAACTACCTTTCACAAGTCTTTTTTTGTATGGAAAATGTGTTGACCAGAGCGAAAATTGCTGATTTAGAATATTGCAATATGAAGATACAGTAGACCTTCAATATTGCATATGATGATACATTGGACCTTCAATATTTCACATGATGATATATTGGACCTTCAATATTCCACATGATGATACATTGGACCGCAGCAAATATTCCACTTTTGTCATTTTGAGCAAATTGTTCTAACTTGTCATATCTACGACAATTGCAAATAATAGATATAAGGATTATTTCTATAACCTTTGCTTTATAATGGGTACCTTTAACATGGATAATGCATTTATGGAATATCTGGGACCATCGCAGATACTCTACTTTCGGAAGATTATGAAAGCTTTCATTTAAAAAAATGATGCTTTATAATAGTCAATTTTTGGAATATTTGCGATCGGGGCAAAAAAATTGTCTCAGAATTTTGCACGGATCTTTTTGTACGGAAGGTACTTCTCAATTTCAATTTTGCCCATTTTGGATATATAAATTACGTGACCTCGGAAATATTCTACTTTTGAAAAGTTTTGTCCACAAAAGTTTTTAGAGACAAATATTTTACTCGTTACAAAATTATATTATCAGAATATTGGATACCACCACAAAAATTCATAGTTTGCATTATTGCAATACCCTTATCTTTATAAGATACATTTTCAATTATCTAAACTTATATGTTATATGTTGCCAAGAACTCTATAGACATTTTACACTTTTGTATAACCCGTTTTTCCCATATCTATGACCACTACAAAAGTTCCCCATACAATGGAAAACTATGTTTCCTTTAAAACGTAAATTATAATGCTGTTTTCCAAGGTAATACATACTTTTCAATTAATCCCCCAAAAAGTTACGAAATATTTCCGATTATTGCAAAAATATTCGTATTAGTATGTCGCATTTCATTTTATGGTTTCTTAAACAAATTTTACGATGTGTGTGTGTGTGAGAGAGAGAGAGAATTCCAAAAATACCAAATTTTTCGGTGGTTGCAACTATTTCAAGTATGGAGTATTAAGGTCTTAAACATTTGAGTGTTAAAATTCAATTATTATTATTTATATTATTATTATTATTATTAAAAAAAAGGTTCTCTCAATCTTCCGAATGACGAGTATTATTGAAATATTCGCACCGAAAGTTAGCCCATGTGCAGAAGATTTGTTTCAACAATCAGTATGTGAAACATTTGCGCAAATGTTTCAAAAATAGAATATAAAAAGGGTACAATATTTTTCCATTAAAGTTTATGGAAGTTTCGCTAAGTCTTCCGACAATACAGTACGACGGTGCCAACTATTCCAGGTATAATATTGAAATTCAGAACTTCGTATGAAATTTTGCGCCGTTGCAAATACTCTGGAAGTGGAGAACTTGAATACTGAAATTGAAAACTATATCCCAGGAAGTACAATATTCTGAAACAGAAAGTTTAGCGCTGGTTGTGAATATACCAAACATGGAATATTGTAAAATGAGATTACCCCGAGTATGTAGAAATCATCTTTTTGGAATAATCCAAAGGATGAATATTTGTGGTAGTCGCATATATTACAAATTCAGAATATTTGTTCCAACAGTGGATTTTAAAAAAGGAAGTAAAAAGTGGAATGCGGTTGCAAATATTCCAAATTTGGTGCATTGTGGAAATTTAATAACAGTTTACTGGTTGATAAAAATAATATTGGTGAAATCACAAATTGCATGAGGAGAATAAAATTACAATACGCTTCAACTGATTATGGTGTAAATATTGACAATGGATTGAATTCAGATCTAAGATTGACTATATCAGATTCATTATTTCTAGATACATTGTTGATGGAAATCCGTGGAAAAACCATTTCATATGCTTCATATAAAAAGAAGTGTAAATTAAAAAACAGGAAAACGAACTTGTACAACAAATACAGCCTTAGAGAATGGTTCCATGGGATCTTATGATTTAGAAATATTGGAGTCTAAAAAAAAAAGAGGTTGAAAGTATGAGAAAAGAAAAGCTTAGAGAAAGTATTATTAGATCCAGAGTAAATTGGGTAGAAGAGGGCGAGAAACCGACAAGATACTTTTTCAATCTAGAAAAAAGAAACTCTGTGAATAAAAAAATTACAAAATTAATTAAAGATGAAAATGAAATTATTACTAGTCAATTTGATATTCTAGAGGAAGTTAAAGAGTATTAGAATAATCTATATAATGAGGCAAATGAGATAGAAGATATAGACTTGGAGAACCTTCTCAAATTTGTAGGCTTAATCAAGAACAATCTTTAATATTAGAGGGAAAAGTTGCCAAAACATAAGTATTAGATTGTTTGAAATGTATGAAAAATAGAAAAGTCCAGGATCAGATTGTTTCATAGCTGATTTTTTAAAAAGTCTTTTGGATTGACATTGGGGAATTTGTAGTTAGAACAATTAATGAAGCATATGAAACTGGATCATTCTCAAATGTTTTGAGACAAGGCATTATAACTTGCATACCCAAGGAGGATAAACCAAAGCAGTATTTGAAGAATTGGCATCCACATTCTCTATTAAATGTTGTACACAAATTAGCATCAGGATGTATTGCCAAAAGAATTAAGTCGGTATTGAATGAAATAATATCTGACGATCAAACTGGTTTTGTAAAAGGAAGATATATTGGCGAAAATACAAAAATCGTATATGATATTATGCACATTACAGAAGAGTTACAAATTCTGGGTATGCTATTATTAATCTATTTTGAAAAAGCATTTGATTCTATTTCATGGAAATTTATTCATAATGTTCTAACTTTCTTTAATTTTGGGCCAAGTATAAGGCACTGGGCTGAAACTATTTATTGTAATATCTCGTCGGCAGGTTTACAAATTAACTTTCTTTCAGAGTTTTAAAAAATTTCCAGAGGTTGTCGACAGTGTGATCATATATCCCCATATCTCTTCTTATTATGTGCAAATATTGTCTATACTATTAAAGAATAATACAAATATATAAGGTATCAAGCTAAAGGAAACATAATTTTTACTGTCACAGTTTGCAGATGATACTATTTTAATTCTTGATGGCTCTTTTGAATCTCTGAAATCGTCTATTGAAGTATTAAACTTCTTTGCAAGGATTTCAGGACTGAAACTTAACATTGCCAAAGCAAGAGCGGTTTGGATAGAAAGCAAGAAGTATAGTGCTGAAACATTTCATCCCAGGTTAAAATTACAGTGGGTGACTGAATTTACATCATTGGGCATAACGTTTGCGGTGGATTTGGATAAAATGGTAAAGATGAATTTTGAAAATAAAATAGAAATGATTTTTAAAACATTTAAACATTGGGAAAAGCGATCCTTAACACCAATTAGTAAAATAACAGTTTTGAAAACTTTAATTGTTCCAAAACTAAATCATTTGTTTTATCTCGTTACCAAATCCTCCGCAAAACTTTATCAGGAAATTACATAAATTATTTTTTACCTTTATATGGCAGTCAAAAGTGGAAAAAGTTAAAAGAGAGGTTATGTATCAAACCTTTTCTAAAGGTGCCCTGGCGATGATAGACATTAATAAATTTCTATTAGCTTTGAAAATAACATGGATTCTTAGGGTTCTTCTATCTAATAGAAAATGTGTTACTTTGTTTGAGTATGAAATATGTGAGAATAAATACCTGTTTCTATTAGGAGATAAAAATGTAATGACATTATCCAAAAAGATAAAAACATGCTTTCTGGCGTAATGTTTTATTGGCTTGGAAACTGTTAATAGAGAAAAATATATCCCAGGCAGGAGAAGATCTTATGAAAACAAATCTATCGATGAACTCACTTAAAAAGGTGAACAAGGTACCAATTTTCTATTAGAAATGGTTTGAACATAATGTAATCTATATTGGTGATATGCTTACAGATCAGGGAACAATTACTGATTTTTATTGTTTTAAAGCTAAATATGGTCTCAACACGAATTTCCTTACTTTTCAAGGTATAATTCAATGTGTAAAGTTTATATGTAAAAAAGTTACAATTAGATATAACGACACCGGTCAGACCATTTATCCCTTTCCATTAGAAATTGTATTTCATAACAATAAAGGGTGTAAAGACCTTACAAACCGCTTTTGAAAACGGATGATAAACTAACTAGTGAAAAGAAATGGAACGAAACTTTTAATTTGAATATGGACGTGTGGCCGAAAATATTTACTAAAGTTTTTACAATAACAAGAAATTAAGAAAATTACAATGGTTTCAATTTCGTGTCGGTCACGGAATGTTACCAATGAATTCATTTTTTTATAAAATAAATTGTTTGATACTGATAAATGTACTTTTTGTAAATATTTCCCGAAAACAATATTGCATTTGTTTTGGGAATGTAATGTGATAAACAGGATGTGGAATGATGTGTCCCACTGGATTCAGAATAAAGTGAACATATATATTGTGATAAGTGCAAAGACTGTAATATTGGGAAATACAAGTACAGATGGAATATATGAACAACCTTTGTATTTTTGTTTCCTTCTAACCAAATACAACATCTATATATGTAAAATGAAAAGGGAAGTGCTTAGATAAGATGGTTTGAAAATGTTTCTTAAAGACCACTATAATTTGGAAAAATATATTGCAATCAAATCTGAAAAGAAAGAAACATTTATGTTGATTTGGGAACAGTGGGAGCCATTATTCCACCAGTAACTAAGAAAAACGTGTTATAATTCAAATGCACATTTTATAGCATGATGTACATTATAGTGTATAATGTGTTTGTAATATATAATGTCACTTCATGCCTGATCAACTGATATGATTTGAAAATTCTGTTTTCTTTGTGGACAATAATTGTGAATGTATGTGTCTTTGTGTGTGCATGTGTGTGTGTTGTGTCTAAGTAAGGGAATATATGTAAAGATCAGGATGCAAACTAATTTAAGGTAATTCCCCATACACCAGGTCAGGTGGTGATGTAAGGGATCATGTAAGATCCTGACAACTTATGTTCAATAAAAACAAAAGTCTACTGTAAAAATGTTATGTTCGAATTTCCATTTTTGGAAGTTTTAAATTGGTCGCACTTATTATAAAAATGGACTAACGATAGAGGCCGAAATGTAGTTAAGTGCTAATTTTTTCAAGAGGAACATTTGCGCAGGTCGCAAATGGCGCCACGGTGGTTCAGTGGTTAACGTGCCGGAAACGCAACCAGAAGGGCCGCCGTGTGGTGTCTCTTCACTCAATCCTAAAAATATAGTTAATTCTGTCTGAACCATTTTTACTATGAAATGTATGTATATGTTGTTCTTATACTTTTTGTTTTGCGCAAGTCAACCTATGAAGTCCACCTACACTCATAGTCTAAATATATTCACATAAGATACCAAATGTACAGAATACTACAAGGAGTTCTTTTCCTCACGCAACAGAGTTACCGCTGCAGTTGCCGAGTAGTTGCTGCGAACTGTTTTAACCCTCCAACTGTCTACAGACATGCCTATAGGACTGATGCTCTGGTAATTGTTTTAACCCTCCAACGGTCTACAGACATGCCTATAGGACTGATGCCCTAGTAAATGATTTAACCCTCTAACGGTCTACAGACATGCCTGTAGTACTGATGCCCTGGTAATTGCTTTAACCCTACAACGGCCTACAGACATGTCTATAGGACTGATGCCCTAGTAATTGTTTTAACCCTCTAACGGTCTACAGACATGCCTGTAGTACTGATGCCCTGGTAATTGCTTTAACCCTATAACGGTCTGCAGACATGCCTGTAGTACTGATGCCCTGGTAACTGATTACGCAGCTAAGACTGTGTTATGAACCAAAATCCATGTGCAATTTCTTGTGACAAATGCATTTGTTCATTTAGCTTTGTGTAACCTATATCTTTATTGTAGTGGCGTAGGTACCTTATAACAAATATTAAAAATAAAAGTCAATCTTTGTTAATTTTATTAAATATGTTTATAGACACCTGACAAAAGAACCCTGAAAAACTATACGCGGGATAATGTTTCCCCTGGAATTTTATTTCCATAAACAATTGACATATATTTTTAGCCTGAATTTAGTATATGCACCAGAGACCAAATGTACACTGATTAGTGTGCAGGAAACAAGAACAGAAGGGCCTCCGTGGTGTGTCTCATTATTAGCTTGTAGTCGCACCCTTACTGTAAGATGACTAGAGTGTAATGTTCAATGTGGGCCAAGGTTCAAAACACATGCCGTTTTTTCCTTGCTTTTTTTATACAAATGCCCGCAAAAGCCAAAAAGAGGCATATCTAAAGTGTTTGGATTATCCGTAGGTCTGTCTGTATGTCATTCTATCAGTATGTGTGGCCGTGGATAGCTTGTATTACAGTGTCTGTTCTGCAATTGTAATTCTGTAACCACGAGATTCACTTCGTATTTCCAATAGACTATTATGACATATATTTCATTCCAACTGGATCACTCATTTGATTCATGACCATGAAAATTCCACCACCAAAAACGCCAAATCAAACAAAAAGCAAAAGCAAACAACCAAACAAAAGAAACAAACATAACTATGGTACGTTGTCGGTTAATCTCTCTCTCTCTCTCAACACTCGATTTGTAACACTTGTATTTCAATGACCTTTTTCATTTCCTTAGTATTTTCAAAATAATTCATTTTATACCTAACTTTCTTCCTTTATCACTCCTGTCTTTGCTTCAATGCACTGGATGACGCCCAAAACATTGATAATTCTACAGCTCATAGCAGGATCAAACTTTGTGTTTCTGCAAAAATTTTTTTTTTTTTGGCCTCTTTTTAGTCAAGTTAATAGGAAAACTCATACATGAGCAGCTTTTAAAGATAAAGCACAGACGCGCCAACATAGATAGGTTTTGTCAGCTTCAGTTTCGATTTTTTACTATGTACAGCAACGAGTCCACCATCGAAGACCTTTCGGGATTCAAATGCCGGATCCGCGATGAGCCTTCGAAGCTTTTCTTGTTAGTTATCACGGACAAGGTCAACGCGAATTTGCTTCTGCAAATTTTACATCGTCTTGCCAAACACGGAATTGTTCATTAGTTTGAAGAATTCTTTTTCAAAATCATTTTTAGTATTCGTTCGCAGATTCGTATTCATCTGGATATAAGGCGCCATCCAAGTGTGTTGGCGAAATCTAAGCACCCGATGAATTTTGCTTACACGTATTCCCTATCACCAATACAACTGCAGGTTTCGTACGTGAACTACATAGTTGTTTTAGTTCGAAAATTCGGAATAAGCTTGGTGCATTCAGTAAACTTGCGTCTGGATTCGTCTACAATCCCACACTGAGACGGGGACAGCCATTTGCGGGACACCGACAGCGCTTCCGGTGCCAGCGGGTAGTCGTTGTAGGCTTGATGAAGCTTATCTGGATATTGAAGATCAACTTTAAAGAAGTATCCGTGGTTGCTGTTGCTGTCATGCTCGTGTACATGTTTTTGAATGTCTACATCCGCTGAATTAATCCACGAAAACCCACCAACAGGGTACATGATGTAACTGTTTTGGACAGCGGAGTCATATCCATCCACGCTCGGGTTATTCGAGCGCGCGTATCGATGACTTGACGTAGAAATCCCGCCCCAAAGTGAGCGCTCAATAAACAGATCCAATATCGGTGAGCAGTTCCAACTCTACTTTTATCATTAATAGCAATGCATCCCAGGTCATTCCCGGTGACGTTAAGTAGTGCAAGGGGTCGAGCACACTCATTGCAGTATTGCGAAACGCCTCAAAAACATCCGCGAGCAGGAACACATCAGAGCGCAAATACAGATCGTAATAGTCACCGAGATTTCGACAACCAAATGCTAACCGGACATTTATTGCATGCATTTCGTCTATGACACTTAATTTTTCAAGTGTCAGTGTTCAATAAAAACACTCCGATGAAAGCAACTTAGTTTCGTTAAATTATTCAAAAGAATCCATGTACTCGTATAGATATACTCCTTTACAAAGCTGTAAGGCCAACCTTTTTCGTTTTGGTCTGGTCCATACTGGTAGCTGCCCTCATAATTTAATGCTTCCTTAAAAGCACATCCGTATTGACGAGTAATTGTAAAACGATCATTGCCATTCGCTGCAAGGTTGTTTGCTAGTTTGTTCAATGATCAATTAAAAAACTGTAACGAATCGATGAACTGCAGTTGTTTTAGGCGAAATGTCATGTAGTTTTCCATATTGTTTGGAATGACGCTTATTGGCGCCTTTGATGCCGCAGCTACTGCCTGCATTATTAAGTGGTCATCATACCCGCGAAGCACAACGGGAATTCTTGTTTTATTTGGGTAAATTCGCAGCTGTAAATTACATGTGCTGTGTGCGGCTCCTCGGTACTCACCAGTGATATGACAGTGATCACGAACTTTGGAACTTTCAGTCCGAAAGGGACCATCACAAATCCAGCAATGAGTTCCCTTGGAAAACTCATCAGTATCATCGCGGGTCATGATCATGTCTGCGGGCGAATAGAGCTTTTTTCGGATCCATTTCGCGGTCTCCTCAAGCGATTTAAGAAACACCTCAACCGAATCTTTGCCACGATACTGCATTGGTGACTCACGTGCTTCATCGCATCGGACGACAATGAAACAAAAACCGCATGGAATTTGTTCAGCAACTTGGACTGTGTTTGATTGGACTGTGGGGGATTCTTGGTCGTTCACGGGAACATTCAAGCATTCATAATCCGCGTATATGATATACGGGACTTTCATTTTTCGTTGTACCGCACTGAATTTCAAAATGCTTTTGCCGGGTTCTGGCATAATTGAAAGCTGCGGCTTCTCGCTAAATCCACCACATTAACAGTCATGCTTGTCAAGCCCTGCTGAGAGCTACAAAAATGCAGGCAACGTTCGCATGGAAACTTTTTACCCGTGTGCTTGCTGTGTCGGTTAAACAATCGGGAAAGATTCTTAATCCATACTTTTCATGCTGCTGATCAACAGCAGAACAATCTTGGTCCGTCCATGCCAATTTTTGTTTTGCACATGTGGGGATAGTGCACGTTCACACTAAAGGCAATGCTGGGGTTAAGTTCTTCAAACTTTGTGAGTATCGCCTTGGTAACGTGCACCGGATATTCAATGTCAGCAAAACTGAGTTCACCCAAGTAGTGCTGGTATTTTCGCGGCTGATCTGTATTATCGCTCGAGGGAAGTAACTTGGGTAAGAACGCCCATTCAAAACATCGATTATGGTAGTTTTTTACATTTATCACTGACCGCGGTGGAACATAGCCTGGTGTTGGCAAATAATTTGATCCTCGAAATGGTTCGTATGGGGAAGTATGTAGTTGAACTTCCGTACAGCTGTCAAGAGTCCATACCAAACCGGTGTTGGTGGATTTTTCCAACGTGTGGAGAATCTTTTCAATACCTTTATCGATTGCTTCATTGATACCCTTGACGTCTTTGCGGTTCGTAATTATAAGTGGACCACCATGAAGCCACTGGGTTTGGGTTTTAAATCCGTCCTTGTCTGATGGCTTGCGATTAAGCGACATAGTCAAATGCGCATGGAAGAGGAGGTGCCAGGGCGTTGTAACATCGATACGATTTCCGGGCGCATATTCGATACAAGTTTTATAATGCCTTTGCTTGGCGCGTACGTGTTTGGAATAGTCGCACAGTAATCTTCATGATTGCCTTTACGCTTGTGAGACTTGAACTCGTGGTCTTCTTCTTCAAGAACATACACAGCCTCAGTGGCGATACGACGGAGGTCTTTTTCATGAACATACTCGACTGCCTCAGCGGCAATAGCAGCTGCGAATCGTCGACGGTTTTGTTCATCTTGGACTATATTTGTAATTTTTCTGCACGCTTGACATGTGAAGGAATTCTAATATTGAATCGTGCTGCTGTTTCACGAAGCTGTCTCATGGTGCGCGGTTCGAATATAATACCTAATAACGTAAGCATATTAGCTTTTCTTGCACCTCTTGGTATTTGTATGTTACGCTCGCGCGCGAATTGTCTCAGTTGTCGTACCGTTGCTGTTACCGGGGTAACTGGTTGTTGCACAACCGGTTGTGATTCAGTTACGAGTCCTAATAGCGTAAGTATGTCAGCTTTTCGCATACGGCTTGGTATTCGTATCCCACGCTGTTGCGCGAGTTGTTTTAGCTGAATCACAGTCGGCATACTGTCATATAAGGGAAAATCTTTGCTTAGTTGCAAATTCCGTCAATAAATTGTTTAAGAAGTTTTGCTTTACTGGTCTTGGAAACGGCAATTGCCTCAATCCTGGCTATTATTTCATTTACTACTGTATCGGTTTCATCAACGTCATCGGGCGTGTTAACTTCGGGTATTTCCGCAATAGGTTCCATTGCTGTTGAGCAGGCAAATCTTTGACGGCGTGCACGATAATACTCGTGAATAGATCCGCATGATCGGCAAAGCTGATGACGAGACTTTACTCCGATACCACATTTGAGACATGGTCGTTCGCTATCTGTACTAGGTGGTCTAGTCAACGTTAGCAACTTTATCAAATAATGTTTTTTTGAAGTTGCTTGTTATATTTTTCTCCAAGTAAACATCGCTATTTTTCAAAGATAAATCCTAAGTTGATTAATTTATTAAGATGCTTCGGATACGTGTTTGAAAAATCATACAACATCTTTTGAGCCTCTTTAACAAATCTGTATGATGCATTTTAGCGAAACAATAATTAAATTTTTTCTGTGACGTTTCGCACACTCCACTGGTCTGGTAGATTAATTCCAGACTCGGATATACTCATAAATTCTGTAAGAATACTCTATGCGTCGATCTGTTGATTTTTCACCTTATATATATATATATATATATATATATATATATATATATATATATATATATATATATATATATATACACCAGCAGGGTAAATGTCAAATATAAAAATATTCTCTGCGGCAGGTGGTACAAAATATTTTCTGTCAGCGGAAACGTATTCTCAGACTACGCCGGTATTAAATACTCAGCTGCGGATAAAATAATATCAGACTAACTCTGCTGCGGAGAAAATAATATCAGCATTATATTTTACACAGTCGGTGGCATTCAATAATTGTGTTTCTGCAGTAATATAGTTGTAAGCAATAAACGGGGCCTGACTGCGGTACTGAAATCAGCGCAGCTGCGTTAGTATCGTAACCCTCAATACACAACACTGCGCTAGCTGGGAAATTTTGCTGCGTGAAATTACCGTAGTGACCTTGATGATATAAATCATAGTGACTGCTGCGCTAGCTGGAAAATTCCCGGAGAGACTTAATAGTGTAAATCCTAGTGATTACCCGCTGGGAAATTATATTTTGTAAAGCCAACCGCGCATGAACTAATATGTGACGATCGAGACAAAAAACGCTAAAATCATACTGTATAGAAGAGTTGACGTATCCCAGTAATACAAATCTAAAATATACGAATACAACTCTCCGACTAGTCATTTCGCCCCCAAAATCGGTTGTCACGGATTTTTCGTTAAAATTTAAACTTTCTACAGTGAAATTTTAATTAGATCATTTTATATTTCGTGTTGCAGAATACATATTATTTAAAATCGAAAGAGGATGAAACACTTTTGCTTTTTCTCAGATCTCGTATTTACGTATTACTCATCCTTTTATATTTATAAAATAGTGATTTCTATTGATGAACAAGTTCTCAAAGATTATTGAGGTACATAGCAAATGTTTACAGAATTTTTATAAATCTAAAAATATAGATTTTATACAAGAGAAAATATCGAATTCGCCGTTGCTATTGGTTAATTTGATTGTTCTTGTTGTTGTTGTTGTTACCGCTGTTTTGTCTCAATCCATAAGAGCATTTAATATTCCAGTCGATAATTATATCTTAGAACATATATTTTATACTTAATATCATCTGTCGTTTGAAGATTGTACTGAATATTGATGAGTTTTCTCATGGTGAAAAAAATCATATAATTAGTCTGATCCATGAAGCAAATAAATCTTAATGAACTAACACAACACTGGAATATACTGCCTGGATAAAAACGATGGTGAACACGAATAGAAGATGAGCAGTGCGGACAAACTCAGAAACAAGGGTTTGACCTGTGGCATAGTAATTAATATGATGGTGCATCGCTTTATTGAAATGACATTCAATGCTTTATCATATATATATATATATATATATATATATATATATATATATATATTTATATATATATATATATATATATATATATATATATAAAATGTGTGTGTGTGTGAGAGAGAGAGAGAGAGAAATTGATAACGGCGCAAATACATATCAATTTCCCAAAGTTTCGAGCTAAACTAGATCTTCGTCAGGGGAAGAAACAACTTACATCCACAAAACAAACACTAAACACAAAAGCCAACATATATATATATATATATATATATATATATATATATATATATATATATATATATATATATATATATATATATATATATATATATTGTTATGTATGATGTTTATATAATATTATAGATATTGTAGGAAATTATAAATGTTTCTTGACTTTAATATTTGCTTAAATATTAATATTGTTTATCAGAAAAAAAACATTTTTAACTAGTGTCCTTGAATTAGGTTGTTTACTTCAGATTTGAGCTAAAGCCTAGTTTTGATAAACAAAATGTTTACCAAATTTGAGGTCAAGGTTGATTTTGTTTACTGATAAAACTGGAAAATCCTTAAAGTTATGTGTAAAAAGACATGTCCACACAAGTAAAATTCCATTAAGATGATACATATTCTAGAACATTCTGTCATGTGACTAATCTTTATATATACCATGTTTAGTGGACAGTTTTTCAGTTTCGACATTACTATCAGTCTTGTAAAGAGCTATTACAGTTGTGGAAAGTCATTCCAAATTCTAAGAGAGGAATTATTTAAATATTCATTGAATTGTAACAGTGCTCATAGACTTTTGGATTTTGGATTTTTAATTGATGATTTTGGAATTTATATGAACTTAAACAGAGATATTTTGGAGTACTTCATTTTGACATCAGCACATTAAAGACTACTAGTACATCAGGTTTTTGAAGACCATTGGCACATCATAACATTCAAGGACACAGTCGTGAATTCGGAACATTCTATATTTAGGACTTGTGATTAGAACACTAATTCTTATTGGATTATTTAGATATTAATACACATTACTGTAAGTGTCTTTTTGAATTTTCATTTTAATTATCTAGAAATAAATAGCTTGTTGATTTTTACTTGATTTGTTTGTTTCACTTTCTTTCTGTTACATTTCTCTTAGACCATAGAGTCGTAACAGAAATTGGGGGCTAGTCCGGGATAGAATTTCTTTAAAGCATATTGGAGATATTAAAGTTATCTTTGAAATTCATATTGATTTTGTCTCGGAATTTTTTTTTTTTTCTTTGGGAAAGATTTTAAATAGAGAATTTTTTTGTGGTGAAACGAACAAGCATTCACAATGGCATCTAAAGTTCAGAATTTCTTTTCAAAACCTACCCAGGAGGGGTTAGAGTGTATGAGAAAGGATGAGTTGCTCGAACTTGCCAGAAAATACAGTCTGTCTGAAGCGAAAGCATCATTGACAAAACACAGATAAAGATTATATTAATTCAATATTTAGTAGGAAATGGAGTTTTGGATAGTAGTGCTTTAAGTTTGAAGAGAAAGCCTGTATCTGGTTCTGACAGGAAATTAAGGGAATTAGAGTTAAAGAACCAGATGGATTTAGAATTAACAAAGCCTCAGATTCAGAGAGAGAGAGAGAAAGAAGAGAGGCAGATACAAATGCAGATACAGATGCAGAAAGAGGAGAGGCAGATGGAGAGAGCGAGAGAGGAGAGGGAGATGCAGAGAGAGAGAAAAAAAGAAGAAAGGGCAATGCAATTTAAATTAAGAGAATTAGAACTGGGAAACAGAGCACACTCCACTCCTTTCAAACACAAGTTCAGATTTGATGTTACTAGATATATTAGGTTAGTACCCCCTTTTTAGGAAAAAGAAGTAGATAAATACTTTCTTCATTTCGAGAAAATTGCTGAAAACTTGAAATGGCCCAGAAAGCATTGGACTTTGTTATTACAAAGTGTACTTATTGGCAAAGTTCGTGAAGTCTACACTTCACTGTCAGTACAACAGAGCACTGATTATGATGTGGTTAAGGAGTACATCTTGAAAGCTTATGAGTTGGTACCAGAGGCATATCGACAAAGGTTTAGGAATTGTAGAAAAGAAACTGGACAAACTCATGTCGAATTTGCAAGGGAAAAAGAACAACTATTTGATAGGTGGTGCTCAGCCAGGAAAGTTGATCAAGATTATGATAACCTCAGACAGCTCGTATTAATTGAAGAGTTCAAGAGGTGCATCCATAGTGATGTTAAAACCTATCTTGACGAGCAGAATGTGGAAACTTTGGAGATGCTGCTCGTATGGCTGATGATTATTCCTTGACTCACAAAATTTCATTTGGCAATAAGTTGTCCTCTCAGCAGTTTTCTGGTAAAAAACCATTTCAATCTCATACGAGTACTTCCAAATTTCACAACAGCACATCTGTAAGGAATCAAACATCTGATAAGACTGATCAGAAATTCTTATCTCTTCCTACGTGCACTTATTGTAAAATGAAAGGGCACGTTATTTCTGATTGCTTCAAGTTGAAAATAAGCAACAGAGTAAAGACAGAGCTTTTCCAAATGCTCTTATTTCAAAGAGGTCAAGGTCACAGTCTTGTATTGAAGGCAATACATTTGTTGGGTCAAACAAACCCCAGTCTAATTCTATTTTGGAGGCTTATGAAACATTCATGTCAGAAGGTTCTATATCACTTATTGGTGATTCTGCCAAGGCTATCCCAATTAAAATATTAAGGGACACTGGAGCTTCTCAGAGTCTTTTATTATCAGGCACTTTGCCTTTGTCTGAGGAGTCTTCTTCGAGTGAAAGTGTTCTTGTTCAGGGAGTAGAGTGTGGCTTTGTAAATATTCCTCTTCATTGTGTAAATTTGGCATCAGACTTAGCTTCTGGACCTGTGACTGTTGGGGCAGTGACTTCTTTACCCATAGAGGGTGTTCATTTATTACTAGGCAATGACCTAGCTGGAGATAAGGTTGTGGTTAATCCACTTGTAACTGACAAACCTTGTTTGGATCAGAAAGTTGATCCTGTCGAAATCGAAATCCCTGATTTGTACCCTGCTTGTGCAATTACTATAGCTATGGCAAAAAGAGCTCTTGAGAGTGATGTTGATCAGGATATTATTCCTTTAGTTGGCACATGTATTGGTCAGTCTTTTGATGAAGTCACTTTTTCCTCAGGTATTGATCAATCAAACGGTATTGATCACAGTGATCCTCTTTTGGCAACTCATTCTCTTTGTTCTAATCAGGATGACACACGACAATCCCTTATCGTTGAACAGGAGCAAGATCCCGAGATATCTTGTTTGTTTCAGAGGGCTATTAGTGAAACTGAAGCCACACAAGTTCCAGTGTGTTACTTTGTGAAAAATGGGGTCCTTATGAGGAAATGGAGACCACCTGAGGTAACCGCTGGTGACGAGTGGTCAGTGAGCTATCAAATTGTTGTACCTAAGTCATATCGACAGGAAATTCTTAATCTAGCCCATGAAACTCCAATGGCTGATCACTTAGGAGTCCGTAAGACTTATCACAAGATCTTGAATCATTTTTATTGGCCGAAACTCAAAAGTGATGCTTCTAAATACTGTAGATCTTGTCACACTTGTCAAATGGTAGGAAAACACAATCAGAAGATACCTAAGGCTCATTTGCAACCTATTCCTGCATTTGATGAACCATTTAGTAGAATAATGGTAGACTGTGTCGGTCCTTTACCTAAGACCAAGTCAGGCAATCAATACTTGTTGACCATCATGTGTGCATCTACAAGATTTCCAGAGGCAATTCCTCTGAGAAATATAAAAACTCAAACTATTGTGAAAGCTTTGATGAAGTTTTTTACACTTGTTGGCCTTCCCAAATCTGTCCAGTCGGATCAAGGGGCAAATGTTATATCTGGAATTTTCCAACAAGTTATGCATGAATTAGGCATCCAACAGTTTAAATCTTCTGCCTATCACCCTGAAAGTCAAGGTGCTTTGGAAAGATTTCATCAAACTTTGAAGAATATGATTCGATCATATTGCTTTGATACAGAAAAGGATTGTGATGAGGGTGTTCATTTGTTGTTGTTTGCTGTTAGGGAATCAGTTCAATAGTCGTTGGGTTTTAGTCCTTTTGAACTAGTTTTTGGTCATACTGTCCGTGGACCATTGAAATTATTGAAAGAGAAACTTCTTTCAAATGAAGATTCAACGATTAATCTTCTGGATTATGTCTCTGATTTCAAATACCAGCTGTCAAAGGCATGTGAAGTAGCAAGAACTAATCTTCACAATACCCAGTCAAAAATGAAATTAAGGTATGACAGAAATACACAGGAAAGGAGTTTTAAACCTGGTGACAAAGTTCTGGCTCTTTTGTCCAAACCTCAGAATCCTCTTCAGGCTAAATTGTATGGTCCTTATACCGTTGAAAAGAAAGTAAATGACTTAAATTATATCATTAGCACTCCTGGGAGACGGAAACAGAAACAACTTTGTCATATAAATATGTTAAAGGAATATTTTGACAGAGATAGCCCAGCTAATTATTCAGTTAATTTAGTTGTACCAGTCCCACACAGTGAAGATATCAACGATGGAGTACAATCAGACTATAGTGACTCTGGTATAACCAATCTTCGGAATTCGGAAATATTGAACAATCTTGACCAGAAACTTTCACATCTACAACAACAGGAAAGAAATGAACTAAAATAGCTATTACATGACTATGAGCACTTGTTTCCTGATGTTCCAACACGAACAAGTAAAATTTATCATGACGTTGACATTGTAGATTCTGCGCCTGTGAAACAGCATCCTTATAGGATGAATCCTCTCAAACAGAACTATTTGAAGAAAGAAATTCAGTATTTACTAGAGAATGATTTCATAGAACCAAGTAAAAGTAACTGGAGTTCACCATGTATTCTTGTTCCCAAGCCAGATAATACATTCCGTATGTCTACTGACTATAGAAAAGTCAACAGTGTCACCAAAACTGATTCATTTCCATTCCCAAGAATGGACGATTGCATTGATAAAATTGGAAATGTGAAATATGTCACCAAGTTTGACCTTTTAAAAGGATTCTGGCAAATTCCACTGACAGAAAGGGCAAAAGAAATTTCAGCATTTGTAACTCCAGATGGACTTTATCAATATAAAGTCATGCCGTTTGGAATGAAAAATTCGCCTGCAACGTTTCAAATACTGATGAATATGATAACATTTGGTCTTGATAATTGTGACGCTTATATCGATGACGTCATTATCTACAACAACACCTGGGAAGATCATTTGGAAACCATTCGAAAATTCTTTGATCGACTCAGCGATGCGAATCTGACAATTAATTTGAGCAAAAGTGAGTTTTGCCATGCTTGTGTCACATTTTTAGGACATATTGTGGGACAAGGTCAAGTTAAACCTATAGAAGCTAAGGTCAAATCTATCTCTGAATTTCAAGTATCAATTTGTAAAAAGCAACTGATGCGATTTCTAGGTATGGCTGGATATTATGGGAAATTTTGTTCAAATTTTTCCAAAATTGCTGAACCTTTGACAGGTTTATTGAGTAAGAAAACCAAATTTCATTGGTCTGACAAGTGTCAGGAATCTTTTGACAAGTTAAAGGCCATGCTTAAGAATGCAACAGTTCTTTCTGCACCAAATTTCAGCCAATCATTTAAATTATCTGTTGATTCAAGTGATGTAGGGGTTGGTGGAGTATTGATGTTTTTTATTTGTCTAAAAAAACTAAACAAGCACCAGAAAAATTATTCCACAATTGAGAAGGAATGTTTGGCTTTGATATTAGCTTTACAGTATTTTGAAGTGTATGTTACCTCAGCTCTTTCTCCAATTATTGTGTACAGTGATCACAATCCCCTTACTTTCATCAACAAATGAAAGATAAAAATCGGAGATTGTTGAGATGGAGTTTAATATTGCAGGAATATAACATTGACATCAAACACATCAGTTGAAAAGACAATGTGATTGCAGATGAACTCTCACGTGCATAGAAATGTTATTTTGCTTGATGTAATTAAGTTCAGTATCATAAAACATTTTCTTATGTAATTTTGGTTATTATAGTATTAGATGTATATTCAAAAGAAAGCTTTATTGCATAAATCTTTCTTTTTCTTTATGAGGGGAGGTGTATTGTATGATGTTTATATAATATTATAGATATTGTAGGAAATTATAAATGTTTCTTGACTTTAATATTAATATTGTTTATCAGAAGAAAAAAACATGTTTAACTAGTGTCCTTGAAGTAGGTTGTTTACTTAAGATTTGAGCTAAAGCCTAGTTTTGATAAACAAAATGTTTACAAGTTTGAGGTCAAGGTTGATTTTGTTTACAGATAAAACTAGAAAATCCTTAGAGTTATGTGTAAAAAGACATGTCCACACAAGTAAAATTCCATTAAGATGATATATATTCTAGAACATTTTGTCATGTGACTAATCTTTATATATACCATGTTTAGTGGACAGTTTTTCAGTTTCGACATTACTATCAGTCTTGTAAAGAGCTATTACAGTTGTGGAAAGTCATTCCAAATTCTAAGAGAGGAATTATTTAAATATTCATTGAATTGTAACAGTGCTCATAGACGTTTGGATTTTGGATTTTTAATTGATGATTTTGGAATTTATGTGAACTTAAACAGAGATATTTTGGAGTACTTCATTTTGACATCAGCACATTAAAGACTACTAGTACATCAGGTTTTTGAAGACCATTGGCACATCATAACATTCAAGGACACAGTCGTGAATTCGGAACATTCTATATTTAGGACTTGTGATTAGAACACTAATTCTTATTGGATTATTTGGATATTAATACACATTACTGTAAGTGTCTTTTTGAATTTTCATTTTAATTATCTAGAAATAAATAGCTTGTTGATTTTTACTTGATTTGTTTGTTTCACTTTCTTTCTGTTACATTTCTCTTAGACCATAGAGTCGTAACAGAAATTGGGGGCTAGTCCGGGATAGAATTTCTTTAAAGCATATTGGAGATATTAAAGTTATCTTTGAAATTCATATTGATTTTGTCTCGGAATTTTTTTTTTTTTCTTTGGGAAAGATTTTAAATAGAGAATTTTTTTGTGGTGAAACGAACAAGCATTCACAATGGCATCTAAAGTTCAGAATTTCTTTTCAAAACCTACCCAGGAGGGGTTAGAGTGTATGAGAAAGGATGAGTTGCTCGAACTTGCCAGAAAATACAGTCTGTCTGAAGCGAAAGCATCATTGACAAAACACAGATAAAGATTATATTAATTCAATATTTAGTAGGAAATGGAGTTTTGGATAGTAGTGCTTTAAGTTTGAAGAGAAAGCCTGTATCTGGTTCTGACAGGAAATTAAGGGAATTAGAGTTAAAGAACCAGATGGATTTAGAATTAGCAAAGCCTCAGATTCAGAGAGAGAGAGAGAAAGAAGAGAGGCAGATACAAATGCAGATACAGATGCAGAAAGAGGAGAGGCAGATGGAGAGAGCGAGAGAGGAGAGGGAGATGCAGAGAGAGAGAAAAAAAAAGAAGAAAGGGCAATGCAATTTAAATTAAGAGAATTAGAACTGGGAAACAGAGCACACTCCACTCCTTTTAAACACAAGTTCAGATTTGATGTTACTAGATATATTAGGTTAATACCCCCTTTTTAGGAAAAAGAAGTAGATAAATACTTTCTTCATTTCGAGAAAATTGCTGAAAACTTGAAATGGCCCAGAAAGCATTGGACTTTGTTATTACAAAGTGTACTTATTGGCAAAGTTCGTGAAGTCTACACTTCACTGTCAGTACAACAGAGCACTGATTATGATGTGGTTAAGGAGTACATCTTGAAAGCTTATGAGTTGGTACCAGAGGCATATCGACAAAGGTTTAGGAATTGTAGAAAAGAAACTGGACAAACTCATGTCGAATTTGCAAGGGAAAAAGAACAACTATTTGATAGGTGGTGCTCAGCCAGGAAAGTTGATCAAGATTATGATAACCTCAGACAGCTCGTATTAATTGAAGAGTTCAAGAGGTGCATCCATAGTGATGTTAAAACCTATCTTGACGAGCAGAATGTGGAAACTTTGGAGATGCTGCTCGTATGGCTGATGATTATTCCTTGACTCACAAAATTTCATTTGGCAATAAGTTGTCCTCTCAGCAGTTTTCTGGTAAAAAACCATTTCAATCTCATACGAGTACTTCCAAATTTCACAACAGCACATCTGTAAGGAATCAAACATCTGATAAGACTGATCAGAAATTCTTATCTCTTCCTACGTGCACTTATTGTAAAATGAAAGGGCACGTTATTTCTGATTGCTTCAAGTTGAAAATAAGCAACAGAGTAAAGACAGAGCTTTTCCAAATGCTCTTATTTCAAAGAGGTCAAGGTCACAGTCTTGTATTGAAGGCAATACATTTGTTGGGTCAAACAAACCCCAGTCTAATTCTATTTTGGAGGCTTATGAAACATTCATGTCAGAAGGTTCTATATCACTTATTGGTGATTCTGCCAAGGCTATCCCAATTAAAATATTAAGGGACACTGGAGCTTCTCAGAGTCTTTTATTATCAGGCACTTTGCCTTTGTCTGAGGAGTCTTCTTCGAGTGAAAGTGTTCTTGTTCAGGGAGTAGAGTGTGGCTTTGTAAATATTCCTCTTCATTGTGTAAATTTGGCATCAGACTTAGCTTCTGGACCTGTGACTGTTGGGGCAGTGACTTCTTTACCCATAGAGGGTGTTCATTTATTACTAGGCAATGACCTAGCTGGAGATAAGGTTGTGGTTAATCCACTTGTAACTGACAAACCTTGTTTGGATCAGAAAGTTGATCCTGTCGAAATCGAAATCCCTGATTTGTACCCTGCTTGTGCAATTACTATAGCTATGGCAAAAAGAGCTCTTGAGAGTGATGTTGATCAGGATATTATTCCTTTAGTTGGCACATGTATTGGTCAGTCTTTTGATGAAGTCACTTTTTCCTCAGGTATTGATCAATCAAACGGTATTGATCACAGTGATCCTCTTTTGGCAACTCATTCTCTTTGTTCTAATCAGGATGACACACGACAATCCCTTATCGTTGAACAGGAGCAAGATCCCGAGATATCTTGTTTGTTTCAGAGGGCTATTAGTGAAACTGAAGCCACACAAGTTCCAGTGTGTTACTTTGTGAAAAATGGGGTCCTTATGAGGAAATGGAGACCACCTGAGGTAACCGCTGGTGACGAGTGGTCAGTGAGCTATCAAATTGTTGTACCTAAGTCATATCGACAGGAAATTCTTAATCTAGCCCATGAAACTCCAATGGCTGATCACTTAGGAGTCCGTAAGACTTATCACAAGATCTTGAATCATTTTTATTGGCCGAAACTCAAAAGTGATGCTTCTAAATACTGTAGATCTTGTCACACTTGTCAAATGGTAGGAAAACACAATCAGAAGATACCTAAGGCTCATTTGCAACCTATTCCTGCATTTGATGAACCATTTAGTAGAATAATGGTAGACTGTGTCGGTCCTTTACCTAAGACCAAGTCAGGCAATCAATACTTGTTGACCATCATGTGTGCATCTACAAGATTTCCAGAGGCAATTCCTCTGAGAAATATAAAAACTCAAACTATTGTGAAAGCTTTGATGAAGTTTTTTACACTTGTTGGCCTTCCCAAATCTGTCCAGTCGGATCAAGGGGCAAATGTTATATCTGGAATTTTCCAACAAGTTATGCATGAATTAGGCATCCAACAGTTTAAATCTTCTGCCTATCACCCTGAAAGTCAAGGTGCTTTGGAAAGATTTCATCAAACTTTGAAGAATATGATTCGATCATATTGCTTTGATACAGAAAAGGATTGTGATGAGGGTGTTCATTTGTTGTTGTTTGCTGTTAGGGAATCAGTTCAATAGTCGTTGGGTTTTAGTCCTTTTGAACTAGTTTTTGGTCATACTGTCCGTGGACCATTGAAATTATTGAAAGAGAAACTTCTTTCAAATGAAGATTCAACGATTAATCTTCTGGATTATGTCTCTGATTTCAAATACCAGCTGTCAAAGGCATGTGAAGTAGCAAGAACTAATCTTCACAATACCCAGTCAAAAATGAAATTAAGGTATGACAGAAATACACAGGAAAGGAGTTTTAAACCTGGTGACAAAGTTCTGGCTCTTTTGTCCAAACCTCAGAATCCTCTTCAGGCTAAATTGTATGGTCCTTATACCGTTGAAAAGAAAGTAAATGACTTAAATTATATCATTAGCACTCCTGGGAGACGGAAACAGAAACAACTTTGTCATATAAATATGTTAAAGGAATATTTTGACAGAGATAGCCCAGCTAATTATTCAGTTAATTTAGTTGTACCAGTCCCACACAGTGAAGATATCAACGATGGAGTACAATCAGACTATAGTGACTCTGGTATAACCAATCTTCGGAATTCGGAAATATTGAACAATCTTGACCAGAAACTTTCACATCTACAACAACAGGAAAGAAATGAACTAAAATAGCTATTACATGACTATGAGCACTTGTTTCCTGATGTTCCAACACGAACAAGTAAAATTTATCATGACGTTGACATTGTAGATTCTGCGCCTGTGAAACAGCATCCTTATAGGATGAATCCTCTCAAACAGAACTATTTGAAGAAAGAAATTCAGTATTTACTAGAGAATGATTTCATAGAACCAAGTAAAAGTAACTGGAGTTCACCATGTATTCTTGTTCCCAAGCCAGATAATACATTCCGTATGTGTACTGACTATAGAAAAGTCAACAGTGTCACCAAAACTGATTCATTTCCATTCCCAAGAATGGACGATTGCATTGATAAAATTGGAAATGTGAAATATGTCACCAAGTTTGACCTTTTAAAAGGATTCTGGCAAATTCCACTGACAGAAAGGGCAAAAGAAATTTCAGCATTTGTAACTCCAGATGGACTTTATCAATATAAAGTCATGCCGTTTGGAATGAAAAATTCGCCTGCAACGTTTCAAATACTGATGAATATGATAACATTTGGTCTTGATAATTGTGACGCTTATATCGATGACGTCATTATCTACAACAACACCTGGGAAGATCATTTGGAAACCATTCGAAAATTCTTTGATCGACTCAGCGATGCGAATCTGACAATTAATTTGAGCAAAAGTGAGTTTTGCCATGCTTGTGTCACATTTTTAGGACATATTGTGGGACAAGGTCAAGTTAAACCTATAGAAGCTAAGGTCAAATCTATCTCTGAATTTCAAGTATCAATTTGTAAAAAGCAACTGATGCGATTTCTAGGTATGGCTGGATATTATGGGAAATTTTGTTCAAATTTTTCCAAAATTGCTGAACCTTTGACAGGTTTATTGAGTAAGAAAACCAAATTTCATTGGTCTGACAAGTGTCAGGAATCTTTTGACAAGTTAAAGGCCATGCTTAAGAATGCAACAGTTCTTTCTGCACCAAATTTCAGCCAATCATTTAAATTATCTGTTGATTCAAGTGATGTAGGGGTTGGTGGAGTATTGATGTTTTTTATTTGTCTAAAAAAACTAAACAAGCACCAGAAAAATTATTCCACAATTGAGAAGGAATGTTTGGCTTTGATATTAGCTTTACAGTATTTTGAAGTGTATGTTACCTCAGCTCTTTCTCCAATTATTGTGTACAGTGATCACAATCCCCTTACTTTCATCAACAAATGAAAGATAAAAATCGGAGATTGTTGAGATGGAGTTTAATATTGCAGGAATATAACATTGACATCAAACACATCAGTTGAAAAGACAATGTGATTGCAGATGAACTCTCACGTGCATAGAAATGTTATTTTGCTTGATGTAATTAAGTTCAGTATCATAAAACATTTTCTTATGTAATTTTGGTTATTATAGTATTAGATGTATATTCAAAAGAAAGCTTTATTGCATAAATCTTTCTTTTTCTTTATGAGGGGAGGTGTATTGTATGATGTTTATATAATATTATAGATATTGTAGGAAATTATAAATGTTTCTTGACTTTAATATTAATATTGTTTATCAGAAGAAAAAAACATGTTTAACTAGTGTCCTTGAAGTAGGTTGTTTACTTAAGATTTGAGCTAAAGCCTAGTTTTGATAAACAAAATGTTTACAAGTTTGAGGTCAAGGTTGATTTTGTTTACAGATAAAACTAGAAAATCCTTAGAGTTATGTGTAAAAAGACATGTCCACACAAGTAAAATTCCATTAAGATGATATATATTCTAGAACATTTTGTCATGTGACTAATCTTTATATATACCATGTTTAGTGGACAGTTTTTCAGTTTCGACATTACTATCAGTCTTGTAAAGAGCTATTACAGTTGTGGAAAGTCATTCCAAATTCTAAGAGAGGAATTATTTAAATATTCATTGAATTGTAACAGTGCTCATAGACGTTTGGATTTTGGATTTTTAATTGATGATTTTGGAATTTATGTGAACTTAAACAGAGATATTTTGGAGTACTTCATTTTGACATCAGCACATTAAAGACTACTAGTACATCAGGTTTTTGAAGACCATTGGCACATCATAACATTCAAGGACACAGTCGTGAATTCGGAACATTCTATATTTAGGACTTGTGATTAGAACACTAATTCTTATTGGATTATTTGGATATTAATACACATTACTGTAAGTGTCTTTTTGAATTTTCATTTTAATTATCTAGAAATAAATAGCTTGTTGATTTTTACTTGATTTGTTTGTTTCACTTTCTTTCTGTTACATTTCTCTTAGACCATAGAGTCGTAACAGAAATTGGGGGCTAGTCCGGGATAGAATTTCTTTAAAGCATATTGGAGATATTAAAGTTATCTTTGAAATTCATATTGATTTTGTCTCGGAATTTTTTTTTTTTTCTTTGGGAAAGATTTTAAATAGAGAATTTTTTTGTGGTGAAACGAACAAGCATTCACAATGGCATCTAAAGTTCAGAATTTCTTTTCAAAACCTACCCAGGAGGGGTTAGAGTGTATGAGAAAGGATGAGTTGCTCGAACTTGCCAGAAAATACAGTCTGTCTGAAGCGAAAGCATCATTGACAAAACACAGATAAAGATTATATTAATTCAATATTTAGTAGGAAATGGAGTTTTGGATAGTAGTGCTTTAAGTTTGAAGAGAAAGCCTGTATCTGGTTCTGACAGGAAATTAAGGGAATTAGAGTTAAAGAACCAGATGGATTTAGAATTAGCAAAGCCTCAGATTCAGAGAGAGAGAGAGAAAGAAGAGAGGCAGATACAAATGCAGATACAGATGCAGAAAGAGGAGAGGCAGATGGAGAGAGCGAGAGAGGAGAGGGAGATGCAGAGAGAGAGAAAAAAAAAGAAGAAAGGGCAATGCAATTTAAATTAAGAGAATTAGAACTGGGAAACAGAGCACACTCCACTCCTTTTAAACACAAGTTCAGATTTGATGTTACTAGATATATTAGGTTAATACCCCCTTTTTAGGAAAAAGAAGTAGATAAATACTTTCTTCATTTCGAGAAAATTGCTGAAAACTTGAAATGGCCCAGAAAGCATTGGACTTTGTTATTACAAAGTGTACTTATTGGCAAAGTTCGTGAAGTCTACACTTCACTGTCAGTACAACAGAGCACTGATTATGATGTGGTTAAGGAGTACATCTTGAAAGCTTATGAGTTGGTACCAGAGGCATATCGACAAAGGTTTAGGAATTGTAGAAAAGAAACTGGACAAACTCATGTCGAATTTGCAAGGGAAAAAGAACAACTATTTGATAGGTGGTGCTCAGCCAGGAAAGTTGATCAAGATTATGATAACCTCAGACAGCTCGTATTAATTGAAGAGTTCAAGAGGTGCATCCATAGTGATGTTAAAACCTATCTTGACGAGCAGAATGTGGAAACTTTGGAGATGCTGCTCGTATGGCTGATGATTATTCCTTGACTCACAAAATTTCATTTGGCAATAAGTTGTCCTCTCAGCAGTTTTCTGGTAAAAAACCATTTCAATCTCATACGAGTACTTCCAAATTTCACAACAGCACATCTGTAAGGAATCAAACATCTGATAAGACTGATCAGAAATTCTTATCTCTTCCTACGTGCACTTATTGTAAAATGAAAGGGCACGTTATTTCTGATTGCTTCAAGTTGAAAATAAGCAACAGAGTAAAGACAGAGCTTTTCCAAATGCTCTTATTTCAAAGAGGTCAAGGTCACAGTCTTGTATTGAAGGCAATACATTTGTTGGGTCAAACAAACCCCAGTCTAATTCTATTTTGGAGGCTTATGAAACATTCATGTCAGAAGGTTCTATATCACTTATTGGTGATTCTGCCAAGGCTATCCCAATTAAAATATTAAGGGACACTGGAGCTTCTCAGAGTCTTTTATTATCAGGCACTTTGCCTTTGTCTGAGGAGTCTTCTTCGAGTGAAAGTGTTCTTGTTCAGGGAGTAGAGTGTGGCTTTGTAAATATTCCTCTTCATTGTGTAAATTTGGCATCAGACTTAGTTTCTGGACCTGTGACTGTTGGGGCAGTGACTTCTTTACCCATAGAGGGTGTTCATTTATTACTAGGCAATGACCTAGCTGGAGATAAGGTCGTGGTTAATCCACTTGTAACTGACAAACCTTGTTTGGATCAGAAAGTTGATCCTGTCGAAATCGAAATCCCTGATTTGTACCCTGCTTGTGCAATTACTAGAGCTATGGCAAAAAGAGCTCTTGAGAGTGATGTTGATCAGGATATTATTCCTTTAGTTGGCACATGTATTGGTCAGTCTTTTGATGAAGTCACTTTTTCCTCAGGTATTGATCAATCAAACGGTATTGATCACAGTGATCCTCTTTTGGCAACTCATTCTCTTTGTTCTAATCAGGGTGACAAACGACAATCCCTTATCGTTGAACAGGAGCAAGATCCCGAGATATCTTGTTTGTTTCAGAGGGCTATTAGTGAAACTGAAGCCACACAAGTTCCAGTGTGTTACTTTGTGAAAAATGGGGTCCTTATGAGGAAATGGAGACCACCTGAGGTAACCGCTGGTGACGAGTGGTCAGTGAGCTATCAAATTGTTGTACCTAAGTCATATCGACAGGAAATTCTTAATCTAGCCCATGAAACTCCAATGGCTGATCACTTAGGAGTCCGTAAGACTTATCACAAGATCTTGAATCATTTTTATTGGCCGAAACTCAAAAGTGATGCTTCTAAATACTGTAGATCTTGTCACACTTGTCAAATGGTAGGAAAACACAATCAGAAGATACCTAAGGCTCATTTGCAACCTATTCCTGCATTTGATGAACCATTTAGTAGAATAATGGTAGACTGTGTCGGTCCTTTACCTAAGACCAAGTCAGGCAATCAATACTTGTTGACCATCATGTGTGCATCTACAAGATTTCCAGAGGCAATTCCTCTGAGAAATATAAAAACTCAAACTATTGTGAAAGCTTTGATGAAGTTTTTTACACTTGTTGGCCTTCCCAAATCTGTCCAGTCGGATCAAGGGGCAAATGTTATATCTGGAATTTTCCAACAAGTTATGCATGAATTAGGCATCCAACAGTTTAAATCTTCTGCCTATCACCCTGAAAGTCAAGGTGCTTTGGAAAGATTTCATCAAACTTTGAAGAATATGATTCGATCATATTGCTTTGATACAGAAAAGGATTGTGATGAGGGTGTTCATTTGTTGTTGTTTGCTGTTAGGGAATCAGTTCAATAGTCGTTGGGTTTTAGTCCTTTTGAACTAGTTTTTGGTCATACTGTCCGTGGACCATTGAAATTATTGAAAGAGAAACTTCTTTCAAATGAAGATTCAACGATTAATCTTCTGGATTATGTCTCTGATTTCAAATACCAGCTGTCAAAGGCATGTGAAGTAGCAAGAACTAATCTTCACAATACCCAGTCAAAAATGAAATTAAGGTATGACAGAAATACACAGGAAAGGAGTTTTAAACCTGGTGACAAAGTTCTGGCTCTTTTGTCCAAACCTCAGAATCCTCTTCAGGCTAAATTGTATGGTCCTTATACCGTTGAAAAGAAAGTAAATGACTTAAATTATATCATTAGCACTCCTGGGAGACGGAAACAGAAACAACTTTGTCATATAAATATGTTAAAGGAATATTTTGACAGAGATAGCCCAGCTAATTATTCAGTTAATTTAGTTGTACCAGTCCCACACAGTGAAGATATCAACGATGGAGTACAATCAGACTATAGTGACTCTGGTATAACCAATCTTCGGAATTCGGAAATATTGAACAATCTTGACCAGAAACTTTCACATCTACAACAACAGGAAAGAAATGAACTAAAATAGCTATTACATGACTATGAGCACTTGTTTCCTGATGTTCCAACACGAACAAGTAAAATTTATCATGACGTTGACATTGTAGATTCTGCGCCTGTGAAACAGCATCCTTATAGGATGAATCCTCTCAAACAGAACTATTTGAAGAAAGAAATTCAGTATTTACTAGAGAATGATTTCATAGAACCAAGTAAAAGTAACTGGAGTTCACCATGTATTCTTGTTCCCAAGCCAGATAATACATTCCGTATGTGTACTGACTATAGAAAAGTCAACAGTGTCACCAAAACTGATTCATTTCCATTCCCAAGAATGGACGATTGCATTGATAAAATTGGAAATGTGAAATATGTCACCAAGTTTGACCTTTTAAAAGGATTCTGGCAAATTCCACTGACAGAAAGGGCAAAAGAAATTTCAGCATTTGTAACTCCAGATGGACTTTATCAATATAAAGTCATGCCGTTTGGAATGAAAAATTCGCCTGCAACGTTTCAACGTCTGATGAATATGATAACATCTGGTCTTGATAATTGTGACGCTTATATCGATGACGTCATTATCTACAACAACACCTGGGAAGATCATTTGGAAACCATTCGAAAATTCTTTGATCGACTCAGCGATGCGAATCTGACAATTAATTTGAGCAAAAGTGAGTTTTGCCATGCTTGTGTCACATTTTTAGGACATATTGTGGGACAAGGTCAAGTTAAACCTATAGAAGCTAAGGTCAAATCTATCTCTGAATTTCAAGTATCAATTTGTAAAAAGCAACTGATGCGATTTCTAGGTATGACTGGATATTATGGGAAATTTTGTTCAAATTTTTCCAAAATTGCTGAACCTTTGACAGGTTTATTGAGTAAGAAAACCAAATTTCATTGGTCTGACAAGTGTCAGGAATCTTTTGACAAGTTAAAGGCCATGCTTAAGAATGCAACAGTTCTTTCTGCACCAAATTTCAGCCAATCATTTAAATTATCTGTTGATTCAAGTGATGTAGGGGTTGGTGGAGTATTGATGTTTTTTATTTGTCTAAAAAACTAAACAAGCACCAGAAAAATTATTCCACAATTGAGAAGGAATGTTTGGCTTTGATATTAGCTTTACAGCATTTTGAAGTCAGCTCTTTCTCCAATTATTGTGTACAGTGATCACAATCCCCTTACTTTCATCAACAAATGAAAGATAAAAATCGGAGATTGTTGAGATGGAGTTTAATATTGCAGGAATATAACATTGACATCAAACACATCAGTTGAAAAGACAATGTGATTGCAGATGAACTCTCACGTGCATAGAAATGTTATTTTGCTTGATGTAATTAAGTTCAGTATCATAAAACATTTTCTTATGTAATTTTGGTTATTATAGTATTAGATGTATATTCAAAAGAAAGCTTTATTGCATAAATCTTTCTTTTTCTTTATGAGAGAGGTGTATTGTATGATGTTTATATAATATTATAGATATTGTAGGAAATTATAAATGTTTCTTGACTTTAATATTAATATTGTTTATCAGAAGAAAAAAACATGTTTAACTAGTGTCCTTGAAGTAGGTTGTTTACTTAAGATTTGAGCTAAAGCCTAGTTTTGATAAACAAAATGTTTACAAGTTTGAGGTCAAGGTTGATTTTGTTTACAGATAAAACTAGAAAATCCTTAGAGTTATGTGTAAAAAGACATGTCCACACAAGTAAAATTCCATTAAGATGATATATATTCTAGAACATTTTGTCATGTGACTAATCTTTATATATACCATGTTTAGTGGACAGTTTTTCAGTTTCGACATTACTATCAGTCTTGTAAAGAGCTATTACAGTTGTGGAAAGTCATTCCAAATTCTAAGAGAGGAATTATTTAAATATTCATTGAATTGTAACAGTGCTCATAGACGTTTGGATTTTGGATTTTTAATTGATGATTTTGGAATTTATGTGAACTTAAACAGAGATATTTTGGAGTACTTCATTTTGACATCAGCACATTAAAGACTACTAGTACATCAGGTTTTTGAAGACCATTGGCACATCATAACATTCAAGGACACAGTCGTGAATTCGGAACATTCTATATTTAGGACTTGTGATTAGAACACTAATTCTTATTGGATTATTTGGATATTAATACACATTACTGTAAGTGTCTTTTTGAATTTTCATTTTAATTATCTAGAAATAAATAGCTTGTTGATTTTTACTTGATTTGTTTGTTTCACTTTCTTTCTGTTACATTTTTCTTAGACCATAGAGTCGTAACAATATATATATATATATATATATATATATATATATATATATATATATATATATCTTACCTAAGAACTGATAGCACAGTAATTATGACTAAATAGTCGGATGGTTCTTTGTTATCCACTCAATTGCAATTCTCAGTTTTGTTTACCACCCAGTTATCTAACTGTTTGTTATATATGGAACTGACGAGTGAATATGTTTAATTGATTTTTTATGTATATAGGTTTTTAACTTTGGGTTATTGAATAGTGGCATATAGCAAGTAACTTAAAATCTGTTACTTAACGTTTTTCAGTTGCCACAACAACATGTCACTTGTACATTAAAATATACTGTGTTATTTTTATCATTTACATCAGTTCTTGTATGACTATTGATAGTACCTATTTTCACCTGCCTTGTAGCAAATTTATTTGTGAACTGTGAACTGTGAATTTAATGTTAGAAGATAGATTTAGACAAGTGTTTTGAGCACTTGTTTCCAACTCCAAAGTGTATACTCTGCATTCTGTTTATTCATTGCCGCATGTGAAATAAATATGATTTAAACTCAGACGTTAGCTTTTTTAAATGATATATGTTACAATCTTTATCAAGCCCCACAATCTCCATGGAAACATAAAGCTTGCACAAATTTGGAGTTAGGCTTGAACATTGCACTTTATCAATTATCTCCGCAGAAGTGTTTTCTGTTGTATGAGGAAACAAATGTTTGTCTAAAAAAATCTAAATCAGACAGTTCATTAGCAAGATAGTTTTCCTCGAGGATTTAAGTGCGTGGGACATATTTATAATGGACCTAATCTACAAAATCACAACAGAATAACCTTTTCTTTCACATGGCGTATGACATTATCATTTGGCTTTAGTGCATCTTTTTCTTAATTGATAGTAATTATTTTCCCGTGTTTTTTTTTTCTTTTCTTGTTTTTTTACGTTGTATTCATTTCAACCCATCTATCAGGCAAGTTTGTTGTTTAGGTGATAATAAACTTAAAAGGTCATTTGTCTCTAATGAGTTCCATAAGATATGTTCGGACATTGCGTAAACACAGTGCATACTACTGTAGACTTTAAATGAGATATCGAACCTCTTTTGCACGTGATTAACAATGAATCCGTCATAAATGATTTCTGTATTTTATTCAGCCATTTTTTAACGCTTTTTTCATTTTGATTGGTATGCAGAAAATATCTAAATCACATTAGACTCTCCCTCTGTCTGTCTGTCTGTCTGTCGGTCTCTCTCTCTCTCTCTCTCTCTCTCTCTCTCTCTCTCTCTCTCTATATATATATATATATATATTATGTACGATGTATATTTGATATACCACGACATGTATACATTTTTCATGAAAAGGAAACGAGGCTTATCGAGTTTCCTTTTAATTAAAAGTTTATGCAACGAGTGGTTTATTAAAGATACATTATACATACCTTTTATTTATACCACATACAAATACACGTGCTTTCATTTCCAGCGGAGTTCGGATTGACAACTGGAAGCTGTGTATTGACGGAGGGAGTAAACTCTTCCCATCCCTGCCGAGTATGTCCGCTACAAAATATAGTTCTGCAACTGTTGCAGCTATTCACACTCTTGTTGGAAATTGTTACGTTGCTTCTTTTTATGAGCTTCAATTTTCGTTCGTATTGATTACATAAATCAAACAGTTTTTTGTTGGTTTAATGGCAATTTTATCACATTTTTGGCTATATCATATATAGGAAATGAGAGATAAGTTGCTTTTCCAAGGACACACCGAGGCAGCCTACCCGTGTTGGCCTAGTCAGGAATTGAACCCGCGACCCTTGGACTGGGAGTCCGACGCTCTACCAACTTAGCCACCGCGGCTCCCAAATAAAAGAGACACTTATAATTTAAACGTGAAAGTTAGTTTCGCCAGGCGTTTGCATCTTGTATCATTGTATTATGCAACACTGTAGAAAAATCCCGTGGAAAGCGTACACATAGCATAATAACGACCCTGGTTCGTGTAGGTTACCCGGTGTAAGTTCAAGTTCAATGTTTTCATCCAGTTCATTTTTTTTTTCTCTTTCTCTCTCTCTCTCTCTCTCTCTCTCTCTCTCTCTCTCTCTCTCTCTCTCTCACACACACACACACTATACAGATTTCCACATATGTTTGTTCTTTGTGGAGAGAGAGAGAGAGAGAGAGAGAGAGAGAGAGAGAGAGAGAGAGAGAGAGAGAGAGAGAGAGCACAGGGGGATTTCGATTAATTGTGTTCAGGGCCGGATTATCCATTGGGCAAGGTGGGCAACGTGCTCAGGGCCCCCGAGGCTCAAGGGGCCCCAGACCCGGGCTTAAGTGGCCCCCATATATTATCGTATGCTTTTCACAGCCTAGCTATGGGTCCCTATGTTGGCTGTGCCCAGGGCCCCCAAAGGCCTTAATCCGGCCCTGATTGTGTTACATGTTTTATACATTTAGGGACCGAACATTGGAGGGGGGAGAGGAAATTTTCTTCTAAGCTGTGATATTATTTTTCTTTTACCTCAACATGATCTAGTTTTTAAACTAACATAATGGATATAATAGTTTGGAGTTTTTTGGCCTATAAATCAAAGCAAGAATATTTTTTCAAGCTATTTGAGTGCCGGAATTTTTAAAAAAATATCCCCACTGCCCCCGAGATTTGAATGGTTTTTCCTATAGAAAATGTAGATTAGACAGGGAGTGGGTATGAATATTATTTTCTCGTTATTTTTTAAAAATTTTAATATTGACTAATAACTGGAAATTCATCACTGATCTTGTGAGTACAAAATGAATCGTTTATCCCAAGACTTCCACGGCCATGCTATTTGTGGGAGCTGGAATACATAGAGGATATCTACGTTTTTTGAGTAGATACAAGGAAATATTTCACGAGTGACGTGGAGAACATTGTATTGTCACGCGTGGCTTCGCCACTCGTGATAGACAATACAAAATGTTTCCACTTCACGAATGAAATATTTTCTTATATATACTCAAAAACGTAGATTTTCTTTTTATTATATATTTTTAAGGCAAAAACCTTCGATTTGCCTGGATTTGTTTCTCCATTATGTCAATGCGATTAACAGCTGCATTACTACATCGATAAAAAGAAGTTCCGAAATTTTCTGAGAATTTTAGGACAACGACTTTTACAAATTTAGATAGTACATAAAATGCCACAAATTGTGTATATTGTCAAATTACTGACTGTGTTCATACGAAAATGAAGAGATTTTTATTTTTCGTTAACACATTTCTTGCGCGGATTGATACAGTGAACATTGCGGTATAAACATGACAGAACGATCCAACAGACCTCAGAGCGTAGCATCATTAAACAACAGATTTTAATGATTGTGAGTTTACCTATAAGGATTTTGGTTTCTATTTTTGTTTATTTTTGCATTCAGACGTGAATTTTTGTGTGCTGGCAAGCTTGCAATTTATTTCGGTAACAGACGCTAGCACTAAAATTTCGATTGTCACTTAATTTTGTTTGCAATCGACACTAATCAGTGCCTGGTTTCTCAATCGTTTTCAGACATGATTATGATTGTGATGACATTTAAAATCGCTAACTTTTATTACTAAATGTAATCAAGAGTTTTTCTTAAAAATGCGTACCGTTCGTTGTTGAGTGTAACAGATAAATAATACTGTATGGATGACACAGAATATCGAATAGCAACAGTTCCTATAAGTTCAGTCACTGACAATTTGCATGATTCATGTGGAAAACTAATTATAACAAAAGTTAATACTTGAAACCTACTTTTTGTTGTTTGTTGTTTATTTTTAAGCATTGTTGATGGCGCCTTCTCGTTGTTTGCAGAAATGTATACTGTAGACGGTCAACAGTCTTGACGCATTTTAAGATCTATTGATCCTGAGATATATAT
Organism: Margaritifera margaritifera; assembly: GCA_029931535.1. Taxonomy (NCBI): domain Eukaryota; kingdom Metazoa; phylum Mollusca; class Bivalvia; order Unionida; family Margaritiferidae; genus Margaritifera; species Margaritifera margaritifera. Next base: position 851,462 of record JAQPZY010001588.1, read on the forward strand.
ATATATATATATATATATATATATATATATATATATATATATATATATAGAGAGAGAGAGAGAGAGAGAGAGAGAGAGAGAGAGAGAGAGAGAGAGAGTGAGAGAGAGCGGAATGGATGGTAAGAGATAAGGAAAAGAAGAAGAAAAAATGAAATAGGCCTAAATATGGAAATACATGTCTGAATAACATACATAAGGGCAGATATACTTCCTAAATGGAAAAAGAAAGTAGTTCCAAAAGTGATATCGCCACTGTGTCGATAAAGTGGTATCGCCACAGTGGTGATATCATGTTTCTCCCACTGATATATTTCAATATCTCATTATGAAATATATAATAAATTTTGATATTCCACCAACGATGTAACTTCAACCGTAGTCCCGCGTCTTTTCCTTTATGTCTTTCTTCATACATGTTTTTTCTTGTTTTTGTATTAATATTCTGAGGGAGTTTTAAGATAGATATAATCTATTGATCTTTCTATGTACTTGCATTTGGTACGTCTTTCTGTCTTTTAACTTAGTAACCAATTATTCATCCATGGACTTGTATGGACATTATAGAAAACGAACAATCTATTCTTACTTCCTTGACTAGAATTCAACAATCTCTGCATCATAGTTTGTGAAATAGTTTTTAAAATTAATCCAAATTTTTTAAAATATCTCTTGGAATCATGTTTATTTGACTTTTAAATGATGATTACATCTCGTGTTACCTAGACACGATCTTAAAGATAATTCAGTTGAATATGAGTTCCCAGAATTATTTATTTTTTTTTTTAAGTGAAGAAAACTATCTATCAGATTCGTTCATCCAGGCATTTGTCCACACCTGGCGCTTAACACTTGACGACCCCAATAGCCTGTGACAACGACAACTCAGTTATGCGAGAATCTTCGTAGTGATACTATTTTACGTATTGTCTAACCTGCGCGATTTGTATTGTATTGCAATTATAATATATTTTTTAAACTATTATTGAAACTAAACATAAGTTTGTATTAACAGGTTTTTTCTCTTGTTTAGAAAATAATCTAGACAAACAATAAGTTACGAATGTTGGAAGATCGTGCACGATCGTCCAATTCGCTTCTTATGATCAGTAATCTGTGGTAGAATATACATGAAAATGAAAATTATTCTTATTATAAATTGAATCTTTATATGATTTACATTCCCTTTTATCTTAAAATTGTTAATTTCCCTATGAAAATGAGTTTGAAGGGCAACTCTATACAGGGCTGAAAGAACGGTCTGCGCGATTTAAAATCGCTTTGCGCGATATTCCAATGTTCTCCTTATCTTAGTAAATAGATGAAGCAAAGGTGGAACTGGTTTCATGAAAGTAATTAATACTTTAATTACTTTCTATAAAGATAGGCACATTTTACACTAAGATCTCTTCGTTTTTGTTTCTTGTCATGATTGGAAGAATGCGCGGCGCGATCCTTCTATTTACCTGCTAGTTTAGGTAGAATCAGCAACAGAAGCATACATTTGCATGCAAAATGAAAATTACTCATACTTTAAAATAAATATGTTGTTCCCTAGCCTTAAATTTGTTCATTTCTTTATGAAAATATGTTTTGTTGGGCAACGATGTGCCGGATCAGATGAACGCTCAATGCCATTTGGAATATGTTCATTTTCTTTGTGAGAACTTGAATCAGAAGTGACACATGTATCATGACCTAATTGATACTCTTAATTTAATATTGTCTTTTCTTTAATGACCTTAACTCTTACACTTATTTTCCTTTGTTCTATTTACTTTCCATTATTGGAACAACGCGCTGGGCGATTTGCAAATGGTGCGGCCCACTTTTGCAATTCTCTTTTTACTCTAATTCAAAATCAGTAATGTATGCATGATTTTGGATGCAAATGAAATTTATTTATATATTATGCATGACTTTGCATGCAAATGAAATTTATTTATATATTATGCATGACTTTGCATGCAAATGAAATTTATTTATATTTTATGTATGACTTTGCATCCAAATGAAATTTATTTATATTTTAAATTTAATTTACAGAATTCTTTTTTTTTTTAATCTTAAATTGATTAATTTCTTTATGACAAAGTTTTGTCGGACAGCGATGTGCCGGACTGGAAGATCGCGCGCTGCAGTCATCAAATGTGCTTTTACTTTAGAGAATCAGAAATAAATGCCAGATTTGCATGAAAAAGATTTTAATCATATTAGAAACTGAACACCTTGAAAGTGCTTACTTGTTTATTTACCGTTACAACCCATGTCCTTTGTTTGAGCAAAGGATTTCAAATTCAGAAACACGTCTGAAAAAAACAAAACGTTTCGTGACAGGGATTTCTAGAACCCCAGTTGTCAAATCATATGAGCACATAAACCTGTGTAGTTGCGACAGAATGAGCTCTTTGATAGAAAATCCGGTCTGTGTAATGTACAGGGTAGAACATTGCAAAATAATACGAATAGATATATGAATAAAATGAAATTAGTATTTTCATTATTTACACCTAGAGAAAAAAAATCAAATAATTTCTAAAGGATGAATTGAATGAAAGGAAATCAGACTACGAAGCATTATATACTCAAATTCAAATATATAAATAGCTGCCAATTCATAATAAATTTTCAGCAGTTCTACATTCAACAATTTCAACATGCAAATAAAAACCTGAAATATTACTTCATCAGAAGTTGCTTGAAAAGATAAATATTTTATACATAACCTGATTGAATAGTAAGTGGACCTGGACCTGGAACGTGTTAAGGTTGAAAATATCGTGAACAATTCGTCGTTAGCAAAATGCACATACTTCTCTGTCATTCATGTGTACTTATGGAGTTGCCATGCTAGAAAAAATAAAGAAATACAATTATGATTTAATTTCTAAAAAAAGAATGTAATTTTATGTCATTAGTCATATAGTTCTTGGCTGGTACTATTGCTACTTTCTTTGCATCTAAAGACTACTTAACTTTAATTGTAACAATGCGCTTTACATGATAAATAAAATATCTTCGTCGACCACTTCATTCATATCTCGTCAATGGGTTTCGTTTATTCTAAAATTGTACCACTCCATACCGTAACTGTTACGCACACTGACAACTTGATATATTGGTATGGGGTCACCGACCTAAAAGTACGTGCAAAAAAACGAAAATAAAGTGAGACCAATCCGGTCATGTAGTGTCTAATGAGGGTAGCAGGGGTATAGTCATCTAAAGCTGAAATTCACCTTACTATTGTCGTTCTTGCTGTCGTTTTAGTTATCATTATTATTATTATTATTATTATTATTATTATTATTATTATTATTATTATCAGTACCTGGGGTGTAAGATACTAATAAACCTCGTTGCACGGGGTGTCTGGATGCTCGATGTTTATTGTAAAAACAACCTTGCAACACGATGAATAACTTGGACCCATCAGTGTCGGGCACTAACATGTACATACAATTTAGCACAAAGTTAATCCGTCGCAAATGAAAATCTTGTGCTGAAGAATTCAGTGATGCAACAAACATTCAAATTAGACCCTCCTGAAGAACACGCATAGAATATTAAACCGCGTGGAAAACTTACGTTCCAACGAAATCGCTGTAAAAGGAAGGGACTAATTATAGATTGGTCTCGCATTCGCGAGGATTAAACCACATAGCTTACAAGTTTAATTGGCTAACTGTAAACCCAAAGGCTGATCATATATATATTCATTAACAACACCTAGTTTGCTACAATGCAATCTTTAATTTCAAAAACTTCGACATCGGAAATTAACTATACACAGTCATGTTAATCCTTTAATGTAAAACAGTTTTTGTTTCTCCCCAATCCGAATTCTTTTGATGCTTTCTGTGACGTCAGTGTATTTTCTGAAGCTTGATTTCTGATCGCTTTTACGTTTTATGCACCCGCTCATTGAGTGATCTGTTTCAAATTATTTTTGCCGGTTTTAGGGTGATCTTTCAGAAATGTCATTCACGACACAATGCTTCATTTATTATGGTAAAATACTACTTGTATCTGGTATTATTAAAATAGTTTATAGCTACTACTCCTACTTTTCTCTCACCCACTAAACACTCGAAATTCTCAATTAAATGTCAAAGGTCACAAAATGGCGAAAATTATAAAATGGATGTAAATAAAAATTGCCTAAATTAAATGGAATAAAAACAACAAAAATACTATTTAATGTCTTATCTTAATCTGTTACAACTGGAACTTTAATATTTATTTGATGAATAAATTTTTAACCTTAAAAGATGAATTTTTATCCTTTGCCCCTTTTTGTATGACTTTATTCTCATGGCTTGCTATTTATCAACGTGTAATGTTAAATAATAATATACATCTTTGATATTTTGTGTTTCGGTTCTCCATCGGGTCGACTTGTTCTTCTTTCCTCGCATTTATAACTCATTTATTTATTACTTTTATTTTTACAACTGAACCGCTGAGACTTTTTCGAAAGAAAATTTATATTATAAAATGCTGAACCTAATTTCTTGAACGACATTTACTATATTTTTTCACGTGTACTGTTGTAATCTGTTAGCATAGATCTGAACAGAAATATCCGACCTTTACAAAGTTGATGATACATGAAATTGTATTGCCATCTAAAATTTTGTTATAATACCAGCAAACATCTCCTGATTGTTTCAACGTAATAATTGGATTGATCAGAATGTCACCATCTTTAATGTGATTTGCTCCATTTGATTCTGAGGCGATTCTTTAAACTTTGGTGTGACCGATTTTATGTCTTCCATTTATTTCAGTGCAACAAGTTTTTCAGCTGGTTCCCAATTGTTCAACGAATCATCATATCCTTTCCCTTTTACAGCACATATTTCTACCCCTCATTCTTTTCGTCATCAAATTGTTTCAACTTTATTTAAGTCATCTTGCTTGTTGTATTGCCACAGCTATTCCTCGTAAAATATCTCCTAAATATTCTCTCCCTTAAATCTTCCAGTTTGAAAACAACTGGATCCCTGTCACATAATATCACTTGTCTTATTTAAAATATCTCATTCTTAAAATTAGGCACGTACCATTTTGCTAATATAGATTTATATTTGGAAATCCTATCAGTATCGCAATGAATGAAATATGAATCCGAGGAAAAACAATCGGAAAAGAGTTATTTGTGAGTGTGGAAAAACTATAACAAGTAGGTCAATGTAAGTCACAAGAAAAATACATTTTAACTTTGTATTAAATAAATAGTACTATACAAATGCATTCAATAATTGACTGCCCAATACCCAGAAATGCAAGAAGACGATTGCAAACCCCTTTAATCCGTTTTCAAACTGAAAAGAAAATTATCAGAATGAACAGGCAACATTTTAAAAGAGGCATCACCAGAAGTCTCCAGGATTCGTCTAAAAGGTCTGTAACTGACATAGGTTTTGAGGGGGAAACGATCAAGATTTATTTTCAACGCTGTCGACCCATTCATTAAGAAGATAACAGGTTAAAAGATTAGAGACTTTGATTCTGTAAAACTCCAGCTAGATTTAGCCACTACACTCGTAATGAGGACAGAAGAAATGTGATTATTTTTAAAGATTGGTATAACATAACAAAGGCTCTAAACACCTCCAACATAAATTATTATTAGTTCCGAACTTAAGGTATGAGATAATACATGCAAGAGTGAGAATAGGAGTGAGATTGTAACAAACATGAATATGGGATAATTGACATAACAACAGAGGTAAAAAGTTTGAAAGAATTATTGTTGAATTCTTTGGCGGAATTTATTATTTACACTTAATTACATAAATAAGGTATCGATTTTCGTTCCACGTTTCAATAAATTAAATATTTTGATCGCACAGCTGAATTAATTAATACAATATGATCGAACTCCAGCTGCCAAACTTCAGGTCCGCCAAAACGGTAAAACACACAAACCTAAAATTACTACTGCACCTTACTCGCAGTAGACCAGACCACAGGGTGTTATGTACCATCCCAGGAGACTGTAAAAAGAGAGAATTTCGAGATTCTATTCCTCTTGACAATCTGCATCTTTCATAGAATCCATACTTCTATGTTAAGACTGTCCTGCAAATGGAAAGGATAAATGTTGTTTGGAAGGTATCCTGGGATAACAATTTAAAAATACTTTTGTACATATATACATTACGTGTTACTGACTTAATGAAGTTACACTATACAGTTGCAGTATATTAAAAGAGATATGTTATTGATAAAGAACGGTCTGAACACACGAGCGCCCTCCAAGTTAAGATGAAGACTTTCATCTTTAATGGCATAAAGTTCTTCGATAGAGCTGGGTATTGCTCAGAAAAATTATTGCAATGTATTGCAACACATCCGTTTTGTATTGCAATACGTATCAATACGTATTCATTTTCTTTTTATTTTGTTCCTTTAGAAGTAAATTAAGTTAAGTTTGTAAGTTTCTTTTCACTTGTTTTATTTATACAATTATTATGTAAAACATGCAGCTATTCATGCTTAATTATATCAATAAATCATAAAAGAAGTCTTCGTTGTAGATATATATATGAAGAAAACTTAACAAAATATAACAGAAATAAACCCATAAACAAAATAAAAAGGAGATTAACTTTGCCAACATTTTGCTTCGTGATTATTACAAGATGAAATCAAAATGAAATATTAGTAGTAACTGAAAAGGAACACATAACTAAACTCTGGAAAGAAATGTATATTGAATTAAATCTGACATAAAAGATAAATAAGATTAATCTCTTTTCAACTTTGTAACAACACATGATTACTATACTAACTTTTACAAATCATCAATTGGTGATCATAACACAAAATAAAACTGTAATAATGGCAATAAAACATTAGTAGCAACTGAACACATGAGTAAAATCACTCTTACAATGAATTATATAATGCGAGAAGAGAAGAAAAGAGATGATGACTGCGAAAGATACACCCGAACATAATTCAATACAAATCCCAGAACAGATTTCTGACCTTGTAAACATGAACTAAATGTAGAATGCAACACTTGGATGAAACTAAAGATCGTGCTATATTTTCACGGAGTTGTTAGATGTAATTTTCAGATAAACACGCATATCGTAAACAGAGGATTTTCATCCAGATGGAAGTTAACATCCTGTAACAAACCCAGGGTATGTGCCATTTGTATATATGTCTCCGTTTATAGGTTTGTTAAATTTTAGTGATTATTTGTTTGAATCTGGAGAATCAGTGTTTGGAATATATTTCTCAAACCGAGTAATTAGCAAATTATTAGCTACAGATGTCATTCATAGTGAACCGTTTTGACGGGACTTTACGGTAGATTGGTCTAGTTTCGCAAAATGGTCAAATTTCTTAACATAAGGAATTTTTGGGATGTTTTCACGTATAAGTGTTTAGTAATTTGAGGTAGGGATTAATATATGTATAAGGTGTTTCGGTCATATTTCGTAGTACATAGCATGCTTAGAAGTGCATACTGGTAAATCATACCAATGTGAAGCAAGAACAAATCATAAAAGTCGTAAATTAGAGTTTCGTGAATGTGTGTGTGATCATTAGTTTGATCACAGGAAAGAGATTTGTGGTATTAGTGAGGTTAAGAACCATTGAATTGACAACGACTTGTTTGAGATCCTTGGAAATAGTATTAAAAAATTACCTCTAGCCAAACTCAAGCAGTGTGTTCGGCTTTTTTTTTTCTTTTCTTCGCCCTGGCTTGAGCAGGACTTACACAATCTGCTTTTAGACTCCTGGCGTGTTGCAAATTTTCTGGTGGCAGTGGTGGGACATTGGATTGCTACGGAAGCAGGTTAGTGCCACGTCGAAATAAATTGTTTATCTCGTGATTACTACTTGCCATCTCGTAATTACGACTCATTATCTCGTAATTAATGAGTTAGTTGTCTCGTAATTACGATTTAGCTATCTCGCAATTAATACTTACTATCCAGTAATTACGAATTAGTATCTCCTAAATTTTATGGAAAAACCATAGACATCTGGCTTAGTTTTTTTTTCTTCATAAATTTGTGAGGACCACTTGCCCAGCTTTTTTTTTCTTCTTCTCATAAATGTTCCAAGGCCATTGGCACAACGTTTATTCATATACGTTTGAGGATTACTGGCGCAGCGTTTGTTCACACATTTTTGTAAGGCCATGGGCCCTGCGTTTTTTTCATAAATTTTTGAATATCACTGAGCCAGCGTTTTTCATAAATTTGTGAGGACCACTGGGCCTGCGTTGTTTCATACATTTTTGGACGGCTACGAGTCCTGCGTTTTTCATACATTTTTGAGGATCAGTGGCCAAGCATTTTTCATAATATTTTGAATTTAGAAAACCAGTGTGCCCAATTTTTGTGCATAATTTTTGAGGACCAATGGATAACCCCTAGACCAAACGGACTAACTTTTTCCACATTTTATTTTTTTGTCGTTTGACCAATTTTTGAAACATATTCGCACAAATTTCTAACTTTTGGGTCAGCCACGTACTGTATAATTAATTGAAGACTATAACACACACACTTCGTGACAGTATTTTTTAATGACTTATAATTTAAAAAATATCCATATTAAATTATTTTAATATTCCTCCTCATCATGAATGGAGATACATAAATTGTAAAAATAAATTCGTAATTAATAATGTATGGACAAAACCTATATGGAAGCAATTATTTGACATTATTGAAGAGGAAATGTATCGTATAATATCAAAAAGATGTAACGATCCTTATGTTGAATATCTTGTTACACACAAATTTAAAAGTAATGAAGCTAATTCATACATAGAAAAGAAAGAAGGAATAGGTTTTACATGCTTCTTGCTAGAAGATAGCAACGGACTAACAGATGAAGGCATTGCGTGCCTAAAACAGAGTATTGGGTCGTATATGATTTTTTAAGGTGCTCAAGTACCAAATATGGCAACTATTACAGATTTTTTTCTACTGTTCAAGACACAGTACAAACTTTTATATAGATTTCTAAACCTATTGGTGATATACGGCTATAAATATTAGATACAAAGTTTTCATTTTGTGCAAATTTGCATCTTGTCACATAAATATATTTTATAACTTATAGAGTTCTTTCAGTATCAAATTGGTATATTTATGGAATATACCATAACAAGGTTATTGGTTTGAAACTGATAAATGTTGTGAACTCGTTATTGGACTCATCTCCCAAGGTAGCGCAATACTTCGATGAACTCGTTCGCAATATTTTTCAGTATAAAGCAAATAACATATGAAGATTCTACATAGATTTAAATTTTTTTTACACTTTGTATTATTTAAAACAGTCATTTGACGTTATGCTGTTCATTATAGAGGTGATATCGTAATATAGGTTGTCTGTGGGAAGCAGCGAAACTATCCAAATGAACATGCTATGTCTTAATAAAAATGAAGAAAATCTAAAACAAATCTGATCAAGCTTATTAATAAATACAAAGTAAAATCAGATTTAGCTCACTGCATCTTAACCATTGTTTCTTCCTAAGTTTTAGCCTATAGTTTGGAGTGGGTTTCTTTGCACTTACCCCCTTGTGAGTGGGCTAAGAAGGCTAACTTTATACATTAGATGTATATTCTTAGTTAATATTTGTTGCCTTTATCTCTGGAATCATGCGGTGAGGAGATGCATCTTCACGAATACTACACTCCCAACTAAAAATTTTCTTAGTCTAGTGGCCATTAGAGAAACTTGCATAGGACGACAGAAACTACTCATTTCCGTCTTTGAACAGAGTCTCTTCCTCCAAACCCAAAGTAAACACCGTAAGAAATAAAGAGTGGATAGCAAATTTACTGATTGCAAACATTGGCTAATTATCAAGAGGACAATTCAAACATGTCACATGAATTAAACAACATAAAAGACTTCCTAAGGTGACTCGAGTTCACATATACCAGACCCACCCTTTTAAAACTGCGAGTACATCTTTAGAATATGCCATTTTGAATATCTTTTGAAATTTGAGTAATTCAGAGAATTCGTCAGTAAACATTTTCTAAATTAAATTTTCAGGGGTCGAGCAAGGCAAATGTTTCTGTTGAGTTTATAATTCAAGTAAGCTTTTCCATGCAATTCTGAGAAACAGAGCTAATCTATGTGCATGTAGTTAACTATGCGAGTACATTGAAAAGAGTAGGATACATTTGCAGCGTAAACATTTTGCAGCATAACTCAATCTTTATTAGTTTAGTGACGAAAGGAACTGTGATCCTATACAATAAAACAGGGTGACTATGTGGAAATAAATAAAGTTATTTTACTTACCCGAAAGAGTTAATCATCATCATCATCATCATCATCATCATCATCATCATCATCAATACTGTCTCTGTCAACAAGCATGACAATAATCTTGTCAAATTTTCAGACTTATAAATGCGGTCTAAGTAGATGTTAGATGAGAGTTATATTTATTTTATTTATAAAACTAATCCAGGTGTTGAAAGTGGTCTAATATTAAAAGGTACCCTCTACGATTCTAGATCGTACTGTCACTCTTCGAATAATGAGCCATAGTTGACATAGCAGCATGCTGTACTCTGACACCGCCATACGCCAACTATTTTTTTATGCAGCAGACGAAACTTAATAGTCGATAACTGGGATGCGTAAATGTCATTGGCTGTACGATAGAACCGTAAATCATATATAATAACAGTTTTTTACAGCCATCTCACACAGAATGGTTGCAATGCAACGTGATCACAATAATCTTTGAAAACATGCATGATCTCTTGGAAATACGTGCATTATAAGCTGTTGTTAATATTTTTGAGAAGACAATCAGCAAAAATACTTATGAGACTTTTCAGAGTAAAATTCGACAATATTTTTCCGAAGTTTATTTCCAAGTTGCGATGCTGTCAAATGTTTGAAAATAATATTTGACTTTTTAATTATTACATCGGTAGTTTGGAACAGTCTTACTTAAATACGTACACATATCACTATATCCTGCAATAAGACAATGGTATTGTAATTCCAACTGTAAAAAGGTAGCCAAGTTTTCTGTGTTGAACTAAAAGGATGGAGGGAAATAACACCACCGTTATATCAGAATTAACACAGCCTCTGTTCACAAGGACAACATCGTCTATCATTGGGTTCCTAATAGGTCTCATGGTCGTGCTCACCGCAGGAGGAAACTTGTTGGTCATGATTGCTTTCGCCACACAGAGGTCTCTCAGGAACTTCAGTGATTATCTCATCCTTAACTTAGCAGTATCTGACTTCATTATCGGCTCCTTTGATATCCCGTTCTACGCTCCATATCTTCTCAGAGGAACATGGCCCATCGGACGTGCTTTTTGTTTTCTCTGGTTGACCTTTGACTATGTGACTCCAGCAGCCTCGACTTTCAATATTTGCATTATCAGCTTAGACAGATATATTCAGATTGCTCATCCTTTCTGGGCCCGAAGACACCGCACAGATACCATGCTATTTGTGTTCCTTTTGATCCCATGGCTGATCCCAGGACTGGTGTACATACCATTGATCTTGCTTTGGGAGCCGATAGGAGGCAAGATTAGTATGCCACAGGGTCAATGTTTAGTTCCATACTTTGACAACACGCCTGTTTTGTTTTTTAGTGGAGTGGTAGAATTCGTGATTCCTTTTATAATTGTGGGCGTATTAAACGTTATGGTGTACGTAAGTGTTCGCAAACGATCCCGCGGACTTCAGGGGTTGACAGCTACCAACAGCATTTCGGTGGAACCACGGACACAGACAGATATAGAACATTCGACGGCAGTCCATGTCATCAGCAGTACTGACCCAACGTCTCATCAACAAATCCAGACAAATGGGCGGCTTAGGACAACCACAAAAGGAAGAAGCCTTGAGAACAACAAGAGGGACCAGAAAGCAGCCAGATCCCTATTTACCATTGTTTTTGTATTCGGAATCTGCTGGATGCCGTATGAAATTGCAGCGTTGATTCGATCCGTATGTTTTGACTGTGTGGGGAGTGTGGAGTTTGAAATAACCTTTTGGCTTCTTTGGATAAATTCCACAATCAATCCGTTTCTGTATCCATTCCTTCACTCTAGGTATAGGAAGGCCTTTATTAAACTTACTAAATGTCACAGAACTTCTGTAGGCCCATACCCGATTGCGTGATTCATATTTGGTAGTGCCATATCATTGTGACTTTGAATGTTCTTGGATACAGAAAAAACAGTCAAATATGGATTTCATTATTAGAACTCTTTATTGTAAATTATGTCACGATACGATGGTGTCACGATAAGAGGTCCCTTTACGATAGGTTCCACGATACATACCGTGTGCTAATGTCTAATAAGGAACAACTTATAATGGGAATGACTTTGTCATCTCAGTTTATACAGAATCCTGACACCTGCTAAATCAAACAATTGACTAAATGTGCAGTGTTTATAATGATCAACTCCAGCCATGACAAGATTTGAAAACAAGATACATTACAAAAGAATAAATCAGTCTGCAAATCCATCTACTTGAAATAGTAAAAAATGTTTACAATGTTATTTTAATACATAATTACATGCGGTTTTCAGAATGTATCGTGCTCATATCGATAAAGGAGGCCATACTATACTTACCATGAAATCCGTATCGCTGTATCGCTACACCTATATAACTTATTTTTACGAAGCTTACGGTTAGTATTGTACAATTGTTTAATACAGGAATCTATGTTTGTTTAACAACTGTTTTATTTTGTGCAGGTATGTGTATACTAGTATTTATACAACTATGTCAGTCACCATTAGAGGAATCAATCGCAAAATATAAACTTAACGTTATTCATAATATCTGGATGATCATTTTTATGATTTATTTTTGACACAAATTACATTCTTTCAAACAATTAGTTTAGCCATATCATATTTGATAGAATCTACACATGTTAGGTCTTGTTATTGGAAAAAAAAGTAGAAGCCACGGATAGAGTGGTAACGGATTTAGTACAGAAGAGAGAGAGAGAGAGAGAGAGAGAGAGAGAGAGAGAGAGAGAGAGAGAGAGAGAGAGAGAGTTATAATAATATTATTAATAATAAATTATTATTATTATTATTATTATTATTATTATTCCTTTCTATGGTAAATATATTATATTGTGCTTTAATTTATTTTGGTGGGTATCATTTTTCGTGGTTTTTCAAAAAGGACCCACCTCCCCAAACCCCCTAAAAAAACAAAAAGAACTCATTTCTGTGGATACTTAAAAAGTCGTAGATTTGCCTCTGTCAAAGTTTGCATATTTATAGGAGTTTGATTTTGGGGTTTAACCTCAATAGATACCCAAATAAAGAATATAAAGGAACAAAACTATGCTATAGTAATAGCACAAATCAAAACACCCGTCAAGATCAATGGCTTACACCGTGATTTAGTCTGGGTGCTCAATATCAAACGGAGCAGACGCAGCCAACAACACCAAGCCAATCGGTTATTAAAGCACATCTATATATGATCTTTTACTTAAACTACTGTTCTTAAATTTGCACCATCTGTACGTTCCGACGATCATGGTGTTAAGAGTGGTAAAGTTCACGTTTCCCCCACGAGAAAACATCTGAGAGATCGAACCTAATTATATGTGGTTTTGATAAAACTGGACCTGTGTCATTCTTTAATTTCGGGATTATTTACGTACAACAGCTTAATTGTACTATAAAACTTGATTGACACGATCACGATGTTTATTTAGTGGTTTTGTCCACAAGTCAGTGACGTGTGAGCTTTAGTACTGGGCTGTAATTAGCATATATTAATCTTATTAAAACTATAGCCAGGCAACAGTTTATCAGCCGTACGCAATTTTTGCGATAAAATTTACCCAAGTAAATATTCCATAACTCTTTACATGTGTTATTGGTATTATTATTATTATTGCTATTATTATCATTATTATTATTATTATTATTATTATTATTATTATTATTATTATTATTTGAACTCTTGTCCATTATATTTTGCACATTTTTATGATGGCTTTGATTTTTCGCTGCGCATGGTGTCAGTCTTTTGTTCCCAGCCTGGAATTAGGTCAAAACACTTTGGTCATCAGCGTGATACGCACGATAATGACTTCTTAGAATTTTGTTTACACAGCTTTGTTGGGCTGATGGCAGCATAACATAGATATGTAGTTTACCCGTTTTAGACCGATTTTTAATTTTGTCTTCTTTGTTTCTTTTATTTATTATCCTATGTTTGTTTATTTTCCCGACATTGAAACATGTTGGAGTCAAGCATTCTTCTTGACTTTTGTGTTGTGTTTGTTTTGTGTATGTAAATTAAATTGTTTCTTCTCCTGACGAAGAGCTTGTTTAGGTCGTAACGTTGGGAAACTGTTTTGTATTTGCGCCGTTATAAATTTTTGTGTCAATATATATATGATGAGGATTTAAATTTTAAGATGAAAGTTTCTTACCCGTAACTAGAAGTATAAATGCTTGCATTTACCAACGTTTTATGTGAATTATTGATTCAGATGGATTACAACTGTGGATAAATTTTAAATCAGAGAATCTGTGAAGTGTTCAAACGAGTGTTTGACAAGAAGGCTAACATTTAAAATAGTAACTAAGTTCTTTGTTCATGGCAAACGAAATGTTTTTTAATATTTAAACAAAACATCCACAATTTCATCACGCTTTTAAGCACTGGTAACGTCCGAGCAAGGTGAAATTCGAATTTACGATGTTTTTAGAAGTTTTAAAAACATACAATTAATACTTGTTTTCTATGTCACCATGAATAACTACCACAACTGAATTCTTTTTTATTTTCAATTTCCACCATCAAAACATTCGTAAAATAAAGAATACCTCCCCCACCCACACACACACGTGAATATTAATAAGATTTGGACGCAAGTGTTCCTAAGCAAAACTTACGCCCGACCAGGGTAGACTTCGTAACACGATTAACATATTTAATTACATGTATTACATGTATATAGATCAGTAAAAGTGCGTTACACACCTCATAATTGATCCGTGCTTGTGCACTGCATCATCTAACGAATCATGCTTTCCTACTTCTCAATTTGCAAATTAGTAGATCTAGCCATGCTCAAACTGTAAATCAATAGCATGATAAGCCAGTCTACATGAAAATTCATTCCAGTTCATTACATCAGACACTTCGATCAATAAGCCGCCATTTGCATTATTACCGTGAAGGGAAAATAATTTTTCAGGACTATACAGGTATTTTACACTCAAATTTGTGAGTACAACGAAATTTAAGTTATTTATCATTAATTTGACTATAAAGTCATTTTAATAACTTCGACGTTAGAAAGCGAAAAATTTAGCATTAACATGAA
The DNA here is from genome assembly GCA_029931535.1 of Margaritifera margaritifera. Classification (NCBI taxonomy): domain Eukaryota; kingdom Metazoa; phylum Mollusca; class Bivalvia; order Unionida; family Margaritiferidae; genus Margaritifera; species Margaritifera margaritifera. The sequence continues at coordinate 866,823 of JAQPZY010001588.1, forward strand.
AATCATTCATTAGTCGTAATAGTTTTTTAAAAAAGGCGCCGTAAGACATAAATGCTAAGGTCTCAGTTAGAGGCGACCACCCAGCTGGTCTGTTATTATGTCCCATGTAAAATATTCACTTTATGCCTTTATTAGGTTTAATTGAATCCAAATTATATCTTGGGAATCAGTTCGTAAATTCTTCTGTCGTAAGAAAGTATCCAGTTGGCAGGAATAATTATTACATTTTAACTCAAGAAGTTCCATTTCTGTGAGAAAAAGAAAATGAAATCATTATATTTTATGTTACGCATAGACATTCATGAAATAGACAACTTAAATCCAAACATAATTTCTAGTTGCATCCTATGTAACAGTACAAATAAACTGAGATAAAATGCACAACTTAAAATCCAAACATAATTTCTAGTTTGTTCTATGTAACAGTACCAATAAACAGAGGTAAAATAGACAACTTAAAATCCTAAAATGATTTTGACTTGCGACGTCGCAGCAGACAGTACACATAAGCATATTTTACTTTATATCCTACCATTCGTGGATAAATTAAGTTGTGAAATATACGCTGTATGTCTGTTTATATTAACTAGTTTATGAAATATCAGCTATAAATCAGCTACAATGGTAAGAAGTCACGAATGGCAAAATTGAAAAGGCTATACAAATGTAGATCATCTTCAAGCTAACATAGATTAAAATAATACACTTGAAATATATTCATTGATCAGACAATACAATCCTATTTACATTCGTTGTACTTACAAATTTGAATGTAAAAATACTTCAATGGTTTCGAAACAATCCTTTACACTTGACAGTTTCATCAAGCAAATGTATATGAAGGAATGTTGATCAAATTTTCTGATGTGTGACAAAATGTTATGGGTCATATATCAACTAAATATTTTAATCTCGTTACGAAGCCCACGAAAGTCGAGCGTTTCAAAACACGTTTATCTAATTGATTGTTTGTCTGCGAAAATGTCCAAATCTGTAAAGGGTACGCATAAATCATCGAAATTTGATGGTCTAGTATAGAGACTCTACTTAAGAAAATTTGTATAGTTCTATGATTATAGTTTTATTCTAATTAAAGTTATAAACTGTCAAACTTTGATACTCTGAGCTTGAGATTGAGTTTCCTACTCAAACAATTTCGAGAATGTGGTACCTGCACAAAGTTTTTTTTCTTCATATTTGCATTATAAAGGGTTCGCGGCACAATAATTGCGGGAATGGCAGTTTTTTGCTGATGTTTCTGCTATTAATGTCATCTACTTGATAAGATAAAAAGTTGCCGTGAATTCATGGGTTTGCAATATATGTAGTGTACACACACTGTATTTTTGATTTAACAAGAGTTGTAAAAAGTTTAATTAAAAGGAAACGAGGCTTGTTGAGTTTTCTTTTAAAGAGAAATGTATAAAACGAGTGGTATATCAATCATAAAGCGTGCATACAATACATATATTATATTTATATCACATACAGATAAACATACTTACGCTTCCAATGGAGTTATGATCGACTAGAAGAAACTGTGTATTGACGGCAGGGGTTAACTTTTCAAAGCCCCACAGTTTGTGTGTCCGCTATAAAATGTAGGTCGAACCGAGTTGGGAATTCACCTAGCAAGTTGACGAATAAACAGTAAGTAATTCAACTGTTAAGATTTTTTTTTACAGTCAATCGAAGTCAGTATTGTACTTGATTTACTTGACATTGCTATTTATCGTAAGATTCGTTTATTTACCTTGATCTCTCTATCTCTCTGGTGGTCAGTTTGTCTGTCAGTTTTGCCACCACAGATCCAGACAAACAGAGAATAATTGATTGATTGATCGATATCTTTATTTCCTCAGTGTATTACAAAGGGTAAAATCAATAATGTAAAAATACATCAAAAACGAAAAGTACAGTGATTAAAGGAGAGAAATACCATACATTTACACATGATCATACATACATAAATGCATATATAGTGAACATTCACCACGAGAACTAAGGAAAACTAATTTTATATATCGTTAGGTCATAATTCTTTTTCAACGTTTTTTCAACTGATTATAAGAATGGGATTACTATTTAAGTGAACGCAACTGACACGGAGATTTTCTGCTACAACGAAATGGAAATACAATTTCAGAAAATTGTTTTGTTGGTATTAGAGGTAAAACACAATATACTTATTCCAAAATTCGTTATCAAATGCAGTCATTATTTCCTTAATATAAAAGTATTGGGGCGATTATAATCCATTGCGATGATGTAGATTCTATCAACGACGAACCACGTCGAATATATAATGTTAATAAACTAAAGTATAGGGTTTCTGACAAATTTTTAACTGAGAATACGTTCATTATCAGCATCGACACAGTCAAAAGTTTGTATTATATTTTCTCCACATAGAAGAAAGGCAGTTTAAACAAAATAAAATATATAGTGGATAACTATGCAAATGATTAAAAGTGCAAACTAATTTACTATTTGTTTAACGTGTGTGTTCATATGTACCATTGTCGAAGTTATGGAGTAGCCACAGTAGCGTACAAGTGTCACTTGTAAAGCCGAATTATTTTTCCTTAAATTTTCAGTATATATGGTTAATGAAAATGATATTGGCCTGTACAGAACAGGAATACTTTTCAGAGAGATGATGATGATGATGATGATGAAGTTGTTGTTGTTGATGATGATGATGATGATGAGAGAGGGGGAGGGGAAGAGAGAGAGAGAGAGAGAGAGAGAGAGAGAGAGAGAGAGAGAGAGAGAGAGAAAGAGAGAGAGAGTCGTCATTATGTATGGACCTAAGACTGAAGAACGAAGTGATAAACATGCCCAGTATAAAATTACCAATTTGTGTTGATAATATCTGATAAGACTCTGTAAACCGTTAAATATTGTAGATATGATCTATACCATCTATGAAATTGAGAGAGAGAGAGAGAGAGAGAGAGAGAGAGAGAGGTAAGACATATATAATGAAGCTACAATTTCGATAAAAATGACTAAGCCTAGATTTATTTTTTCAAATAAATATTCAGGTTAGACTTCCACATTTCAACGTATCCAGTTCAGGATTTACTTCTACCCTTGATCGGTGGCTATTCACCTTGACCTTCCAAAACACGTACAGCACTTCTCTTTGAATAACAACAAAGCTTCGGCTGAATTTTCCGCCAAGTTTTCGACCAAGAAGGCCAGATTCCACTTTTTAAGTGGGGGAGCTTCCACATTTTAAGAGGGAGATTCAGCTAAAATGCTTAAACATAAAGTCTATAAATTTATTTAAGTTGCAATTGGAACTGAACAGAATATGTACTTTTATCAATTTGTCTTCGAAGCACAATTTCATATAAAACTAGAAAATGTGGTTTGTCTAAACGCGAGGCGAAGCCCACAGATTTTCGGTACCGCTTTAATAATCGACTCACCATGACCTTGCTAGCTGTTTTTAAAAATGTTAAAATGTGTGTATACTTGCTGAAAGGTTCTTGCAGGAGAATAATGTGGAATGTCAGGACTTCCACTTCTCTCTCTGTGCATATTATTACAAATTTTGATCGATCGATCGAAATTGTAAATTTATATCTTCAAAGTCTTTTTGTTGAATTAAGTACCATCATTCATAGCAATTTTGTTGTTGTTATTGTTGTTGTTTTTTCTTCCACTGAACATGTGAGCTGCAATTTCCGATACACTGTTCTCGAGGTAAATTTAAACAATTTATTTTGCCCATGTTTCTCCGCGAATGGTCCGAAAAGTAGTACCAATAGTTAGAAGTTCAAATACATCAAGACTATATATATATATATATATATATATATATATATATATATATATATATATATATATATATATATATATATATATAAGAATAGGTTATGTTGTTTTTTCTGAAATAGTTGCAATTGAATGAAATGACTGGACTTTCTACTGCAAGTGACCTTTCCAAAACCGGACGAATCACACCTATTCGCACTGTCTTGCTCGGCAAAAGTCAAGAGGCTGAATTCAGTAAACACTTAATTTCTGTATAGGTTTTAATACTGCTTTCTATTGAATCCAAGTAACGTTCTTCAATGGTCACTAGCTCGCCAGGAAAATTAGAGAAGAATTACTATCGATTTTCTTATGGACTAAAATAGGATGCAATAACAGCTAATTTGCCAAATTAGTGTTGTGTTACCTTGAAGAAAAAAAAATTAATGATACCTGTTTAATGATCTTGCTGTATTGATATCTGGTGGCAACATTAAAGCATAGCTAAGAAGTTTGGTTCTATTTGTTCCAGTGTGTATTGATCGAGAGTACAATGTCTCTTAAAAGGCAGCGATCTAATCGGAGTGTCGTGTGATACCATAGATTACACTGAATAATTCACTTGCCATACTCGCGCAAAAATGAAGCTTCTTTGATATTCTTGAGTTAGTTAGAATACATTTCTACAAGTAAATAAAGATTTCATTAGCAAAGACCAAGTTTACTCAGTTTTGGTATATTTTTTAATATTTCAAAACTTATGACAATTGAAGAAAGGAAATCAAAAGTTTTGTCAAAATCTGGGATCAGTGTGTTGTTTATGAAGGAAGATGCCCCTAACAGTTTTAAATTTGTACTTCTAACCTTTCAATAAGTAGACTTGGAGAAACTATATCACTTATATGCATCAAAGGTGAAATATAAGGAAGTTTTGGGATCTATGGGCCGTATCAGAAAATGCAAAATTGTTTAGACTTTAATGCTACTTTCTATTGTACACAAGTAACATTCTTCACTGGTCAGCAGATGTACATTAAAACTCTGACAAAATTTATTAACGATTTCTTTGGGGCTACAATAAGATGCAATAACAGCTAATTGTCCAATTTAGTGTAGTGATACCTTAAAGAGGCTGAAAAGAAAAATGTATATCCCCATAAGCAACCTGTTTTTATTAAATATTTACCAATCACAATCACAAATTATTATTTATGTATTTATCAATCCTGTATCTATTTTGTATCTCTCTTTATAAAACGTCTATGTAGTAACCTACGATCATTATAAATTTGTGTCACTTATTAAGTTTATGGAAAGTGAAATATTTTTCCGTCTAGTTGAAGCTTTCGTGCAAATTAAGATCATATTTCTTATTATAGTGAGCTTGAAGATACATAATTGTTCATATAAAAAATATTGCAAACCATTTTGGCAAACTTTTTTAATCTCAAGAAGAACTTATCAAGGAGATGGAATGATTGGTCTCTCAAGTATACAGTCCAAAAACTGAATCTCATGTCTTAAGAAATTTTGGATACCACATAATGATATCCTGATATTGTAGAAAATTAATTCCACACGGATTGATTCTCATGAATTCATCACAACTGACAAACTTATAACTATATACAAAGTCCAAAACAACCTAATTCCAGAATCATACAAGTACTTAAATAAAGAAGACACTTTTACATTCAACCTGTACATTAGCATTGAACCGCACTGGCTCAGCCTAGAATCTTTGCCATGAGTTTTATTTTGCTTTCCTCAAATACGGTGCACCAAGTTTCCAAAGTTAAAAATAAAAATATTATGTATTTGGACTTATAAAGCTCAGTAGGTGGTACCTAGAGTAAGTCTACGTATCCACAGTGTTTTTAGAGACAGATATTTAACATCAAGCACTTTAAATCACCTTTTCCTTAATCTTGCATGCATAGTGTTCTTTTGATATTATCATCAACTTCATTCCGAAAAGTTTTTTAAAACATATCGAGCTTGTCTATTATTACTTTAGATGGATTTGGTTAGCATAAAATCCGATGGTTCAAAATATTGCGAGACTTTTACAAATGTAATTTTTTCAAAAGGTATCAACATTCTTTTGGAACACGGAGTCAACAAATTCTTTATATTAGCATTTTATCTCTGTGATTAATTGAAGACATTATCATTCTCAAAGAAATAATGTTCAAGAGGTCCATTTTAGGAACAAAAATGCATTAACAGTAAATATATACATTCATAAAGAAGGGGAAGAACACGTGGTAACTGTTACACTGTGGCAGACAATTAGCATCGTCACTTAACAATGTCATTAAGTAATGCAAAAAAACTTTAACATCATTTGATAAATATAAACTTAAAATCGTGTTCATTTGACGAGATATTTACGAAACTCGTTGAATAATATAATATGCCACTCGTGGAATATAATATTTTCAACTTGTTTAATAAATTTCACGTCATGAACATTCGCGTAGGATCATATATTGCAAATGTAACAGATAGGACTAGGCGCGTTGGCTCCGATAGCTCATAAGGTTCACGTCTAGAGTTAGGGAGGTCTAGGGCTTAAGCCCCAGTCCATCTATGTTACACACACACACACACACACACAGAGCTTTTTGAAGTGTTGGTATAAAGCAATGTCATATTTTTGTTCTTGTTGATTTTAACGTCACTTTAAACACATTATTGGCTATATCATAACGAGGAAATGAATGCTAAGTGCCTTTCCAAAGACATACCGAGGCAGCCGACCAGGACTGTCCTGCAATTTGATATTCCAATGCTTTTGGTATATCAAGTTGTGATTTGCCCAAGGCGTATGAATACGCATATAATTATAGTTTCAATAGTAAACCACTGCGTCAATACTCTCTTGACCAATGTCAAATTACCAACTATCAGCCATTAATAAAATAGGAAAAAAATATAAATTATTAAAACGAGAATAAATATCTACAGCCACCGATTAATTTACATTTTTTTAAATGACGAAAAACAACTTAGACAATTTTATTAAAATCCTCCGTCTCTCTCTCTCTCTCTCTCTCTCTCTCTCTCTCTCTCTCTCTCTGGACATAAGTTAAGGAAGACTACTCTAATATATACACGGAAATCTGTGGAGTGAGAGAGAAAAATTAGCTCTGAGCTGGATGAAACGTTAAACTTGAACTTGCAGGAAGCAGCCTAAAAGACCGAAGTCTTGATAACGTATTTGTGTACACTTTCCATGGAATTTTTCTATCGAGTTGCACGGTACGAATGATACAATTAAAGTTCCAAAAGCTTGATGAGATGACGGCTAAACTGAAAATTCCTTGGTTGACGCCTTGCCTTGTTTGTTTGTTTGTTACTTTAAAAAAAAATTAATAACAAGTTTATAAAACTTACAATTTCATAATGTTTAAATTCCTGAATGCCTCTGTGTGTGTGCGTTTTGGGATGGTTTGATGTGTTAGTCAGTTGGCTTCCTGTTGTCATTTCTAAATCCCACGCATTCTGGTCTTCTCCAATGACCACCAGAGTTTCATCTAAAAATAATTAACTTTTCCCCGGTCACTAACACTCCATTGTAACTTTCCCCTACACCAATCTACAATGTTCCTTCTACAAAGAAATGTTTTGACACAGTAAGGGTTTTCCGAACTGGATATTTTGGGGCTGTATTACTATTCAAGAAGTTAGAACTTTGGCCGTTGTGACTGTAAATATTAACACCGTAAATTACATCGATATTCTGGATACTCACGTACGGAAAGTGATTTCAAAAGTTTTTGGAAACCGATCGTTTATGTTCCAAGATGGTAATGCTCCTTCACATAATTCTGCAAGGTTAACTTCAGGGAAAAACCCCACAGCAAATGGATTAACCTGTTTAAACTGGCCCAGTCAGTCACCAGCTATAAATATTATAGAAAATGTATGGAGAACTTTGAAAATCCAACTGATGAGGATAGTACAAAACAAAAGAAACAGAAATGACCTCATTGATGCAGTGCAAGATATGGATGTCATTGACTCCAATCTATATTAAAAGCATCCATGTTTCTATTCCGAGGAGAATTCGCAGTGTAACATACACATACACACACACACACACACACTATATATATATATATATATATATATATATATATATATATATATATATATATATATATAGAGAGAGAGAGAGAGAGAGAGAGAGAGAGAGAGAGGTTTTGTCCAGATATTCAAGAAATAATTCAATACGCTAGAAATCCTTGCAAATAATGGCATATAGATTTTTAAACCTATTGGTGATATGTTGCTATGAATTTTAAATACAAAGTTTTCATTTTGTGCAAATTTCCTTTCTGTTACATAAATATATTTATAACTTATATAGTTTGTTCAGTATAAAATTGATATATTTATGGAATATATAATAATTAGGTTATTGGTTTGAAACTGAAAAATATTGTGAACTCGTTTTTGGATACATCCCCCAAGGTAGCGCAATACTTCGATGAACTCGTTCACAGTATTATTCAATCTTAACCAAGTAACATGTACAGATTCTACATAGATTTTCAATATTTTTACAAACTGTATTATCTAAGACAGTCATCTAACGTTATGTTGTTCAGTCCAGAAGTGATATCGTAATATGGGCTGTCTGTGGGAAACAATTAAACATTTTAAATGAACATGCTATGTCTTAACAATAATAAAGAAAATCTAAAACAAATCTGATGAGGAAGATTAATAAATACAAAGTAAGACCAGAGACTAAACCGATTTCATTTTTGGCTCGTCTCTACTTGATATTTGTACTACCCCCGGAATCTTCGTCCTCACATATCAAAAGTATATACATATGTACAGCCTCACTGCATCTTAACCATTCTTTCTTCCTAAGCTATAGGCAATAGTTTGGAGTGGGTTTCATTGCACCCACCCCCTGGGGAGGGGCGAAGAAAGATAACTTATTACATTGTATATTCTTGGTTAAGATTTGTTCTCTGGAACCATGAAACTTGGTGAGGGGATGCATCTTGACGAGTACTACACCCTTATCACAAATGTAGGTCACTATGACCCATATTTCACGTATATACATCCTCATCAAATGCATATCTATTAGTACCACACCCTTACAATAAAAGAATTTCAATGCGACCCACATTTTACTGGATCAGGTTTAATTTTCTGTTTAGCTCATGACCACACCAAACAGAGCTGAAAGTGCTATTCCTGGATTCTACAGGAGAATGCTTGTAATTCTCTATAACAACTTCTATATACCATGATTTCTGTAGTAGGAATCCAGATGGACTTTGTACTTAGATGAAAATTAATTACTGGATCGACATACGGGTATGTCTGCTACGCACGAATGCCTATACCACCGCCTTTGTAGCATCGTGTTTTGGTGATGTGTGCATGCTCGAGATGGTATAGGGGTTGGTGCTTACAGGCAAGGCGATGGGTGCCGTAACCCGCGGATCCGGGTTCTAATCTCCGTAGAGTACGAATTCAAATTCTCTAACCTGTATGATAATATATATATATATATATATATATATATATATATATATATATATATATATATATATATATATATATATATAACCATACAGATTCGTCACGACAGATAACCATTGACGCGTTCTGACTGTCATTATCAGTTCCAATCAACTCCTCTTTCACTCATGGAACACAACTACTCCATTTACCTGATATAATGATAGCATCTCATGCCCATCAATTTTATACAACTCGTTTATAATTCTACCTATTTGACAGCCACCGTATAATTCGTTCTTTGAAAATTTCTTAACTGTTTTGCTGCCGGAATTCAAACTATATGAGCACAAAATTTCACAAATTGTAGCGACATATAAGGAAATTGATTTGAGTCTTAAAAATGTGGCCGTCCTCGCTAAAAAAATCAATTTATCTTTACTTCTCTTGCGGAAACTATCTTAAGTAGTGATGTTGATATGTACAGCGATTCTTGGTTAGATCTATATTCGGATTATTGTAAGTCTTCGTTTAATTGGCTCATTTTTCGATTTAGATCTTGATCTACATCACTTTCACTCCCCCATTCGACAAAAGCCGTTTCTACAGTACACTTTCTGTACACGATTGAGCCCACAACACTTTCTCGTGACTGTTTTGATCTTATTTCTGACCTTAATGCATGGGATCATTTGATCTTGTCAGTTTCTACTATGACCTTCTTCGTTGTTCTAGTTTATATCTTCAATTGGTTTTCTAAATCATGTGCACGCACAACACTTCGTATCGAAATTACCACTGGAGTTCAATGCCTAATATTTGTTATTCTTAATCTTAGCGTATGCCCCTCCTATTGGAATATTATCGGGTTGTGCGTTTTTTAAAATATTTTTTTATTTTTTTTACCACGACTACATATCTCATGGACTGGTTGCAACGTTACTAAGGTAAACAGTAGCGGGTAACTTAGCCTACCCTGCAGACGTTCTTCCCTATTGATTTAATTTCTGCACGCAAATTTAGTCACTTTTTATGCCCATGGTATATTGACAAATCACAATATCGCGTTTTCCCAAGATCGGGACCGCAAAATTCGCGAATGTTCAATTGGAACCACCATATTCTATCTTAGCGTAGATATGTATGTTCTATCAACTACCATAAATATGTACGTTCTTATCACGTACCTTACTAACGACCACAATACGAACACGCCCGTTTCCACCCCATTCATAAGAGGCTTGAGAATAATTGTTGTTTAACACACACATTCATTGCACGTGTCCTTTACAATCCTACAACTCTGAACTGAGTTATTCCTTCTCTTCTATAGGGCAGGGGTAATAATTCTTAGATATCGTGTTCTTCTTAAATGTGGCGTTGATCATACTCCTGGGGGATTGTGTGGTGGGTTTCAATTACCGACATACGAATATTCCGGTTGCTCTTGTTTGATTGTGTCAGCTACTTGGAACATGAGAATGGAAGGGCAATTCGCATTTATTTTCGCCACGAATAAATCATTTGTTCTAAGAGCCCATGTGGCTGAAAAGTTGTTAGCCCTTTCTCCAATGGTGCATATGTTGAAAGAGGAAAAAGATTCTACCATTCATTTGGAGAAATCTAACTTCAATTTTTTAAAACATTTAATATTTTGTATAGAGAAGAACACACTCTTCTTTGATAACCATTGATCCGTATTTCAGTTGGTAGATATCGTAGATATCGTTTTTTTCATTTACTCTTTTGTTCTAACCACCTTGAACTTTCTATCCTCTTTGTCTTTATTTGGGAACTCGGCTCATTTTAGCAGGAGGGTATTCTTAAGACGGAATTTGCTATAATGTTTTCATACAGTAGAATTTACATGTTGGCTGAAGTAACAATCTTATTGCCTTTAGTGCAAAAATATAACATTGATGAGCCGATTCTCCAGACGCCTTACGTCAATAAAGTACAAATTGCAGCATGCACGCAGTAATGAAGAGATTTTTGCGACCTACCTATGGACTTATTTGGCAAAGGAATGTGTTGCGTAATGGCTTCTCATTTCTGTTGCAAAGGGTTGTGTCAGTCTCATAGGCGCATTCTGGACCATGGAGTGCATATAAATGGCTCCTGGCAAGCAGACGCAAGCAAAATTGCATCTGAGTTCCTAAGAGTTGTTATTCTCTTCGTTACAGATTAGTGTTAAACTTGGTCATCTCTCGCAACCCCGCACAATGTAACACTATATTTTAATTCCCTCGATAGAGTGACACTTCCCTAACTAACATATTTCTGCAACATTACCGTAAGGTTGTGATTTGGTAACAAGCGGAAATAACGTTGAGGCAACGTTGCTAAAACATTGCACATACACATAATTTTAATTGTCCCCAAGGCTCAAAAGTATACAAAATGTATAATTAACACGTATATGCAATGAGTGTAACAGATTACACAGCAATTGGTGTCATCTATACTTGGATAATATGTTATGTTTTTACAAGGTTGTACCGATGTTGTGTTAAACATACAAATCTGAGGGGGTGCCATCACTGTTTCGTATTTTTTCAGTGTTATTTCCAAAAGAAATAACTGATTGAAGTTTGCAGCTTGTGGCAGACCATACTTTGATCGTCAGCTTGTATGTTTACAAACATGAGGTATTATCTTTGCCCAATCAAATTTTACTAAACTATCAAGCGAAGTTTGTAGCCCTTCTGGTAACCAAAGAACCACACAGTGGCTGAACAATGTGATGTTTTCAACTGTTTTGAACTCTCAAGGCATGTACATTGATGAATTAATTTATAATTCGCAACTAGAGGTATGGAAAATAACGTTTTCATTGTGATAGCGAGTTTTTTTTTGGATGATTGTGCTACGGTAGCTGTCTTGCACATGCAAACATCTTGTGACGTGGCGCCATTTTCAAACAAAGAAAAGTATCTGCCAAAGTGCTCTGCACATGGAATGATATAAATTCTTGGTGCAATTATGTGGTCTTTATCATACTCGTATATATATATGCGTAAAGCTTAAAAGGGAAATTGTTTTGCAAATAAAATGAGGGAGGGGGTGTGCCGTGGGAAAATGCAATGATTAAAAGTTGAAATGAGTATGCGTTTAGATCACGGGCATAAGATTGATCATAGAATGAAAACAAAATCATGTCTAATAAAATAACACAAAAGAGAAATAGAAAGGAAAATAAAATCATTTATGTTTTGGACATGTATACATGCTGATATGTATAAATGTGAAAAAGAAAATGCATACACTAAAAGATAATTCAAATTTATTAATTATAAATATTAATGAGCCAAAATAATGTAAAATATGATCAAATAGAATTAAACAATAATTATGATGTGGAAAATCAATCATATTGAGTATAACTAGATAGTCAGAACTGAAACAAGTAAATTATACGTCGATATTTAGTTAATATGTGTAGAATAAAATTAAAAGATTATTTTATGCGTGGACTAGTTTTTAAAAAATGAGGCTGGCCAATGATAACAGTGGGAGCGATAAACATAAAGCGACCCATGGGTAGTAGACTTAAATCAACCCTTTAACAAATGCCTATCAAGTAAGAAGGTACTGAAAAATAAAATCATTATGTACTGGAATTTTCAATTGCTAAATTTAAATTAGCCGATGCTACATATTCACAACTTCCCAGATATACCTGCATCATTATTTAATTTGTAGATGTCACATTTTCTGACATTATGCTAAAAATCTAGTGCTTGCAATTTATTTTATTTTTATTTATTTTCTTAATTTTTAAATATCTTGGTTTAAATTATAGTAAGGTACATATTACATGTATTGTTAAGTACAACAATATTTCTGATGGCCAAAAACAGACTTAAGTATTTAGGATTATGGGTTACCACATTACAGAACTCTGCAAGAAGATAGTAATTTAAGATCTTTTTCAGATATAAAATATTTCAGCTGTTTTGTAAACCTTATTTAATATGCACCATACATGTGTCTTACAATATATTCAGTACTGCATGTATTTAGCTACTCTAATTCGATATTAGAGTGAAAGCCATTTGTAAGATTCAGTGAATCACTGTGGTTTTGTTTATTTTATAAAGTGCAGTTGCTATTTTCAATAATATAGTCGGTGCATGCATGGAATGTCAAAAAATCAACTCGATGCTAAAATATTACGTATGATATTTACACCTCTACATTTTTTCTTCATTAAATCCGTCCTATGTTCAGAAAAGTCTCCCTTTTCCAAAATTGGGGTGGGGGGAGAGGGAAATTACCCTCACAATTTTCAGTTTTAGAATAGACCCTGGTATTATGTCTGACATATTTTAATATTGTTAAATTGTATAAAGTTTGTGCAAATATATTTGCATGCAGAACCATTGAAAAAAAGTACTTTTAAACATATGTTGTCAACCTGGATAAAGAAAGTATATTATTATTATTATTATTTACTACTTGAGTTCCCTTGGTAGTTACAGTATCAGAGATAATATCCTCAGAATGATGAAAACACTCTGGTCGGAATATTGTCTCTCGAAACTGTAATGGGAAGGGTACTTTTCAAGAGCTTACTCTCTAGGGTTTTATAAGTAAGTATGATATGATTTACAGTTTCTATTTTTCACCAAATTTTAAAGAACGTGTTTGATAAATACTCCACTTATTATTGATGAAAGTTAGAAAAATCCACTTTCTCCATTGCAGTGAAACATATTTTAAAACGTATTTGTAACTCTTGCACAAGCATACGTGAGAAGCAATTGCAAAGCCAATGCCAGTGAAGACTCTATATCTGAGACTCTAAAATATGCCTCAACCCAACGAGGAGAGAAACATACAAGGTTAGCCGTTTGAGCTCTTCCTTCGTCACAATTTGATTTGAATTTGTCTTTATATGCATTATATTTCCAAAGTACTTGCGTTTCTTAAATCAAATATGATATTGAAGGTTGTTCTATTACCCGTGAAAACCAAAGCTTGAGTTCTGACAACTAAAATTTACATCCAACTTGTCCGAGCAAGGATTATCACATCGATTTTTCTTGAAAGTTAATTATTCGGACAAGCAGAATCTACTTTTGGACAAATGGCTTTTCACTATTCACTTGTCGGAATGGACAAGTGAGTTTCAATGTTAACATCCAGCCGCACTTAAAGATATTTAGAGAAGCAGAAATACATTGAAGAAAGTTTCATTCCACTTGTTAACTTTACTTTTAGATATGTAAGCAGTGCTGATATATATCTCCTTGTTCAAGCATTAAAATGAGTTTTCAATTTGCAGGAGTCTGAGCAGAACAGGAAGAAGACTCATTTTGACCTTGCTGCCCAGGATGCAGATTCTGATACAGAATCTTATTCCAGAAAATGAACGGAAACAAATAGTCATAGTAGAAAATATGCTGTTTTTCATTCTTTATTTTTCTTTATCATACTTATCTGGTCTTAAATACAAAGGTCTATACCTTCGGCCTGTAAAGCCTGCAAAGCTTGTTAGGAAAATTGCATGAACAAAAATTGTATTGACAAAATGATATTTTACAAGTAATTTCTTTTGCGTATGTAGGGTACTCGAACAGGTTTTCATGCCTTCAATAGTAAACAACGTTTGCATGCAAACCATATTAAAACAACTGAATAAAAACTGCTTGATCTTGGCAAACAAGTTCAAAAGACATGTTCTTCTTCATAATTAGATGATCTGAAAATTGTATTCAATCTAGTGAATTTCATTTTTTTACTCACACTGTTTGTATTATGAAAATCAAAATGCAACCCTGTTCACCTAGCTGTATATAAGCCATCCACCCAGTTGACGTTCATTACGTGTTTTTAAATTAAACCAACTAAAGTAGACAACTGTACTTTAGTATATATATTTTCATGCCCATACCAATGATCTTTACATTTTCATAACTATTATAGTACTTTGTGATATTGTTTTCAAAGTTTCAACTTTTAAACTTAAATTGTTGTGAAGAAAATTTTTGTCAGAACAGTTAGGCATAAACCACTCGAGATAGAGCATTTAAACTTAGTAGGCATTCTTTTATGCATTTGTATAAACCTAAGACATAGTGTGATATTAAAGGCTATAATGACACTGTTTTAAATTTTATTTGTTTTCGAACTTTTGTACACTAAGATTGGTATAGGTGAGGGTATACATAGTTTTGCAAAGTTATTTTTGTAATGTTTAATTTTAGATTTTGACTTTTTTGCCAGTAGTGGAGCATATGTTTCACAAACACAAAGTAGCTTTCATTCTTCACTGTTTTCAACAGTGTTTTAACGTTTTTTGGAGGATGTAGTAATGTTATATCATGACGTTAAACAACAATATTGTAGCAAAATTCCAGCAAATTCACCAAATCATGTTGCAAAAACGTAATGTAACGACGTTGAATTTATAGCAAACATCATTGCTGCAATGTTGTTACAACGTTGAATTGTTAGTAGTGTCCCTAATCATTGTGACAGAGAGGATGTCAAAATGCTTTCACTACTCTCACCTTTCCTTGCGGGGAGTTTTCTCCAGAAAAAAAACTTTCCTTGAAGCTATGGTGAGAACTAAACCTTCATGACAATTGGGCGGAAAGTATGCAGACCATTTCATGATAACAGTGCAACATTTTACCATTAAAATCCAACTAGATTGTCCGTTTGGGTTGTCACGTTTCGATCTGGAAAAACACGCATAACTTCAAATGTTCCTATATATAACTTTGAATGACCTGACGGGATTGAATACCGATTGATTTATTGGTTCGTATGTATTTTTCCATATCTACATGCCTCGCACTAGGAAATCTTATGTTGCAGATAATTATGTTAATAATTTTTGAGCACACATCTGGAAATGTACCTTCACGATGTCTGAAAAAAACATGTTATTTAGAGAAATAGTACCTGCCATGGAGATGATACAATCTTTGACCTTGCTTCTGAGCTTGATAGCTTGTCTAAACCAATCACAAGGGACCTCATATTTGAACAGTTACGTTCGGTTGGCTTGGGGTACAAACAAACAAACGTACTCAGCTCGGATTGTAAATATTTGTTATTTGGAAATTACTATAGTAACATACAAATTAACTTATGTTTAATAACATTTGACCATATGCTTGAGTATACTTACCTACGATTCTATGCAGGGACAATTTTCTTAGCTGAGTAAATACTCAAGTGAAAAGCGTTCGGCAATCGAGTCCACGATTGGTCCCAAGATAGTATATTTTATCTGTCCAACGAACACTATATCTACGAGCTGGAGAAAATAAATTGGAGGTAAAATATGGATAAAATATTCAATAGTTAAATTTTTCATGCTTTTATAGAACTATATTCATAAATTAAAAATTCGCTTATCCGTTATAATTCACTTTTACCGAATATACTGCTAAAATTAATGAAAAGTTAGATTGTCCCCCATTACCGGCTGCATTACCTCACTTGATCTAGGATAGGTCAAACTACTCAGCAGATGGAGCTCTCGCTTCTCTCAAAATGCCAATGCCACTAGTCTCGTTGAAGCAGTTCGCTCGCGTGGCTCTGTAATATCTTTTCCCCATACGAGGGTCTAGTAAAAGTCTATGCAAAAATCATAGCACTCAAAACCAGGCTAACACAATATCTGGTAAAGTCGCCGATTGGTTGTCAGGTTAGTCAGGATTCTTTAAAAAAAAAACCACTTAGATCTTACAAATGCCAAATGTTCATGCATTTGTTTATGTGTTTTGAACCGATTACATTAAACTGTAACACTAACTCGCTTATTACATGAAACATTGCCCACTTTTGCACTAATACTTTCTATCACCTCTAAAGTACAGTATAAATGCGTTTACATTATTCGCTCAATCACAAATAGTGCTAATGGACTTTACGGTATAGATGGAATTATTTTTTCGGACAGAAAAGGAAGAAGAAAAAAGGGAATGAGTGGCACCTGATTGAACGAGATTAAAGGGCCACCACAGGTTGATATATGCGACTTTCTTGCAGAAACCCTTACTATTATTTTAGACTCATTTTATAAGGAACTTGAGCAAAATAACGAAAAATACAGAAGTTTTAAGCCTTGAGCCATCAACTTTAGCACTGAGTCATATCTAAGTTTAGTATTTTTAGCTTGAACTCGAGTTTCGTGCTCAGAGATTTTCGAGTTAAAAGCTATGCGGCGAACCCATAAGCAGCTCTGGAACTGTACGGGTCACTGAGGGCTTACTATGAAAAGTAGATGAATTAGTTGTTTTTGTTTTAAACATATTTTATTGTCATTTTATTAAAAAATATTGGATTGGACACGAGTTGTCTAACTCATTTAGGTCATTTCCCAAAACACACAAAAATGTTCCAAAGATGACATTCATTTTACAAAGATTCAAGTATCTCTGAAAAACAAGGTCCAAGCTTTCATATATTAAACAACATGCAACATTTCAAAGAAAAACAGAAGAAACATATACGTATATAGTTAAGTAAATAAGCAATTAATGAGCATGAGATAGAGGGAGAAACGACATTGCACTGGTTACAATCGCTGTTGTCCATTTCGTTTATGTTATAGATCTATTACTTAGAATATAATTGTAAGTATTAAAGGCATCTAGTTTCGTGGATATATTTCTGAGTATTAAAGAATATTACAGAGTTTGTTTCTTTACTTAGTTCGACGTTATCTTTCAACAATAAATCTAGACTTACACAATGAGTGTGTTGAAAGATAGAGCGAAAGAGCTGGGATCTTTGGGTATTAAATAAGGGGCAATAGAGAAAATAGTGTTCAACATCTTCATTGTCATAACCACATGCACACATTGGAGAGTTAACTAAATTCACTTTGTACAGATCAGAGTTGAGGGGACAACATGCGTGTCTAAGTTTAGTATGTAATATATTAAGGTGACATCTGCCAATAGCATAATACGGTGGTGGCCCGTTAGTTAGATTAAATAAACATGTTTGAAAGATAGAAAGATTGGGTGAATTTCAGATATCATCAGGGAGAGAGTTCCAAAGACCAATCGTAGATGGGAAAAAAGGACGTCAAAGAAATCTAAATTCTGGTAGGGATTGATGTGATGCTTTGAGAGTTATGTAGGCGATAATGAGCTGTCTTATATCTCTTTGTGGAAGAAGGTTACTTAAATAGTTAGGTACTTGATTATTTATAATGTAATACATTATGCGTAATCTCTTCTTTTTCCTTCGTTTTTTTTTTGCAAGAGTTTTCCAACAAGTCAAGAGACTCTCTAGAACAATAAATGGGCAGACCTAAAACGATTCGTGCAGCTTCCATCTGAATTTTGTCTAATCTTCTGAATCTTTAATAGAGCAATTATCCCAGACTTTAGAAGCAGATTCTAATATTGGACGTATGAACTGTGTATATAATTTAGCCAAAGTTGTTCTGTGAAAAGAGTTTTTTGTCGCGCACAATATAGATGCATCCTAGGTATCTATGATTTTTAACAGGAATCAAGAGTGCCTGTTTGTAACTGATACAATGTCTGTTTTCGAAGTATTAAAGTTAACAAGTCAGTGGTTTGCCTATGCATTAGGTTTTTCAAGATCATTGTTTAAAATCCTTTGCACTTGTAAAGGATATGTAGAAGAATTTACAATAGAAGTATTGTCAGCAAATAGCCTCTCAAGTTTATAAACTAACCCTTTAATCCATATTCTATCAAGGCTTTACTGACATCAAGGAACTATTTATACTTATTTGTAATTACAATAATGTAATCTAGATCCTCCTGATAGATCAGTTAGAATTAATTACAATGTGTAGTTTCTGCTGTGCTCATTTGATGTCATGTGGCCGAAATGCACATTGTAATGACCAAGAAGGGAACATATACGTTAAATAATATTTGCAAGGTCACAAACATTTCTTTAGCTATAGTTTTTATTAACAGTTTATGACGAATTTGATTGGGTCCAGTGGCTTTCTTTAGGTGAAGACTAGTTATTACATGTAGAATTTCCTGTGTATATATAATGATGTCAGAAATAATAGTTTGATTTCTAACTTCAAAATGCGGTAACAGTTTATCATTATTTTTTTAAACGTGTAACAGAGCAAAATAAGAGTTCAGAAGCACACACTTTTCCTGATCACTTGTTGCGAAGTTACATGGTCGGTCTGTAAGTCTAAGTAGAGGTAATAGGTTCAGTGTCTTTGTAGAATGTACATCTTGTCTCATCCTATTCCCACAAAGTGGAGCATTTGAAGATTTCAGGGAAGCACAATTTTCATCAAGTTTTAAAACAAATGTTTCCTTAGCTGCTTTTTTCACATTTGTAACACTGTTTCTTTGAGAATCATGGGATCCAGGAGCGAGCTTCTGGTCTGTGATATTCGAGTTGGTTCAGTAATTATGTTATGCAGGTTTGTTAATGGTTGATACATCAGACACAACAGATGGTAACGCATTTTGGAAATGTACATTCCAATCACCAAGAAGAATACCATGGAGTATTTTATATAATGCTGCACTCAGAGTTCGTTCAAGCCTTGACCAAAATAGTCTATCAAAACGTTCCGGGCGATATATAGTACAATAAACTAGGATACACCCATTAGAATTTGATCTATCAAACCGATAGGGCTCACTATATCCGTCGATTCAGATTTTCTGTGTAGTTACATTGAGATCTAGGTGAGTTTCAGTGAAACAAAGTATGTTCATACCCTAGGCTATGTTGAAAATTTGATTGAATTTATTCAAATGGAAAATAGAAGTTCATTCTATATCATTTTGGCATGATATAAACTATAGAAAAAAAACTAAAAAGAAATAAATATTCACGAAATAACCCAAGGCCGTGCTCTTGTATACTAATCTTAATACACATATGTTCGATAGAAGAGAAATAAATTCGTGCCAATATCGATCCAAATGGATTTCATATAAAATTCTAATTCTTTTCATTAATGCAGGAGAATACAATTTGATATCAAATATATCCATCAATGCCCTGTAAGTTATGAAATCATTACCCAGGATCAAAATGAACGAACTGTGTAATTAAGAGCTTCGACGGTACAACAAAACACTTTCTATGAAGAGAAATGAGCATAGTGACTGTAAGAGTTTTAAAATGTATGCAAGAAAGGTTATGTATAGTGATAAGAGATAGAAGTAAAGGAAAGAGGAACATGATGTTCATGTGTGTTTTATGCATCGTGTTGTTCAATATAGCATCAGAACTAAACAACAGTAGATAGTACAGTCAAATGGTTTCAAAGCTTGTACTCAAACTGGTTTACTATAACAAGCAATTTTGGTGTGCCACAAATTGAATTCTCTGTTTTTTCCTCTCAGAGGTGTTTGAAATATGCACAGTTAACAAATAAAGGGGTAGGTACCGTAAGAGTCAATTTTCGGCCCTTAATCAGATCTAGATGAAATGTATATAGATAAAAGACGCCTTTCTCTCTTCTTTAAACATGTATTCCATTTTTATCCAGGACAGCGTGTAATAAAAGCAGCCATTAAATAGCCAATGGTTTTCTGCACCGTTGCGGTACTTATATTCGTGGATTATAGATAAGTTGGCTATTAAGCTCTTATGACACCTATTGCCAAAAAATATATATCCTAAATTGTGCATTTGCTGGCAATATGCATAATAGTCAATAATAAGACTTACAAAACTTGATTTTTATTTTGTGATATTGTTTAAATGATGTGTATATTTCCATTAGGTTCGGTTGATCACATCTGACACCTATTTTCGTTTTCATTTAAAACCTTTCGCTCATGTTTATGTTAGCGTTGACATGCTGTCAAAATCTTGCCAGAATTGCCCCAGAAAAGACAATTTATGTATTTCTTGATAATTTTCTTCACAAAACTGCAGTGCATACACTTTGTACATTAATAATAGCCGAATGCTGACACTGTGTGTAGATAAGAATTAAAAATGTTAAAAACATCAGCGACCAAAGCTGTTTTGTTTGTGTATCTTTCGGGTAAAAGCTTACTTTATGTTATTAATAATTCGAAAAAAGTATTCCTTACGATGATGACTGATCCTAAAATTTGATATACTTATGTGAATTTTAAGAGAGAGAGAGAGTACAATAGCTGTAAAGTATACACCATGTGAGACATTTGTTATACATATATAGCACGATTTATTACTGTACCGACCGAAGATATCAGTTATTATACATTTATTGTCAAAACGATATGTGAACAGGCACTGGTTTCTTATTTTATATCAAATGGGTCTCCAGAATGGATGGAATGAAAACAAAATACAGTAAAACAGGTTAATACAAATGTATTTGTTTGTGTGTGCATTGTCCCCCCCCCCTCCATGATTTTATCATCGATATGATTACTGTGACATAAGCAATTAGAACTCAACATTATCTCATTATATATATATATCCAGATATACACTATAGCAGTGTCTCTTTGTAGCATGTGGTTTGTATTCCCAAACCCTTGTATTTCAAATAAACAGGATCATATGGCATTGAATTTAAAATTGACATGGTAACAGTTGTCTACTTGTAAGCATACAAACATAGAACTAAACCTTGAAAAGACGTTCACCACTTTTTATTAATGTTAGATTAAAGAATTAAACAGGGAAATCAGCAATAGTTCAGGTGTAAAAGATGACAAAAATGTTTTGCATGTGCATCAATATGGAATCATACATAACAATAATTTATATACATTGACGCATGTACACACCCGAGCGCGTGCGCACTCGCACACTCACACACACACACGCGCGTGCACACTTAACCTACTTCAAATCTTTAGATAGATAACGCTTTCAGTTATTCATCAAAAATCTGTGGCACGAGAAAGAAAGACAGAAATAAAGAAATATTGCAGGAGGAACAAGCATAAATCACAGAAAGAAAAACATAAATAAAACTTATTTATATAAATTAAAAACCAAAAGCATCGCTCAAGGTGACACTCGAACTACTGATTTAATATTTATATAGATGTATTTAGTATGCATATATACATGTATAAATATCTATTTACATGTGCATTTATGCAGTCAGACTTTAAAACAAAAGCTACATGAACAATACCTGTTTTGATTATTAGGTGAGACATATCCAAACTTCAATGACAAAAAATAACGTTTCATGCACTAAACCAATCATGTGTTTACAGATGATGCATTAATTTCATGTATATACATATTGATGCACGAAGAAGGGGATGGTGGTCTCTAATCTTGGATTGTCCTGATTAAGTTAGGTCAATTTGTTTATATTTTTTTTTCTTTTTTTTTTTTTTTTATTAACGGCACTTTTAACACATTATTGGGTATATCGTGCCAAGGAAATGGGAGCTAAGTGCCTTTCCCAAGAAAACATCGAAGCAGCCGATCTGAGCTGACCAGGGCGGGTATCGAACCCGCGACCCTTTTATTGCGAGTCCGACGCTCTACCAAATGAGCTACTTGGACAACATTATTATAAAAAGAGGTAATGGTGGAATGCAGATATAAAAGTCTTGTGAATCAATGCCAGAACCCTAATTAGTATCGTAACCTTTAAGAACCAGATTATACATAATAATTGATTACAATCTTTTCTAGAAAGCATGCTTTGCGCTAATGAGTACTATCACATAATTGATATGTCTTAGAATGAGGCTAAGGTTATAAGTTCCACTATGTGCACAGCAATCTAATCATAAAGACAATATACCATACACATACTATAGTTACATACGAGTGGATAATAACCTTGAAAATAAAGCACATTTTAGAGAATCTGATTCAGTTCATAAATCGTTTAATGTTGTTTGAATATATATATATATATAATATATATATATATATATATATATATATATATATATATATAGAGAGAGAGAGAGAGAGAGAGAGAGAGAGAGAATTACAAATATACACCAAACATAACTTCTATATACCTTGATTTCTGTAGTAGGAATCCAGATGGACTGTGTACTTAGATGAGAAGTAATTACTGGGTCGACATGCATGTATGTCTGCTACGTACGAATGCCTATATCACTGCCTTTGTAGTTTCATGTTTTGGTGATGTGTGCATGGTCGAGATATAATATGGGTTGGTGATTACAAGCAAGACGATGGGTGCCGTAACCCGCGGATTCGGGTTCGAATCTCCGTAGAGTATTAAAATTCTCTAACCTGTATGATAATATTATCTATCTATCTATCTATCTATCTATATATATATATATATATATATATAATCAGCAGCAATTTAGTGGAATGATGGCAACAACAACAAACAGTTAGAAAAGATTCAAAACCTATTATTAATTTGAATTATATTCAATAGGTATTCAAGACTCATCGAAGGCATAAAGGATAAAGAAACAAAGCTCGTACAATTTTTAATCATGCTGTCAGAAAAAAAAAAGAAATATAGACAGGGTCTGATTGTCCGGTAATAATAAGGTGATTATACTGTATGTATATATTACTAGATTAACAGTAGTCGTTAGAAACCTGAATTCAAAGTCTGGTTTTAAGGTCCTGTACATCTTTGTCTGACTTGATGAGGCTACTAGCGTCGTGCTCCCATTCCATATAATAGATTGTATCATCTATTGTCCAGTATCCTGCTATCTTCTTAACTTTCTTCATCTTGGCCAGTTGTTCGACCATTGAAAATCTACTAGGGGTCAAATGCTCAGTTATATAGATCTTTCCGTTAAGGTTTTCCAGGTGTTTCTTGTTCGCATAGACCTCAGCACGCTTTTGGTAGCTCAAAAAATTTCGCCATAATCTCTGCCACTCCATGTTTGGGCCTAGATAAAAGATGTGATCTGGAAATATCGGAGTTAGTGAGGTCTACTCCGAAATGTCTGCAAACTTCTATTACAGCCTCGTCAGTATGCTTGTTGTCTGGCAGCATATATGTTGGAATATGATTAAATCTTAAGTAGTCTCTTCGTGAACACTGCTCCGAAAAGTCAGCTTCAGACTCCAAAGATTCCATCTGGTCTCTAAAGCTGCCACTCTAGATTTCATCTGAGCTATCCATAATGTTTGTACTTCGTTTTTCTCTTTCAAGGATTGCAGCAAACTCTCAAAAGACTTTTGCAGCGATTGCTGGATCAGCGGAGTCAAGGCTTCAGCGAGAGATTTTGTCGACATAGGAATAAGGGCATGTAGAAAGGCCGGATCAGATACTGTGGCGTACACCAGTGGAGAAATATTAAACGTAGTGACAAGTACCTTTCCTTGAATGGAAGCAATATGTTCCGATCTGAAATCGCACACAGAACCCATACGTCAATGAATTCGATGAGCGGATCGCTCAGGACTCTCCTCTGACTTCCTCTTACGATCCGCCATGTTTACTTCATACAGCGCGGAACGTGTAGAATGCGTGTACGTGAGCAACAGAGTGGAACACTAACTCAAACTGGGATTTAGGCACGATCCATACACAAATTAAAGATTGCTTGTGTTGCCTAGACTCAGAAACTATCACCCATCAGGAAATCTCACCAACAAATAAAGAATCACAAAATACACATATACCTCATCACTAACAATGTTCTCAATGTCGTGGCCATTAGAGAAACTTGCATAGGAAGATGACGGAAAGTGCTCATTTCCGTCTTTGAACAAAGTCTCTTCCTCCAAACCCAAGTAAACACGATAATAAATAAAGAGTGGATAGCAAATGTACTGATTGAAAACCTTGGCTAATTATCAAGAGACTTCAGTCATGTCAGATGAACTAAACTAAATAAAAGATTCTCTAAGGCGACTCGAGTTTCATGTACCAGACCCACCTTTTTGGAACCGTAAATCATATACAATAACAGTTTGTTACAGCCATCTCACACAGAATGGTTGCAATGCAAAGTGATCACATTGATCTTTGAAAAGATGTATGGAAGTCTTAACTGTACCTTCATTCAGGGATAACATCTTGGGGATACGTTCATTATAAACTGTGTTATATTTTTGACACGACGATCAACAGAAAGACTTAAGAAACATTTTAGAGTCAAATTCGAGTTAATATTTCCGACGTTCATTTCCAAGCTGCGATGTTGTCAAATATTTGAAAATAATATTTGACCGTCTAACGGCACCGGTTGTCAATTACTATATTATTAGTTTGGAACAGTCGTACTACAATACTTATACATATCAACATCATACAAATGCTTAAATAAAGAAGACACTTTTATATCCAGCCTGTACATTAGCACTGAACCGCACTGGCTTAGCCTAGAATCTTTGCCATGAGTTTTATTTTGCTTTTCTCAAATACGGTGCAACAAAAATATTATGTATTTAGACTTATAAAGCTCAATAAGTAATATCAAGAGTAAGTCTACGTATCCATAGTGTTTTTCGAGACAGATGTTTAACATCAAGCACTTTAACGCACCTTTTCCCTACTCTTGCATTCATAGTGTTCTTTTTATATGATCATCAACTTCATTCCAAATAAATTTATTTTTAAAAAATCGAGCTTGTCTATTATTACTTTAGATCAATTTGGCAAGCATGAAATCAGATGGTTCAAAATATTGCGAGACTTTATACAATTGTAATTTTTCAATAGGTATCAACATTCTTTTGGACCACGGAGTCAACAAATTCTTTATATTAGCATTTTATCTTTGTGATTAATTGAAGGCATTATCATTCTTGAAGAAATAATGTTCAAGAGGTCCATTTCATGAGCAAAAATGCATTAGCGGTAAATATATACATTTATAAAGAAGGGAAAGAACATGTGGTAACTGTTACACTGTGGCAGACAATTAGCAACGTCACGTAACAATGTCATTGAGTAATGCAAAAAAAATCTTTAGCATCATTTGATAAATATAAACTTAAAATCGTGTTCATTTGACGAGATATTTACGAAACTCGTTGAATAATATAATATGCCACTCGTGGAATATACTAGTTTCAACTTGTTTAATAAATTTCACATCATGAACATTCGCGTAGCATCATATATTGCATATGTAACAGAAAGGACTAAGCGCGTTGGCTTGGATAGCTCATAAGGCTCACGTCTAGGGTGATCTAGAGCTGAATTCCCAATCCAGCGGTGTTACACACACACACACACACACACACACACACAGCTTTTTGAAGTGATGGTATAAAGCAATGTCATATTTTTGTTTTTGTTGGTTTTAACGTCACTTTAAACACATTATTGGCTATATAATAACGAGGAAATGAGTGCGAAGTGCCTTCCCAAGTACATACCGAGGCAGCCAACCAGGACTGTCCTGCAATTGATATTCCAATGCTTTTGGTATATCAAGTTGTGATTTGCCCAAGGTGTATGAATACGCATAAAATTAAGGTTTAAATAGTAAACCATTGCGTTAACACTCTCTTGACCAATGATAAGTTGCCAGCTAAAAGCCATTAATAAAATAGGAAAATAACGAGAATAAATATCTACAGTCACCGATTAATTTACATTTTCTAAATGAATAAAACAACTTAGACAATTTCATTAAATTCCTCTGTGTTTCCTCTCTCTCTCGCTCTCTCTCACTGGCCATAAGTTAAGGAAAACTATACCAATATACATGGAAATATGTGGAGTGAGAGAGAACACTTAGCTTTGAACTGGATGGAAACCTTGAACTTGAACCTGCAGGGAGCAGCCTACAAGAACCGGAGTCTTAATTTGTTACTTTAAAAAATGAATAAAAAGATTATAAAATATATTATTTCAAAATGTTTAAATTCCTGAAGGCCTCTCTCTCTCTCTCTCTCTCTCTCTCTCTCTCTCTCTGTGTGTGTCTATGTCCCGTTGGCTTGTCAGTGTTACCTCAATGGATCCGGATCTCTCTCTCTCTCCCTCCCTCCCCCCCCCTCTCGCTCTCTCATCTATGGTTGCAAAAAAGACAGACAATCCGACCAACAGAGATAGAGAGATAAAGGACAAAGAAACGAATCTTAAGATCAGAAGCAATGGCAAGTAAGTCAAACATAACAATGACTCCGATCAACTGTTAATTACTTTATATGTTTGAATTACCTCATGTTTATTTGTCTAGTCCCTTGGTTTATTTCCCACGCTGCTCGACGTACATTTTCTCGCAGACACACTCGCCACGTATTTGAAGAGTCAACTCCCTCGTCAATACACAGTTTCTCGTAGCCAATATTAACTCCATAGGCAATACACAGTTTCTCGTAGCCAATATTAACTCCATAGGCAATACACAGTTTCTCGTAGCCAATATTAACTCCATAGGAAACGTATGTTTATTTCTATGTTGTATAACTAAAATATATGTATAGTATGTACCTTTCTCTTTAATATACCACTCGTTGTATAAGCGTTTCATTCAAAGACAACTCGTCAACCCTCGTTTCCTTTTAATTAAAATTTATATATTCAACTCTTGTTAAATCAACGGTACAGTGTATGTACTATACATATATTGCAAAACCGCGAACAAATGAATTCAAGGCAATTTTTTTAATGTTATAAACATCAGCAGAAAACTGATACTCCAGGATTTATTGTGCAATTTTATTTTACCGCGATACCTACTTTATTTTTAATCTAAATGATAAATATCTGTGTCAATGATCGTTCGGGATGACTGCTACGAACCCCATTATGGAAAAAAAAACCCAACAACATTCGATTCTTCAAAACGTTTGTGCAGGAAAACAAGTAGAACATTCTTGAAATATGGTCGATATTCTTGCTTTAAGCTGACACCTCCACACACCTCACATTAAAAATGTGGTCCATATTCTTGGTTTAATTTGACACCTTCACACACCTCACATTCAAAATATGGTGAGAGTTCTAGGTTTAATTTAATTCCCACACACACCTCACATTTAACACACACACACACACAAACACACACACACACACACACACACACACACACACACACACACACCCCTCACATTCAAACTATAGTCGATGTTCTTAATATATGCCTCAACCCAACTAGGAGAGAAACATACAAGGTTAGCCGTTTGAGCTCTTCCTTCGTCACAATTTGATTTGAATTTGTCTTTATATGCATTATATTTCCAAAGTACTTGCGTTTCTAAATCATATGATATTGCAGGTTGTTCTATTGCCCGTGACAACCAAAGCTTGAGTTCTGACAACTAAAATTTACATCCAACTTGTCCGAGCAAGGATTATCACATCGATTTTTCTTGAAAGTTAATTATTCGGACAAGCAGAATCTACTTTTGGACAAATGGCTTTTCACTATTCACTTGTCGGAATGGACAAGTGAGTTTCAATGTTAACATCCAGCCGCGCTTAAAGATATTTAGAGAAGCAGAAATACATTGAAGAAAGTTTCATTCCACTTGTTAACTATACTTTTAGATATGTAAGCAGTGCTGATATATATCTCCTTGTTCAAGCATTAAAATGAGTTTTCAATTTGCAGGAGTCTGAGCAGAACAGGAAGAAGACTCATTTTGACCTTGCTGCCCAGGATGCAGATTCTGATACAGAATCTTATTCCAGAAAATGAACGGAAACAAATAGTCATAGTAGAAAATATGCTGTTTTTCATTCTTTATTTTTCTTTATCATACCAACTTATCTGGTCTTAAATACAAAGGTCTATACCTTCGGCCTGTAAAGCCTGCAAAGCTTGAACAAAAATTGTATTGACAAAATGATATTTTACAAGTAATTTCCTTTGCTTATGTAGGGTACTCGAACAGGTTTTCATGCCTTATAATAGTAAACAACGTTTGCATGCAAACCATATTAAAATAATTGCATAAAAACTGCTTGATATTAGCAAACAAGTTCAAAAGGCATGTTCTTCTTCATAATTAGATGATCTGAAAATTGTATTCAATCTAGTGAATTTCATTTTTTTTTACTCCCACTGCTTCTATTATGAAAATCAAATGTCATCCTGTTCACCCAGCTGTATATAAGCCATCCACCCAGTTGACCTAAGACATAGTGTGATATTAAAGGATATAATGACGCTGTTTTAAATTGTATTTGTTTTCGAACTTTTGTATTTGGTATAGGTGAGGGTATACATAGTTTGCTAAGTTATATTTTTAATGTTTAATTTGAGATTTTGACTTTTTTGCCAGTAGTGGAGCATATGTTTCACAAACACAAAGTAGCTTTCATTCTTCACTGTTTTCAATAGTTTTTAAACGTTTTTATAAGGATGTAGTAATGTTATATCATGACGTTAAACAACAATATTGTAGCAAAATTCCAGCAAATTCACCAAATCATGTTGCAAAAACGTAATGTAACAACGTTGCCATTACAGCAAACATCATTGCTGTAATGTGGTTACAACGTTGAATTGTTAATAGTGTCCGTAATCATTATGACTTAGAGGATGTCAAAATGCTTTCACTACTCTCACCTTTCCTTGCGGGGTTTTCTCCAGAAAAAGAAAACTTTCCTTGAAGCTATGATGAGAACTAAACCTTCATGACAATTGGGCGGAAAGTATGCAAACCATTTCATGATAACAGTGCAACATTTTACCATTAAAATCCAACTAGATTGTCCGTTTGGGTTGTCAAGTTTCGATCTGGAAAAACACGCATAATTTCAAATGTTCCTATATATAACTTCGAATGACCTGACGGGATTGAATACCGATTGATTTATTGGTTCGTAGGTATTTTTCCATATCTACATGTCTCGCACTAGGAAATCTTTAGTGACAATACGGAGATAAATTATGTTAATAATTTTTGAGCACACTTCTGGAAATGTACCTTCACGATGTCTGAAAAACACATGTTATTTAGAGAAATCGTACATGCCATGGAGATGATAAAATCTTTGATCTTGCTTTTGAGCTTAATAGCTTGTCTAAACCAATCACAAGGCACCTCATATTTGAACAGTTACTTTCGGTTGGCTTAGGTTACGAAGAAACAAACATACTCAGCTCGGATTGTAAATATTTGTTATTTGGAAATTACTATAGCAACATACAAATTAACGTATGTCTCAGAACACTTGGTCATATTATTAAGTACACTTAATACGATTTTATACAGGAACAATTTTCTTAGTTGAGTAAATACTCAAGTGAAAAGCGTTAGGCAATCGAGTCCACAATTGGTCCCATGATAGTAACATTTATCTGTCCAACGAGCACTATATGTACGAGTTGGAAAAAATAAATTGGAGGTAAAATATGGATAAATTTTTCATTCTTTTATAGAACAATATTCATAAATTAAAAATTCACTTATCCGTTAAACTTTACTTTTACCGAATGCTTGAAATATACTGCTAAAATTAATGAAGATCTGGATTCCCCCCCATTACCGACTGCTTTACCTCCTTTGACCTAGGGAAGGTCAAACTACTCAGCAGGTGGAGCTCTCGCTTCTCTCAAAATGCCAGTCTCGTTCAACCAGGTCAGTCGAGTGCTCAGTGAAATCTTTGCCCCATACAAGGGTCCAGAAAACGTCTATGCCAAAATTATAGCACTCAAAGCCAGGCTAACACAATATGATCAAGTCGCCGATTTGTTGACAGGTTAGTCAGCGTTCTCAAACAAAACAAAACAAAAACACCTACTTAAATCTTACAAATGCCAAATGTTCATGCATTTGTTAATGTTTTGGACCGATTACATGAAACTGTAGCACTAACTCACTTATTACATGAAACATTGCCCACTGTTGCACTAATACTTTCTATCACCTCTAAAGTACAGTATAAATGCGTTTACATTATTCGCTCATGCACAAATAGCGCTAATGGACTTTACGGTATAAATGGTAAATTTTTTTTAGACATTAAAGAAAGAAGGAAAAAGGGAATGAGTAACACCTGATTGAACGAGATTACACGGCCCCCCCACATAGTGATATCTGCGACTTTCTTGCAGAAACCCTTACTCTTATTTTAGCCTGATTTTATAAGGGACTTGAGCAAAGTCACGTAAAACACAGAGGTTTTAAGCCTTGAGCAATCAATTTTATCACTGAGTCATATCTAAGTTTGGTATATTTACCTTGAATTCGAGTTTCGTGCTCAGAGAATTTCGAGAATAAGGCTATAAGGCGAACCCATAAGCAGCTCTGGGACAGTAGGGGTCACTTAGGGCTTACTATGAAAAGGAGATGAATTAGTTGTTTTTGTTTTAAACATATTGTATTGTCATTTTATTAAAAAATATTGGATTGGACACGAGTTGTCTAACTCATCTAGTTCATTTCCCAAAACACACAAAAATGTTCCAAAGATGACATTTATATTACAAAGATTCAAATATCTCTGAAAAACCAGGTCAAAACTTTCATATATTATAAAACATGCAACATTTCAAAGAAAAACAGAAGAAACATATACGTATATAGTTAAGTAAATAAGCAATTAGTGAGCATGAGATAGAGGGAGAAACGACATTGCACTGGTTAGTCACTGTTGTCCATTCGTTTATGTTATAGATCTATTACTTAGAATATAATTGTAAGTATTAAAAGCGTCTAGTTTCGTGGATATATTTCTGAGTATTAAAGAATATTACAGAGTTTGTTTCTTTACTTAGTTCGACGTTATCTTTCAACAATAAATCTAGACTTACACAATGAGTGTGTTGAAAGATAGAGCGAAAGAGCTGGGATCTTTGGGTATTAAATAAGGGGCAATAGAGAAAATAGTGTTCAACATCTTCATTGTCATAATGCACTCATGGGAGAGTTAACTAAATTCACTTTGTAAAGATCGGATTTGAGGGGGCACCGTGCTTGACTAAGTTTAGTATGTAATATATTAGGGTGACGTATGCCAATAGCATAATACGGTGGTGGCCCGTTAGTTGAATTAGATAAACATTTTTGGAAGATAGAAATATTGGGAGAATTTCAGATATCATCAGGGAGAGAGTTCCAAAGACCAATCGTAGATTGGGAAAAAGGACGTAAGAGAAATCTGAAGTCTGGTAGGGATTGGTGTGATGCTTTGATAGTTATGTAGTTATTTAGTTTTCTTAGTTGTGCAAGAGTTTATCAACCAGTTTCCACATCAAGAGACTCTGTAGAACAATAAATGTGTAGACCTGTCACGACTCGTGCAGCTTCCATCTGATTTTTGTCTAATCTTCCAAATCTTTAAAAGAGCTATTATCCCAGACTTCAGAAGCATATTCTGATATTGGACGTATGCACAGTGTATATCATTTAGCGAAAGTTGCTCTGTGAAAAACGTTTTTAGTCGCGCACAATATAGATGCATCCTATGTATCTATAACTTTTTACAGGAAGTTAATTCATATTATCGAAGAAGAACTTCAGAAAAGAAAAGTCAGTGTGCCTGTTTGTAACTAATAAAATGTCTATTTTCGAAGTATTAAAATTAACAAGCCAGTCGATTGCCCACGCATTATGTTTTTCAAGATCAATGTTTATAATCCTTTGTTCTTGCAAATGATCTGTAGAAGAAGTTCAAAGAGAAGTATCGTCAGCAAATAGCATCGCAAGCGAGTTCAAGTTGTCTGCTATATCGTTGATCATTGATATAAATAAGAAATAGTAAAGGGCCTAGCACGGAACCTTGGGGAACCCTAGAAGTTAGCTGACATTTTGTTGATACTGAAGTTTGATAGAACACTCTCTATCAGCGGATTGTTAAGTAGCTTTCAAGCCATGCTATAAGTTTACCGGTAATTCCATCTTTTTTATAAGTTTATCAACTAACCCTTTAATCCATATTTTATCAATACTTTACTGACATCAAGGAACTATTTATACCTGTTTGTAATTACAATAATGTAATAGATCCTCCTGATAGATCAGTTCGAAATAATTACAATGTGTAGTTTCTGCTATGCTCATTTGATGTCATATGTCCGAAATGCACGGTGTAATGACCAAGAATGGCACATATACGTTAAATAATATTTGCAAAGGCACAGACATTTCTTTAGCTATATTTTTTAACAGTTTATGACAAATTTGATTGGGTCCAGTGGCTTTCTTTAGGTGAAGACTAGTTATTACATGTATAATTTCTTGTTTATATATAATGATGTCGGAAATAATAGTTTAATTTCTAACTTCAAAATGCGGTAACTTTTTATCATTATTTTTTTAAACGTGTAAAAGAGCAAAAATAAGAATTCAGA
Source organism: Margaritifera margaritifera (assembly GCA_029931535.1). Lineage (NCBI taxonomy): Eukaryota > Metazoa > Mollusca > Bivalvia > Unionida > Margaritiferidae > Margaritifera > Margaritifera margaritifera. Next base: position 900,191 of record JAQPZY010001588.1, read on the forward strand.
AGCACACACTTTTCCTGATCACTTGTTGCGAAGTTACATGATCGGTCTGTAAGTCTAAGTAGAGGTAATAGGTTCAGTGTCTTTGTAGAATGTACATCTTGTCTCATCCTATTCCCATAAAGTGGAGTATTTGAAGATTTCAGGGAAGCACAATTTTCATCAAGTTTTAAAACAAACGTTTCCTTAGCTGCTTTTTTCAAATTGTTAACTCTTTTTCTCTGAGAATCATGGGATCCAGGAGCGAGCTTCTGGTCTGTGATATTCGAGTTGGTTCAGTAATTATGTTATACAGGTTTGTTAATGGTTGATACATCAGACACAACAGATGGTAACGCATTTTGGAAATGTACATTCCAATTAACAAGAAGAATACCATGGAGTGTTTGATCTAATGCTGCTCTAAGAGTTCCGGGCGATATATAGTACAATAAACTAGGATACACCCATTAGAATTTGATCTATCAAACCGATAGGGCTCACTATATCCGTCGATTCGGATACTCTGTGTAGTTACATTGAGATCTAGGTGAGTTTCCGAGAAACAAAGTATGTTCATACCCTCTGCTATGTTGACGATTTGACTGAATTTATTCAGAGGAAAAATAGAAGTTCATTCAATATCCTTTTGGCATAATATCAACTATACAAAAACAACTAAAAAGAAATAAATATTCACGAAATAACTCAAGACCGTGCTCTTGTATACTAATCTTGATCGACACATGTTGGACAGAAGAGAAACAAATTCGTACCAATATCTATCCAAATGGATTTCATATAAAATTCTAATTCTTTTCGTTAATGGAAGTGAGTACAATCTGTTATCAAATATATCCATCAATGCCCTGTAAATTATTAAATCATTACCCAGGATCAATGGGAACAAACTGTGTAATTAAGGGCTTCGAGAGTACAACAAAATACTTTCTATGAAGAGAAATGAGCATAGTGACTGTAAGAGTTTTACAATGTATGCAAGAAAGGGTAAGTATGGTGATAAAAGAAGGAAGTAAAGGAAAGAAGAGCATGATGTGCATGTGTGTTTTATACATCGTGTAGTTCAATATAGCATTAGATCTAACCAACAATGGATAGTACATTCAAATGATTTGATGCTTGTACTCAAACTGGTTTACTATAACAAGCATTTTTCGTTGTGCCACAAATTTGATTCTCTCTGTTTTATTCCCCTCAGAGTTGTTTGAAATATGCACAGTTAACATATAAATGGGTAGGTACTGTAAGAGTAAATTTCGGCCCTTAATCAGATCCAGATGAAATTTATATAGATAAAAGACGCCCCTCTCTCTTCTTTAAATATGTATTCCATTTGAAGAAGAAGGACAGCGTTTAATACACGAAAGCAACCATTTGATATCCAATGGTTGTCTGCATAGTTGGGGTAGTTATATTCGCGGACTATAGATACGTTGGCTTAAAAGCTCTTATGACGCTAATGCCAAAACATATATATATATATATATATATATATATATATATATATATATATATATATATATATATATATATCCTAAATTGTGTTTTTGCAGGCAATATGCATAATAGTCAATAATAAAACTTATTAAACTAGATTTTTGTTTTGCGACAATGTTTAAATGATGTGTATATTTCCATTAGGTTCGGTTGATCACCTCTGACACCAATTTCCGTTTTCATTTAAAACCTTTCGCTCACGTTTATGTTAGCGCTGACATGCTGTCAAAATCTTGCCAGAATTGCCCCAGAAAAGACAATTTATGTATTTCTTGATAATTTTCTCCACAAAACTGCAGTGCATGCACTTTGTACAATAATAATAGCAAATGTTGATACTGTGTGTAGATAAGAATTAAAAATGTTCAAAACATCGGCTACCAAAGCTGTTTTGTTTATGTATTTTAGGGGGAAAAGCTTACTTTATTTTATTAATAGTTTGAAAAAAGTATTCCTTATGATGTTGAATGATCCTAAAATTTTATATATTTATATGAATTTTAAGAGAGAGAGAGAGAGAGAGAGATGTAAGGTATACACCATGCGATACATATGTTCATCTTATATAGCACGGTTTATTACTGTACCGACCGAAGATATCAGTTTTATATATTTATTGTCAAAACGATAAGTGAACAGGTACTGGTTTCTTATTTTATATCAAATGGGTCTCCAGAATGGATGGAATGAAAACATCATACAGTAAAACAGGTTAATACAAATGTATTTGTTCATGTGTGCACTGCTTCCCCTCTCCATCATTTTATAATCGACATAATTACTGTGACATAACCAATTAGAACTCAACATTATATATATATATATATATATATATATATATATATATATATATGTGTGTGTGTGTGTGTGTGTGTGTGTGTTTCCAGGGTATTTATCCCTTATGCTCCTGTGTATTCAGTGGTGAATAGAATCATGAAACGGAGCTAGATTTGGTTTATGGAGAAATTCGTGCCATATTAATGCATTTATTACCCCCGAGGTTTTAAATTTTATATTAAATTACTTGGAAATTAAGGATGGTTCATTATGAATATCCAGATATACACTATAGTAATTTCTCTTTGTAGCATGTAGTTTGTATTCCCAAACCCATGTACTTCAAATAAACAAGGTCATATGACATTGGATTTCAAATTGACATGGTAACATTTGTCTACTTGTAAGCATACAAACATAGAACTAATCCTTGAAAAGACGTACACCACTTTTTATTAATGTTAGATTAAACAATTAAACAGGGAAGTCAACAATAGTGCAGGTGTTAAAGATGTCAAAAATGTTTTGCATGTGCATCAATATGGAATCATACATAACAAGAATTTATATAAATTCACGCGTGCGTGTACACGCCCGAGCGAGTGCAGACACACAAACACACACACACACACACACACACACAGACAGAGTCCAGGGATATCGGGACTTTTTTTAAAAAAAAAAAAAGGCTGTTTATTTAAGGATAAAGAGAATTTTGTATAGGAGGCAAGACCGGCAATCAAACTGTTCGGTTGTAATTTGATTTGAAACAATGGAGCAGCTATAGTCGACCATCTCGCCTGATTTTGACATCTAAAGTTTAAAGATAAAAGAAAATATGTATATAACACTCAAGATCCAGCAACTGAACACTGCCAAAGATGCAAAGGATAGACTCCAAAAGGCTCCATCGTATGAAGTTTTTCCTGGTGTGGCCATTCCAACAGCTTCTATCTGTCGGTCTGTCTGTCTGTCTCTGTCTCTCTCACCCATACACACACATGAATGGCCACGAACAAAAGCTCTGTTCTAATCAACTTTAGGAAACAGTGGAATGATAAACAAGAATGAGCTAGATAATGACAAATGTTATCAGCCAGTTGAAATAGCAGTATTTAAAAACAAATTGCTTTCAGTGCTATTGTTAAGCTACTTCAAATCTTTGGATAGATAACGGTTTCCGTTATTCATCAAACATCTGTGACACAAGAAAGATAGAGAGAAATAAAGAAATAGTGCAAGAGGAACAAGCATAAATCACTGAAGGAAAAACATAAAAGAAAACTTATTTATATAAATTAAAAACCGAAAGCATCGCTCAAGGTGACACTCGAACTACTGATTTAATATTTATATACATGTATTCAGTATGCGTATATAAACGTATACATATCTATTTACATGTATATGTATGCAGTCAGATTTATAATAAAAAAAGCTACATGAACAATACCTGTGTAGATTATTAGGAAAAACATATCCAAACTTCAACGACAAAAAATAAAGTTTCATGCACTAAACCAAACATGTCTTTACAGATGATGCATTAATTTCATGTATATACATATTGATGCATGCAGAAGGGGATGGTGGATTGTCCTGATTAAGTTAGGTCAATTTGTTTTTAATAATTATTTTGTTGTTTAAACGGCACTTTTAACACATTATTGGCTATATCATGCCGAGGAAATGGGAGCTAAGCGCCTTTCCCAAGGACACACTGAGGCATCCGATCTGAGCTGATCTGGGCCGGTATCGAACCCGCGACCCTTGGATTACGAGTCCGACGCTCTACCAACTGAGCTACTTGGACAAGGTTATTATATAAAGAGGTAATAGTGGAAGGCAGAGCATGAAAGTCTCGTGAATCAATGCCAGAACCCTAAGTAGTATCGTAACCTTTGAGAACCAGATTATACATAATAATTGATTACAATCTTTTCTAGAAAGCATGCTTTGCGCTAATGAGTACTATCACATGATTGATATGTCTTTGATTGAGGCTAAGGTTATAAGTTCCAATATGTTGACAGCACTCTAATCATAAATCAATATACCCTACATATACCCTAGTTACATACGAATTGATAATAACTTTGAAAATAAAGCACATTTTAGAGAATCTGATTCAGTTCAGGAATCGTTTAATGTTGTTTGAATATATATATATATATATATATAGATATATATATATATATATATATATATATATATATATATATATATATATATAATTCTCTATAATAGCTTCTATATACCTTGATTTCTGTAGTAGGAATCCAGATGGACTGTATACTCAGATGAGAATTAATTACTGGGTGGACATGCGGGTATGTCTGCTACGCACGAATGCATATACCACCACCTTTGTAGCATCATGTTCTGGAGATGCGTGCATGGTCGACATGGTATAGGGGTTGGTGCTTAGAGGCAAGGCGATGGGTGCGTTAACCCGCGGATCCGGGTTTGAATCTCCGTAGAGTACGAATTAAAATTCTCTAACCTGTATGATAATATATAACCTGTATGATAATATATATATAATAATAATAATAATAATAATCAGCAATTTAGTGGAATGATGGCATCAACAACGAACAGAAAATATTCAAAACCTATTATTAATTTGAATTATATTCAAAAGGTATTCAAGACTCATCGAAGACATAAAGGGTAAAGAAACAAAGCTCGTACAATTCTTAATCATGCTGTGAGAAAAGAAAGAAATATAGACAGGGTCTGATGGTCAGGTAATATTAAAGTGATTATACTTTACTTATACATTACTAGATCACTAGGTGTCAGAACAGTGGTCGTTAGTAACCCGAATTCAAAAGTCTGGTTTTAAGATCCTGTACATCTCTGTCTGACTTGATGAGGGTCGTAGCGTAATGCTCCCATTCCATATAATAGATTTTACCATCTACTGTCCGGTACCCTGCTATCTTCTTATTTTTCTTCATCTTGGCCGGTTGCTCGACCATTGAAAATCTACTATAGGTCAAATGCTCAGTTATATAGATCTTTCCGTTAAGGTTTTCCAGATGTTTCTTGTTCGCATAGACTTCAGCACGCTTTTGGTAGCTAAAACACCTCGCGATCTGCCACTCGATTTTTGGGCCTAGATAAGAGATGTGATCTGGAAATATCGGATTTAGTGAGGTTTACTCCGATCTGTCTGCAAACTTCTATTACAGCCTCGTCAGTATGCTTCTTGTACTGCCGCATAGATATTGGAATATTATTAAATCTTAAGTAGTCTCTTCGTGAATACTGCTCCAAAATCTTAGCTTCAGACTCCAAAGATTTCACGTGGTCTCTAAAGCTGCACTCTAGATTTCATCTGAGCTATCTATAATATTTTACTTCATTTTTCTCGTTCAAGGATTGCAGCAAACTCTCAAAAGACTTTTGCAATGATCGCTGGATTAGCGAAGTCAAGGCTTCAGCGAGAGATTTTGTCAACATAAGAATAAATGCATGTAGAAAAGCCGGATCAGATACTGTGGCGTACACCAGTTCAGAAATATTAAATGTAGTGATAGGTACCTTTCCATGAATGGAAGCACTATGTTCCGATCTGAAATCGCACACAGAACCCATACGTCAATGAATTCGATGAGCGGATCGCTCAGGACTCTCCTCTGACTTCCTCTTACGATCCGCCGTGTTTACTTCATACAGCGTGGAACGTGTAGAATGCGTGTACGTGAGCAACAGAATGGAACACTAACTCAAACTGGGATTTAGGCACGATCCATACACAAATTAAAGATTGCTTGTGTTGCCTAGACTCAGAAACTATCACCCATCAGGAAATCTCACCAACAAATAAAGAATCACAAAATACACATATACCTCATCACTAACAATGTTCTCAATGTCGTGGCCATTAGAGAAACTTGCATAGGAAGATGACGGAGACTACTCATTTCCATCTTTGAACAGAGTCTCTTCCTCCAAACCCAAGTAAACACGATAAGAAATAATGAGTGGATAGGAAATTTATTAGTTAAAAACCTTGGTTAATTATCAAGACGACAATTCAGCCATGTCAGATGAACTAAACTAAATAAAAGACTCCCTAAGGCGACTCAAGTTGACATGTACCAGACCCACCTTTTTAAAACTGCGAGTACATCTTTAGAATATTCCATTTTGAATAGCTTTTAAAATTTTAGTAATACAGAGAATGGGTCAGTAAACATTTTCAAAATTAAACTTTGAGGGGTCGAGGAAGGCAAATGTTTCTGTTGAGTTTATAATTCAAGTAAGCTTTTCCATGCAATTCTGTGAAAAAGAGCTCAACTAAATGCACGTAGGTAACTAAGCGAGTACATGAAAAGAGGATGCATTTGCAGCGTAAACATTTTGCAGCATAAATCAGGATTCGTATATGATATAGGCTGTACGGTTGAACCGTAAATCATATATAATAACAGTTTGTTACAGCCATCTCAGGCAGAATGGTTGCAATGCAACGTGATCACAATGATCTTTGAAAAGATGTATGGCAGTCTTAATTATACCTTCATTCAGGGATAACATCTTGGGAATACGCGCATTGTAACAAGTTCTTATATTTTTGACAAGACGATCAACAGAAAGACTGCAGAAACATTTTAGAGTCAATGTCGACAATATTTTTCCCACGTTCATTTTCAAGTTGCGATGCTGTCAAATGTTTGAAAATAATATTTGACCTTCTAACTGCACCTGTTGTCTAAATTATACATTAATAGTTTGGAACAGTCTTTCTCAAATACTTACAGATATCAACATTTTCTGCAGTAAGACAATGGTACCAATCTCCAAGCAGGAACAACTTATAATGAGAACTACTTTGTCATCTCAATTTATGAAGAATCCTGACACCTGCTAAATCAAACAATTGACGAAATTCGCAGTGTATATAGTAATCAAATCCAGCCATGACAAGAATAAAAACAAGATACATTAAAAGCATATAAATCAGTCTGCAAAACCATCTACTTGAAATAGTAAAAAAAAGTGTACTAAGTTATTTAATACATAATTACATACTGTTTTCAGGCTGTATCGTTCTCATATCCATAAAGAGAGGCGATAATATAGTTACCTTCCATAACGTTGTATCGCTACACCTATATAAATTATTTTTGCGAAGTTTACGGGTTTTGTGCTACAAGTATTTAATACACGAATCTATGTTTTTTTACCACTGTTTTATTTTGTGCAGGTATACGTATGCTAGAATTTATACAGATATGTCAGTCACCATTAGAGGAATCGATCGCATAATGTGAACTTAATGTTATTAACAGTATCTGGATGATCATTTTATCATTTATTTTAAACACGAAGTACAGTCTTTCAATCAATTAGTTTAACCATATCATATTGGATAGAAACTACTCATGTTTGGTCTTGTGATTGTAAAAATCACTAGAAGCCGCGGATAGAGTGGTAACGAGTTTAGAGAGAGAGAGAGAGTTTATTACGAGGGAGAGAGTTATTATTATTAATATTATTATTATTATTATTATTCTCTTCCATGGTAAATATATTATATTGTGCGTTAATTGTATATTTGTGGGTATCATTTTTCGTGGTTTTGTAAAACACACCTCTCCGCCCATAATAATACTTTTCTGTGGGTACTTAAAGTCGTAGATTTGCCTCTGTCAAAGTTTGCATATTTATAGGTATTTAATTTCGTGGTTTAACCTCAGTAGATACCCAAATTAAAGAATACAAAGAAACAAAAATATGCCGACAGTATTAGTACAAATCAAACACATGTCAAGATCAATGTCTTCCACCGTGATTTGGTCTGCGTGCTCAACATCAAACGGAGCAGACGCAGCCAACAACACCAAGCCAGGCGATTATTAAGGTACATCTACATATGATCTTTTACTTAAACTACTGTCCTTAAATTCGCACCATCAGTACGTTCCGACGATCATGGTGTTAAGAGTGGTAAAATTAAGATTCGATCTCCCACGAGAAAACGTCAGAGAGATACGACCTAGTTATCTGTGGTTTTGATAAAGTTGGACCAGTGTCATTCGGGTCGATTTACGTGACAACAGCTTAATTGTTCCAAAAGACAAAGTTTATTAAGTGGTTTTGTTCAAAAATCAGTGACGTGTGAGCTTTTGTACTGGGCTGAAATGTGTGTGTGTTTGTGAGTGTATATATATATATATATATATATATATATATATATATATATATATATATATATATATATATATATATATATGTACAATGTCACAAAAATTTATAACGGCGCAAATACAAAACAGTTTCCCAACGTTTCGAGCTAAACAAGCTCTTCGTCAGGGGAAGATACAATTTACATCCACAAAACAAACACTAACCACAAAAGCCAAGAAAGAAAGAAAACACTATTTAAAAAACGGTCTAAAACGGGTAAGCTACATATCTATATTATGCCGCCATCAGCTCAGCAAAATTGTGTAAATTGTGTAAAAAAAATTCAAAAAAGTGTTTATCGTGCGATTACGCAGAGGACCAAAGTGTTTTGACCTAATTCCAGGCTGGGACCAAAGGACTGACACCATTCGCAGTGCAACCCCCCCCCCCCACCAAAAAAAAAAAAATACCACAAAAAACACGCCATCATCAAAATGTGCAAAAGAAATTATAACCAGGTAAGGTGATGCATGGAGGTACTAAGGAAGTATGTCAAGAGCATGGTATAGCGGTATAATGGAACAGAGTTCAAATAATAATAATAATAATAATCATCATCATTATGATAATAGCAATAATAATAATAATAATAAGAAGAAGAAGAACAACAACAACAACAAAAATACAATTAATACAGTTAAAGAGTTACGCAATATTTACTTGGGTAAATATTATTGCAAAAATTGCTTTCGTCTGATAAACTGATGCCTGGCTGTAGTTTTGATAAGATTGCATTAGGAACGTTAGACTTTTTCATTTATACCGAACTCCCCATGAGTTTTCAAATGAAGTATCCAGTATCGTGTGCGTTCTATATCGGTCTACCCCATGTTATAATATATATATATATAGTATTTAATTGGTACTTGTGCTTCAAACAATAGTTTTAATATTTTATTGTCTTGTTGTTCTTTAAAATTTAAAATAAAATGGTATGTGCTATCAGGAAGATTCAACTTTTAACATGAAAGTTTCCTTCATGTAATTAGAAGTATAAATGCTTGCATTTACCTGTGCTTTATGTAGATTATTCATTCAGATAGATTACAACTATGGTTAAATCTTAAATCACAGAATCTGCAAAGTGTTCAAGCGAGTATTTGGCAAGAAGGCTAACAGTTAAAAGTAGTAATTTAAGTTCTTTATTCATAGCCAACGTAATTTTTTTAAAATATTTAAACAAAACCTCCATAACTTCACCATGCTTTTAAGCGCCACTAACACACGACCAAGGTGAACTTCGAAGCGATATAAATTTATAATGTTTTTGGAAGTTCTAAAAGCATACAATTATTATTCATTTTCTATGTCATCATGAATAAAATCACAGCGTATTTCTTTTCTAGGCAATTTCCACCATCAAAACATTCGTAATAAGAAGAAGCCCACCCCTCCCCCATACAGACACATGAATGGTAATAAGAATTGGACCCAAGTGTTCCTAAGCAAAACTAACGCCCGACCAAAGTAGGCTTCGTAATGCGATTAACGTATTTAATTATATAGATCAGTAAAAGCGTGTTCCATACATCATAATTGATCCGTGATTGTGCTCTGCACGCTTTAAAGAAACAGGCTCTCGTACTTTTCAATTTGCAAATTAGTAGATCTAGCCATGCTCAAACTGTAAATCAATAGCATGATAAGCCAGTCTACATGACGATTCATTATAGTTTATTGCATCAGACATTTCGATCAATAGGCCGCCATTTGCATTATTATGTGTCAAATGAAAATATTTTTTCAGGACTATAAAGGTATATTTAAATTTAAATTTGTGAGCACAACAAAATTTTAGTTATTTATCATTCATTTGTTTATAAAGTAGTTTTGATAACTTCAACGCTAGAAAGTGAGAAATTTAGCATTAACATTAGTCGTATCAGTGTTTTTTTTTTTTTTTTTTTTTTGCAAAAGACGCTCTAAGACATAAATATTAAAGTATCAGTAACAAGAGACCTACCTGCTGGTCTGTTATTGCAAGATAATTTGTCAAATGTAAATATTCACTGTATACCTTTATTCGGTTTAATTGAATCCAAATTATATCTTGGGAATCAATTCGTAAATTCTTCTGTCGTAAAAAGGTATCCAGTTGACTGGAAAAATTATTAACTTTTAACTCAGGAAGTTCGATTTCTGGAGCAAAACGAAAAAATGAATTCGTTATATTTATGTCATGCATGTACATTCATGAAATACACAACTTAAAATCCAAACATGATTTCTAGTTGCGTCCTATGTAACAGTACCAATAAACAGAGATAAAATACACAACTTAAAATCCTTAAATGATTCTGACTTGCCCCTTCGCAGCAGGCAGTACACATAAACATATTTTACTTGACATCCTACCATTCGTGGATAAAGTAAGTAGTGAAATATACATTATATGTCTGCTTATATTAACTAGTTTATGAAAAATCAGCTACAAATCAACTACAATGGTAAGAAGTCACGAATGGTAAAATAGGCAAGGCTATACAAATGTAGATGGTCGTCAAGCTAACATAGATTAAAATCATACGCTAGAATTATATTCATTGATCAGAAAATACAATCCTATTTAAATTTTGTTGTACTTACAAATTTGAATGTATAAATACTTCAATAGTTCCGAAACAATCCTTTACACATGGCTGTTGCATCAAGCAAATGCAAATGGCGGTATGTTGATCGAAGTTTCTGATGTGTGACAAAATTGTATGGATCATGAATATACTAAATATTTTAATCTCCTTGCCAAGCCCACGTAAGTCGAGCGCTTGAAATCACTTTAATCTAATTTTTCTTTTCCTGCGAAAATGTCCAAATGTGTAAAGGATACATCTACGTCATTGGAATTTGGTGGTGAAGTAGAGAGGCTCTAATTAAGAACATTTTCATAGTTCTATGGTTCCAGCTTTATTCTAATTAAAGTTATAGACTGTCAAAGTTTGCTACTCTCAGCTTGAGCTTGAGTTTCCTGCAAAACAATCCCTTATACTTGACTGTTGCATCAAGCAAATGCAAAAGGCGGTATGTTGATCCAAATGTCTCATGTGTGTGACAAAATTGTATGGATCATGTATCAACTAAATATTTTAATCTCCATGTCAAGCCCACGTACGTCGAGAATGTGGTACCTGTTTTCCTGGGCAAACTTTTTGAAGAGTCGATGTTTTTTTATTTTTCTATATTTACATTATAAAGGGTTCGCCGCACATTAATTGCGGGAATGGCAGTTTTCTGCTGACGTTTCTGCTATTGATGTCTACTTAGTAACATAAAAAGTTGCCGTGATTTCATTTGTTCGTGGTTTGGCAATATATGTATAGTACATACACTGTATTTTTTATTCAAGAAGAGGTAAACAGGAGGTAATTCAAAACATTATTTTTTTCTTCTTCTTACAATTGATCGAAGAGTCATTAGTATGATTGATTTACTTTGCCATTGCTACTGATCATAAGATTCGTTTCTTTATCCTTGATCTCTATGCCTCTATGTTGATCGGTTTAATTGTCAGTTTTGCTACCACAGATCCAGGCAGATAGATTTATTGATTGAGTGATTGATATATCTATTTCCTCAGTGTTTTGGGAAGAGTAAAATCAATAATATAAAAAAAGGTAAAAATAAAAAGAAGCAGTGATCATAGGAGAGAAATACCATATATTTACAAAGAATCATACAGAAATAAATGCATATATAGTGAACGTGCACCATGAAAACAAAGGAAAAAAAACGATATAACGTCAGGTCGTAATTCGTTTTGAACATTTTTTTCTCTCATGATAAAAAAGGGTTACTATTTAAGCGAACACAACTGACACTAATGCAAAGTGGCTTTGAAGATTTTCTGCTACAGCGAAATAGAAATACAATTTCAGATTTTTTAAAAAATGATTAGCATTAGTAAACCTTAAAGGTTAGCAGCACACAAGCTAGTGACAGTATATCTCATTAGTATTAGAGGTAAACACAATATACTTTTTCCAAAAATCTTTATCAAATGCAGTCATTGCTTCGTTTATATAAAGTACTGGGGCATTGCGATGATGTAGATACTACCAACGATGAACCAGGTCGAATAAATGATGTTAATAAACTAAAGTATAGGGTTACTGAAAACTTTTTAACTAGGAATACGTTCTTTATCAGCATCGATACAGTCAAACATATGGGGTATATTTTTTTAACATAGAATACATTGACATTTAGACAGTAAAATCATCATACCAGCAGCTTCTATTAAGTCAGTTTAAACAAAATAAAATATATAGTGGATGACTATGCAAGCGATAAAAGTGCAAAAATAACTTACTATTTGTTTAACGCGTGTACGCGTATGTATCATTGTTGAAATTAGGGAATACCCCCAACCACAATAACGTACATCTTTCACTCCTGAAAGTAAATTTTCAATATATATTTTTAATGAAATGATATTGGCCTGTACAGAACATGAATGCTTTTCAGAGAGATGATGATGATGATGATGATGATGATGATGATGATGATGATGATGAAGTTCATGATCATGGTGATGATAACGATGAGAGAGAGAGAGAGAGAGAGAGAGAGAGAGAGAGAGAGAGAGAGAGAGGCTACACTCTCGATGAATAGCCAAGCCTAGACTTACTTTTTGAAATAAATATTCAGGCTAGACTTCCAAATTTCGACTTATCCAGTTAAGGATTCACTTCTACCCTTTATCGGTGTTTATCAACCTTGACCTTCATTCCCAAAACACGTACAGCAATTCTCTATGAATCACAACAAATTTTCTGCTAATTTTTTCTTTAATTTCTCGATAAACAAGGACATATTTTTTAACAGGGGGAGCTTCCACACTGTAAGAGGGAGAATCAGCTAAAATCCTTAAATATAAAGTCTAAAAAATTATTTAAATAGAAATTGGAACTGAGCAGAATATGCACTTTTCTAAATTTTTTCTTCGAAGCACAATTTGTTACAAAACTAGAAAATTATGATATGTCTAATCGCGAGACGTAGCCCACCGATTTTCGGTACCGCTTTAAAATTCGACTCACCATGACCTTACCAGCTGTTTTAAAAATGTTTAACTGTATGGCTACTTGCTAAAATGTTCTTTGGAGGAAAATAATGCGGCGTAATGTAGAATGTTACGACTTCAACTTCTCTCTCTCTCTCTCTCTCTCTTTCGCACTCCCTCTTTTTCTCTCTCCATAATATTTAAAATTCTGATCGAAAGATCGAACTTGTCGCTTGATATTTTCAAAGTCTTTATGTTGAGTTAAGTATCATCGTTCACAGCATTTTGTTGTTGCTGTTATTAATGTTTTTACACTGTACATGGAAGCTGCCATTTCCGATTCACTGCCCTAGAAGTTGATGTAAACAATTTATTTTGCCCATGATTTTCTACGAATGGTCCGAAAAGTAGTGCCAATAGTTACCAGTTCAAATACATCAAGTCTGTATCTATCTATCTATCTATCTCGGTCATAGGATATGCCAAATATCATTATATCAAATTGTGTTTGATTTGTTTATAATTTCAACTGTCAAATAAACACCTTACCGAAGTAAAATTCAAAGGTCACTTGGTCGAGTGTACAGACCGTTTCTTTTAATCAATAAAGGTGTCACCGACTGAACTTCATTCGAAGGTGACTGGGTCTAGTTTACAAACTGTTTTTTTTCTTCGGACAATCAATAGAGGTGTCGCCGACTAAGCTTGTTGCAGCTTAACTGCATGAAGGCTATATTGCTCAGTTAGATGGTTTAATAGGAAGAAATAATTGTAACTTAATCCTTTAGTGAAAAATAATGCAATAAATTTTAAAGACTGACTTCTCAGTAAAGGCGTGTGTTTGTTATTCTAAAGGGTTTAATTTATTTGTTTTTAATTGTTATGCTTACATGTGCCTAGATGTGACAATGATAAGCACAAGTCCTAGTTTTACTGCTTGAAAGAGCACTACTCACCATATCAGAGAGTAAGCATAATAATGATGAAAACTATAACCCTTAGACAGTGCTTGCAGACAAGAGATTTGCCGTACATTACCCTGAAGCAATATGTTGATGGAATTTTGACATGGCTGGAAGCTAAGTACCTTGGAGATACACCCCATTTTGAGTTTCTCTGCAATGAGTTTCTTACAACCACGTCCAACAGAGGTCACTTCAAAGGGATAGAACTGAAGTGTTCGTCACGTGACAATAACTTCTAGCCAAAGCAACAGTGTTTACTATTTATTCATGCAAGCGTACGTGATAGATTCCCGAAGCATGCGAGTTTTAATGCATTCGCTGTGTTGAGCCTGACACTTTTTCTAAAAATGTTAGTGACATGCCACAGTTTGGAAGTTATCACATGGGTACTTTGACCACTCATTACGGTTAAACAATAGAGAACAGTGACAGTCATCAGTGCCGACGAATTAATGAGTTGGGAATTCTAAAGTACATTGTGTACAACAATTACATAGGACTGTCAGCAGCTGAATTACTGACAAAACTAGTTTCAATGAAAGGACAGTACCCATCAGAATTTGATCAAAACAAAGCTGTGACACTCTTGACGAATTTATGAGAATACATCTTGTTGGTGTTGATTTAAAAGACTTTGATATGATGCCAGCAGTCAGGAAGTGGAAGGAAAAATCCAAACAGACATCTGGATCAACAAAGCAAAGATAATGGGTTCACCAAACTGATGATCTTTAAGTGAGTGGATTTACCATTGTGCAAATTGTGCAAATGTGGCAAAGTTATTATCGGTTGACAGGAATACTGTGTAAATACGTTTTGTTTAAAAAGAAAACAACCACCACCAACAACAACAATATTTGTGGGGAAATCAGTAGCAAATCATAGAGATAAACTTATGGTTTGCTACTATCTTCTGATAAGATCTTTGGAGGGGTGAAAACAGTTTTGTTTATGAATATATATTACAGACAGCAGATTTATGTGTGTCTATGAACTCTGTCAAAATGTCTGGTTCCATCCGGAAAAATGTAAGGATCTCTCTTTCTCATATATATATATATATATATATATATATATATATATATATATATATATATATATATATATATATATATATATATAATATATATATATATATCAGCCTAGGTTATGTTTTATATTCTGAAAAAGTTGAATTTGAAAATAATGACTGGACCTTCAACTGCAAGTGTCCTTTTCAAACCTATTCGCTCTGTCTTGCTAAGAAAAAGTTAAGAGGATGAATTGGATAAACATTTAATTTCTCTTTAGCTTTTAATGCTGCTTTCTACTGAACCCAGAGAAAAATTATTATGGATTTATTGGGGGATTAAAATAGGATACAATAACAGCTAATTAGCCAAATTAGTGTTGTGTTACCCCGAAGAGATAACATTAATGATACCTATTTAATGACCGTGTTTTATTGATACCTAGTGGCAGCATTAAAGCATAACTAAGAAGTATTGGTTGCATTTCTTCCAGTGTGTTTTGATCGAGAGTACAATGTCTCTTACAAGGCAGCGCTTAATTAGAGTGTCGTGTGATGCCGTAGATAACACAGAATAATTCACTTGCCATACTCACGCAAAAGTGAAGCTTCTTTGATATTCTTGAGTTAGTTAGAATACATGTCTACAAGTACATACAGATTTAATTAGCAAAGACCAATATTACACTCAGTTTTGGCATATTTTTGCATTTTAAAAAACTTATGACAATTGAAGAAAGAAAATCACAAGTTTTGACAATATCTATGCTTAGTGTGTTGTTTATGAAGATGCCCCTAAAAGTTTTAAATTGGTAATTCTAACCTTTCAATAAGTATACTTGGAGAATATGTATATCACTTATATGCATTTAAGGTGAAATATGAGGAAGTATTGAGATCTATAGGCCATGTAAAAAAAAAGTAAAATTGCAGATATAATAACTGCCTTATTATTGGTGTACACACTTTGGAATTAACAAAGTATTATAAACTAATTTGTCTGTTAATTTCCTTTTCTAAAAAGATGTTTAAACTGCTGAGAATGGCGAATTTTAGCAATACCAGAAGGGTGAAGAAAGCACACGAGACAGTCAATCAAATTATGTCTTCTTATGTTAGTCTCTAACTTTGACATGACATATAGAAAATCTGCATAGGATATGTTTCATTTTGTGGAAATAGTTGCATTTGGATGAAACGACTGAAATATTTAGTGTAAGTTACCTATCCGGAACCAAACGAATCACATTTATTCGCTCTATCATTCTACGTGAAATCCAAGAGCCTGAATTCAATACCATTTATTCTCTGTTTAGCCTTTAATGTTGCTTTCTATTGAAAACAAGTAAAATTCTTCACTGTGAGCAGATGTCCATAAAAACTGAGACAAAAATTATTGATGAATTTCTTAGGGACTACAATAAGATGCAATAACAGCCCATTGGTCCATTTAGTGTAGTGATACCTTAAAGAGGTTGAAGATATACATATATATATATATATATATATATATATATATATATATATATTTCTATCCCGATAAGCAGCCCATTTTTATTAAATATTTACCAATCAGTTTATTTGTAAGTTATTAGCCATGCATTTATCTATCCTGTATGTATGCATTAAACTGCGACCATTATAAATTCGTGTCACTTATTAAGTTTATGGAAAGTGAAATATTTTTCCGTCTAGTTGAAGCTTTCATGCAAAATTAAGATCATATTTCTATTCATGGTGAGATTGCAGATAAATAATTTTTCATTTAAAAACATTACAACCATTTTGACTAACTATTTTTAATCTAAATAATACCCTGTAAAGGAAATGGAATGACTTGTCTCTTAAGTATAGAGTCCAATAACTGTATCTCATGTCTTTAGAAATTTTTGATAACACATAATGATATCCTGGTATTGTAGAAAATTAATTCTACACTGATTGATTCTCATGAATTCATCACAACTGACAAACTTATAACTATATACAAAGTCCCAAACAACCTAATTCCAGGATCATACATCTGCTTAAATAAAGAAGACACTTTTATATCCAACCTGTACATTAGCACTGAACCGCACTGGCTCAGCCTCGAATCTTTGCCATGAGTTGGTTTTGCTTTTCTCAAATACGGTGCACCAAGTTTCCAAAGTTAAAAATAAAAATATTATGTAATTAGAATTATAAAGCTCAGTAGGTGGTACCTAGAGTAAGTCTACGTATCCTTGGTGTTTTTAGAGACAGATGTTTAACGTCAAAAGTTTTAACGCACCTTTTCCTTAATTTTGCAAGCAAAATGTTATTATTATATTATTATCAATTGCATTTCAAATTAATTTTTAAAAAAATATCGAGCTTGTCTATTATTACTTTAGGTAAATTTGGTAAGTATGAAATCAGATGGTTCAAAATATTGCGAGACTTCTAAGAATTGAAATTTTCAAAAGGTATCAACATTCTTTTGGACCACGGACTCAACAAATTCTTTATATTAGCGTTTTATCTTTGTGATTAATAAAAGACATTATCATTCTCGAAGAAATAATGCTTCAAGAAACACAATTTATGCATTAACAGTAAATATAAACATTCATTAAGAAGGAAAAGAACACGTGGTAACTGTTACACTGTGGCAGACAATTAGCAACGTCACGTAACAATGTAATTAGGTAATGGAAAAAATCTTTAATCATTTGATAAATATAAACTTAAAATCGTGTTAATTTGACGAGATATTTACGAACGTCGTTGAATAATGCAATATGCCACTTGTGGAATATAATATTTTCAACTTGTTCCATACATTTCATATCATGAACATTGGTGTAGGATCATATATTACATATGTAGCAGATACGGCTAGGCACGACGGCTGGGATAGCTCATATGACTCACGTCTAGAGCTAGGGAGGTCTAGATCTCAAGCCCCATTCCAGCCGTGTCACACACACACACACACACACACACACACACACACACACACACACACACACACACACACACACACACACAGAGCTAGCCTTTGGAATTGTTGGTGTAAGCAATTGGATATTCCCATGCTGTGTGTATATCCAATTGTGATTTTGCCATAGGTGTATGAATACGCATATAATTATGATTTCGACAGTAAACCATTGCTTCAATACTCTCTTGACCAATGACGAATTATCAGTTATCAGCCATTAATAAAATAGGAACATAACGAGAATAAATATATACATTCACGGTTTAATTCACATTTTCGGAATAAATAAAACAACTTTGACAATTTAATCAAAATTCTCTCTGCTTTGCTCTCTCTCTCTCTCTCTCTCTCTCTCTCTCTCTCTCTCTCTCTGGCCATAAGTCGAGGAAAAGTATGCAAATATATATGGATATCTATGGTGTGAGAGAGAAAAAAACTAATTTTCATCTGGATGAAAATAGTAAACTTGAACTTACAGCAAGCAGCCCACAAGAGTCTTTATAATGATATGTGTATACTTTCATATGGATTTTTTACATGGATGCACCATACCAATGATATCAAATTGCAAAAGCCTGACGAGATGAGAACCATACTACAAATTCTTTGGCTCGGTGGCACACACACATACTGTAATCTATTTGATGCTTTGTTTTGTTTGTTATATTTTTAAAAAAGGGATAGCAAGATTGGAAAACATATAATTTCAAAATGATCAAATGCCTGAAGGCCTCTGTGTGTGTGTCTGTGTGTCTGTGTGTTTGGGATGAGTGGGTGTGTTGGTCAGTTGGCTTGTCATTTTAACCTCAATGGATCAGTCTCTCTCTCTCTCTCTCTCTCTCTCTCTCTCTCTCTCTCTCTCTCTCTCTCTCTCTCTCTCTCTCATCAATCGTGGCAAAACTGATAGACAAACCGATCAACATAGATATGGAAAAGAATAAAAGAAATTAATCTTTGAATTACCTCCTATTTATTCAAAATAATTATTACAAAATAAACAACACCAACACATAAAAACTGTGACCTGTTCCGCTTTATTGCTTCATCAGACTGAATTTAAAATATTGTTTACTTCATTAAATCCCTTTGGTTTCTAAGAGATTAACGTATAAATAAAATGACATAAAGAAAGTTGCATCATAGCTTCAATCGTTCTACGACGTTCTAGCTTCAGTCTTAAATGCATAAATATCATGGAAAATGACATATTAAAAGATACATAAAAATGGATCATTAAGATACGTATATCTCTATTGAAAAACACATATGTGAAGAAATGGAGATACACAGTTTTATTTCCCTTAAAATATGTATCATTTATTAAATATTATGAATTGATAAATTATTGAAGATTATAAATAATCTTAGTCTTAGAACTTTTTAGATATGTCTGCCATTATCCAAACGGTGAATGCGATCTATACCTTTTTTTATGTAAAATACGTTCCATTTCTGAATTAGTGTTAAATTATGTCGCTTTGTACAATTATTATACAATATTTTCATTATTGTCATAATTCATAAACTTATAGTTAAGATAATAAAAAGTATTAAAATTTAAATACGTTAATAAAATTACAAATTAATACTTAACAAAAATAACTATAGAAAGTAATATACATTTTTAAGCTATACAATTTTTTTGTATTTATATTATTGTTTGTTTTATGTAGATAATTAATAAAATTATACAAATTCAGTTCGAGTGTCATGGGTTTAGTAAGTTTCCTTATATATAAAACACTATCGAAATAAGAAATGACCAAATATTATGAACTTATAAATGAATTTAATATAATCTTAGAATTTAGACCTTTTGGATAGATAGCATCTAGAAGGTGAATCCAATATCTTTCTTTTAACAGGCGTTCCATTTCCGAATTAACAGTATCAATTGGTTCAAATGAAAAATCTTGTAAATTATGGAAGCTGTCATTAAAGAGTGCAGCGACATGGAATGAAAAAGAGTGATCTATAAAGTTATTTATGTCAAATCTATGTTTGTTCATGCGTTTTGATACTTGCTGACGGATTTGTCCAACATATTGTATGCCACACTTTTTACAGGTATAATCAGATAAATAACATTAGATGTTGCACGGTTAGTGCCAATTCACACCCTAAATGTTTAATTGGAATTGCTGCTACCGAAATAAGTATTTTCATTAATGAAAGAAAAAGTGCGAACATCTGGGTCTGTTACATTTAGTTATTCGTCAGTTCCCCTGGTCTGTTCCTCACGCGTTTCGACGTACATTTTGTAGCGGACACACTCGGCATGGATTTGAAGAGTTAACTTCCTTCGTCAATACAAAGTTTTATGTAGTCAATCTTAACTCCACTGGAAACGTACGTATGTCTATTTGTATCTGGTATAAATAAAATATATGCATAGTATGTACCCTTTATCTTTGAAATACCACTATAAATGTTTCGTTCAAAGAAAACTTCGCAAGCCTCGTTTCCTTTTTGATGAAAATGTATACAACTCTTGTTAAATAAAAGATACAGTGTATGTACTATACATATATTGCCAAACCACGAACAAATGAAGTCAAGACAACTTTTATGTTACTAGGTAGTTGACATCAATAGCACAAACGTCAGCGAAAAACTGCCATAACTGCAATCATATATTGTACTGCGATAGCTACTAAATTTATCATATAAATGATAAATATCTGTGTCGAAGTTCGTACGGAATGACTGCCGTGAAGACTTTAGAAGAGCAGCAAATATGGGGAAAAAAACATACGACTCTTCAAAAACTTTCCGCAGGAAAACAGGTACCGTATTAAAGTCAAGTTAAAACTAAAACTAACAACATTTGGACAATTTAAAACTTTAGTTAGAATAAACTAGATTCACAAAACTATGAAAAATTTCTTAACTAGGGCCCCTCTACTAAACCACCAAATTTCAATGACATAAGTGTATCCTAAGTATAATATATAAAAGTAAGGTTAGATCGTTAGTTAGGTGCAAGATTTACACATTTGGATATTTTCGCAGAAAACGTAATTAGATAAAAGTGTTTTTAAACGCCCGACCTAGGTAGACTTTGTAAGGAGATCAACATATTTAGCTGATATGTGATCCATACAATTTTGTCACACACATCAGACACTTTGGCACTTAGCCTTTTCTATTGTTACCATTCGTGATTTTTTTACCATTGTAGTTGATTTTATTCATAGATTAGGCAATATAAACAGACATATAGTGAAATATGTCTATGTGTACTGTCTGCTGCGTAGGCGCAAGTCAAAATCATGTTCAGATTTTAAGTTGTGTTTATTTGTACCGTTACATAGGACGCAAATTAAAATCATTTAAGTTAAGTATTTCATGAATGTTTATGCGTGACATAAAATGTAATTATTTCATTTTCCTTTTCTTTCAAAAACTTCATAAGTTACAATTTAATAATTATTCCTGCCAACTGGATACCTTCTTACGGCAGAAGAATTTACGAACTGATCTCCAAAATATAATTTGGTTTCAATTAAACGGAATAAAGGCATACAATGAATATTTAACATTTGACAAATCATCTTGAAGTGATAATACAGACCGACAGGGTGGTCTATCACAACTGATAACTTCATATTTATATCTTACAATGAACGGGATACAACTCTGTGGCATAAAGCAACAATTCACTTTGAGAAGTATTTCTTCAAATTCATGAATAATTCTGTGTTCGGTAAAAGATGGAAACCTACGCAAGAGAAAATATGTGCGGAAGAAAAGAAAAATTTCAAATATCAAAAGTATCTATTACTTGCAAGGAGAGCGATCCCAGAAAAAATATTTCGTGTTAGTCAGTTTAAATAAAGAAGAAAATCAAATTATTTAAAGCAATTTATGGTGATTTTACAGTGCGAGAAGTAAATTAGCGGTTTATGTATGACTTCTAATACAACAAGCTTAAAATCCAATCTGGTAATTCAATAAGATTGTTGAATGACAGATAGGTATTCATTACGCATTCATGTTGAGACAGATAACTTGTACAATGACATAAAGAATAACATTCAGTTTTTTTCACAAGTGAGTACAAAAAAGATAATATATTCGGTGTTCTATTTAACCGAAGTGCAAATCACGAAGAGATGAATCTATTAGATGCTACCATCCTCGGGTGTACACTATTACGTTGAAGAATGTTGCATTTAGTTGCTATGATCACAAACATTTTTAGTTCATAACAAGCAAACTTCTATATCTTATGTTCATTTTACCACCTTTTAATCAAACAGGTGTCCCAACCTCATTAAAAGTTGAGCGGAGGGGTCTTTTGTTTGTTTCTTTTGTTTTCATCTACAATCACATAGTTTAAAATATCAAATTGATCCATGTTTGATCCTAGGAATTCTATTTATTAAACTGGTATTTGTTTTTTAAGAACAGTATAGAATTTATCTGGCTATTCTGAATATTTTCCTGAGCGTCGGACATAAAATAAATATACATTATGTGTGCAGCTATTTTATCTTTTCTGTTTATCTACAGGCGTATGCCTCGTTGAATATTAGCTCATTTATATCATGTATCGTGCAATCTGATATCATGTGTACGTCTTAAATCAAGCCAAATGGAGCGGTAATCAGTGTACAGATTTTAGAACTCACGTTACTAAGTTTGATGTGTTTGTTGTTTGTCCAAGAATAGCTTTGTTGCTTCTATAAACTTTTGCTTTAATTTAATGAATAAAACATATTTGGTAATCATTATTTTTTCTATCGCTGCATTAAAAATAACTTTTCCGAATCAATTTCTGTCTTTCTAGACTCCTTTTAACCTCATTCAGGATGAATCAGTATGACATTTGTTAAAGTGGCATCAGCTTTCACATCTATAATTCTTTTTCTTGTGATGTAGTCGTAGAAGAAAGGAATTCGGTTCCTGTGCTTCTCCTTAACGGGTTGAGTAATTCCATCTAAAGTAATCTGGAGACAAATAGTTTCCAGCGTGTAATCCCGATTGGTAGCTTATATCACTTCAGAAGATTTTGCAGGTGTAATGGTAAACCCCAAGCCCCAAAGAAGAATGAAAGAGTGTTGTGGGCAATGATCTGTGAGTATCTGAAAGTCAAGCGGTATTTAAAACTTCTAAACTAAAACACAAACAGCTTCTGTTCCAGTGTTTTGTGCATTAGTTGCTCCTGAATTTTTTATTCATAATACCTTCCTACATTTTGTGTATTGTTTCAGACGCTGGTAAAAACACAAACCTTTAAACGACATAAAAAACCCGTAGTCATTCAACTTGTAAATATCGTCACTACCATAAGAAATGTATATATCTATCAGAAGCATTATTATCAAACTGTTTTCCACTACGTTGTTAGTATCTTCTTTTAGCTCTACGTCAAAATGAAGCTAAATATGATAGAAATACATTTACGACATTTGGCATCAACCTAGGTGTTACCGCCTGTAAACTGTGTTCAGGTTTAATACTATTTACAGTACGTGTAATACAATCATGTGTAGGATTAAGATGTTTAACACCCCGTTGTGCTTTCTCTTGTTTGTGAGGAATTATTATCTTCTCAATATACTGCCATTCTTGTGTGATAAAACTATTTATTTAGCTACATTTTAAAGATACCTGTAACCTGCATAAACACTGGCACCCATTACATTGGCAATAAATACATATTCATAAGTTACCTGCTTATCAGAAGGCTGTAAAAATCATTAAATTTAGGTCGTCTTTTTTATCTGAATCGCCATCATGATGAATGGAAGAACAGAGAGCAAAAACAACATCCAGATGATTCAACAGTTGGGTAACCACACCTTGTTCTCTCAGTCTTTTATTTAGGCAGTCGAGTGACTTTGCTCTGTTCTCCTTAAACTCAATAGTTTTCGTATGTAGTTCCTCAAGATTATTATCATGTAGTATTCGCTCATCATCAGATCCAGGATCAAATAACTTAAACAGATAAGCACTTCATGTGAATGCGAAACCGTTAGCTATTGCACCTCCAATCATAACTGTTGCTGTTGCCATCTGTTGCATTTAATGGTAACACATTCTGATACAGCTTAGGCCTGTTTAAAAAATGATCAGTATTCACTTTTAGAACCTTGTTTAATAAAAGATAGTAAAATAGTGTTCTCTTCTAGATAGTATATACTATTTTTATTCTTTTTTATCTTGTAGAGATCAGGTTCAGATTTTTATTTTAGCTCTAATGGGTTAGCATTGTGTATCAGTTACCACTGATCCAATCTAAAGGTTAATATTATGCAAAGATTCAAAGTACAAGTTTATATGAAGTCTATATAAGCCTGATATCTTTATTTGAATGACATACTGCTGTGAGGCATCTATTGTCTGTAACTTGTATGCAGTGAAACGTGATGGAACATAGTTAAATCCATACTTAGTAGTTAATGTTGGGGTGTAGATCTGAAGATCAAAATATCCAACAACCCTTTTTTAGCTTTACTGATATTGCTACCAACTCGTCCAGTACAATATGAGTCACCTATTTCATGTATGAAAATACACTTTGGTAAATCTATCTGACATAGTACAATGCAAATATTAGAAAACAATATACATCCAGGTATTACTTTGGTTTTGTCATCAATCTCCTTTTTGCAGTCTTAAAACCGTGCTTTGAATTTCATCCATTTAAGTACTAGCAGGAACACTCCTTGTACCCATTTCTGTGTCCAAATAAATTTATATGAATGTCTTTATGCCTTCTTCTATTTTTGATTTAACTGTTTCAATTCTACCACTAAAAACGATAGTCTTTTCGTCTACTTCAGTTCTGAACGCATTTGTTTTCAACTTAAACTTTTATTTAATATTTATTTTTTTCTTATTCTTTTCAAACTTTTATCTAAATCATCAAAATACCACCTTGTACCGTCCCGACATTAGCTCTTGATCAACATATTCTTTGGAATCTATTTTGATTTTCTATTCCAGCAGTAAGCTGATTTTAGTGAGTTGCTAAAAAAGGATCTTTTGATATTTTTATTTGTCGTTCAAATCAGTGATAGATAAATCATAAGTCGTTTTAATGGTTCTAATTTTACTTTTATTCACATTTACTTTGCTTTAGTTATCATCTATATTTTGATGTATTTCGGTTAAATCATTCTTCTTTTGTAACAGTCACAATATATTTGTGTTTCCAAATTTATTACAGCACTTTTAAAAATCACTAATTAATTTATTGTCCTTTGATCGTGTCGTTATTTTTCATTGTTTAAGTCTTTCTTTAACGGTTCTGACTTTGATTACAAATTATTGTTTTCTTCCTGCGATTTCTTTATTTTCTCGATGTCACTATGGTAATGTGTTTATCCACACTGTTTGTATTTACTGCGTAATAATTGTAACAGACGGAATTTGTATAGTCTTTACGATAATTGAAGACTTATCGTCAAACACTATAATCTACGACGTATAAGATCACCACAATTACTCGACTACACAAAAGGTTGTTTTTTGGCATGTACATGTTTTGAATAGGAAGAAGAGAGTTACAGCTAAGACTAATAAAGGTAGCCGAACTCAGCTGAAATATGTATAATTGTACGTTTAACCTACTGACGATTTCGAAAGACGCATTTGCAAGTTTTGCATGATAAGGAGAAGTTTTATAAATTGGAGACGATTGCGGGGACAATGTGTGATTACTGGAGATGATATTTAATACATGTCACCGTTTCTTATGCAAACTATTGGGCTTCTTTTAATTCCATGACTGCATGTAGTCTTCGTAGGTCGCTGCCATTGCTGTTTATAGCTCACTGAGCATGCGCAGGATTAGTCCAGTATTGTACACCCGTCCCGAGGGCGACATGAGTTACTGAATTGCAGTTCAGCAACGGGTTTTGGATAAGTTTTCAATAAAGTATTTTCCCCTGATGTTAATTTCACCAAATATCTGTTTAGTTGTAAATAATTATCCTTTTGTGTTTACACAGATTTCTAGTCTCAAGACAATTTAGGGTTTTTCAACAATTTTCCAAGTTCTCCAATATCCAACACTTTTCCAACAGTCTTCCAACTTTCAGCAGCATGTAACAGTCAGATTTAAGAGTAAATACAGCAAGACATGGGTCTCTACTTTAATTTTAGATTTCAGTTACTTCAGTAATTTACTTAGTGTTTATTCTGGAATTAATTTTTTCGCAGTAACAATTGAACTAATTGACGAATTTTAATATATATTGAGCTAATCTGACCTGTAATTTCAGTACTTGAATGTGGAACTTCAGTTACTTGTATTATTCTAAAATTAGTAATTTCTTTACTTCTATATTTCATCTAGGATCCATTTTCATGAGTTTGAAATATTTATTTATTCAACATTTAGTTCCTGTTTTCTGAGAAGATCTGTTTGCAACTCCCAGTTGTATAAACGTAAACGAGTTCGCCTTGACGTCGGGATACATTGTAGTTATACAACTTCATTTCGGTGATCTTTGGTGACGTTTTCTCGCCACATATCAATATTTTTCTTATTAAATTGTGTGTGGTCATTGAATGAGTCTATTTTTTCTTCACATACAACGCTTTTATTAATATTAATTGCGTGGTCATTGGATGAGAATATTTCTCTCCCAACATCATACCTATTCCATTCTCTAAACGTATCTGTGATCAATGAATGCATATTTATTTTTCTTCAAATGTCACACTTTCCTAGACTGAAACTCTCAAGCTCATGAACTTCTGTGCATTCGTTGGGCGAACATAATGTTAATCCAGATATCACACCGAACTTTAAGTAGTATTCGTTTAGGACGCCGTTCAAGGGATACAACTCTTTTCTGTATTGGAAACAGTTCCTAGACAAGTTGTCTCCCTGATTTATTGCAATCCTAGTAACTCCAGTTATCATTATCATCAGGAATTTCAAGCTATAAAGTAGTCAATTATACGAATAAAGTGAATCCTCTTAACAGTATCCCCTCTTATCCACATACTCATATTTGGGAAAGATAAACTGAGTAGGACTCATGTCACACAGTTACAGAAAGTTCATGATATTTTCTCCTGCACATCAGTGACTGCAAGCAAGTATAAAAATCAACCGTACGAGAAAAAAGTACCCGAATGTCAGATCCGAAGTCAAAGTTCGCAACTCCGCCACCGTGAAGTATTCCCATGAATCCAGATGATTGTTGATTATTTGAATTATCGTTGTATATTTTGTTTCCATTTGTATCTTGAATAAATGTGCATAGTATGCATACAAAGGTCTCACTGTCAAACTTTTGATCCAGTGTGCATAGTATGCATACAAAGGTCTGACTGTCAAACTTTTGATCCAGTGTGCATAGTATGCATACAAAGGTCTCACTGTCAAACTTTTGATCCAGTGTGCATAGTATGCCTACAAAGGTCTCACTGTCAAACTTTTGATCCAGTGTGCATAGTATGCATACAAAGGTCTCACTGTCAAACTTTTGATCCAGTGTGCATAGTATGCATACAAAGGTCTCACTGTCAAACTTTTGATCCAGTGTATTACATAAGGTGTCTTTAACAAATAAAGTGTCAGTAGTGTCTGGAGTTGTTGTATTAAAAGGTGTCAGAGAAATAAAGGACCATACGGTCAAAACTGTTACATAATGATTCTAGAATTCCTGTTTGATGAAATATTCTCTAAACTTTCCTTTCGCCTTTATTTACTTTCCCTCCTCTAAAAGCCCGTTTGTTTTTTGTTTTGCTATTTAATATCTCGGCTTTCTGTGTTACCAGTTTTGTCTCTAATTGCATTTTTTTTATCCCCTTGTATCTGATGTACTCGGCAACTCTCATATATGAAATTCTTTATGATTAATATAATTCTGGCTTATTGCCGTACTTAATATTCCATCAATACTGTTCAAATTACTTACACCAGAGATTACTGTCTCATAGTGTTTTAAAACTTCATTGAAAATACAAAAATTTCCTTTAAAGCTTTAGCTGCAAAACATACAGAAGCTGCACCAAACCCGCTAAAAGAAAGATGGACAATAAATTCAGTTGATATTTCTTCTACTCTTAAGCCAGCAGCTGTAACACCCATGTCACCCGAAGCTCTAGCCATGCTAACTCTACCGAGTTGAAATAAACGTGTATCCTCTTTTGTACCTTTTGTCTGACACTTCTGTAATGTTTTATCGCTTTAACCATATCATTATTAATTTCGTTGAACTTTATCAAGCTGCATTTATTGCCGTGGTCTGTTGGCGGTGTAGTTAAAGGCAGTGTAGGATACAATAATTGTGTACTTGGTATTATATCTCTCATTTAAAGATGTGAAATGGACGGCCTAGATATAGGATTTGTGACAGAATTATCAGGCTTGCTTTATTGTTCTCGTGGCTGTTTTAAGTCTGGCGTTGGTTTAAATTTCACGAACTTGTTTGATTCTCTCATAGTTGCCTTTGGTTGGCTTTTAACATTGAGATGTAATTATCATCCTAAGCTCTACTGATATTAGCTTTTAACACTGAGATGTAATTATCATCCTAAGCTCTACTGATATTAGCTTTTAACACTGAGATGTAATTATCATTCTAAACTCTACTGATATTCGCTTTTAACATTGGGATGTAATTATCATCCTAAACTCTACTGATATTCGCTTTTAACACTGAGACGTAATTATCATCCTAAACTCTACTGATATTCGCTTTTAACACTGAGATGTAATTATCATTCTAAACTCTACTGATATTCGCTTTTAACATTGAGATGTAATTATCATCCTAAACTCTACTGATATTCGCTTTTAACATTGAGATGTAATTATCATCCTAAACTCTACTGATATTCGCTTTTAACATTGGGATGTAATTATCATCCTAAACTCTACTGATATTCGCTTTTAACACTGAGACGTAATTATCATCCTAAACTCTACTGATATTCGCTTTTAACACTGAGATGTAATTATCATTCTAAACTCTACTGATATTCGCTTTTAACATTGAGATGTAATTATCATCCTAAACTCTACTGATATTCGCTTTTAACACTGAGATGTAATTATCGTTCTAAACTCTACTGATATTCGCTTTTTACGCTGTTTATTGATTATGCCATTTATTTACTTAATTAATTTGTCTGCCATGAGCCCGTGTGCTATTGTATAGTCAAATATAAACTGGATCAAGAAACAAGAATAATCTACGTTATGAAAAAGGTTCAACAGGTGGTGGCGGATGAACAAGTGTGGGGGTGGGGTAGCAGTAGTGGTGGAAAAGCTAGCACAGAGTCATTCGTAGAAAAGTCAAACACGTGATTCGTAGACAAGGTCAAACGATGCTTGAAAAAAATTATCAACTATTTGTTCGAGCTATCCAAAAAGCCTTATCGTCATTGTCTGGTATCACGGGCAGTGTAATAAAATTGCTCTTGAAATCAGCTGGACAAATTGTTTCTTTATTGGCTGATCGTGTCATGTTGCTTATTCTAGCATTTGTTGATTTGTTGTTTGCAGTTTTGACCAAAAGTGTAAATATGGGTTCAAATATAAATAACAAATTAATAATATTTGAAAAACTAAATTGCACAAGATTATCATGATATTTTCATCTGAGCCATACCCTTTTAAATCAAAACAATGTTTTAAAGTGTCTTGAACATTGGAAGCACACTGTGTAATAGGTGTTTTATTCAGAACTTGAGCACCTAAAATTCATATCATATAAAATGTTAATTCTTTTTCCGGTATACGTTTGTAAGTACTTAAGACATCAGCAGGTGCAGGTTCTCAAACACCCTGGTGTACCATTTTATGTTCTTGAGTTCCATTATCAATCAAACACCCTGGTGTACCATTTTATGTTCTTCAGTTCCATTATCAATCAAACACCCTGGTGTACCATTTTATGTTCTTGAGTTCCATTATCAATCAAACACCCTGGTGTACTATTTTATGTTCTTCAGTTCAATTATCAATCAAACACCCTGGTGTACCATTTTATGTTCTTGAGTTCCATTATCAATCAAACACTCTGGTGTACCATTTTATGTTCTTGAGTTCCATTATCAATCAAACACCCTGGTGTACCATTTTATGTTCTTCAGTTCCGTTATCAATCAAACACCCTGGTGTACCATTTTATGTTCTTGAGTTCCATTATCAATCAAACACCCTGGTGTACCATTTTATGTTCTTCAGTTCCATTATCAATCAAACACTCTGGTGTACCATTTTATGTTCTTCAGTTCCATTATCAATCAAACACCCTGGTGTACCATTTTATGTTCTTGAGTTCCATTATCAATCAAACACTCTGGTGTACCATTTTATGTTCTACAGTTCAATTATCAAACAAACACCCTGGTGTACTTTTTTATGTTCTTCAGTTCCATTATCAATCAAATATTTGTTTTCTCCATTGGTGTATCTCCAGTCATTATCTGGTGGAATATTACAGCTATTACAGATTATGTTAAATTGTTGTAGATCACCGGTTGGTTAAATTAAAAGCTTGTTCATCAGTATGCAAACAACAGTTTTCGTATATGAAAGTAAACACGGGACCTATATTTCAATTTATTAACTCTGATATACTTTGATCTATTAAATGCCAATACGTTATTCAGCATTCGTTTGTTGCCAGCTATACTGCCCAATTAAGCTGATTTTGATGGAATGTCATATCACACTGTGCACTGTATCTGTTCATTGA
Organism: Margaritifera margaritifera; assembly: GCA_029931535.1. Classification (NCBI taxonomy): domain Eukaryota; kingdom Metazoa; phylum Mollusca; class Bivalvia; order Unionida; family Margaritiferidae; genus Margaritifera; species Margaritifera margaritifera. Next base: position 931,275 of record JAQPZY010001588.1, read on the forward strand.
CTCATCATTGCCAAATCGTAAAGTGCATTTATCGAAAACGTTTAATATCATGTATGTGAAAAAGTTGTTTTCTGTGTACCATAATTTTATCTCTTTAAGTATTGTCTGTCAATTGCTCTGTTAAAGTATACTGTTTGTCATATTTATTTAAAAAAAATAATTTGGTGTATATTATTTAATTGTCACAAATTTTCATATCTCAACTAAACATGTACTTTCTTCTCTCGTAGTTTTGGAGGTTGAGTATGGTATGTACATTTTATTCATAAGGGTAGGTCTCAGTGACTGGGGTACCAAATTTTAGCGTGGTCTTATGTGCCATATAACCATAGTCTATTTCACTGTAATATATGATATTATACTGCTGAAGGGTGGGGTTCTGTGGCTGGGAAACTTTTGTAAAACTATTTTTTATGAAGCGTAGGATTCTGTGGCCTGGATTTTAAACAAAAGTATAGAGCGTATGGTGGCTGAATATTTCCTGTAAAATGTTTGTGGGCGTGCAAGGTATTCTCTGTAAAAAATATTTAGGTTGGTGGGTGTAGCGTGTTTGGCTGCTAAAATATATTTTCTATACTAAGGTCGCGAATATGTTGATTCTACTAGATTAGCCAAAAATTTATAATAATAAGCTTCAAACCATATTTCTATAGGTTAAAGGACTAAATTAATTAAGTGGTTTCATAGAATGTGAGTAATTATGTTTCTTTTCAACATTGTTTTATGTTGTGGTTATTTTTGTTTGTGTTGTTTTTTTCTTTTTTGTTTGTTTGTTGCCGACCACGTATGCATATGTATAACAATTCACGTGACATCGTGATGTAGTCTCTACAAGACCTGTACCCAAATATCTAGTATGCAGGAAATAATTTTGCAGTGCAGTAAATTGATAATATAGAATTCATATTTTAAGTCCCATAATAAGAAGAATATAAATGAACATGCCTTATATTTCAATTAAATTACAGAGTAATGTGGGCAACAGGAAATATAATTATCGTGAGTGGGTTTAATCTGTATCGGTTTAATGGCTTTAACTAATCCAACATATGTACGAAGAGGATTGAAAATGAATATGTGATTCCACAGATTCTTATCATTGCGTGTTTTCTTTCATCAACATCTATTGATCTTAAGGAATGCCCTGCGTTGATAAATATGATAACACGTATAAAACAAATTCAGTTGACTGAAGATAAATAATAAAGCATCATCTTTGCATTTTCTTTCTACATCTTTGAATATGCGCTTATACGCAGAAAAGCTAGAGTAATTACGACCTTCCAATTCTAAAATGTCCTTTTTAACGTTTTGTTTAATTAACGAAAATGTAAAAATGTTTTGAGTATCGAGTCAGGTTCATGTGCGTGAAGCGTTTTTTTCAGATTTTTCCCCAAACAGTATGTTACAATTTTGTTATACTATGGCCCTTGGGTAAAATCAAGTTAGGTTAGGTTGTCGAACCAGATTTCCCAAAGCTTACTTGCAGAAAGTGATAGAAAATTCTTTCTTTTTAAAATTTGGGTATGTTATAAAAGTGTGCCACCCCGGCAGATATGGTTATTTTTATTATCATTATTCAATACGTCAAAAATACAAGTCAAAATATAATATGTATAGGAATACATATTTTTCTATCACTCGAAGTAAAGGTTTCCCATATTTAAATCCAAAGGCCATTTATCTCATTATGTTACAAATCTAATACACAAAGTAATATCATGTTGAGTTTGAGAATTCCTCGAAAATAATAAACATAGGGAGTACAAAGCTTTGAAATAAGACCTAGTATGTGCGGATAACATAAGTCTAAATGGATATCTGACATTTTTATACTTGAATGTGAGATTTTGATTTTTGTGAATGTATACTTCCTTAGAAAGCAATATTCCAGCAGTCATTGCCAGTCATTACTTTTCATTACAGATGAGAAAAATGGCGTGTTCGTTAAGCGTGCATGATTATAATCTGTAATTTGTACAAGTCACGTATTTGTTGAATATCACTACTTGAAAATGTGGCCACAACTTAAACTCTTGAAAATATAAAGGAAAATGGCTTTAGATTTGACAAATTGAATTTTTTAGAACTCTAATATAAAGATTTCTAGTCAAATATGTATACTGATGTTATCAAAGTTTAGTGTAAGAATAAGTCTTGTCTCGTATATGTTATGGCTACCAAATGATCAGGTCCTTCTTAGTAATAATATCTACAGCGTACTTGTCACTCTTCTCGAAATATCAAAAGATACGTGGTACAGAAACATGTCTTATTTTGTACGTTGATGCTTAACACTATCATTTATATGAAGATAAAACATGCATTTAGGTACATTTTTCAAATTTTCTAAATTATTATTGCAGACTTTCGTATTTTTGTCGTATGAACCTAATAAAAGTGAAAACATGCGGCTAAATAGATATGTTTTGTCCGGCACTTTTTTTTAGACATCCTGCTTCCAAATACGAGAAATCAATAAAAAGTAGCACTTTAATAAGTTTTTACCGCACTGGGAAAGCTTAAGAGACACATACATACATATCGTGAAGCACATATGTGAAAATACAAAACACTACCTCAGTTCGTAATTGTCATGAAATTTTCCGCACTAATATGTCTCTCCTTCATTTCCTTTGGTTCGCACATTGAGTCTGACATAAGCTTAAATCTAACGTATAGACTGTAGACGATTTCTTTTTAGTATATCATTCAAGAGGTAGACTCATGATTTAAACTGAGCTTGGCAGAGTACCTTCGTTGGTTGCTTTTAATGTCCCAAATGCACAGCTGCTGCAGCAGTAAGAAAGAAAGAAAGTGTTCTTTAATTTCTAACTTTAATTATATAAAGGACAATAACAAAATTTTTTCCGTGAAATATCTTCCCTTACCTTCAATATAGGAAACAGTATTCGGATAGTTTTGTTTCCTTTATTCAGAAGTTAATCAGTAACTGACATAGTACTGAAGTAATATATAGTCGTATTTCAACGTTTACCGCTCATTGTATGGATAAAATGTGGATTTTGTATTTAAATATAGAAATGTGTGTATTATCATCTTCTTAATATGACAAATTTGAATTCCACAGCACTAGTAATTTACCCAAATCCACATGTAAATAACTCGTCACAATTTAGGTGATAAATTTGTAATAATACTATTATGTTTGCGTAGAAACAGTCTTCATTGAAGAAAGTAAAAGAGAGATACAATTAACAACTGTTGTTATTATTATTATTATTGTTGTTGTTGTTGTTGTTGCTGTTATCAATGAACCCCTCTAAGGAAGGATTGTTGAGCAGTTTTGTACGATAATGGATCTAACAACGATGTATTTTAAGGTGTTATTACAACTTTACGTTACGTCTATATTTATTGATGATGATGATATCAAATTTATTACTAGTTTTTGCGTGACAAAACACACGTATTCCATGAATTCCATGTAAGGTCCTGTAGCTCAATACAATACGTGCATTAATGTTTTGAAAGAATGAAATATGATCGTTTATCATTTTCATTAACTTTCTCTTGATTAGTAATAAAGCTGAAATGAAAGAGAATTTGTGCTATCATTTGACTCGAATGACGTAGTTTTGCAGATGATTATATTATTGAAAGGAGTCATATTACATGATTAGTTTCATTCCAGCCACAATTGGTCGTCTTCTTCAATTTATAATATGTTGTATCAAAAGAATCAATGTGGTCTGTACCAAAAGAATAAATATGATCTGTATTACAAGAATTAATGTGGTCTGGATAACAAGAATCACTGTGGTCTGTATAACAAGAATAAATGTCGTCTGCATGAAAGTAATCAATGTGGTCTGTTTTAAAAGAATAAATGTGATCTGTATAACAAAAATGAATGTGATCTGTATAACAAAAATGAATGTGGTCTTTATAACAAAAATGAATGTGGTCTGTATAACAAGAATAAATGTGATCTGTATGAAAGTAATCAATGTGGTCTGTTTTAAAAGAATCAATGTGGTCTGTATAAGAAGAATAAATGTGGTCTGTATAACAAGAATTAATGTGATTCGTATGAAAGTAATCAATGTGGTCTGTTTTAAAAGAATAAATTTGGTCTGTATCAAAGGAATCAATATGGTTTATATTAAAAGAATAAATGTGGTCTGTATAACAAGAATTGATGTAGTCTGTTTAACAAGAATACAAGTGGTTTGTATCAAAACAATCAATGTGGTCTGTATAACAGGAATACATGTGGTGTGTATAACGCGATTAAATGTATCTTATATTAAAAGAATCAATGTAGTCTGTATAGCAAGAATAAATGTAGTCTGTATAACAAGGGGCAAGCGCGATACCAGCAGTGGAAAGAGACGTTAAAATAAAAGCAATGGAATCTTTCAAGGACGGTGAGCTGCCGTCGATAGGCATTCGTGAGGTTTACGAAAACAAGTTTGCCTTTGTCATGGAGTCAACGAAAGACCGCACTCTCCGCGGATCAGGAAGGCGCAATGAAAACGTGAGCGAAAGCTTAACGATGCAAATCGAAAAAGCAGCACAGGCTGCAGGCGTGTTTAACGCGAACATTTGCATCATGATGGACGCACAGCGCAACATACAAAATGGTCAGTTCCTGTTAGTCATGTGGTACCATGAGCGGTTTCTTGATAACTTTCAGCCACACTGCGCTATGATCGATGGCTGCCGCGGCTGCGGCAAGAGCGCGTTCCCCTGAGAACTGCTCGAAACGGCTTTTAGGGTTACTTTGATTACAGCGTCGTCATCTTCCCGACCATACGCCTCAACAAGGCGTACGCTAGGCCGTGGGCCCGCGGTGAAAAAGAGGCGGGAGTATTTCTGGCCAACTCTGAGGGGCATGATCTGGATAACCTACTTTGTGCACTAGCTAAAAATTTCGAGCAAACCATCACGTTTTATCTACTCGATGATTGTGCCTATCCTTTTGGCGTTTCTCATACGGAACTGGCCCTTACTAAGTTTGCCTATGTCAACAGTCATGCCGGCATCAGCGTGTGGGGCATAACGCAAAATTACAACGCCGTTCTGCGAACAGACCTTGTGGATGCCCTCTTTTACTACAAAGACGAAGACTCATTTAGGGTCACTGATACTGCAAATGAAGGCCTATTGATCGAAATATGTGATGCAATAAACTAGACTAAATCGTCATACAGACGGGCTTACTATGCTATTGATTTACAGTTTAAACCAGGCTAAATCTACATATTGAGAAGTACGGGAGCAAGCTTCGTTCGAGTATGCAGAGAACAAGCACGGATCAATTATAATGTGTGTAAGTAAAAGATGTCATGAAATATTTCAAATTGAAATTATTTGGTGGCTTACGTGACTACAACGTGAAGAAAGATACTTTAATGTTGTGTGATATTTTTCAAGAGTTTTGGAATGCATGAGAGAATAATTACAAACTGGATCTCGAAATTAATTTAGTGTATCTGGACGAGTCCATGATGCTAGCTTGAAAATAAGTGAAATAAACTTAAAATTAGTTTCATATTATGATATATTCGTAATGATTGATGTAGGGATTAGAGGAGGAATTATCATGATAACAAATAGGCACGCTAAAACAAATCATTAGTATTATGTTTACCGTAAGGTAAAATGAAAGACGATGGAGAATGCGAAAGGTCAACGTCATTCATTATGTACATACACAACACCAATTTATATAGCTGGACCATGGTGCCAATTGATTCGAGGCAGAAACTTTAAGACGGCAACCAAAGATCAAATCAAAGTCGTCGAAGACAATCTAAAGTTTTGGACTGACGAACAAAGATTTGGTGGTATGTCAAAAGTATATTTGGAGGTTCTAACTCTTTTATACGATTATTTCAAACACAACCCTTTAGCACCTAAAATAATTCCACAAGAATGTGAATTAGCACTATTCCAAAAGAAATTTATAGAGGAGAAAAGCGTATAAAACCTTGAGTACCTATATTGTTGAACATGTTGGTGAACAAGGAGTGATACGTTATTCACAATAGTAATTTGAAATTGCATGTTCAGTTAAGTTTGAAACTAAAGAAGATACACACAACCGTGTTATTTAATCAGAAACCATTGATAAAATTATGCAATGAAATGAATACAACTTTGAGGCAGAGAACAATCAATGGCTTTAAAAAGGATTTCTTCAAATTCATGAATAATTCTGTGTCCGGTAAAAGATGGAAAACCTACACAAGATAACATATGTACTGAAGAAAAGAAATATTTCAAGTATCTAAAGTATGTATTATTTGTAAGGAGAGCGATCACAGAAGAAAGATTTTGGTGCTAGTCAGTTTAAAGAACAAGAGAATTAAATTATCCAAAGCAATTAATGTTGGTTTTATATTGTGAAAAGTAAGTTACCAGCTTATGTATAACTTCTACTCAACAAGCTTAAAAACTAATATGGTGATACAATGAGATTGTTAATGGCAAATACATATTCATTTTGCATTCATGTTGAGGCAGATAACTTTTATAATTCCATAAAGAATACAATTCTTTTTTCACGAGTGATCACAAAAAAGATAATATATTCCGTGTTCCACAAATGAATAAAAAGATACCATGACTTTTCAAATATGACTTATGTGGCGTACTTATACAAGAATGTTGTGGTCTTAGAGGAAGCAATATGCTTTTATAACTGACAAAGATGGAAACAAAGTGTGCAAGATTTTCCAAAAATGCGTGATAAAAAATCTAGTGATGTACAAGAACTGTCTATTATCCAAACTGTAAATCACGAAGAAATGAATTTAGTAGATCCTACCGTCGTGAGATATATAATATTACGTTGAATAAGATTGCATTATATTGTTATGATGACAAGCGTTTTTTATTTGATAACATAAAGAAATTTATATATGGTTATGTTCAGTTTACCACCTTTAAATCAAATGGGTATTCCGACCTCATTAAAAGTTTGGTATTTGATACTCTACTTGCTGTGCTGGAGATGTTCGATGCACAGGAGTTGTAGCAGCAGGAAGGGGCTGTTATTTTGCTTCAGTTTACTTAGGCAGACTCTCGAGCAACTATTAAAAAATCGGCATTACTCTGCTGTTGCTATCGTCATGTTTGAAATGGAGTTTGCTTGACAAGAGGCTGATATGTTTAAATGCGCTTGAAATCTGCCATTAATCAACTAACGTAAGTTTGCGGCCTTGAAAGGTCAGTCTCTGCAGTGTCATGAGTGTTTAAACTTTATGCAATTTCAGATCCTTTTGTGTCTTTATTTTTAGTCGATCAGCAATTATGCATTTTCATTTGTTTGGGTCAGGTGTCTGACCTCTTGATTCGAAGAATCATTTTCCTACTTTTTTGTTCTGTAATCATATTTGAAACTCACGAATATGGTTAGTGGTTGATTCGATCTTAAGCTGAACTTATATTAGCTGCTTTAGACCCCTGTTACAATAGACATCTTAGTCTGCAACAAATAAATTATTTGAGCTCCACAGGATCAATAGACATCCTCCCACTACCACACATCACACATTCAAAATATGGTCGATATTCTTCGGTTATTTTGACCCCCCCCCCATACCTCACATTCAAAATATGGTCGATATTCTCAGTTTAATCTGACCCTCCCCCCCCCAACACCTCACATTGCATAACTTAATGTCAATCTCAATTAAGCAGTATAGATTGGTCATAGGTTTGTTCCAACGTGTCATACGTGGTTGCCTTGATCTAATAATCGCATTAATGGTGTTCTTGCATATATGGAAATAGGGCAGTATTGGACTTATTTCGTATATTTTAGAATTATTTTATGTGATCAGTACAATCTAATTCCAACTGTTAACTACGGTTTATTTTCTTCGTACGATTTGATGCACCTTAACACTTATTTACATCATGTAGCTTTATATTTTTCTTTACCAGCAATATAGTTTTCGATTGCTGTATTAATGTAATGAGTTTTACATAGTATTCTGGGACCCCGATTGACCTTTGTTTTTGGTCAAACCGTGATTTCGTGCACTCATCTGACGTTTTGGCTCCGTTTTACGTCGAATGTGTTCGGTATCACTGTCCTATATATGCTACATTTAAATTTACCATCCCTAAATTAGCATGCTATTACAGAGAAATCTGGTTATTTGACCAAGGGAATTATACTCTTTTGAATTCAATACTCGTGTCTTTCTCCTGTATTTGTGTAACTGATGAAAATGATGTCAATTTCAGTGTCGAGAATTTTATAGATATAACACAGGATGCAGTAAGGAAATGTATACCATGCAAACGTGCTACTATTCGATATAACGATCCACCTTGGCTGCATAATGAAATTAGAAAACTATTAAGGCAGAGAAAACGAATGTACGATGAAGCGAAACGTACTCAAAATCCCAGGCAATGGTTTCTTTACATTCAAAAGAGAAACTTGGTTATTAATGAGAATAGGAAGTCTAAATGTAATCATTATAACACTCTGATAGAATGAATCAGGTCTTCACATGGTAACCCGAAAGACTGGTGGAAAATAATTAGAGACATTCAAGTAGGGTAAAAAAAAAAGAAATCCTGCGAATCTTTGATTATAAATGATATGGTTATAAGTGAAAAGGCAAAAGTTCTCAATGAGTTCTTTTGCGAACAGTCAACTATTGAAACCGAAAGTTTACCTCAAATTCCCGGACTAGTCCTATGAGATTTATCGTATCCTGTATAATATCTAAATAACTCCATTGTGCTACATGATTTAATTTCACATATTCAATCATATTTTTCTCCAGGTGATTCGACAGCATATCAGTTAACATACATTTGCAATACAATTTGTTTTGCGCTAGACCAAGGTAAGGCGGTTAGGACCGTTTGCTTTGATATCAGGATAGTTTTCGACAGAGTTTGACATAAAAGGTTGCTCGTACAACTAAAAAGTATTGGTGTTCATGAAAATTTGTTATCATGGTTTGCAAGTAAATTACTGTCAAGAAAAATCTAAATCCTCAGTTTTTATATGCATCAACACTGGATTCCCCCAGGTGTCCATTTTGGGACCCTTATTATTTTAAATTTTTATCATGATATTGTAGAGGATATAAAATCATCGATTAGACTCTTTGCTGATGACACAGCATTGTATATAATAGTTGATAATCAGATTTTAGCTGGTGAAATATTAAACTCTGCTGTTGAAAAGATACATGAATGGTCCAGACGTTGGCTAGTTACATTTAATCCGGATAAGACTGAATCAATACCAATATCAATAAAACGGAACCATAACCGCCATCATATAATATATATGGCCGAAACAAACCTACAAGAGGTTACTTAGCACAAACATTTGGGCATTATATTAACCAATTATGCCACTTGGCATGCGCATATTAAATATATTTTTGATAAAGCCTGGGAGAAATAAAATTGATTAAAAGTTTTAAATTCAAACTGGATTGATTATCTTTGGAAAAAATGTACGAATCTTATATTGTACGTTTTGATTACGCTGATCACATCTGAGACAATTGTACAATGCAAGATATAGAACTCGCAGAAAAAATAAATGTCGAGGCGACGAGAATAATAACAGGTACAACCAAAAGTGCATCTCCTACACAACTGTACTATGAAATTAATTTGGAAAGCCTCAACTCTCGCCGTTACAAGCATAAATTGATTCCGTTATTTAAAAGTTATCATGGATTAGCTCACGTATTTCTTTTTAATGTGATTCGACCTTTATTTAAAGAACATGAAATCTACTCCACTCGACCAACAAACGCTATTCGACCTCCAATGTGCAGAACAACATTGTTCCATAATTCGTTTTTCCCTCTGCGATTCGAATATGAAATTTGTTACCCGTTGAAGTAAGAACAAATCCTTCATTGCATAATTTCAAAGCCTACTTGAATCGAGAAAAAATCACTCCATGTTATTATTATGTTGGTGATAGAATGTCACAGGTTATGCATGCTAGGCTAAGAACAAAGTGTTGTAGTTTAAATTACGATTTATATACGAATCATGTATCTATCTATAAGTATTGCTCCTGCGGTGAAATAGAGAATGCAAAATACTTTCTTCTAGACTGTCCAAAATACTCAGATCTTAGAGATAATATCTTATACACACTCCATTTTGCTCTCATAATTGAAACTTTATTATTTGGCAACCTATGTTCTCTGTAGAAAATAACACAAAAATATTTTTGTCGGTGCAAAATTTCACTAGAATGATTACAAGATTTAAGTAATTGATTTAACTCACAACCTTTTGAATAATATTTATTTAGTTCTTATTCTTTGTTTTGTTTTGTATATGTATTTATACTTTCCTTTATAACCACTTGTACCAACATCCAGATTTATGTTGTTATATTTTTTGTTACTGTTGGAGAGAGTCCTCTAATAAGCTCATGCTTTCTACTAAATCCCCAATATTTCTTTAATTGCATTTGACAAAGTTTCTCAAATTAAATATTGTTTAACTAAACACATCACATGAAAAATATGGTTGATATTCGTAGTTCTATTAAACATCTAACTCACGCCTGACGAGCAGAATTTAGTCTATGTTATTAACATAATCATATATAAAATATATCATCAAGTTTGCAAGATATTCAACATAGGCCTACGCGATATCTTCTGTACGTTATGATGAGCCGTTTTTACTATTTATTTGTTATAATATCATAAGTCCACTTTATGATATGGTTTTAATTTTATGATATCAAATATTATTTTATAATACAGAAATTAATTTATGATGTACTATGCAAGAATTTATTTTGTCATATATTCACATATACAATCACGAGGCAGATGATGCACCATAATCAAGTATATAGAGGCTGGAAAACGGCGAACAGTCCTTCTTACGCGGGCTATTCCCCTAGACCAGTGACCTATAGATTAATCATTGAGGATTGCATGACTTATATTGGTGTCCGTGGGCGTTCTTTTGTTTTTTGAAAGTCCGGTAAAAGCTCTCATTATGTTGATTGAGCTACAAAGTACCATTATTGAGAGTTCTCTTTTGAATATTTTGTTGTTCATGCCGAAGACTTTCATGATTTCATTAATTAAATAATGATATGTCCCACGGACAGTAAGCGCCAGGCCTATTGCACTACTGCAGTGAGTCTTTGTTTAATTGGATACAATCTGGAGGAGACCTCGGTAATCTTTCTCTTTCTCCTCTAGTGCTGTGGAGAAGCGTCGTTCACCACCGTCACCCTCCCCCCCCCCCGATTATTGTCAAATCCAGAACTCACGATTCATCACTCAAAGTAATCACCAAATCAGGTTTAAAGGTTGGTATTGAACACGATAATGTGGCTCTTAATATATACCGTGTAGTCCTTTTTCCAGAGGGGCTTACTGCGGAAAGCACAGACTTGGTCATGACGCTTGATGCGCAGATCTAGAGTCCCAAGGCATGCACATATGATGTGGCATAGGTCTCAGATGGAGCCTTGCAGTATCTGCAAAACAGGTTTTGTTTATTTCCTGTGTTTCCTCTGTTGGCAGATACTCTAGTTGGAAATGCCCACGTTCTGATTCTTATGGCGTCGAGAAACTCTCTTTCTAAGAGTCTAGATTGCCTAGTCAGCCATCTATTAGATGGGGGACTTTTGGCTTTGCATCTGGGTTCTAAGACCGGTAAGCCATGTAGACTAGTCGTCCACTCGACTGTGTTCTTTGACTGTGCCACCGTGATTTCCTGATCTCGCCAGTCAAAGTGAAGGAGAAACGTATCTCTTACTTCACGGACAAGGGTGTGTAAGCCAACAGCCTGAGAACCATCTGGATGCTTGCTTCGCTGTTGAGAATCTTTAACCATCCCTTTACCACCATTCTTTGAATAATCTTCTCTAATATTGGTAGGTTGAGACCTCCATCACACGTAGCTGTGTACAGGAAGTGAGATGAGGTAGACTCGGGTAGTGTAGCCATTTTGCGCCCAAAATCTAACTCTCCCATCTATATTTTGCAGCGTGTGTTTTGTAGGTTTAGTGAGGCTCAGTTAATAGAGAAGTTTTGGGATTAGATTCTCTTTGAGGATCACCACCTTTTGTCTTGGTTTTAATGCTGCTTTGAATATCTTTGAGCACCATTGGTCCAGTTATTGTGCTGGATTTGTCTGAACAAGTCCTGTCCAGATAGCCCCCTAGATATCATGTCCTCTCCCCAGGTTGTATCCATGGGATTGGCACATTGTCTGCTATTAGTTGCGTGCCATCATTAACAATATATGTTTTCTTTCCAACCGGGGAGATAGTAAAGGCACATGACTTTAATGTTTAATTTGAGTCATGTGTCTATGCAGAACTTGTTGCAGAGTTGTAAGTTCTCAGTTAACTCTTCTATGTGCTCATTAAGGAGACCAGTATCGTATACATAGGCAAGCGAACCTATGATTATGTCTCCTTGATATCTGAAGCCATTTTCTTGCGCTTCAATAAGACAATAGATTAGATCCAAAGCGATGTTGAAGAGCAAGGGCGATAGCAGATCACCTTGCTTCACGCCTGTTGTGATGGATATTTCACCACTGGTTTTACCATCAACTTAAATGATTTGGTATTGTCAGTATATAGGTCTAGTATAATGTCTATCTCGTGTTTATCAACAATAAATCTGGCTAGACCTGACAGTAAATGTTCATGTGATACCGTATCGAATACTTTAGCTAGATCTTAAAGTGCTATACTCAGATGCTTTCCGTGACTTTTGGCTGGCTTTATGGCCTTCTGAAGCAAATAAATGTTTTCTATGCATCTGGAGGCTGGAATGAAACCTCTTTGTCTAGGGTTTAATTTTATGCAAGTGTATAGTCTCTTGGAAAGCACTGCAGTGTAGAGACGCAGGATTCTATTGTAGATTGTTAATGGACACCAATTGTTGATGTCCTCCAAACTCTCGACTTTTTTTGGTAGCAGAATGCTTCGAGATTTTGTGACATCTAATTGTACACGGTTGGTGAGTATCTGAAGGCTTTCAGGATCTTGTTTGATGTCACTGATACCAGTTGAATCCGGTCCTGCGGCGGACTTTAGATCGTTGTTCTTTAAGATATATTTTATCTCACCAGCATTGCTTTGTTGTTTTAAGATGTCTATGTTAGCCTTCTCTACGGCAGAGGGTATTGGGAGAGGTCTACCTCTTGTCTGACTCCGCTGAATCTTTCCCTATAGGTTTCCTCAACAATCTCTATAGGGATTTTGCATGATTCAGATTCATGGACAGAAAGAAGTTTATCAACAAGGTGTCTTTTATTCTCCACATACATCTTCTGCGTTCTTCTATATTCACTAGCCTTTTATTAAGCTTGTTTGCTCCTTTTGCTCTTCCTTTTGGCTAAAAATTAGATCTGACTATAGAAGATCCGCTGTTCCTTCTACAGCTTTTCTTAGGGCCAAAGCCGTTCTATGTAGCAGGGAGATTTCTTCTGGACTGTCGTATAGACATTTTTATCCTATTTCACCATCTCCAAATATGGCTTGGTCTTGTAGGATTGGTGTTGGGTCTATACCTAGGGGTGCCTATGGTCGCCAGTGCTTCTAACCTCCGTCTGTATTTGAACCAGTATGGGTATCTTTGAAGGGGCGAGGGCAGATGGACGGACAGCGGGAGGAACTATCCGTTCAACAGTTGTTGCATTGTCTTCTGTCTCATGCACAGTAATGTTGACATATGGCATATTTTCGACAGTTACTGTAATATCTCCTGTCTCTGCATTATTGTCTACATCTGGCACATTCCCATTTGTTTCTAACTCATTGGTTAGACCCAACTTGCGTCTTCTATACTTAATTTGCTCTACAGTCTATTTTGGGCATTTTCCTTCTGATGTATTCTGTCAAGTTTTTGGCTTTGGCTCTGATAGCTTCCTGATTCAATTCTTTCAACTTTTGATCATCTTGATCATTCCATGGTGGGGGAATTGGAGGGGGTGTTGAGTATGTCTCCCTACCTTTTTCTTGTTTTTTGCCGTTTTTCGTTTTTCATTCGCGGCAAACGGGTGCTTGTGTCTATCGTGTTGACTAAGCCCATTGGCGAATCTTGCCTGGTAAGCGCAATGTTTGACAAGTGATCATTAGTGGGTCACGTACAATTGAACCAGTGCACTTAGGTGTGAGGCACTTAGCACTATGAACTTTTGTATACTCTTTCTTGCATTTGGTGCACATGTATGTAAGAGCAATGTGCTGATGTTTTTGCTCGTAGTGCCCACTAATTCTGAGCAGACTATTGAATGCGAGCCCTTGACATATTTGAAAATAATAGTTAGGGTAAGCGAACTGAACTACCACCATTCCATTTGCTGTCCCAGCCAAATTTCTGTCCGACTCCACGATAGCCACAATGAGACTATTTGAGGGTGGTCCCCACTAGGCCAGAGCGTCCACCACTCTCGGACAATGATGGTACGGAGTTCGTTAGTGGTGCCAACTCGTTCCGTACGATATTTGTATTTTGGTTTACTTCCATATTTGGATTTTATATGGTTTTTTTGGGGTCATCACTTTGCAAAATCAGCAGGCGGACGAGAACCGGGAGGACCCAAGGAGGGCAGAGGTTTTCAAATGCAACAGTAAAACTGAGACAGAAGGCATGCAAGCATGCAAAGACGCATTGCACCTCCTGTAATTATGACCGCAGACCCAGAGTCTACACGCTTATCTGGTCAATTAAGATGTTAAGAGAGTCATTGTTACTCAATGCTTCTATTTCGAGGAGACTTCACAATGTAACACACACACACACACACTATAGAGAGATAGAGAAAGGTTTGTCCAGATAAACAATAAATTTAATGCTATATAAACCCTTGAAAATAATGGCATATATATTTCTATTGATAATTCGCTTTGAATTTTAGATACAAAAATTCCACTTTTTACAAATTTGCATGTTGTTACATAAATATATTTTATACCTTATACAGTTCGTTCAGTATAAAATTGGTATATCAATATAATATATAATAAAAAGACTATTGGTTTGAAACGGCAAAATGTTGGGAACTCGTTATGGGATACATTCCCTCAAGGTAGCGCACACTTCGATGAACTCGTTCACAATATCTTTTAGTCTCAAGGAAATAATATATAAAGATTTGACATAGATTTTTCAATACTTTTACACGCTGTATTATCTAGACAGTCGTCTGATGTTATGTTGTTCAGTCTAGAAGTGATATCGTGATACATGTTGACTGTGGGAAACAAGTAAAATTTATAAATGAACATGCTATGTCTTAATAAAAACAAGAAAATCTTAAACAAATCTGATCACACAGATTAATAAATACAAAGTCAAATCAGAGACTATATCGATTTCATTTTTAGCTCTTCTCTATGAAGGAGAGGAGAGATGTTTGTACTACCCCCGGAATTGGCGTCCAAACATATAGAAACATATGCATATGTACAGCCACACTGCATCGTAACCGTTCTTTCTTCCTAAGTTCTAGGCAATAGTTTGGAGTGGGTTTCATTGCACCTACTCCCAGGGGAGAAGGTTAGGAAGTCCAACTTTTTACATTAGTTGTAAATTTATGGTTAAGATTTGTTCTCTTTAGGGGATGCATCTTGACGAGTACTACACCATCATCACAAATGTAGGTCACTGTGACCCATATTTCACACACACACACACATATATTTATATATATTGACGAGTACTACATCCTCATCACATGAATTTCTTTTAGTGCCACACCCTTACCACAAAAGAAGGTCAACGCGACCTACATTTTACTGGCTTAGGTTTAAGTTTTGCGTTTAGCTTAGGTTGTTTATTGTGTGCATGCTATGCATATACTCTTCTATCTAGAATCACAAAACTTGGTGTTGGGATGCATCTTGTTGATCAATATGCCCTCACTGCAGAAGTAGATAATATTTTGTTTTTGTGAGTCTCATTTCTCGGGCACTGTTTATGCTGGAATCGTGAAATTTTGGATGATACGCGTCTCTGTTAGTACTACACTCTAGCAAGAAAAGAAGCCCATCGTGACCTATAATTAGTCTTTTACAAGTTTTGGTTAAGATTCCACGTTCCGCTCATGACTATAAAAGTTTTTGGCATACTATACTACCTAGAATCAATAATTTTGGTAAGTGATGCATCTTGATAAGTACTACACCCTTATTGCAAAAGTGGTTTCTGTGATCTATATTTCATAATTAGTTATTTTGTTGACATTTTGTGTTTAAAGGTCATTTATTGTGCCCTGTTTATGTTAGAATCATAAAACTTTGATAATGAAATCCATCTTTGTTAGTACTACACCCTTACAACTAAACGAGTTCACTGTGACCTACATAGGTAAAGTATTTATGTTTATCTCATGACCACATATATTATATAGATGCTGTACAGATTCCAGCCTACCCAGAATGCCCTTTATGACCAGTGCAGCTGGAAGTAGGAATAAATATTTTTATTCAACGGTAAACATTCCATAGTAATGACTATACATTGCATTTTGTCATATCATACCCTCAGCATGTTAACTGTATTGTACATGCGAAGGAGTATAGGAATTAGATGAGTGGATTACATGCATTTCATGCGAGGCCTCAACTGTAGAGGCTAATCAAGATAATTACTGATCGCTGAACTATAGTGGTCATACTGACTGTCACTTCAAGCTAACTCAAAGTTTTAGAGCCAGAAGAATCTGGCTTCTAGGGGTGGGGAATGATAACAGCTTTGAAGCAGATTTTAAGAACAAGAGTTCAAGAAAGAAAAAAAAACGATTGTAATCGCTGGTTTTATCAACTTATTATAGTACCTCTATTTTTATATCATAGGAAAGAATGTTATTTTCATTGTTTCATGTGTCTCAACGAGGGTAAATTTATGCATATACTTAGGTTATTTATCTTGCTATATATCTCAGCTTGGTCATAGGTTTTGTAATATGTTACATGCTACCGACCAAAATTCAAAAGCGATTCTGCTTTTAGAGAATAATTGCTTGAAACAGTTGAGAACATACGTGATTATCATAAAACTCGGAAGAAATTATTGCCGCTCAAATTGCTGAGGTGCAAGTTCTTCGTCGTGAATTAAAGACATTACAATTAGCAACGTCTGAATAACCAGCAGAAAAATTATGTTCCATGCTAATTCCAGCACACATTTTAACACTGTAGATTATAACTATCATTTGTAAGAATTATCCAGGTTAATACATAAGACCAAAATATCCTCTTTACTATAATTAGTTTGGTTCATTTATTCCGACGCATAAGGACGGCAACACACACACAGATATATATATATATACAAATAAATAATAGTATCATACAGGTTAGAGAATTTTAATTCGTACTTTACGGAGATTCGAACCCGAATCAGCGGGTTACGGCACCCATCGCCTTGCCTGTAAGCACCAACCCCAATACCTTCTCGACCATGCACACATCACCAATAAATGATGCTACAAAGCCGGGGTATAGGCATTCGTGCGAAGCAGACATACCCGCATTCTCCTGTAGAATCCATGGATAACACTTTCCGCTCTGTTTGGTGTATATTTGTAATTCTCTCTCTCTCTCTCTCGATATATATATATATATATATATATATATATATATATATATATATATATATATATATATATATATATATATATATATATATATATATAATGAAAGTATCTCATGATCATCAATTTTTTAAAACTCTAGCCTCGTCAAAACTCGATCAGTGTACCGATAGGGATATTAACGTTGTAATATTCGTCATATAAACCTATGTCTCAGGTCTAATGTATTAATAATGACTTTCTTGATGATATAGATAATATTCACCGAACTTGTTATTTTTGTTTCTTGACAAACCGCGTAGTACCACAAATTCTAGATAATGTCTCAAATCAAATACTGCCTTATCAGATGGATGAAATAATATTAGAATATCACAATCAAAGATATGTAATAAAAAGGTTGCAGCTTCTGTATCATAAACATACCTTGTCACTGTGCAGTTGTTATACGACGGACACATCATTACTTGTTATGACAATTCCATCGGAGTTACACAATTTTACCCGATTAAAGCACTCTTACAACAATTTATTTAATTCGATTTATTTGACAGTCATTCTGGGGAATTCGTGCTTTCTCGTTTCCTTATCTTTTTGCTGCCTGAATTCAAAATATATGAGCACAAAATGTCACAAATTTTAGAGATAGATAAGGAAATTAATTTAAGTCTTATAAAACCACCGAACAAAATTACCTTTACTTCTCTTGCGGAAACTATGTCCAGTGGTTATGTTGACATGGACAGCGATTCTTGGTTAGATCTATATTCGGATTATTGTTAGTCTTTGTTTATCCATTCCAAACATTTTAGCTGTTATTTTACTTGTTAGGCGATTTAGATCTTTATCAGCACATTTACACTCCCACACGACAAAAGCCGTTTCTACAGTAAACTTTCAGTGCACGATTGAGCGCACAACACTTGATCCTGACTGGTTCGATGTTATTTCTGACCTTACCGCATGGGATCATTTGGTCTTGTCGGTGTCTACTATGCCCTTCTTTGCTGCTCTTGTTCAGGTCTACGGGTGGTTTTCTTAATCATGTGCACGCACAACATTTCGTCTCGAAATTACCACTGGAGTTCAGTGCGTAATGGTTGCTATTCTCAACCTTAGCATGTTGCCCCTCCTATTAGAATGTTTTCGGCCCGTCCGTTTTTTTTTTTTTTACCACGATTACATATCATGTGGACTGGTTGTAAGGTTACTAAAGTAAACAGTAGCGCATATCTTACCATGACGACATTCTTCCCTATTGATTTAATTTCTGCACGCAAAGTTAGTCACATTTTAAGTCATCCCTTTACTGCCCATGGTATATTGACAAATCGCAATATCGCGTTTCTCTAAGGTCTAGACCGCAACGTTCGCGAATGTTTCCTTAGAACACATACTTCCTTACCACCATATTCTATCTTACCGTAAATATATATGTTCTTATCAACTACCTTAATAATGGCAGCAATACTAACCCACCCGTTTCCACCCTGTTTATAATAGGCTTGAGAATAAGTTTTCTTTCATTCATAGCATGTGCCCTTTACCATCACTCCATCCTGCAACTCTCAATTGAGGTATTCCTTCTCTCATGTGGGTAATAATTCATAGATATCACGTTCTTCTTAAATGTGACACTGATAATACTCCAGTGTGATTATGTGGTGGGCTAATTGTGTTCGCTACTTGGAATACGAGAATGGAAGGGCAATTCATATTTATTTTTGCCACTAATAAATCATTTCTTCTAAAAACCCCTGTGGTTGAAAAGTTGGTAGCCCTTTCTGCAATGCTGCATATGTTGAAAGAGGATACAGATTTTAACATTCATTTGGAGAAATATGACTTCAATTGTTTCAAACATTAAATGTTTTGTAATGAGAAGACCACAATATTCTTTGATAACCAATGATCCTTGTTTCAGTTGGTAGATATCGTAGCATGTCTTGCCTTTTCGGAGGAAGAGTTGGCGATTCTTGCTTCTGGTTGTATTCCCTCTTCCATCTTAATATCCACAAATTTGGGGATTTGTTCACAGACCTTTGGCAAGTAGATACCAACGTTTGGCCGAGCTATGCATCTACTCATCTACCTCATTCTCTTTTAGAAGATCAAAATATGCCTTGTCATACGTTGAATAAGAAATGTAGAAATGCACATAATTTACACGAATGGCCGGCCAAACGGGTTATTCCTAATAGTATCAGCCTCAAATGCAACCAATGTCGCATCGAACATTTCGAACAAATATGTATCTCAGCTGACCCACTCTGGGAGAATTCGCATGTTTGCCCCACGTTCAGCGGGAAAGTTATACCATACACCTGAGTATTCATGACCTTGCGGCATTTATAGATTAATTACTGTGTCTATTATGGTGGTTTAGTTCCTCTAACGTTAATCACTGATATTACAGAAACCGTCTAGTGGACTATGCGTCCCTGTTATGACTGAAATCGTCTAACAGAACTGTGTTGCTCAAACAATACCAAATAATAATAATAATAATAATAATAATAATAATAATATTGTGTATGCTACATTGTATATTGCATATTTTGTCACTTACTCTTTTGTTGTAATCTCCCATTGAATTTTCTTTCCTTTTTATCGAGCCTTTGGGACTCGGCTCATTTTACCAGGGGCGTACTCTTAAGATGGACTTTGCTATAGTGTTTTCATACGGTAGAATTTATTGGCTGAATGCTACGTTAATAGTCGTATTTCCCTTGGTGCAAACATATAACATTGAAGAGCCGATTCTCCCATATGTCTTACGTCAGTCAAGTGGAATAGCAGCATGCACATAGTAGTGAGGAGATTTTTGAGCCATGCCTCTATACTTATTTAGCAAAGGAATGTGTTGCGTGATCACTTTTCATTTCTGTTGCGAAGGGTTGTGTCAGTCTCACATTAGCTAGGCGCATTCTGGACCACGGAATCCATATAAACGGCTCACGAAAAGCGGACACAAGCAAAGTTGCATCTGCGTTCCTACGAGTTGTTCTTCTCTTCACTACAGATTAGTGTCCAACTTGGTCACCTCTCGCAACCCCGCAACACGTAACAATCTTTTTCAATTCCATCAATAGAATCACACACCGCCCCAACTAGCACAACATTTCTGCAACGTTACTGTAAAGTTGTCATTTGGTTACAAGCGGAAACAACACCAAGGCAACGTTGCTAAAACGTTGCACATTCACATAATCTTAATTATCGTCCTACCTCAAAAGTATACAAAGTGTATAAATAACAGGTATATGCAATATGTATAACAGCTTACACATCAATTATTATCATTTATATTTGGATAATATGTTATGTTTTAACAACGTTGTTTCCAGAAGAAATAACTGATTGAGGTTTGCAACTTGTGTCAGATAATATTTTATTTGTCAGCTTGAATGTTTACAAACACGAGGTATAATCTTTGCCTTATCAGGGCCACAAGGTGGCTGAAATATGTGATGTTTTAAACTGTTTTGAACTTTCAAGCTATGTGCATTGATAAATTAATTTATAATTCGGAACTAGAGCTATAGAAAATAACGTTTTAATTGTGATAGAGAGATTATATTTTAGTTGATTGCGCTACGGAAGCTGTATTGTGCATGTAAACACCTTGCGAGGTGGCGCCATTTTCACACAAAGAAAAGTATCTCCAAAGTGCTCTGTACAGTGACTGATATAAATTCTTGGTGTAATTATGTGCTCTTATCTTACTTATATATATATATATATATATATATATATATATATATATATATATATATATATATATATATATATATATATATACTATATACTACTCTAGGTCTTAAAATAATTTAACAGAAAGAAAGTGAAACCAACAATGTATGTAAAGAAATCAACAAACAATTTATTACTCTGTAATTTAAAAAAAAATTAAAAAGACACTTACAATTCGTGAATTAAATTCCAAATGATCCTAATTGTCCTAAACACAAGTCAGAAATTATAGAATGTTCCGAATGAATGAATGTTCCGAATTAATGAATAGAATTGAATGTCTTGATATACCACAACGATACAATCCAGAATATATTTGAGAATGTCCACAAATATCCAAAAGTCTTATATATAAATCTAAACATCCAGTTGACAATTTAACCAAAACTTAAAATGCGACTTACTATATGGACTAAGGTTGCGCGCACTTAATAGATTCAATATACATAACAATATATATATATATATATATATATATATATATATATATATATATATATATATATATATATGGGTAAAGCTGAAAAGGGACATTTTTGCAGATAAAATGAGGGAGGGGTGTGTAGTGGGAAAATGCAATGATTAAAGGTTGAAATGATCGTGCATTTAGAACACAGGCGTAAGATTGATCGTCCTTGAACAGAATGAAAAACAAAATCAAGCCTAGTAAATTGAAACAAATGAGAAATAGAAGGGAAAATAAAATTATTTATGTTTTAGACACATGTATACATGCTGATATGTATAAATGTGAAAAAAGAAAATGCAAACACTTAAAGATAATTCATATTTGTTCATTACAAATATTAATGAGCTATAATATTGGAAAAATATGGTTAAATATAGTTAAACAATAATTATGATATGGTAAATCAATCATATTGAGTATAATTAGATATTCAAAACTGAAAAAGCAAATTATAAGTCGATATTCGGTGTTAATGTGTAGAATAAAATTAATAGATTATTTTATGCGTGGCCTAGTTTTTCAAAAAAGCGATAATAGTGGGTGCGATAAACGTGAAGCGACCCATGGATAATAGACTTAAATCAACCCCTTAAAAATGCTTAAAACGTAAGAAGGTACTGAAATATAAAATATGTACTGGAAGTTTCAATTGGTGCATATAAATTAGCTAATGTTATAGCATCTACAAATGCTCCAATCTACTTGCATTATTACTTAATTTCCACATGTCAGATTTTCCGGCATTATCCTAAAAATCTAGTGCTTGTAATTTATTTTATTTTTATTTATTTTTAAACTTTTTATATATCTTCATTTAAATAATAGTAAGATCCATATTACATGTATTGTTAAGTACAACAATAATTCTGATGGCCAATTGCTGATTTTAGTATTTAGAATTTGGGATTACCACATTACAACAAGTGTAGGGATTAGATAAGAATTCAATATGTATCTTGCTACAGATTTTGAATATAATAAGCATGGGACCACGTGTATCCAAATTAAGATTTTGTAATGACATGTTATAGAATAAGCTTTAGAAATAATAATTATTATGGTAATTTGTTTCATTGTTAGCCCAATGTCCCCTGTTAAATAGTGATTTACTAAAACTGACATTTATTGTATGCTTAATATTATTATTATTATTATTATTATTATTATTATTATTATTAACAAAATTATTATTATAATTTTTATTATTAAATCTTGTACAGCTTTCCGGCTCAATGTATTTATGCAATTAGATAAGATTATAGAGAATCAACTGGAGCAGTTGACCCCTGGAGCAGTTGGACCTTTTTAGGAGCATCTTAGAAAATACCAAAGGTCCAGTAGGAGAGGATATGGAAGAAATACTTCAAAGGCCTTGTAACACAGTACACGAAATAAGGGATCTTTGCCGGAAGCTGGAGGAGAATCCAGAACTCTGCAAGAATATGGCAATTTGAGGCGTGTTTGAGGTACCGGTATAAAATATTTCACGTGTTTAGAAACTTTATTCAATATGCACAGTGCATGTAATTTATAACATATTCAATGTTACGTGTAATTTGCCACTCCATTTCGACATCTGAGTAGATGACATTTGTAATGTTCTGTGATACACTGTGGTTTTCTTTATTTTTAAAAATCTGGTTGCTATGTTGTGTGACTGAGTCGGTGCATATATGCAGGGTCTAAAACTCAACTGGATGCTGAAATATTACGCAATATTGTCTCAAACCCTACATTTATTTCTTCATTAAATCCCTCCTATGTTCAGAAAATTCTACCTTTTCCAAAAAGAGTTGGGGGAGCGGTTGCCCTCAATTTTTAGTTTGAAAATATACTCCGGTATGATGTCTGGCAGATTTTAATATTGTTCGATTTTATAAAGTTTGTGCAAATATATTTGCATTCAGAAACATAGAAAAAAATACTTTTAAACATATATGTTGTCAGCATGGATAAAGAAAGGATATTATTATAATTATTATTGTAAGATTTAGGAACTGAGTTTCCTTGGTAGTTATAGCATTGGGATAGTATCTTCAGAGTGATGAAAATACTCTGGTCGGAATAGTTTCCCAAAGAAAATAATAATTGGGTTATTTTCAAGAGTATCAGTAGAGCTTTTATAAGTAAGCAATATTTGATACAGTTTCTTTTTTTTCACAAAATTTCAAAGAATGTGTTTTACAAATACCTCACTAATTACTGATGAAAATTAGACAAATGAAATTTCGCCATGGTAGTGAAACCTAAAACGTATTTGTAACTCTAGCAGGGCCTACACGAGAAGCAATGGCAAGGCCACGGCCAATGAAGCACAAGTGTCAGTATCTAATATTTAAGCATGTGCTTCAAAACAATGATGAGAGAAACATACAATGTTAGCCGTTTGAGCTTTTCCTTCATTAAAATTTGCTCTGAATTTGTCTGTATATGCATTAGATGTCCAAACGTACTTGCGTTTCTAAATTACATATTATATCGAAGGTTGTCCTATTACCCGGGACAAGCGAAGCTTGAGTTCAGACAACTAAAATTTACATCCAACTTGTCCGATTGGGCAAGTATTTTCACATGAAGTTTTATTGAAAGTGTATCATTCGGACAAGCAGAATATATTTTTTGGCAATGGTTTGTTGCTATCAATTTGCCCGAATGGACAAGTGAGCCTCAAAGTTAACGTCCAGCCCTGCATTAAGATACTAAGGGAACCACATGTCAGTGAAGAAAGTTTCAGTCCACTTGTTAACTATATTTTTAGTTATGCAAGCAGTGCTGAGATATATAACTTTGTTAAAGTATTAAAATTAGTTTTCAATTTGCAGGAGCCTGAGCAGAACAGGAAGAAGACTCAGATTAACCTTGCTGTCCAGAACACAGCTTCTAATACATAACAAGAAGACCCAGATTGACCGTGATGTCCAGGATACAGATTCTAATACAGAACAAGAAGACCCAGATTGATCGTGATGTCAAGGATACAGATTATATTACAGAACAAGAAGACCCAGATTGACCGTGATGTCCAGGATACAGATTCTAATACAGAACAAGAAGACCCAGATTGACCGTGATGTCAAGGATACAGATTATAATACAGAACAAGAAGACCCAGATTGACCGTGATGTCAAGGATACAGATCATGATGCAGAACAGGAAGAAGACTCAGATTAACCTTGCTATCCAGGACACAGATTATATTACAGAACAAGAAGACCCAGATTGACCGTGATGTCAAGGATACAGATTCTAATACAGAACAAGAAGACTCAGATTAACCTTGCTGTCCAGAACACAGCTTCTAATACATAACAAGAAGACCCAGATTGATCGTGATGTCAAGGATACAGATTCTAATACAGAACAAGAAGACTCAGATTAACCTTGCTGTCCAGAACACAGCTTCTAATACATAACAAGAAGACCCAGATTGACCGTGATGTCAAGGATACAGATTCTAATACAGAACAAGAAGACCCAGATTGACCGTGATGTCAAGGATACAGATCATGATGCAGAACAGGAAGAAGACTCAGATTAACCTTGCTATCCAGGACACAGATTCTGATACAGAACCGGAAGAAGACTCAGATTAACCTTGCTATCCAGGATACAGATTCTGATACAGAACCGGAAGAAGACTCAGATTAACCTTGCTATCCAGGATACAGATTCTGATACAGAACCGGAAGAAGACTCAGATTAACCTTGCTATCCAGGATACAGATCCCGATGCAGAACAGGAAGAAAACTCATATTGACCGTGCTGTCCAGGATACAGCTTCTGATACATAGTTTTATTTCATAAAATGCACAGAAAACAAATCCAGTCATAGTATAAAATATACAGCTGTTTATTTCTTTATTTTTTGTCATACCCCCTTATTTCGTCTTAAATAAAAATGTCTGTGCATTCGGGCTATAAATCCTGCATAGCTTTTTTAGCAGATCTACATGAATACATATTTTACTGACAAAAATTATATTTTTCAAGTCATTTCCTTTGCTTTATGTAGGGTACTTGAACAGGATTTTAAACCATCAATAGTAAACAATGTTTGCGTGCAAGCCATGTTAAAACAACTACATAAAAACTTCTTGATCTTGGCAAACAAGTTCAGAAGGCATGTTCCTCTTCATTATTAGATGATCTGAAAATTTTTATGTAATTAGTGAATTTCATTTATGTATTACTACTGTTTGTATTAAGAAAATCGAAATGCCATTCAGTTTTTTTTTCTCAAATTTTTTTTAACTTGTATGCTTAAACTTGTCTAAAGAAAAACTTTCTAAGAACAGTTAAGTAAAAACCAATCGAGGTAGACCATTTCAACTTAGTGGGCATGATTTTATGCATTTTTGTTAGACATATTGTGATTTTAGAAGTTATTATAACACTGTTTTAAATTTTATTTGTTTTAGAACTTTTTGGACTAAAATTTGTATGGGTGAGGGTATACATAGTTTGCTAAGTTATTTTTGTAATGTTTAATTTTAGATTTTGATCTTTTTTTGCCAGTAGTGGGGCATAAGTGTTTACTAAACACAAAGTAGCTTTCATTCTTCACTTTTTTCAATAGTAAGTTAAACAACAATATTGTAGCAACATTCCATCAAAATAAAAAAATCATGTTGCAACAACGTAATATAATAGTGTTGCAATAACTATGAAACAATATTGCTGCAATGTTGAATTTTTGGCTGGATCCCCAGTCATTGTAATGGAGAGGTGGTCAAAATGCTTTCACCACTCCCATCTTTCCTTGCGGGGTGTTTTGTCTAAAGAAAAAACACACACAAAAAAAAAAACAAAAAAAAAAACAACGACAATGACAACACACACAAAAAACCCCCAACAACTTTCGTTGAAGTGATGGCGAGAACTAAACCTTCATGACAATTCGGCGGAAAGCATGCAAACGATTTCATGATAACAATGAAACATTTTACCATTAAAATCAACTAGTTTGTCGGTTTGTGTTGGAAAGTTTGGATTTAAAAGAAAAACACGCATACTTTAAAATGTTCCTATACATAACATCGAGTGATATGACGGTTTTGAATATCGATTGATTTATTGGTTCGTAGATATCTTTCCATATCTACATGTCTCGGAATAGGAACTCTTTAGTGACAATGATGTTAAAACCTTCTGAGCAAGCATATGGAAATTTACCTTCACGATGTATATAGAACACATGTTATTTAGAGAAATCTTACCTGACCTGGAGATTATAAAACCTTTGACCTTGCTTTTGATCTTAAGCTCGTGTAAACCAATCGCAGAGGACCTCATATTAGAAAACCCACATTTGATTGGCTTGGGGTAGTAGCTAATTATATAACTCAGAATTATATGATCTCCAGGCCCCGCTTTCATTAAGACAACAACACCAACAAAAACAAACAAACAAATAAACAAAAAATATGAGCTTTGCGTACGTACTCAGCTAAGATTGTAAATATTTGTTATATGGATATTACTATAGCAACATACACAATAACGTATGTCTCAGAATATTTGGCTGTATGATTCAGTACATTTAACTACGATTTTACGCAAGAACAATTTGCTTAGCTGAGTAAATACTGCGTTGATAAGATTGCAGCAATCGAGTCCAGGATTGGTCCCAAAATAGTATAATGTATCTGTCCAACGAATATTCAATAGTTAAATTGTTCATGCTTTTTTTTAGAACAATATGCATAAATTAAAATTCGCTTATCCGTTACAATTCGCTTCACCGAATTTTTGAAATTTACTGCTAAAATTAATGACGAGTTAGATTGTCCCCAATTACCGACTGGTCTGCATTACCTATTTTGATCTAGGCTAGATTAAACTATTCCGCAGGTGGCGCTCTCTCTTCTCTCAAAACCCAAAGTTACTAGTCTCGTGCAACCAGTTCACTCACGAAGCTCTGTGAGATCTTCGCGATACAAGAGTCTGGTATAGGTCAATGCAACGATTGCTGCACTCAAAACGAGGCTAACAAAATATCTGGTAAAGTCGCCGATTGGTTGAGAGGTCAGTCAGCGTTTTAAAACAAATTATTTATAAAAAAAAATAAACTAAAAACAAAAAACGACTTAGATATTATAAATGCAGATATTTTATACATTTGTTTAAGTTTTGTATAGATAATACATTTTTTTGCTTCTGCACGAAAACTTTCCAAATCGTCAAACTGTAGCACTAACTTCCTTTGTACATGAAACATTACCCGCCTTTGCACTAATACTTTCTACCACCTCTAATAT
Organism: Margaritifera margaritifera; assembly: GCA_029931535.1. Lineage (NCBI taxonomy): Eukaryota > Metazoa > Mollusca > Bivalvia > Unionida > Margaritiferidae > Margaritifera > Margaritifera margaritifera. The sequence goes on from JAQPZY010001588.1 coordinate 959,312, forward strand.
GTACAACTATTGCTATGGACTTTACAGTATAGATGGTATATTGTACGGAAAGAAAAGAAAGACGGAAAAAAGAAATGAGCGACACCTATCGGTAACTCGTATTAATATCTTTATCAGGCTCTCGCTAGAAGTAGATTTCTTGATGTCACGCTAGAGTCTGGTTAAACAAGATTACAGGGCCACCATATCTTGATATCTGGGACTTTCTTGCAGAAACGCCTACTCCGTTTTTAACCTCATGTTATAAGGGACTTGTGAAAAGTAACGGAAGATACAAAAGTTTACGCCTTGACCATCAATTTTAGCAATGAGCCATATATAAGCTTGGTAATTTTAGCTTAAACTCGAGTTTCGTGCTCAAAGATTCTCAATAATAAGACTATGTAGGGAAGCTAGAAGCAGCTCTGGTATTGTAGGCGTCACTCACGGTTTACGATGCTCTGGTACTGTAGGCGTCACTCAGGGCATATGATGAAAAGTCGATAAACTAGTTAATTGTAACCTGTCCTGGCCATTAGAGAAACTTGCATAGGACGATGATAGAAACTACTAATTTCCTTCTTTGAACTGAGTCTCTTCCTCCAAATCCAAGTAAACTCTATAAGAAATAAAGAGTGGATAACAACTCTACTGATTGAAAACCTTGGCAAATTATCATGACGACAATTCAGCCATGTCAGATGAACTAAACTACATAAAAGACTCCCTAAGGTGACTCGAGTTCACATGTACCAAACAACTGCTAGTACATCTTTGGAATATGTCATTTTGAATAGCTTTTGAAATTTGAGTAATACAGAGAATAGGTCAGTAAACATTTTCTAAATTAAACTTTCAGGGGTCGAGGAAGACAACATTTTTTATTGCGTGTATAATTGTAGTGCGCTTTTCCGTGCAATTCTGTGGAACAGAGCTCATCATGTGCAGCGTAAACATTTTGCAGCATAAATCAATCTTTGTTATTTTGTTAGGAAAGGAACTGTGATCCTATACAATAAAATAAAATTAGCATAAATTCTCACGGAAGATTTTCCAACGATCTTTCCGTTCGTCTGCCATCCCTCAGTCTGTCGCATTTATGTATTATTCTGCTTCCTCTGATTCGGAAATTACATAAGTTTAAAATAAACATATGCAAAATTGAAAGACAAAGCATCGAAATTAAAGAATCAATGCAAATATACGAAACATTGAATACAGGAGATATCCGACATTACATGTCATGCGTAATACATAAGACGGATCTTTAGAAAATGAGGAAAGTTTAAGCTAAGTGTATGTATGTATGTATGTACGTAAACATGCAATGTGTCTGTTTTGATGTTTATATATATGTCTGTCTGTCTGCCAGTATGCATGCATGTATGAATGTATGCTTCATTCTTAACTGAACCAGAAGACACACGAACATCATGTCTACATCATGCACACGAAAAAAAACCTCTTGCAATCTAGAACAGATCTGAATATTGAAGAAAACACAATAATTTATCCATAAGCACATTCACAGGATAATCATCTTGATAAAATACAAACTAACCACATTTTCAAAAATGTAATTATTCAACAAAAAAGAACAGAAACTAATCATCAAATGTCGTCTGCCAAATATGCACAGAACAGGGGTATATATTAGAATGTGGCCGTAGAAAGCATTCATGTAATATTGCAAGGATATATGACAGTGCATATGTATGTATGTATGTATGTATGTATGTATGTATGTATGTATGTATGTATGTATGTATGTATGTATGTATGTATGTATGTATGTATGTATGTATGTATGTATGTATGTATGTATTCGAGGGAGTAGAGAAGAAACTGTGAAATGGGTTCGGCCCGGGCAAAATATAGCCAAACATATTTGCATGGAAGGGTAACTAGGTAGAAATAAATAAAGTGATTTTACTCACTCGAAAGCTTTAATAACGATGATGATCATCGTCATCATCATCATCATCATCACTGTCTCTGTCAACAAGTATGACAATAATCTTGTCAAATTTTCAGGATTAGGAATACGGTCTTAATAGATTTGAGATGAGAGTTATATTGATTTTATTTTTAAAACTAATCCAGGTATTGAAAGTGGTCTAATATTAAAAAGTACTCTCTTTGGTTCTAGATCGCACTGTCACTTCAAATTATGAGCCATTGCTGGCATAGCAGAATGCAGTTCTTTAACGCCGCTATACACAAATTATTTTTTTTTATGAAGCAGACGACATTTAATAGTCGATAGCTGGAATGCGTAGGTTTCATTGGCTGTACGGTAGAACCGTACATCGTATAGTATAACAGTTTCTTACAGCCATGTCACACGGAGAGGTTGCAATGCAAAGTGATAGCAATGATCTTTGAAAACATGTATGACAGTCTTAATTCTACCTTCATTCAGAGATAACATCTTGGGAATACGTGCATTGTAAACTGTTTTTATATGTTTGAAAAGACAATCAGTAGAAAGACTAAAGAGACTTTTCAGAGTCAAAATCGACAATATTTTTTCCGATGTTAATGTCCCAGTTGCGATGCTGTAAAATGTTTGAGAATAATATTTGACCTTCTAACTGTACCAGTTGTCAAATGAATACATTAATAGTCTGGAACAGTCTTACTCGGATACTTACACATATCAACATGTTATGCAATAAGACAATATTATTGTACGTCCAATTGTAAGAAAGTTAGTCAAGCTTTCATTGTTGAATTAAGAGGGATGGAGGGAAATAACACCACCATCATATCAGAAATAACACTGCCTCTATTCACAAGGACAACATCGTCTATCATCGCGTTCCTAATAGGTCTTATGATCGTGCTCACCGCAGGAGGAAACTTGTTGGTCATGATTGCTTTTGCCACACAGAGGTCTCTCAGAAACTTCAGCGACTATCTCATCCTTAACTTAGCAGTATCTGACTTCATTATCGGCTCCATTAATATCCCGTTCTACGCTCCATATCTTTTCAGAGGAACATGGCCCATCGGACGTGCTTTTTGTTTTCTCTGGTTGACATTTGACTATGTGACTACAGCAGCCTCGACTCTCAATATCTGCATTATCAGCTTAGACAGGTATATTCAGATTGCTCATCCTTTCTGGGCCCGAAGTCACCGCACAGATACCATGCTATTTGTGTTCCTTTTGATCCCATGGCTGATTCCAGGACTGGCGTATATACCCTTGATCTTGCTTTGGGAGCCGATAGGAGGCAAGATTAGTATGCCGCAAGGTCAATGCTATGTTCCATACTTTGACAACATGCCTGTTTTATTATTTAGTGTAGTTTTAGAATTCGTTATTCCTTTTATAATTGTGGGCGTATTAAACGTTATGGTGTACGTAAGTGTTCGCAAAAGATCCCGCGGACTTCAGGGGTTAACAGCTACCAACAGCATTTCGGTGCAAACACGGGCATCGACCGATAGAGAACCATCGATGTCAGTCCATGTCATCAGCAACACTGACCTAACGTCTCATGAACAAATCCATACAAATGGGCAGCTTACGACAACCACAAAAAGAAGAAGTCTTGAGAACAACAAGAGGGACCAGAAAGCAGCCAGATCCCTATTTACCATTGTATTTGTATTCGGAATTTGCTGGATGCCGTATGAAATTGCAGCGCTGATTCGATCCGTATGTTTTGACTGTGTGGGAAGTGTGGAGTTTGAAATAACCTTTTGGCTTCTTTGGATAAATTCCACACTCAATCCTTTTTTGTATCCATTCCTTCACTCTAGATATAGAAGGGCTTTTATCAAACTTACTAAATGTCACAGAACTTCTGTAGGCCCATACCCGATTGCGTGATTCGTATTTGGTAGTGCCACATCATCGTGACTCTGAAAGTTCTTGGATATGATATGTCTATACTTTAAGAAACAGTAGCCATGCTAACCTCTACCCAGTTGAAGAAAAAGTGTATCCTCTTTTACGCCTTTTTCTGACACCTCTGCAATGTTTAATCACTTTAACTATATTATTCTTAATTTCGTTGATCTTTAGCAAACTGCAAATAATGCTGTGGGGTGTTGGCGGTTTAGTTAAGGGCAGTGTAGGATGCAACAGTGGTGTACTTGGTATTATATCTCTCATTTAAAGGTGTGAAATGGACGGCGTAGATATGGGATTTGTCACAGAATTTCAGGCTTTTGGGGTATTCTCTTGAGTGTTTTAGGTCTGGCATCTTTTTCAATTGCACGAACTTGTTTGGTTCTCTCGCAATTGCCTTCGGTTTGCTTTGAACACTGAAATGTAATTATCATCCTTAACTCCACTGACACTTGCTTTTTAATCTTTATATATTTTATGCCATTTATTTACATCATTATTTTGTCTGCCATGAGCCCGTTATTGTATAGTCAAATGCAAACTGGACAAAGAAACCGGAACAATCGACTTTATGAATTTCTTAAATTAAGTGCTTGTTGTTGTTCAAAAGTATGTTGCAAACTGTTGAATGAGTTGCAATCATCGTTACTTTGTAAACAGTTGTATTTATGTTGTCTCTCTCACTTGCCATGTATTGCTCTAAAATTTCGCCGTTTTCACGAACTTGTTTGCTTTGCTTCGATATTCCATGAATTTGATTTGTCTGTTTTTTGGTACAGTAACTAATTTAACTGGTCTAGTTAACAGTTTTAACAAAAACAGACAGAGCTTTGCTATTTGTGTACATCAAAGCCAGACTTAATACATCAATACCACCACCTATCAAGTAATACATTTTGCTTGAGCTATTTCAACTTGTACCATATTTCGCTACTCCCACAGTTTTCCTTACTCTTGTTGGAACTTATCTGCTTTGCCTTTTCGAATTCCTGTGAACGTTTTTCAAGTTGTTCTCCAAGTACAAATCTACGTGGATCTTTCTTCTTATGAAAAGTTACCTTTTCTGGTGATTTGTGAACCCCATGCGTTTCTTCAGTTTTGCTTCCAACTCCTTCCATTTATTGGCATTTTCTTTATTCAGGTTAATGTAAATATGACTGTAAGGTTAGTTGCTAATTATTTAATACTGTATTTTAACTAATCTTTTTTGTACTTAATCTCATCTTAAACCCATCTTAAAATCATGTCGAAATAATGTTGGAGATGAGGTTTGTAAATGTTGTGTAGTATAAAATTAATTGAAGAGATTGAAAAATATAAATGGAGCCAAAAACATACTCCAGTTGCAAAACTGGTTCTTACAGCAGACCTTGTTATGATGAACTCTGCAGAAACCAAACTTAAAATTGAAGAATATTAACGGATGACGCGTAAATGAATTTAACAAGGGGCATATAAAACAAAGGTACTGTAAGAATGAAAATTCCATGTTAATTCACTTGACAATTGAGTTACAATTTGACAGGTGTTCATTGCAAAATAAGTCTGAAATAATATTGGCAATATTGAGGTTCATTCAAAATAATTAAACAGGAGATGCTTAACTTTTACAGAGACTATAAGGTGTTGATCAAAAGATCTCGACATGGATCATATTATTCCCTGTGACTCTTTTGACTTTTCTGATCCTAAACAACAGAAAACATGCTTTTTCTGATCGAAGACAAACTAGTTAAAAATGATAAAATGCTATTAATAAGAGAGGTGCGAGAACATAATAAAAAGTCAAAACTTTCAAAACTGCAAACTCTATGATTGATGAGGTTTTAAATCATATGTTTTAGTCTTTTGTTACCTCTACATTTGCTCTTCTGCAAAAATTTAACTGTGTGGTAAACAGACACTCCGTTAATAACATCAGGAACAATGCATGAATTACAAAGCATCCAGTACACATTTATTTGATATTATTTTCAGCGATTTGTTTTTCAACGTTCTGTTTATCCTCTGTTGTTTTTTTAAAATTAATGTTTTCAAATGTGATAAAGCTAGTACTCAATGCAGATAGATCTAATTCCAACCTAAAGAAGTTCACACGAGAGATGATTATGAATAGAATCAATCGATAATAAATATCAACATATACTTAAATAATTCCAACCTATGAACAGAAAGTTTATCAACTCCAGTATCTGCAGCTTTAGTAGATGAATAAAAAAAAATGTTAAACATAATTTAGGCATAGGTGAAACACAATATAATTTAAGTAAATCTCACTTAAAAATTTATGCAAGATCATTTTATTATCAAGAAGAAGGCAAACTACCAATACACATTTCGAAACTGGGTATTCTAAATAGAGTGTTAGCTGGTAACTCTATAACAAAAAGATGGAAGTGACTTTATCAAACCTCTAGGTTTAACAAAAGAAGAAAATATACGGGTTCCAGAAAATGGAATAAAAAAAAACTCAAGGAGAAACATTTGATAACTCTGTACTTGAAGATGATGTTTTTTTTCTACCTTAAGAGAAACATAACGCAAACAACAGCCAGCCAGCACAAATTATGATAAAATACACATGCAAACAGCTGAATCAACTATCCATTTGAGCAGTATTTTAGTCGATATACTAACTCTGGTATACTTTGATCTCTTGAATGCCGATATGATATTCCCCATTCGGCTGTTGCCAGCTATGCTGCCCAATTATGCTGATTTTGCCAGAATGTCATATCACACTGTGCGCTGTATCTGTTTATTGACTCATCCATGTCAATTCTTAAAGTGCATTTATCAAAAGTGTTCAATATCATGTATGTGAAAAAAGTTGTTTTTTGTGTGGTATAATTTTATCTTTTTAAGTATTTTCGTTCAGAAACTAGCAGAAACTATAATGGATGATTACTGAGAAAAACTTCAAAGCGGGGAACTTACACCTGCAGTGAAACGATTATTCACTACAAAAGAAGAGAGATATTGAAGAGGTTATGTTAACGCTGTGGTAGTTCTCAATTCAAAACTATAACATATGAAATTGCACATTTGGAACATAAATACAAGACATAAGAAACAAAAGAGATTCAACTAAAAAAACTAAATTGCAAGAACTGTTGCAAGATACTGAAAGCGAAGAGTACACATAGTTGCACATTTATCAGATCTATGATATAACTTTACGGACAATAATAAAATCTTTAATCAAACAGTTACCATTAGGTGAAAGGTCAAAAATAAAAAGTTCAAGAGAGAAAGGTGTTACAATTGCCACTTTTATTACAGCTATATGTATGACAGCAGCAACTCATTCTCATGCCATAGGAAATTTTTAAAAAGGTTTAACAGGTTGTGGCGGAGGTAGTAGTTGTAGTTGTAGTGGTAACACATAGTCATTCGTAGGCAAAGTCAAACACGTCATTCGTAAACGATGTCAAATGAGGATTGAAAAATATTACCAACTATTTGATCGAGCTATCCAAAAGACATTATCATCAATTTCTGGTATCACTGACAGTGTAATAAACTGGCTCTTGAAATCAGTTGGACAAATTATTTCTTTATTGGCTGATCGTGTCATGTTGCTTATTCTAGCATTAGTTGGTTTGTTGTTTGCAGTTTTGATCAAAGGTGTAAATACATGAACAAAAATAATAAAAAATAATAATATTTGAAAAGTAAATTACACCAGATTATGCAACCATAACCATAGTTTTACAAACAATTCTGTATTTGTTTCGTGATCTATGTCTCTTAAATTATGTGATGTTGTGATTACATGATTATCACTATTTTTCTCTCTTTTGTCTACAATGTTCTTACCCACGTTCTCTTATATATTCTTTACAAGTCGGTATTTATAGCAGTGCTTATTCCTAGATGAAAGGTATATAATGACTTTTTGAAAAATTGTTCTTGCTACCAAAAATGCTACCTATTTTCATTGCCATATCACTAGGTAACAAAAATATACAACCAAGTCTAATTTCTGAATCTGAACTATATTACTGGAATCTTATCATGATATTTTCACTTGAGTCATACCCTTTTAAATCAAAACAATTTTTTAAAGTGTCATGAATAATGGAAGCACACTGTGTAATAGATGTCCTTTTCTGAACTTGAGCACCTAAAATCCATATCACGTACAATCTTATGCTTTGATTTAATCTCACTATTCCTTCTGCTGTTACACCAATTACGTCTTGCAAAACGAAATGAGACTATTCTTTTCTTTCATAATTTGTCATTATTTACTTCATTTCGTCAGCCGACCATTTGTTCTCGGTATTCAGCTGTGCCAACTCCGGAATTATAACAACGTTTGTAAGTATTTAACACACCAGCAGGTGTATGTTCTCCAAAACCCTGGTGTACCATTTTATGTTCTTTTTTTCCATTATCAATCAAATAATTTATTTCTCCACTGATGTATCTCCAATTATTATTTGGTGGAATGTAATGGTTATTACAGATTATTTAAATTGTTATAGAGCTACGTTGTTGTTGGTTGAATTAAAATTCCTTCATCAGGTAACGGTATGCAACAACAGTTTTCGTATATGAAAATAAACCTGGGACCTATATTTGAATTTTGTAACTATAGTATATTTTGATCTGTTAAATATAAATAAGATATTTTGCCCAATTATGTTGATTTTGTAAGAATGCCATATCACATAGTGCGCTGTATCTATTTATTTACTCATCCTTATAAAATCTTGAAATGTATTTATCAAAAATGTTCAATATCATGTATGTGAAAACGTTGTTTTTGTCTAATATAATTTTTATCTCTTTAAGTATTGTCTTTCAATGTCTCTGTTAACTGTAGCCTTAAACTGAGTTGTAGGACAAGAATAAAGTCTACTGTTTATTATTTTATTTTTTAAAAATAATTTAATCTAATTATTTTTTTTTCACAAATTTTCATATCTCAAATAAACATGTACTTTCTTCTCTCGAAGTTTTGGAGGTTGAGTATGGTATGTAAATTTTATTCATAAGGGTAGGTCTCAGTGACTGGGGTACTAAATTTTAGCGTGGTCTTATGTGCCATATAACCATAGTCTATTTCACTGTAATATATGCGCAATAATGCCGTTGATATTAGACTGGTGGAGGTTAGGGTCCTGTGGCTGGGAAATTATTGTAAAACAATTTTTTTATGAAGCGTAGGATTCTGTGGCCGGGAATTTAAACAAACTTATACTTGTTGCGGTGGCTGAAAATTGTTTAAAAAAAATTTTTGGGGTGGGTACAAGGTATTCTCTATAAAAACAATATTTGGGTGGGTGCGGAAGGGGTAGGGTGTTTGGCTGCTAAAATACTTTTTCCATAATAATGAGCTTTAAAATATATTTATATCTGTTAAAGAACTAAATTAATTAAGTTTTTTTCTTAGAATGTGAGTAATTTTGTTTGTTTTCAACATTGTTTAATGTTCTTTTGTTTTATTTTGCCCAACACATAGGCATATATATAACACTTCACCTGACATCGTGATGTAGTGCTCTACAAGCCCTATACCCAAATATCTAGTATGTAGGAAATACTTTTGTAGTGCAATAAATTCATCAATAGAATTCATATCTTAAGTCCCAGAATAAGAAGAATATAAATGAACATGCCTTATATTTCACGTAAATTACAGAGTAATGTGGGCAAACAGGAAATATAATTATCGTGAGTGGGTTTAATCTGTATCGGCTTATTGGTTTTAACTAATCCAACATATGTACAAAGAGGATTGAAAATGAATATGTGATGCCACAGAGGCTTATCACTGCGTGTTTTCTTTCATCAAAATCTATTGATCTTATAAAATGTCCTGAATTGATAAATACGATAACACGTACAATAATTTTTCACTTGTCCAAAAATAAAGAAAAAAGCATCATTGTTACATTCTCTTTCTATGTCTTTGAATACGCGCTTATACGCAGAAAGCTAGAGTAATTAAGATCTTCCAATTCTAAAAAGACCTTTTTAATGTTTTGTTCAAGTAACGAGAATGTAAAAATGTTTTGATTATCGCGTCAGGTTCATGTGTGTGAAGCGCTTTTCCGAATGTTCCCCCAAACAATATGTTACAATTTTGTTATACTATTTCCCTTGGGTAAAATTAAGTTAGATTAGTTTGTCGGACCAGATTTCCCAAAGCTTACTTGCAGAAAGTGATAGAAAAGAAACATTGTGTGTGTTATAAAGGTGTGCCACCCGGCAGATATGGTTATTTGATAAGCATTATTCAATACGTCAAAAATACATGTCAAAATATAGTATGTATAGGAATACATATTTCTCAATCACTCGAAGTAAAGGTTTCCCATATTAAAATCCAAAGGCCATTTATCTCATTATGTTACAAGCCTAATACACAAAGTAATATCACGCTGATTTTGAGAATTCCTCAGAAATATTAAACATAGGGAGTAAAAAGCTTTGAAATAAGACCTAGTATGCGCGGATAACATAAGTCTAAATGGATATCTGACATTTTTATACTTGAATGTGAGATTTTGATTTTTGTGAATGTATACTTCCTTAGAAAGCAATATTCCAGCAGTCATTCCCAGTCATTACTTTTCATTACAGATGCGAAAAATAGCGTGTTTAGTATGGGTGCATGATTATAAGCTGGGGTCACTGATATTAAATTCCAATGTCATTGCCATATATCAAACGAATAACTTATACACGCTGTTGAATATCACTACATGAAAAAGTCGCCATAACTTTAACTCTTGAAAATGTAAAGGGAAAGAGGGCTTTAGATTTAGCAAATTGAATTTTTGAGAACTCTAATTTAAAGTTTTCTAGTCAAATATGTATACTGAACAGATGTTATCAAAGTTTAGTGTAAGAATTATTCTTGTCTTATATATGTTATGGCTACCAAATTATCAAGTCCTTCTTAGTAGCAATATCTACAGCGTACTTGTCACTCTTCTGGAAATATCAAAAGATACTTGGTACTGAAATGGGTCTTTTTTTGTACATTGATACTTAATATTATCATTTACATGAAAATAACACATGTATATAGGTACATTTCAAATTGTATAAATTATTGTCGCATGAAGCTAATAAAAGTAAAAACATGCGGTTAAATAGGTATATTTTTGCCCAACTCTTTTGTTTTCGAAATCCTGCTTCTAAATATAAGAAATTATTTAAAAGTAGCGCTTTAATAAGATTTATCTCACCAAAAAAGGTTAAGAGACAAATGAATACACATCGTGAAGGACATATGTGAAAACGAAAACACAACCTCAGTTTGTCATTGTTATAAGGTTTTCCCCACCAATATGTCGCTGCAACATTTCCTTTTGGTTCACATACTTTGAGTCTGACATAAGCTTAAAGCTAGCGTATAGACTGCAGACGATTTCTTTTTTAGTGTTTCATTCTACAGGTAGACTCGTGATTTAAACTGAGCTTGACAGAGTACTTTCATTGCTTGCTTTTAATGAGTACTTTCATTGCTTGCTTTTAATGAGCACTTTCATTGCTTGCTTTTGATGAGTACTTTCATTGCTTGCTTTTAATGAGTACTTTCATTGCTTGCTTTTAATGAGTACTTTCATTGCTTGCTTTTAATGAGTACTTTCATTGCTTGCTTTTAATGAGTACTTTCATTGCTTGCTTTTGATGAGTACTTTCATTGCTTGCTTTTGATGAGTACTTTCATTGCTTGCTTTTAATGAGTACTTTCATTGCTTGCTTTTAACCCAATGCACAACGGCTGGAGCAGTAAGCAAGAAAGCGTGTACTGTTCTTTAATTTTTATCTTTCATTATATAACAGACAATAATAAAATGTAATCCGTGATTTATCTACCCTTACCTTGATTATAAAAAAACAGTATTCAGATAGTTTTGTTTCCTTTATTCAGAAGTTAATTAGTAACTGACAGAGTACTGAAGTCGTATATAGTCGTACGTCAACGTTTAGCGCTCATTGAATCGATAAAATGTGAATTTTGTAACCGGTCATTGTGTCGATAAAATGTGGATTTTGAATTTAAGTATAGAAATGTGTATATTGTCATCTTCTTAATACGATACCTTTGAATTCCACAGCACTAGTAATTTACCCAAACCCACATGTAAATTACCCGTCACAATTTAGGTGATAAATTTGGAATAATACTATTATCTTTGAGTAGAAACAGTCTTCATTGAGGAAAGTAAACGAGAGATCCGTCCTCGGATCATTGTGAATGTTAAACAATTAACTATTGTTTTTGTTATTATTATTGTTGTTGTTGTTATCAATGAACCCCTCCAAAGAAGAATTGTTGAGCAATTGTGTACGATAATGGATATAACAATGATGTATTTTAAGGCGTTATTACGTCTTTACGTTACGTCTATATTTATTGATGATGATGATGATGATAATGTCAAATGTATTCCTAGTTATTGCGTGATAAAACACACGTACTCCATGAATTTCTTGTAAGGTACTGAAGCTCAATAAAATAGGAGCATTAATGTTCTGAAAGAATGAAATGAATTGTCTTTATCATTTTCAATAAATTGCTCTAAATTAATATTTTAAAAAATCTGAAATTAAAGGGAATTTGTGTTATCATTTGACTCGAGTGATGTAGTTTTGCAGATGATTATATATCACCGAAAGGAGTCATATTACATGAAATAAATTAATTTCATCCAAAATGGTCGTCTTCTTCAAGTTATAATATGCTGTACAATAAGAATCAATGTGGTCTGTATAACAAGAATTAATGTGGTCTGTATAACACGAATCAATGTGGTCTTTATAACAAGAATTAATGTGGTCTCTATAACAAGAATCAATCTGGTCTCTATAACAAGAATCAATGTGGTATGTATAACAAGTATCAATGTGGTCTGTATTAAAACAATAAATATCTGTATAACAAAAATCAATGTGGTCTGTATAACAAAAATCAATTTGGTCTGTATAACAAGTATCAATGTGGTCTGTATTAAAACAATTCTGTATTAAAACAATAAATATCTGTAGAACAAGAATCAATGTGGTCTGTATAACAAAAATCAATGAGGCCTGTATAACAAGAATCAATGTGGCCTGTATAACAAAAATCAATGTGGTCTGTATTAAAACAATAACTATCTGTATAACAAGAATCAATGTGGTCTGTGTAACAAGAATCAATGTGGTCTGTATAACAAGTATCAATGTGACCTGAATAACAAGAATCAATGTGTTTTGTATAACAAGTATCAATGTGGTCTGTATTAAAACAATACATATCTGTATAACAAGAATCAATGTGGTCTGTATAACAAAATTCAATGTGACCTGTATAACAAGAATCAATGTGGTCTGTGTAACAAGTATCAATGTGGTCTGTATTAAAACAATAAATATCTGTATAACAAGAATCAATGTGGTCTGTATAACAAAAATCAATGTGGCCTGTATAACAAGAATCAATGTGGTCTGTATAACAAGAATCAATGTGGTCTGTATAACAAGTATCAATGTGGCCTGTATAACAAGAATCAATGTGGTCTGTATTAAAACAATAAATATCTGTATAACAAGAATCAATGTGGTCTGTATAACAAAAATCAATGTGGCCTGTATAACAAGAATCAATGTGGTCTGTATAACAAAAATCAATGTGGCCTGTATAACAAGAATCAATGTGGTCTGTATAACAAGAATCAATGTGGTCTGTATAACAAGTATCAATGTGGCCTGTATAACAAGATTCAATGTGGCCTGTATAACAAGAATCAATGTGGTCTGTATAACAAGAATCAATGTGGTCTGTGTAACAAGTATCAATGTGGTCTGTATTAAAACAATAAATATCTGTATAACAAGAATCAATGTGGTCTGTATAACAAAAATCAATGTGGCCTGTATAACAAGAATCAATGTGGTCTGTATAACAAGAATCAATGTGGTCTGTATAACAAGTATCAATGTGGCCTGTATAACAAGAATCAATGTGGTCTGTATTAAAACAATAAATATCTGTATAACAAGAATCAATGTGGTCTGTATAACAAGATTCAATGTGGCCTGTATAACAAGAATCAATGTGGTCTGTATAACAAGAATCAATGTGGTATGTATAACAATAATTAGTGTGGTATGTATAACAAGAATCAATGTGGCCTGTAAAAATAATTAATGTTGTTTGTATAACAAAAATCAATGTGGCCTGTATAACAATAATTAGTTTGGTATGTATAACAATAATTATTGTGGTATGTATAACAATAATTAGTGTGGTCTCTATAACAGGAATACATGTTCCCTTTAATTTTCAGGTAAAGTATCAAATATATTCTTGTTTGCATATCATCACTTTGAAAAGCGACCGCCATGTACCATTTCTTCACTGTCGTTATTCCGTGCATATGTACGTGCATATGTACGTGCATAGGTCTTCGCTGTCGTTATTCCGTGCATATGTACGTGCATAGGTCTTCACTGTCGTTATTCCGTGCATATGTACGTGCATAGGTCTTCGCTGTCGTTATTCCGTGCATATGTACGTGCATAGGTCTTCACTGTCGTTATTCCGTGCATATGTACGTGCATAGGTCTTCACTGTCGTTATTCCGTGCATATGTACGTGCATAGGTCTTCACTGTCGTTATTCCGTGCATATGTACGTGCATATGTCTTCACTGTCGTTATTCCGTGCATATGTACGTGCATATGTACGTGCATAGGTCTTCGCTGTCGTTATTCCGTGCATATGTACGTGCATATGTACGTGCATAGGTCTTCGCTGTCGTTATTCCGTGCATATGTACGTGCATAGGTCTTCACTGTCGTTATTCCGTGCATATGTACGTGCATAGTTCTTCACTGTCGTTATTCCGTGCATATGTCCGTGCATAGGTCTTCGCTGTCGTTATTCCGTGCATATGTCCGTGCATATGTCCGTGCATAGGTCTTCGCTTTCAGGACTGTAAGTCTTATTTCAATACACTGAAACGAATCTTGCACTTTGAATAGATCCAGAAAGGAGAGTGTGTCCGATTACAAAGTAGGTCGTTATTCCGTGCATATGTACGTGCATAGGTCTTCACTGTCGTTATTCCGTGCATATGTACGTGCATAGGTCTTCACTGTCGTTATTCCGTGCATATGTACGTGCATAGGTCTTCACTGTCGTTATTCCGTGCATATGTACGTGCATATGTCTTCACTGTCGTTATTCCGTGCATATGTACGTGCATATGTACGTGCATAGGTCTTCGCTGTCGTTATTCCGTGCATATGTACGTGCATATGTACGTGCATAGGTCTTCGCTGTCGTTATTCCGTGCATATGTACGTGCATAGGTCTTCACTGTCGTTATTCCGTGCATATGTACGTGCATAGTTCTTCACTGTCGTTATTCCGTGCATATGTCCGTGCATAGGTCTTCGCTGTCGTTATTCCGTGCATATGTCCGTGCATATGTCCGTGCATAGGTCTTCGCTTTCAGGACTGTAAGTCTTATTTCAATACACTGAAACGAATCTTGCACTTTGAATAGATCCAGAAAGGAGAGTGTGTCCGATTACAAAGTAGGTCGCTGTGACACACTGTTTAGGTTTTCTCCAACATTGAATAAAATTATGTCCGAGTTTTGATTCCCAAAGCTGCTCATCTATTGTCACATAAGTGTTACCATAGTGCTTTAAGAATGAACGTGTGTCATAGACAAAACTTGGGTTACTGGTACCTACATTCCAATATTAATTTAATATTGCTTGTAAAATACTCATTTACGCCACAAAAGATGCGGGGATATTTTCTGATTTCCTTCTCACTATGAACTCCAGTTCTATTTGCAATCGTTTTCCAAATCTTGAATTTTTTGTGTGTACATTTTTAACAACTATCTTCGCTCATATTTTGACTTCAAGGTCTTCTTAACAAAAGTAAGATCCTTATTGCAGTGAAAAACTAGTTATTTTTTTATTTTTTTTGCCTATATCAGCTTATTGGCAGAATTCATCAACTGATATCCTTTGCCCGGTACATGGCCTTCAATAAAAAATATGTCGTACTGTAAGACTAGCTAAAGCAATGGAATTAATTTACATTGATATTCCTTCCAAATTGATACATATCCGTACATTTGATGATATATATATATGTTCAAACTGCAGCATCCAGCTGTAATCTTACTTACAGTCGTGCCATTGATGTTTTGGAAACCTCCGTTTGGAATCCAGAACATTTCAAAAGAACCTAATTTACAGGGACTTTGTACCCAACATTTATTTTTTATTTTGGATGTGATTCTAAATATGTGTTTTACAGTATTGCACTGGTCAATACGGAAACCCATAAATGTGGATTTATACTTGCAGATTATGTGGCATTGCAGAATAGAGTCACCAATAAGACTTTAGGAATTATGTTTTGAAACAAATGACGTCACTGAGCTACCAAGCTGTTTTTCAAAGCATGAGAATTTGTAATAGGTGATAAAAAAAGCTCATAATTTGTCCAACCTATTAATAGTTCCATCGACATCAATGACGTATCCGATCTGAAGATTTTATTAATATTTTCATCAATTAAAACACTGAACTGAACAAATGTCTCATTTGTGAATAAAGAAGACAAAAATATCCTAATATTTGTCATGTTCTTCTGTCCAACAGCTATGCATTTAAGTGACCGGTCACGTTAACACACGATGTGGTGCTCAAATAGTTCTGTATCATAACGTCTTTTAGGTACAACATCATTTCTTAACCGATGTGGTCAATGAGCTGTTAAAATGTTTAAATATTATAGTTATTATGGGTGGGTTGGAACTTGAATCGGCTTAATAGCTTAAGCAAAATCCGCGATATGTAGGAAGGGGTATTAATCTAAAAATTGCGTGCAATCGAGTTATAACATGCCTCCAATTAGTGTGTGAAAAGCTGATTATCGCAAGGAAATATCCGGCATTAACGATAACACAAAAGATTTCTTTATAGTTTCAATTTATATAAAAACCAAATTTTTTCTAAGAATTGAATAATTTCCGTTGTAGTGAAGGCTTTCTGGCTACTATTTAGTGTATATTCAGAGTAAAGAATTAAGCATCATAATCAAAGTTACATTGCATGTCTTGAAATTTTGGTGTATATGCAGAAAGTTACAATTAGACAGATTCGAGTATGACATCTTTTAAAAAAGTGCATTAAACGTATTTTTAAAAAAATTAGATTTGGTCCTGAGAAAGTATTGAAATTCATATCTCTGTGTGTTACAGGACCTAATCAAATCAATATGAAAAGCTTTGAAAAAAGACCAGTATGTGTGATTAACATGCAGCTGAACAAAACTGATAATTGTTACATGATTTTTATGTTTTTGGTTTAAGTAATTGATTAGTTACGTTCTACTGTAACTTTTACTACGATCACAGTCGTTTATTTTTATTACAAATGAGCAAAAGTACGTGTTTAGTGTAAATAATTAACAGACTTAGCATCTGGAGTCAGTGAGTGAAATGTTTGCTCATCACAAATATCTAATTTAAACATGCTTTACATTCGGGCATCATCTTGGTTTATCCTTGTTGGATAGAAGAAAGGTAAAGATGTCCTTTAATTCTACATATTTGATTTATTTTTTAAAACAACGACACAACAAAAAAAACCACGTAACTTTGAAATTTCATGATTAAATATGTCTACTGCTTTTATAGTACTTTATACTGATAAGGAGTCATTAAATGATATGAGTATTAACTAATATAGTCCTTTTTTAGTAAGACTTCTATCTGTCGGGCCGTAAAGTCAGTCACAAAAATCTACAGTGTAATTGTGACTTTTATTTGAAATATCTGACAATATTGGGTGTTGAAATCGGTTCTATTTTGCACATTGAGGTTTTAAGTTTTGAACATTATTATTCAGGATGCAGTTATTCTTGTTAGACGAACCTAATAAAAGTCAAAATATGGGGTTGAATAGGTGTATGTCTTGCAACTACTTTGTTTGAGATCCTCCTGTTCAAGCTCACATTCTCTTCTAATTAGATGAAAGCAATATCTGTAGAAAGTTAAATTGATCTAAACTGGCAAAGTTAAACGTTCATTGCATCAGAAAAAAGACTACGAGAAAAATAGCACTAGACTGAGAAAAAACATATGAAACAAATAAAGCCATGGCTCGTCATTATCATATAGGTTGAATTATTTTTCTTGTCTCCCAAATAATATTTGTGTGTTCAGATATTTTGAGTTTGATGATTGCTCCAATCAAACCTGTAGTGTGTAGCCAATTACATTTTTGTGAATTTAGTTCTACGAGTAGACATATGATTTTACCCTGAGGCTGTTGAGAACTTTTCATGAGCGCTGTACAAAAGGTCTCGTTTATTCTAAATTGGACATTTTGTCAATATGGAGAGTCTGTACCGCTAAAAAATGGACACCGAAGAGGAATTTTTACATTTTCAATAGGAAGTACATTTCATATTCGTAGACGACGAACTAGGAAGAGACTATTTGTAATCTGACCTCTGACAGGCACAGTTTTAAAACTTGACCCAGTGAACTTGACCTCAAGGCGATCTTTTGACCATGGCTTACACAAGGCTTATAGTTGCCAAGGTCACATATGAAGGTCTGATAACAATGTAACTTTACAAATCAAGATGAATTGTCAATATGGAAAGTTTAAAAAGGATAATTCATTATGTACTTTTAAATATTAAAACCAAAATTAATGTTACTATTAACATTTCAAAAGAAGAAAGGACCTATCCTGCCAAATGAACAATATTCTTATTTTATATCGATATGCATAATAACAAGGTTCACAAAGATATTTAGGGTAAGCCTGAGACCAAAATAGGTTACATCTATCTAATGGTAAAACTAAACAACACATAAAGTTTGAAACCAATTCAAAGATGATTAAGTGCATAACGTTGTAAAATCCACTGAATTTTATAAATATCTTGAATTCGCAAAATATAATTTCAATTACAGGCCATTTACCTTTTGTACAACTAATTGTTGTGAATCAGACTACTTTCCCGCAGTAAACTATGTGCTTCCCTCATTTGAAATCCCACACTGTCTTACGTTCCTCTTGATGCCTAGCAGAAGTCAAAGTCAAAATGAAGTTTGATTACCTCTAATCTGCCAGCATGTCATTGATTTTTGTAAATATACAGCTAATTTGTTTTGGACTCCTACTGGTATAATAGAGACAAATGTTTGGACCAGACCCGTGCCTTCTTACTAGACAGACTGTGGAAGACATATAAAAAGATCGCCAAACGGATAAAACTAGTTACTCCGAAGATGCACAATCTGGTAACTCGCAGGGTTTCCTCCGTCGCACTGCCCATTCTTAATGCTGAGTGCCATCCTGGTCCAGCTTAAATCCACAAGTCCAGTAAAAAGACATTAGATTCAAGCATGGAAGAGTTGAAAAATAAGAGAAATCAAACTTTAGATGCAAACAGACTACCTAATCTTGGAAAATGTATTGAAATATGGAATGGTGTTTTCAGACGCTACATGAAAAGCCACCCAGAGTGCCATGATCCCAATGTCAGTCTAAGAGAGAAAGTCAAAACGGGACTGTGAGAATGTTTTAATGCTTAAACTGTACTTTTGTTTCAAAACAATATAATTTGTACATTGAGGTAGAGAGTGCTGGATCAAAGACAAAGGCATTTGCCTCAAATGTAGCAATTCATTGTGGATTTCAAGATCCACTAATATGAATGAACGAAACTAGACTGATTCTAACCGCCGCATATACAACCCAACTACCGGTACATAACTGTACAATGCAGATGATTTCAAATAAAGTACCAGGAAAGAAAACAGTGGAACTACATTTACAAATTGTTTGAAAACATATGAAAAAAGTCAGTGTGCACAGGGAACTTAGTGAAGATGTGCCAATAGAAATCAAGTATGATGTGCACTACAATTCATTGTCAGTAGCAAGTAGGACTTAAAGATAACAGAGTGTATATTCAGCTATCGGAATTATTTGTTCGGACTCCATTGAACCCAGTGAAACTCTGGAAGTGTATGTGGAAAACAAACTATGTATGCAAGGAGCATATCCGAGAACAGAAGGAATGAGTGTAATGTGCCTGATTGATCATGAAGATTGTATGATCACTTTAAATGAAACACAGGTTAAAAACTGGACAATCAAATTGCAAACCAGAAAGTAAAAATTAGATGTCCAAACATTCAAGTTACTGGCCTTGGCGATACGATTAGTATAGGACAATCACAGTTCTGAGCTATTCAAAATGCTGCGTTTAGCGCATATGCATTCTGGAAGGACTCGTACTGAAGTATATTGTCAACGGACAGACTTTGCTGTTGACATCAAAGACAGGTCCACCTATATCATTAATGGAAACTTCAAAACATACGTAGGAAACCTGACACAAATTAATGAAAAGCTGCCCAGTGTTCTCTAGGCAATCATGAAATGTTACAATGGAGATTGCAAAATGTACAGAAGACACTGAATTGTCCGTGGAGGAAGTCAAAGAACAAACTGGTTTTCGAAAGTAAACAATTCTAAGGCAAAGTGACCAAGTTATGTATGACTGCAAAGGACAACGTACTGCTTAAAGAGATTTTGAACATGAAACTATGTGTTTAAGCTCTGGCCAAAACCAAATTCAGTTCAAATCTACAACGAGATGAGTGAATAAACCATGCATTAAAACCATCGTTAGCGAAAAATATCAATTTTGTTAGTGAAATGCTGCAGAGAGAACCCATTCATTGGTGCACAGAATAAGTCATGGTGTAGGGGAATCAACTGATCTGAAACTTCAGCAGTGTAAGACCTAGAAGTAATATTTTTCATACTTTACAACAAAAGCCAAAGTGATTTTGCAATCAAGTTAATAAAGATTCGAATTTAATTGTACTCAATTAACATTGAAAAGTCTATGTATATTCGAAATTGATATAAACAAGAATCACCTTATTCCTGAACAGGTGGAAATGTATGGGGAGTCGGCAAATCCTGGCCTTATGCACAATAATAAACAATTTTTAAAAAAAATCTTTCTCATCTTTTCACATTTATACTTTACTGTTAGAATGTGATCTGACCGTTTGTTTATCAATTAGAATGCATGGATTCTATCTTGAAACAAGTTGATTTACTCTCATACACTGTGAAACACCAGAACGATGGTGGGTGCATTTGTCTATATTTTGCAAACTTGACGAAAATTATCGCTATTTGTATATTAGAGTTAAAAACTGGCGTCAGTTTGTCTTCCAGAAAGTGTTACCCATGATATTCTGAGACCTTAAAATAAGGTCCATTCCAGTGCTACTCAGTACAACAACGGTCGTTCTTGTAAACTTACCACTGGACGACGTGGGACATAGGCAGTTGACGTGGTTTTCGAACGCACTTATTGTTTATTAACTAAGAAAAGATAAATAAACAGGAAAGATAAATGGTGAAAATGTCGGTATCTGCATTTTCTTTCTACCGGTAAGTCCAATTGTACTCTCTCTCTCTCTCTCTCTCTCTCTCTCTCTCTCTCTCTCTCTCTCTCTCTCTCTCTCTCTCAAAAATGAATCAACTACTGTACATCTACATGGATCTGAATGGTAGCCGCTTGATGCCTCATTTCAGCATGATTGAATTATTGATGCGTTTCCCTCGTTTTCTTTTTGAAATTTCCTTTAGTCTATTTACAGGTGGCGTGCTTACATGTAATATATCTAAAGGGGCTTGTCAGCATCCATTATAATCTGATATATCGGCCTGAAAATTGAGGATTTCATACCGTAAAGTACATTACTATTTGCGTGAAAGCAAACAAACATTACGTAATTTTGTTTTCCTATTTTTTGCTCATTATACTTTGCGAATTTCCGACAAGGCTTATTGTATAGAAAATTCCCGCGAAAGTGACACTTAATGTAGGTAAGGGAAAATCACACTATTCAGAGCATAAATTTAAAATTTCCTAAACTTGGCATGTGATTTGTATGGGAGCAGCCGCGTGAAAAGCAGCCAAAATATAAAATTAGTTTGTCACCGATTCCCTTTCTAAATACCCTGGGACAACCTATGATCGGTCGAGGAGCAATCTGAAAACGTGATAGATTGATAAATGACACATAAGCCAATATAAATGTAAGTACTTTTGGGCAGACTTTATATTCATCTTAAAATGTTCTTGTTTAAATGACAATTATTACAATTAAACTTCTTCAGAGTTTACATTTACACATTTTATTTTATTTCTGCAGATATTGCTATCCGAGTGTGACGTGCATTAAATGCAATATAATAAAATCAACAATCAAATTTTTGAAAAACAAAATTCGTTTAGATGAGACAATGGCTATGTGTTTTAAATGAACTGACAAAATTGGTATATCACCGGTATTCGAGAGAAAACCACAGATAATCATTATTAAAACGTCACTAGCGTGGTGCAGAGTTACCTCTCCATAAATACGTTGTGAAGCAGGAACACGTACTGATGTGGAAAGGGGTTTATACCGTTATCGAGCATCAAACACAAACGATGAAGTTTACACTCCACTTGATGTCCAGCATTCAATTAAAATCATCCTACTGAAACGACGGGAGAAATTAATCATTTTTTTATTAGGAAAACTACTGGATTACTCAATAGGCAGACTAAGCACGTGTTTAGGGCACCAGAAAAGCAGGAGCACCCAAAACAAATATATAAAAAATAATCGAAATTACGTTGTTTTGTTTTTTTTATTACATAGGGGGGGGGGGGCATCATAATCATTTTTTATTTGCTAATTCATATTTTTCCTGTCCAGATTATAATTAATCCTTATGAGCATAGTGTGCTACAATGAAAGTTCTCAATGATAACAAATCTATTGCATGCTCCTTGTATATATAAGTTAACATTGCGACATTCTCTTCACGCGAGTGTATCTGTCTGTCTACCTATCCCTTCGTTCGTATCTCTCTCTCTCTCTCTCTCTCTCTCTCTCTCTCTCTCTCTCTCTCTCTCTGCATGAAGTATACATTTTTACCATATTTTTTTTTACAAAAACGAAATCGAAATCTTTGTTAACGTCATTCAGCTCACAAGTGATAATGAGCAATTATAATAAGAACTTGACAAATCAAAATCACGTCTACAAAATATTGCTGACAGGAAAGCATTTAGTAGATAGATTTCAAGAATTTGGATGGAGAGTAACTTAATAGAGTTTTGTTCGCAGGCCTTTTGCTATTGATTGAGGAATTGGGAAAGGAAGAAGATAGAACAGGGAGTAAGAAAATTACATTGAGATAGAAAGAAGAGAGGGGTTTTTTAAGGAGCATTTTGCGTGACTATGAATTTTAATCTCTCTCTCTCTCTCTCTCTCTCTCTCTCTCTCTCTCTCTATATATATATATATATATATATATATATATATATATATATATATATATATATATATATATATATATATACACATCTATCGACTGCCAGCTATATTCAACGTGTTATACCACTCGATTATGTGCAACTATAGTAGTTATGGTGGAGAATATGGGTACAATGGTCCATTAAGGAGAAATGGAAAATCCACTCTCCGGCCATATTGGATTGGTATGGGGACAAACGGTAATTTAATGTTAAAAACGTTCATAGAATTAACATTGGAGGACGCTGTGGTGACAAAGGGGTATTTAAATTAGGATGACACTATGGCGACAAAGGGGAATGGAACATTGTGGGTTGGTATGGAGGATCTATCACACCTAATGACCATCCAGCACGCATACTTACTAACATGATTATGTATGGTAAGGGTGGTGTCCATAGACATAACATGGGAAAACCACGTGACTTTTAAAATCCAAGATGGCCGTCGTAAGGTTCAAGCTTAGGTTTCGTACTTTGCATAGGGTTTAATTTTTAAAGAAAAAGAATTTCCCAGGCTTTCCTCTCTGGTTATCCTGACTATTGAAAAAAGACGTTGATTGACTCACTCCAGACGGTAATTTTTTTCTAACTCAACATTTTTTAAACAAGCCCAGCTTAATCAATCGTCAAAAATGAATGCCGATAGAGGTTTAGGGCAGTACCTACTCTTCATGTACATTATTTTAGTTCTCAGATAATACTAATACAAATGCAAAAATTAAACATGAACGTATTGACAAGGTTGGCAACTCTGATAAGTGAGAGCTGGGTTCCGATGATCTAGGACGGTTTTCTTTATGCCGTGTTTGAGCTAAAGAAAAGAGATAACCACAATGATCACGAAACCACATTTCTATTTTTTCATAATTTCTAGAGAAATAGGACCCCAAACCGAGTCTGTATATGTTCTAAAGTGAATCCAATACTTCGGTGATGAATTGTCCATCGAGTATGATCATTTAACATCACATTATCGATTTAACTGGAAAAAAAACATTTCTTCTCATAAAGTCTGTGATATTGTTATCGACGGGAATTGGGGTTTGATGGTGTGTGTGTGGGGGGGGGGGGTAGGGGGTAATGTAATCCATACGAATTATAATATTCCACAATGTTGTTGTTGGAAAAGTAGACAGTCACCCAGTGGGTTTCTGGTAGATGACTGTCGTCGGTATTGATGATATAAGCTCAAACATCTTTAGGTTTTCGACGAGGAAGTTCATATTTGGCACAGACACCTGGATTCCAGAGAGCTATTTACGAACTGTATACTGGATTGGCACATACCACTGGATTTCATGGAGCTATTTACGAACTGTGTACTGGATACAAAAAAGGAGGAAGCTGTGTTATACAATATGTAGTGTACTGTGTGAAAGTTTTATTTCATATGACGAGAGCTAGTAATTAAAACTGCAGAGAAATTAGTTTGTTATATCTAATTCTCTTATGCGTGAATATTCTCTTCTTCGTGCTTTTTTTCTTCTCATGTTGTAGTTCATTTTCTCTACTCGAGACCAGCTTTTTTTACCGATGCTCGCTTTTTTGTAACTCGATACTCGTTCTTCTTGATTCGATTCCCACTTTTCTCACTCGCTACTAGAATGTAAGAAATCTTGCAAAATCCCAAGTGCCCTATTGGATATTCAGCGATATACTGTTGTTTCATATTACGGTAGCTGACTTGTACCATGGAAATGTGTGCAACATACAACAATTATGCATATATAGATATTTAAACGTTAATAAATAACATTAGTAGTATTGAAATTCATTCAAGCTTACGATCATAATGTATTCCTGCAAATATAATAAACCCTTTGTATCCCCCAATTGTGACTTTGAGACGGAAGGAACAGACGAACAATTTTTAAAACAAAAAAAGTACAAGTAATCTTTGGCATGCTTCACTGATAATCACACTTATGCTTTGGTTTCATCATTCAAAGAAACTAATATTTTAAGTACTTTTACAGCTTTTTGATCCCAAAGTCGTACGTTTGAAAGGTTAGGACAATTTATTCAAAAAGAAATTAAGAATATCGCCGTATTAAAGATTTAAATTATATAAGCGAAAAATAAATCTTCTGTAAGCTTGTCATAGAAAAGTTCTGCTGTAATTCTTTTTAAGTTTAAAATATTGTAAACGTAAAAGCTGACAAATATTTCCAAACCAAATTTCTTACTTATAATTTTATTTTCTTTGCTTGTGACTTGATTCACATAGCATTTTCTAACAAAAAGTAGATGCCCTGGAAATTAATAATTTTAATATTATTACTACTATACATTTTTGTAAGCGTCGTTGCAAGTGAATTAGATATTGAGGATCGTTTTAATAGTGTATAAACCATTCAAATATTTTGTCAATACAACAGACAAGAAAATTTCCTGTCGCTTTGGTCTGACACTGTCGTTTCAATTTGAACAAACATACACTCAAACCAAAACTCCTTTAATCTGACAGTGTAAGTAACTGTGTGTTGTCGTTTGAAAGCTTTTCGAAGTCACCTTGCTCGCAGGTTAGATATGAAGATGATTCTATGGTGCTACAGTGCGACTTTCACTAATGGGTGATCTTGACACTCGAGGCCGTGGTAATGCATAGTTTTATTTGATTGTATTCTCTCTCTACTTTGATTAATTTTAAAGACACGATAAATTTTCATTTGATCACTAATTCATTCATTCTTTCATCCATTTATTTACTCATATAAAAAACAGCAATTGCGTGAGCAATATTAACATTTGTATCAGCTGCGGGTAATATTATTCTTTTCTTGACAAGTACAGACCCTCATTGTACGATGTACTTTGTCTTTGCGGATTTAAACAAAAACAAAAACAGAAAATATACCTACCGATTTGACATAAAAGGACACGAAGCCTTACGCCAAATTTAGAAACTTATGACCTTGTCTCTTGTTTCATATTGTTTAATAAACCTATTGTCGTTTTCGCCTAAACCCGTAAAAAGCATAAAAGAATCAAATAAAAATATGACCTTTTATCTGATATTCATGTTACAGATGTATCTTTTTTTTTCTTTTCCCTGAATCAAAATAACGATTGTCATTGATGTGAATCAAAATATTAAAAAGAGCAGTTTATATAAGCCGCTGTCACTAACTTGTGATGAAATTCCGCTTTTTTTCTTTCTATCTATCCAATGCTGAATCATCTGATAGGTTCTAACAGTGTACTGTAAACAGATACACTATTTATGCACATAAGAAATTATTTCGTGACAAGCTTACAATCGAGCAAATAAATAAATAAATAATTTTTGATATTTTTGCAAAGGCCCTATTTAAAATCTTCCCGAGTTCTGTTTGCTTTTCCAATCCATTTGAAAGCTCTGTTTTTTTTTCTTCAAATTTTTTTAAACGTTTTCCTTTTCATAATCTACGTTTAATATCTTTATATAAATTTTTCCATCTATCTTTTATGATTCCCTCCTATTGTCTTAAATCATGACTTTGTATCAATATCTATTTTTTTTTCATAGTTGTTTTCATGAATATACAAATACTGCAAGAACATGCAATTTCTTCTTTTCTGTTTTGTTTTGTTTCACTCTTGGACGATCTTTACTCTTACTGTCGTAGTAGTGATACGTACGGATCGATCTATGTAAATATAGATACCTGTGTATTGAATTCAGAAACCCCGCGTCATATTTTTAATTCCTGCCCAATGTACAATACAGATAGAGGCAGATTTGGAGATAGGTAGAAAAAACTGCAAGCTCTAGTCATGTACCCAAATGTTTTGAACAAGAATGTTAACAATATTAATTTGGTATACATAAATATTCTGGGGTTAATTTCAGACATAGGAATGAGAGGCAATGCGTAGTTCTCCATGAAGATCAGGAACCAGTTGCCCCTGGTACTAAAAAAATAGGTGTAGATAAAAAAAAGACCCCCTCCGCCCCCCACCCCCCCAAAAAAAAAAAGATTAATTGTGAAAAGCAAAGGTATCACTTCCCCCAAGTTACTCTCAAGTGGCTTGCTAAAGTAAGCTATTACCTTGCAAGGTGCCCTTTGTAGAAAAATACTGTAGCACGAGGTTTGAAATCAGTTGGTATAAGCCACTATTGAAGTTTGGGAATGTTAAAACTATGAGTATGCTCCGTTGTAGGCAACCCGCACTTTGACAAGCTGAAACCAACTTGTAGGCCTGTTGGAGGGGGGGGGAGGCACTTATGAAATTAGAGGCAATATAAACTCTGAAACACATCAGATTAGAAAACCCATACAGACACCCCCACCCACCACCCACACCTATCTGCCCTACAACACAATAATACAACAATTGTAAGAACTAAAACAAAATAAAAATAAGAAATTTAAATAACACAAAAATTTAAAAATAAATTTAAGGAAATTAAATAAAAATTAAACATATGTCCATAAGGTATCCCTTCCCCCAGGTTACTCTCAAGTGTCAGGCTAAAGTAATCCATCACCTTGTAACGTACCCCTTGTGGAAATATACAGTAGCACACGGTTTGAGATCAGTTCGAATAAGCCACTGTTGAATTTTGGAAATGTTAAGCCTATAAGTATGCTCCATTGCAGACATTTTCCACTTTGAAAAGCTGGAAACCAACTTGAGTTGAAGGCTTATAATTATGTAATAAAAGAAAACAAAAACATTGGAACACATCAAATTAAAACACAGACACACACAGACACACACACAGACAGACACACACACACATTGCATCAGAAACCATGTCAACACAGACCTAAAGGTAAAGCACTCTTATAACAATCCTGGCCCATCATAAAATCCTTTTTAACACCATCTCTGTACCTCCAGTCCCTACGACAATTAATGTAAATTAACTAGGCAACAAAAATTGCAATAAAACTTAAATTGTATATGGAACTATTTACAGACCTATCAACACCACACTTTAATTACTGCTACCATAAGGTAGAGTTGTATTGCAAATAATGCATGATTTGTATGTGCCTTCATTTAAATTAATTTTTTAACTGACCAATTTCTTGTTGGTCGGAATTTATATCATAATTTATCAAGTCATACAAGGAGTTGGAATCCATATAATATAGACACACCACCTCACCCATATATCTGTGTAGTATAATTGTATCTCTTTAAGTATTGTCTAAGACTATCAGAAACTATAATGGATGATTACTGCAAAAAACGTCAAAGCCGAGAACTTACACCTGCAGTAAAACGATTATTCACTACAAAAGAAGAGAGATATTGAAGAGGTTATGTTAACGCTGTGGTAGTTCTCAATTCAAAATTATATCATATGAAATTAGTGATTTGGAACGTAAACAAAAGACATAAGAAACGAAACAGATGTAACTAAAAAAAAAAAAAAAAACAAACCCAAATTGCAATAACTGTTGCAAAATACTGAAAGCGAAGGTACACATTGTTACACATTTATCAGATCTAGGCTAGAACTTTAAGGACAATATAAAAAACTTAAAAATCAAACAGTTACCATGAGGTGAAAGGTTAAAAATTAAACGTTCAAAAAAGAAAGGTGTTACAATTGCCACTATTATTACAGCTATATGTAAGGCCTCATCAACATATGCTCATGCCATAGAAAGTTTTTAAAAAGGTTTAACAGGTGGTGGCGGAGGTACAAGTGGCGGAAGTAGCAGTTGTGGTGGAAAAGGTAACACATAGTCATTCTCGTAGACAAAGTCAAACACGTCATTCGTAAACAAAGTCAAACGAGGCATGAAAAATATTACCAACTATTTGTTCTGGCTATTAAAAAAGGCATTATCATCATTGTCTGGTATCACTGGCCGTGTGATAAACTGGCTCTTGAAATTGTTTCAAAGGTATAAATACATGACCCAAAATAATTAAAAATTAATAATATTTGAAAAGTCAATTACACCAGATTATGCAACCATAACCATAATAATAAACAATTCTGTATTTGTTTCGTGATCTATGTCTCTTAAATTATGTGCATGTTGTGATTACAAGATTATCACCATTTATCTCGTTCTTGTCTACATAGTTCTTACCCACGTTCTCTTATTTTGTATCGTTGTACATCTTTTGGCAAATTGCTACAGACTGTTTATCAACTGATGGTACATTCTTTATAAGTTGGTATTTATTGCAGTGTTTATTCCAAGTTTAAAGGTGTCTGATGGCTTATTAAAATCGTTCTTGTAACTAACAATGCTACCTATAATCATTGCCATATCACTAGGTAACAAAAGTATACCATCGCCACCATCAATATTAGCCAAGTTTACCTTTTGAATCTTAAATATATTATTGGAATCTTATCATGATGTTTTCATTTGAGTCATACCCTTTTTAACTCAAAACAATTTTTTTAAGTGTCTTGAACAGTGGAAGCACACTGTGAAATAGATGTCCTATTCTGAACTTAAGCACCTAAAATTCATATCACATAAAATCTGATACTTTGATTTAATCTCACTATTCCTTCTGCTGTTACACAAAGTATGTCTTGCAAAACGAAATGAGACTATCCTTTTCTTTCATAATTTGTCATTATTTTGTTCATTTTGTCAGCAGACAATTTTTTTCCCCGTATTAAGTTGTGCCAGATCTGTAATTATAACAACGTTTGTAAGCGTTTAACACACCAGCAGGTGTATGTTCTTCAAATCCCTGGTGTAACATTTTATGTTCTTCAGGTACATTATCAATAAGTATTTATGTTTTTTACATTGATGCATCTCTAGTCATTATTTGGTGGAATATTACAGCTATTACAGATTATGTTAAATTGTTGTAGATCTACGGTGTTGTTGGTTGAATTAAAAGCTTGTTCATCAGGTAACGGTATGCAAACAACAGTTTTTGTATATGAAAACAAACATGGAAACTCTATTTCGATTTACTAACTCTGGTATATTTAGATCTGTTAAATGCCAATAAGATATTTCTCATTCGTCTCTTGCCGGCTATACTGCCCAATTATGATGATTTTGCCAAAATGTCATATCAGACTGTACACCGTATCTATTCATTGACTCAACCTTGCCAAATCTTAAAGTGCATTTATAAAAAATGTTCAATATCATGTATGTGAAAATGTTGTTTTTGTATAGTATAATTTTTATCTCTTTAAATATTGTATTTTAATTTATCAGTTAACTGGAGCCTTAAACCGAGTTGCATGTCAAAAATAAAGTCTACTGTTTGTTATTTTATTTTTAAAAACAATTTGATGTCCATTAGTTAATTGTAAAAAAAAAATTCATATCTCAACTAAACATGTACTTTCTTCTCTCGTAGTTTAGGAGGTCGAGCATGGTATGTACACTTTTTTCATGAGGGTAGGTCTAAGTGACTGGTACTAAATTCTAGTGTGCTCTTACGTGGCATATAATAATAGTCCATTTCACTAGAATATATACGCAATAATGCCGTTGATATTAGACTGGTTTAAATGTAGGGTTCTGTGGCTGGGAAATGTTTATAAAACATTTTTTTCTTAAGTAGCGTATGATTATGTGGCCGGGATTTTTAAAAAAAATTATAGTGGGTACGGTGGCTGAATAATTTTTGTAAAATGTTTGTGGGTGGGTGCAATGTATTCCCTGTGAAAACAATATTTGGGTGGGTGTGGGAGGGAGAGGGTGTTTGGCTGCTAAAATACTCTTTCCATACTACTCTCGCTAATATGCTGATTCTATTAGATTATCGAAAGAATATCTAATAATGACCTTTAAACCATATTTCTACCTGTTTAAGAACTAAATTAATTGTGGGGTTTCGTAGAATGTGAGTAAATATGTTTGTTTTCAACATTGTTTTATATTTGTTGGATTTTGTTTCTGTCCACCACGTATGCATCTATATAACACTTCACGTGATATCATGATGTGGTGCTCTAATAGCACTATACCCAAAATGTCATGTATGTAGAAAATACTTTAGACTAAGAAGAAATAGAAATGCACATGCCTTATATTTAAATTAAATTACAGAGTAATGTGGGCAACAGAAAATATAATTATCGTGAGTGGGTTTAATCTGCATCGGCCTAATGGCTTTAACTAATCCAACATAAGTACAAAGAGGATTGAAAATGAGTATGTGATGTCACCGAGTCCTATCACTGATTGTTTTCTTTTATCAAAATCTATTGATCTTAAGAAAATTCTTCAGTTGATAAATATGATAACATGTATAATAATTTTTCACTTGACTAAAAATAAAGAATCATCGTTACCTTCTTTTCTACATCTTTGAATATGCGCTTATACACAGAAAAGCTAGAGTAATTACCACCTTCCAATTCTAGAAAGTCCTTTTTAATGTTTTGTTCAATTAACGAGAATGTAAAAATATTGTGAGTATCGAGTCAGGTTCATGTGTGTGAAGTTCTTTTTTCGAGTTTGATCATAACAATATGTTACAATTTGTGTTATACAATGGCCCCTGGGTAGGATTAAGTTAGGGTAGGTTGTCGGGCCAGATTACCAAAAGCTTGCTTGCAGAAAGTGATAGCAAGAGAACAGAAACAAACAAACAAACAACAAACAAACAAAAAAAACAAAAAAAAAACAAACATTGGGTATGTTATCAAAGTGTGCCATCCCGGTAGATATGGTTATTTTATAAGCATTATTCAATACGTCAAAAATACGTGTCAAAAGATAGTATGTATAGGAACGCATATTTATCTATCACTCGAAGTAAAGGTTTCCCATATTTAAAATTTAAATCCAAAGGCCATTTATTTCATCAAGCTACAAACCTAATACACAAATTAATATCTCGTTGATTTTGAGGATTCCTCGAATATAATACACATATGAAGTAATATTTGAAATAAGACCTACTATGCGTGGATAACATAAGTCTAAATGGATATGTGACATTACTGTACTTGAGTGTGAGATTTCGATTTTTGTAAATATATGCTTCATTATACAAAAATATTCCAGCAGTCATAGCCAGTCATTATCTTTCATTACAGATGCGAAAAATGGCGTGTTTAGTATGAGTGCATGATTTTAATCTAGGGTCACTGAGAGAAAAATCCAGATGTTATTGCCTATATCTCACGTAGCTGTTGAATATCACTACTTGAAAAAGTCGCCAAAACTTTAACTTTTAAAGATGAAAAGTAAAAGACGGCTTCCGATTTAAGAAATTGAAATTTTGAGAACTATAATTTAAAGTTTTCTATTCAAATATGTATACTGATGTTATCAAAGTTTAGTGCAAGAATTAGTTTTGTTTCCTTTATTTAGGAGTTAATCAGTAACTGACAGAAGGCTGAAGTCATATATATATATATATATATATATATATATATATATATATATATACACGTACTTCAACGTTTACCGCTCATTGTATCGATAAAATGTGGGGATTTTGAATTTAAATATAGAAATGTGTGTGTTGTCATCTTCTTAATACGATGCCTTTTAATTCCACAGCACTAGTAATTTACCCAAACCGACATGTAAATTACTCGTAACAATTTAGTTGATAAATTTGGAATAATATTATTATGTTCGCGTAGGTATACGGCCTTCATTAAAGTGAACGAGAGATCCGTTGTCCGATCATTGTGAATGTTAAACCATTAACTATTGTTTGATTATTATTATTAGTAGTAGTAGTAGTAGTAGTAGTATTGGTATTGTTGTTGTTGTTGTTTGTTGTTATCAATTAACCCCTCCAAAGAATGATTGTTGAACAATTTTGTACTTCATGAATTCCATGTAAGGTACTGAAACTCATTAAAATACTAGCATTAATGTTCTGAAATAATAAAATATTGTCGTTTATCATTTTCATTCTTTTTCTTTAGATTAATACAAAGCTGAAATTAAAGAAAATATTTGTTATCATTTGACTCGAATGGCGTGGTTTCACAGATTATTATACCATCAAAAGAAATGATATATTGCATGTATTAGTTTCATTTTATCCAAAAATGATCGTTGTCTTCAAGTTATGATATGCTGTATCAAAAGAATCAATGTGGTCTGTATAACAAGAATACATGTAGTCTGTATAACAAGAATACACGTGGTCTGTATAGCAAGAATACATGTGGTCTATATAACAAGAATCAATGTGGTCTGTATAACAAGAATACATGTTGTCTGTATAACAAGAATACATGTGGTCTGTATAACAAGAATACATGTAGTCTGTATAACAAGAACACATGTAGTCTGTATAGCAAGAATACATGTGGTCTATATAAGAAGAATCAATGTGGTCTGTATAACAAGAATACATGTGGTCTGTATAACAAGAATACATGTGGTCTGTATAACAAGAATCAATGTGGTCTGTAGAACAAGAATACATGTGGTCTGTATAACAAGAATACATGTAGTCTATATAACAAGAATACATGTGGTCTGTATAACAAAAATAAATGTCTTCTGTATAACAAGAATAAATGAGGTCTGTATAACAAGACTTAATGTGGTGTGTATAAGAAGAATACATGTAATCTGTATAACAAGAATACGTGTGGTCTGTATAACAAGAATACATGTAGTCTGTATAACAAGAATAAATGTGGTCTGTGTAACAAGACTAAATGTGGTCTGTATAAGAAGAATATATGTGGTCTGTATAATAATAATACATGTAGTCTGTATCTAAAGAATCAATGTGGTCTGTATTAAAACAATTAATGTCGTATGTATAACAAGAATTAATGCGGTCTGTATTAAAAGAATCAATGTGGTCTGTATTAAAAGAATCAATGTGGTCTGTATTAAAACAATAAATGTCGTATGTATAACAAGAATTAATGCGGTCTGTATTAAAACAATAAATGTCGTCTGTATAACAAGAAATAATGCGGTCTGTATTAAAAGAATCAATGTGGTCTGTATTAAAAGAATCAATGTGGTCTCTATTGAAAGAATACATGTCGTTTGTATAACAAGAATTCATGTGGTCTGTATAACAAGAATCAATGCTGTCTGTATTAAAAGAATCAATGTGGTCTGTATTAAAAGAATCAATGTGGTCTGTATAACAAGAATTAATGTGGTTTCTATTGAAAGAATACATGTCGTCTGTATAACAAGAATTAATGTGATCTGTATAACAAGAATCAATGTGGTCTGTATTAAAAGAATACATGTGGTCTGTATTAAAAGAATACATGTCGTATGTATAAAAAGAATTAATGTGGTCTGTATAACAAGAATTAATGTGGTCTGTATTAAAAGAATTAATGTGGTCTGTATTAAAAGAATCAATGTGGTCTGTATTAAAACAATAAATGTCGTCTGTATAACAAGAATTAATGCGGTCTGCATTAAAAGAATCAATGTGGTCTGTATTAAAAGAATCAATGTGGTCTGTATTAAAAGAATCAATTTGGTCTGTATGACAAGAATCAATGTGGTCTGTATTAAAAGAATTCATGTGGTCTGTATAACAAGAATCAGTCTGGTCTGTATTAAAAGAATCAATGAGGTCTGTATTAAAAGAATCAATGTGGTCTGCATTAAAAGAATCAATGTGGTCTGTATTAAAAGAATCAATGTGGTCTGTATAACAAGAATTAATGCGGTCTGCATAACAAGAATTAATGCGGTCTGTATTAAAAGAGTCGATGTGGTCTGTATTAAAAGAATACATGTGATCTGTATTAAAACAATAAATGTCGTCCGTATAACAAGAAATAATGTGGTCTGTATAACAAGAATTAATGCGGTCTGTATCAAAGGAATCAATGTAGTCTGTATTAAAAGAATAAACGTGGTCTTTATAACAAGAATCAATGTGGTCTGTATCAAAGGAATCAATGCGGTCTGTATAACAAGAATAAATATGGTCTGTCTAACAAGAATCAATGTGGTCTGTCTAACAAGAATCAATGTGGTCTGTATAACAAGAATTAATGCGGTATGTATAACAAGAATCAATGTGGTCTGTATTAAATGAATAAATATGGTCTGTATAACAAGAATCAATGTGGTCTGTATAACACGAATCAATGTGGTCTGTCTAACAAGAATAAATATGGTCTGTCTAACAAGAATCAATGTGGTATGTCTAACAAGAATCAATGTGGTCTGTCCAACAAGAATAAATGTGGTCTGTCTAACAAGAATTAATGTGGTCTGTCTAATCAGAATTAATGTGGTCTGTCTGACAAGAATTAATGCGGTCTGTATAACAAGAATTAATGCGGTCTGTATAACAAGAATCAATGTGGTCTGTATTCAAAGAATACATGTGACCTGTAATAAAAGAATAAATGTGATCTGTATAACAAGAATCAACGCGGTCTGTATAACAAGAATCAATGTGGTCTGTATAACAAGAATTAATGCGGACTGTATAACAAGAATTAATGCGGTCTGTACAACAAGAATCAATGCGGTCTGTATAACAAGAACCAATGTGGTCTGCATAACAAGTATTAATGCGGTCTGTCTAACAAGAATAAATGTGGTCTGTATTAAAAGAATACATGTGGTCTGTATTAAAAGAATACATGTCGTATGTATAAAAAGAATTAATGTGGTCTGTATAACAAGAATTAATGTGGTCTGTATTAAAAGAATTAATGTGGTCTGTATTAAAAGAATCAATGTGGTCTGTATTAAAACAATAAATGTCGTCTGTATAACAAGAATTAATGCGGTCTGTATTAAAACAATAAATGTCGTCTGTATAACAAGAATTAATGCGGTCTGCATTAAAAGAATCAACATGGTCTGTATTAAAAGAATCAATGTGGTCTGTATCAAAGGAATCAATGCGGTCTGTATAACAAGAATAAATATGGTCTGTCTAACAAGAATCAATGTGGTCTGTCTAACAAGAATAAATATGGTCTGCCTAACAAGAATCAATGTGGTATGTCTAACAAGAATCAATGTGGTCTGTCTAACAAGAACTAATGTGGTCTGTCTAACAAGAATCAATGTGGTCTGTCTAACAAGAATTAATGCGGTCTGTATAACAAGAATTAATGCGGTATGTATAACAAGAATCAATGTGGTCTGTATTAAATGAATAAATATGGTCTGTATAACAAGAATCAATGTGGTCTGTATAACACGAATCAATGTGGTCTGTCTAACAAGAATAAATATGGTCTGTCTAACAAGAATCAATGTGGTATGTCTAACAAGAATCAATGTGGTCTGTCCAACAAGAATAAATGTGGTCTGTCTAACAAGAATTAATGTGGTCTGTCTAATCAGAATTAATGTGGTCTGTCTGACAAGAATTAATGCGGTCTGTATACAAGAATTAATGCGGTCTGTATAACAAGAATCAATATGGTCTGTATTAAAAGAATACATGTGACCTGCAATAAAAGAATAAATGTGATCTGTATAACAAGAATCAACGCGGTCTGTATAACAAGAATCAATGTGGTCTGTATAACAAGAATTAATGCGGTCTGTATAACAAAAATCAATGCGGTCTGTATAACAAGAATCAATGCGGTCTGTATAACAAGAATTAATGTAGTCTGTATAACAAGAATTAATGTAGTCTGTATAACAAGAATTAATGCGGTCTGTATAGCAAGAATAAATATAGTCTATCTAACAAGAATTAATGCGGTCTGTATAACAAAAATTAATGCGGACTGTAAAACAAGAATTAATGCGGTCTGTACAACAAGAATCAATGCGGTCTGTATAACAAGAATCAATGTGGTCTGTAAAACAAGTATTAATGCGGTTTGTCTAACAAGAATAAATGTGGTCTGTACAAAAAAAATGAATGTGGTCTGTATAACAAGAATTAATGTGGTCTGTATAACAAGAATTAATGCGGTCTGTATAACAAGAATAAATATGGTCTGTCTAACAAGAATTAATGAGGTCTGTATAACAAGAATTAATGCGGTCTGTCTAACGAGAATTAATGCGGTCAGTATAACAAAAAATAATGCGGTCTGTATAACAAAAATCAAAGTGGTCTTTATAACAAGAATTAATGTCGTCTGTATAACAAGAATTAATGTGATCTGTATAGCAAGAATGAATGCGGTCTGCATAACAAGAATAAATATGGTCTATCTAACAAGAATTAATGCGGTCTTTATAACAAGAATTAATGCGGTCTGTACAACAAGAATCAATGCGGTCTGCATAACAAGAATTATTGTGGTCTGTCGAACAAGAAATAATCCGGTCTGTTTAACAGGAATCAATGTGGTCTGTGTAACAAGAATTAATCTGGTCTGTATAACAAGAATAAATATGGTCTGTCTAACAAGAATAAATGCGGTCTGTATAAGAAGAATTAATGCGGTCTGTATAACAAGAATTAATGCGGTATGTATAACAAGAAATAATGCGGTCTGTATTAAAAGAATCAATGTGGTCTGTATTAAAATAATACATGTGATCTGTATTAAAACAATAAATGTCGTCTGTATAACAAGAATTAATGTGGTCTGTATAACAATAATTAATGCGGTCAAAATCAAAGGAATCAATGCGGTCGTATTAAAAGAATACATATGGTCTGTCTAACAAGAATACATGTGGCCTGTATAACAATAATCAATGTTGTCTGTATCAAAGGAATCAATGTGGTCTGTATTAAAAGAATACATGTGATCTGTATTTAAACAATAAAATGTCGTTTGTATAACAAGAATTGATGTGGTCTGTATAACAAGAATTAATGCGGTCTGTATTAAAAGAATACATATGGTCCGTATTAAAAGAATACATGTTATCTGTATTAAAAGAATAAATGTGGCCTGTATAACAATAATCAATGGAATCAATGTAGTCTATATTAAAAGAATAAACGTGGTCTTTATAACAAGAATCAATGTGGTCTGTATCAAAGGAATCAATGTAGTCTGTATTAAAAGAATAAACGTGGTCTTTATAACAAGAATTAATGCGGTCTGTATAACAAGAATAAATATGGTCTGTCTAACAAAAATCAATGTGATCTGTCTAACAAGAATCAATGTGGTCTGTCTAACAAGAATTAATGTGGTATTTATAACAATAATTAATTCGGTCTGTCTAACAAGAATTAATGCGGTCTGTATAACAAGAATTAATTCGGTCTGTCTAACAAGAATTAATGTGGTCTGTATAACAAGAATTAATGCGGTCTGTATAACAAGAATTAATGTGGTCTGTGTAACAAGAATTAATGCGGTCTGTATATCAAGAATTAATGTGGTCTGTATAAAAAGAATTAATGCGGTCTGTATAACAAGAATTATTGTGCTCTGTATAACAAGAATTAATGCGGTCTGCATTAAAAGAATACATATGGTCTGTATTAAAAGAATACATGTGACCTGTATTAAAAGAATAAATGTGGTCTGTATAACACGAATCAATGTGATCTGTATCAAAGGAATCAATGTAGTCTGTATTAAATGAATAAATGCGGTCTGCATAACAAGAATTAATGTCGTCTGTATAACAAGAATACAAGTGTATCAAAAGATACAAGTGTATCAAAATAATCAATGCTGTCTGTATAACAAGAATCAATGCGGTCTGTGTAACAAGAATCAATGCGGTCTGTATAACAAGAATCAATGTGGTCCGTATAACAAGAATAAATTAGGTCTGTATTAAAAGAATTAATGTGGTCTGTATAACAAGAATCAATGTGGTCTGTATTAAAAGAATTAATGCGGTCTGTATTAAAAGAATCAATGTGGTCTGTATTAAAAGAATCAATGTGGTCTGTATAACAAGAATCAATGTGGTCTGTAAAGCAAAAATTAATCTGGTCTGTATTAAAAGAATCAATGTGGTCTGTATAACAAGAATTAATGTGGTCTGTATTAAAATAACCAATGTGGTCTGTATTGAAAGAGTAAATGTGGCCTCTATAACAAGAATCAATGTGGTCTGTATTAAAAGAATTAATGTGGTCTGTATAACAAGAATTAATGTGGTCTGTATTAAAAGAACCAATGTGGTCTCTATTGAAAGAATTGATGTGGTCTGTATAACAAGAATTAATGTGGTCTGTATTAAAAGAACCAATGTGGTCTCTATTGAAAGAATTAATGTGGTCTGTATAACAAGAATTAATGTGGTCTGTATTAAAAGAATCAATGTGGTCTGTATTAAAAGAATTAATGTGGCCTGTATAACAAGAATTAATGTGGTCTGTATTAAAAGAATTAATGTGGCCTGTATAACAAGAATTAATTTGGTCTGTATTAAAAGAATAAATGTGGTCTGTATTAAAAGAATCAATGTGGTCTGTATAACAAGAATTAATGTGGTCTTTATTAAAAGAACCAATGTGGTCTGTATTGAAAGAGTTAGTGTGGCCTGTATAACAAGAATCAATGTGGTCTGTATTAAAAGAACCAATGTGGTCTCTATTGAAAGAATTAATGTGGCCTGTATTAAAAGAATCAATGTGGTCTGTATTAAAAGAATCAATGTGGTATGTATTGAAATAATTAATGTGGCCTGTATAACAAGAATCAATGTGGTCTCTATAACAGGAATACATGTTCCTTTAATTTTCAAGTAAAGTATCAGATATATTCCTGTTTGCATATCATCACTTTGAAAAGCGACCGCCATATACCATTACAAAATTAAGATGCAGTGAGAAGAAAAAATAGTTATGTTTTAGTTTCTTGCCTATATCAACCTATTGTCAGAATTCATCAACTGATATCCTTATCTCGGTACATGACCTTCAATACAAAATATATCATATTGTAAGATTAACTACAGCAATGGAATTAAATTAACATTAATATTCCTGCCAAATTGATACATATCGGTACATTTGATGATATCTACACGTTCAAACTGTGACATTCAGCTGTGATCTTTGTATTCACGTTCTTTCTTAACGTGGTGCCATTGATAACGCCTAATCTTGTCTAATGGCTGATTTATTGTTTGCACATGTTTTGGAAACCTCTGTTTGGAATCCAGAAAATTTCATGAGAACCTGATTTACTGGGACTTTGTGTCCCAACATTTATTCTTTATTTTGGAAATTTTTCTAAAGACGGGTTTCTTAGTATTTCACTGGCCAATACAGAAAATCATACGCGTGCCACTATATTTGTGGTAAATAACAGTTTCCTTTGCATGGTATGTGGCAATGCAGTATAGAGTCACCAATACGACTATAGGGGTTAGGCTTCGAAACAAATGACGTCAAAGAGTCAACGAGCTTTTTTGCAAAGCGGGAGATAAAATTTATAATAGGTGATAAATAAAGCTCATAATTTGTACAACCTATTAATAGTTCAATCGACATCAATGACGAATAGGATCTGAAGATTTCATCAATATTTCCACCAAGTATAGCACTGAACTGAACCAATGGATCGTTTGTGAATAATGAAAATAAATATCAGAACATGTGTCATGTTCTTCTGTCCACCAGCTATGCGTCTATGTGATCGATCACGTTAGTGCCCGATGTAGTGCTCAAATAGTTCTATATACAAAACGCTTTTTAGGTGGAACACGATTTCTTAATCAGTGTGGTCAACGATGTGTTAAAATTCAGAAATATTATAATAATTCCGAATGGATTCAAATTTTATTCGGCTTAGCAGCTTAAGCAAATCAGCTATATGTAGGAAGGGATCCTAATTGAAAAATTTAGTGCAATCGAGTTATATCATTCCTCGAACTCGTGTGTGAAAAGCTGATCGCAAGGAAATAACCGGCATTAATGATAATACAAAAAGATTTTTTTAAAGTTTCAATTTATATGAAAACTTGAGTTTTCTAAGAATTGAATAATTTCCGTTGCAGTGACGGCTTTCTACCCAAGATTAATAACACATGCAAGATAAAGAATTAAGCATCATCATTAAAGTTACATTGCACGTCTTGAAAAATTTTGGTCTACATGCAAAAAGTTACAATTACACAGATTCGAGTATTCAATCTTTTTAAAATAGTGCCTTAAGCGTCTTTATTTTTTCGATTTGGCCATGAGAAAGTATTGAAATTTAAATCTCTGTATGCTACAAGGCCGAATGAAATCAGTATGACAAGCTTTGAAAAAAGACAGGCATGTGTGAATAACATGCAGCTGAAACAAAGCTGATAATGTGTTACTTGATTTGTATGTTTTTGGTTTAAATATTTGATTAATTTTATTCTGCTGTAATTTGTTCCACAATCACAGTCTGTCGTTTCTTTTTATTACAAATAAGCAAAATGACGTGTAAATAATTTAACAGAATTACCATCATGAGTCAGTGAGTAAAATGTTTGTTCATCATATTGATTCAAAAATACCTTAAGAATATCTACGTTAAACTGCTTTACATTCAGGCGTTATCTGGGTTTATCCTTGGTGGATAGAAAAAGGGTAACATTGCCTTAAATTCTACATAGTTGATTTAAAAAAAATTAAATAAAAAAACAATAAAAAAACCAACAACAAAAAGCAAAACAGAAACAACAAAAAGCCGTAACTTTGAGAATTTATGATTACATATGTCTACAGCTTTTGTAGTAGTTTAGCCTGATAATGAGTCATGAAGTGATATGAGTATTAACTAATATAGTCCTTCTTTAGTAATACTTCTATATATCGGGCAATAACGTCAGTGGCGCATATCTACAGTGTAATTGTGACTTTTTATATATCTGACAATATTGGGCGTTGAAATAGGTTCGATTTTGCACAATATTTTTTTTTTTTTTTTTTTGAACCCCTCTTGGACCTCTAGCTATGTTAAGCTATAAGCCCTTAAGGTGTCCCCCTTTTGTGCCGAAAGTAGTTTTAAAGTTTTTTTTATATCTGTGTGTACCTCCATAGGTCTGCTGTTGTCGGTTTTGAAAAAATAAAAAAGAATTTTGATTAGAAATTTTATTTTTACATTTTTGACTAGGGTTCTTCTTTGTATATATTTTTTAGATGGGCGTACTTGATTTGGATCCCGTTTCCAGGTTCCCATTCGTTCCACCCTTGGCCTATAGAAATTTAAGCTATGGCTCGTATTCCCCTCCTCAGGTATTACCCTTGCGGCTGGTTTCCTTGCCATGTTATAATATTATGTTAGTGATCCTTGCCAGGGATCTTTTATAAGTCCAGTGTATGCTATATGTGTATTTGCTATATATGTATTATCGTGTGCTATAAAACCCCTGTGTTCTTGTTTGGACTGGCTGTAGTTTCCAAATTTTAATATAGTTATTATTTACTTTTATGTAGAATCTTAAAAAATAAATCTATAAAGCATGTTCCAAAAATATAATCTCTTGATGGAGATTTGGATTTGGAGACTGGTGGCGCATTATTTTCTTTAGCCCATGTCGGAGGTATCCTCAGGCGCATGTTTTCCGCAAGTTTATTGTATATGGTGCCTTTCCTTCCGTCCATAGGCTATACTTGTGCTCCCCCTGTCTCCTTTATACTATGGTTTCAAAAGCCATATTTAAGTTTTCCAAAATTTTGTTTTTCATTTTTAAGAAGAATTATGTATGTATGTATATATATATATATATATATATATATATATATATATATATATATATATATATATATATATATATATATATATATATATATATATATATAAAGTTATTTTGGATTGTGTGTCTGTAGTGCGTATAGGAAGGATATAATTCCGCAGTTGTTAGTATGTGATATTGTTTCCCCTTGTTTTCTTGTTTCGTAATGTTGATTTCGGTTATGCCTCATTTTTCGGGTACTCTGATGTGACCCTTACTACTTCGCGTTAGCCATGTAGCCTCGGTGTCACTCGTCCTCATATCCTACTTTGAGTCACATAACCTTCCTTGTATTTTTGTATGTTTCCATTTTGTTCCTATATGTATGGTTAAAATTATGTTAGCACTGTGAAATTCTTTTTATTAGTTGTTATGATATCCTGTCTATTTTTATTTTATTGTTCTTATTAAAAAATCCAAATGCATTTGTCACTGACTTTGTCAGGCTGGCCTTTCTAACAAGTGAGTGAATAGGTCCCAGGTCGCCTTTACGACGCACCTCTCCCCTAGTGGGAGGGCCTACTGGGTCCCATCTCCCACAGTGGTTATACTTGGGTCCTCTAAGGAGTCAGCATCCCATTGTGCTGACTCCTTTACATCTAAATTTAAGATTTGTTTTGATTATTTTATTTTATTTGTTATGAAATAGACAAGAACTACTTATTATACGTTACCATATACGAAAAAAACAGCCCCCCCCCCAAAAAAAAAAAAAAAAAACAATAAACAACTTTCAGTTTTCGTCTAGACCTTTATTGCACTTCACCATAGTTTTAGTAATATAAGTTATTACACTTTCATACAGTTTTTTATCTTTTATATTATTAGTGTATAATAAATTTTCTTCGTGGTATACTCCATATTTCCTTATTATCATATTGATTATTAATTCCCTATCTGCTTCTATAT
Source organism: Margaritifera margaritifera (assembly GCA_029931535.1). Taxonomy (NCBI): domain Eukaryota; kingdom Metazoa; phylum Mollusca; class Bivalvia; order Unionida; family Margaritiferidae; genus Margaritifera; species Margaritifera margaritifera. Next base: position 1,002,927 of record JAQPZY010001588.1, read on the forward strand.
TCTTACATTTTAAAATCACATGTCTTTTTGTATATAATGTGTTTTTACACAATGGGCACTTTATTATGCGGTTTGCTAAATGCCTTTTAAAGGCAACGGTTCCCGTCAACCACACTTCATGATTATACTTATATATCAAGCTTTGTTTATGGTTTGATCGTATGCTTTTCCATTTTTCCCATATTCACCCCCCATTGTAGCCCCGGATTTTCTTTTTCTACTTTATGACTAATGTTTTGGTTTACCCCCTTCATTATATTTCCATATATTAAGTTGTCTTTCTCCTCTGTCCATATTTTGTTATCATTTCTATATTTCATTATTACATTTTTGATTTGAGATAGGTTCCTTGGTGGTTCAATTAATTTAGTAAGTTTATTATTTCTGTATATTGCCGGCATATTGCTGAGCATATATCCATAAAAGTATATATAAATAGCCGCCCACCCAAATTTCATTTTTTCCTGTATATTTCGTATTCTATTTAGAATATAGGCATTCTTTTTATATCTCAAGTTTGGTATTCCCAGCCCTCCTTCCATTTTTAATTTATATAGATATTCTCTTGGGAGAAGGTGCATTCCTCCTCCCCATATAAAATGTACTATATTTTTAATCTAAAATATCTAACCACGTATCTTTAAAATCCACTATCTGCATTGTATACCATAAAATACTATATATATATATATATATATATATATATATATATATATATATATATATATATATATATATATATATATATATATATATATATATATATATGTGCGATTTTATCTAATACATATTTAAAATGTGCTTCTTTGGCATTTTCCCCAAAGTATATCCCTAGGGCTTTAACTTTTGATTTAATGAGTTCTGGTGATAAGCCGGGATGGTTTCCCCGCCAATTCCCTATCAAGAGTATCTCCGTTTTTGCATGGTTGATTTTGGATCCCGAGGCTCTTCCAAAATCATCAAATTCATTTTCTAAATGTTTAAAGGAAAAACCGACATATATAAAATTAGTGCAGTCATCTGCGTGTTGTAACATTTTAAATTCATTTTTTAAGTTTGTATTTTAATACCTTGTATATTTCTATTATTGTTTATTTTTATACAAAGTACTTCTATTGCTAAAACATACAAAAGCATGGACAGGGGACACCCCTGTCTTACAGATCTTTCAATTTTAAAACTTTTTGTTTTTGCTCCATTAATTTGAACTACTGATTCTATATTTTTGTAAAGCACTTTTATCATTGAGCAGAAAATTGGTCCAAAGCCATAATTAAATAAGATATTTTCTATATAGCTTTGTTCTATACGATCAAAAGCTTTTTCCTGATCGTATAGAATCATCGCTCCTTTCTCTCCTTTATTCTCTATATATTCTAACACACTTTGAATATTTAATAAATTATTTGTAATGCTTCTCCCCCCTTCCCCACAACTTTGGTTAACGTTTATTATTTTTCCAATACATGTTTTGAGCCTATTCGATAAAATTTTACTTAATATTTTATAATCTGTATTCAATAAGGAAATAGGTCTCCAATTTTTCAAATCTTGTGTCTCCCCTTTCCCTTTATACATTAGGTTGATAATTCTCTCTTTGTTTTTCCCTGGCATTTCTTTTTTTAGCACAATATTATTAAAAACATATTCTAAGATTGGAATTAGCTGAACTTGGAATTTCTTATAAAAATCTGCAATAAGACCATCTGTGCCTGGCGACTTTCCTTTATTTAATTGTATAATAGCTCTTTTAATCTCTTCTGCTGTTATAAATGCTTCACAGTTATTTCTATGATCTTCCTCTATTTTTGTAAATTGTACATTTTCACAGTAGTTGTTTATTTCTTCATATTCTATATTTTGTGATGTATATAAGACCTTATAAAAATCATGTATTTCTTGCATTATTTCTTCTTTCCCTGTAAGCACTATGTTATTTTTCATTAATGTTTCCATGTTTTTTCCTTTCCCCTCCTTATTTCCTCCCTTCTATATATTTCCTTTGCTTTTGTGTATATATTATCTAATTTTCCTGCTCTTATTTTATCGCCATCATTTTTATAATTTTGTACTTTTTCATATTCTTCCCTATGTTTTTCTTTTTCCTCCTCACTTGCTTCATTATTCTTACCTATATTATTATATCTTACCTCTACCCCCCTTATTTTATCTTGTTTTATATTACTATATATCCTCGTAAGTTTCTTAATTAATTTTTTTAGATCTTCCCATTTTTTCGGTATATCCCTTGTTCCTACTATGTTAAAGTTATTTAAAATTTCTACTATTTTTCCCGTATATTCACTCTCTCCTAAAATAGAATTATTAAATTTCCAGTATCCTTGTCCCCATTTATTTCTCTTTTTTGTTTTTACGGTTAGTATTACTGGATTATGATCAGAAATTTTATTTTTTTGGATCTCACATATTAAAACTTGATTAATTTCTCTTTTTGATATATAATATTTATCCAACCTACTTGCTTGTCCTATTCCATATTGATGCGTATATTCTATCTTGTCTGGATTTATTTGCCTCCAGACGTCTATTATCTCATTTTTCCCTATAAAATTTTGGATGGTTTCCACCCTTCTGGCTTCTAATTCTTTTTGTTTCATCCCCCCACTCCTATCTATATTGCTCGTTACCCAGTTAACCCACCCCACCCCACCCCCATTACGAAATTTTCCATTGAACATTTTTGTACATATTCATTTAAATCTGTTATAAACTTTAACTTTTTAGATATATTTGTATGTGCATTATTAGATGTTGGCACGTATACATTTAAAAAATGCCACCCATTAATTTTTATATGGTTTAACCTTCCATTAAATTTCCCTTCCGTTACAAATTCCTCCCATGTTAATTTTAGAGCTGTATTCTTTAAAATTATCGCTACTCCTGACCAGTTTTCATTTTTACTATTATTATCTAATACTACCCCATTAAGTTTTTCCTCTATTTCTCTTTTTAATTTTTTATCTATATTGTGTGTTTCCTGTAATTATATTATGTCAAATGATTTTGTTATTTCTTTCAGTTTATCCACTTTTCCCTTAATTCCATTTATGTTTATGGTTATCACACGGAGGTTTTGTCCCTCCATGATGCCATAGAACATTTGTAGTTAGCGTTCCTATTTGTTGCTTGCTTAATTATAAATTTATTATGTTCTATTTAAATCACTTTCTATGTCTTTTCCACTGTCATTTTGTTTTTCTCCCTTTCCATTTTGTTTTTGTATATTTAGATTATTCTCCCTGTATTGATCTAGAGTTAATCTTCTTTTATTCCCTTTCATTTGTGACCTCAGCAGGGAGGCCGATCTCCCTGCTTTGGGTGTTTTTTTTTGATGTTCTTTTTTATCAACATCTTCTTTCGAGGGCCATTCTGCCGATAAAGTATTCCTTCTTTTCCTCTTTTGTGTTTGCATTGGAGTTGAAGTTATTGGTAACGTCCCCTCCATTACCTTGCTCAAATCCTCCTCTTGCAAGGAGATTTGTATCATTTGCTCCTCTATTTCTTTCTCAGGTTTTTTCCCCGATCTTGATTTGAGGGCAAAGGCCTATTCTTCTATTGGACTTTTTAGATCATCATCTGATTCGTCAAAAGTCGGCTCAATCAGTTGGTAGTATGGAGCCGTCTTGTTATCTCTTAGCATGATTTCTTTGTTGTTTTTCTTTTGTTGTTTTTTCTTTTTATTCCTTAATCTTTTTTTCTCTTTTTGGATTTCGAAAGGTGGACTTTTCCCATTATCGAAATCCACCCATTCTAACCCTGTAACCTCTTTGTTAGTTTCCTCAGCAAATTTTTCTGCCTGATTTGTTTCCCCTTTGGGTTCGCACAAGTTTCCTTCCGGTTCCATTTCCGTTTCGGGTTCTTCTCCCTCAAGGGCTTCAACATCGCCCGGGTCTGTGCTTTCTGGTATAATCGCTGCTTTGGCAGCATAAGTGATTCCTTGTTGGAACTGGAGATTGATGCATTCCCGCGGCACATGCCCCGTTTGCCTGCATCTGGGACAGGGTCGGTGGTGAATACATCCCCTGTACCAGGATTTTAATAAAAATCCCATTACATAAAAAAATGTTGGGAGTATTTTTGCCTGTTCTGTCTCCATCTCCACTATTCTTACCCCAGTTTTAATGTTGGGATAGCCCCAATATGTTGCATTTTTTTCCTTTTGGGCTTTTATTTGGAATTTAGACTCAAGTTTGTCTATTAATTCCTTTGTGGGCACCTCAAGCGGGAGTCCAGTAAAGTGGACTTCTACCGTCGTGTTTTCTATTATTCTCTCTATTGGGGGGGGGGGGGCCTTCCTACTTTATTTTCCTTCCCTTCATTTCCATTTCCCCTTCTGGTAGAACGGGGATATTTCCTGTGGCGTATAAATATAATCGCCCGCTCCCTCCATTCTGGAGGGCACCTATTGCCTCTACAGGCACTCCGCTACTGACCAAATCTTGCAGGATTTCTGCTGGTCTTAGTCTCTCTCTTTCCGGCCATTCCTGACAGTCCAACATTTGGCACCCAGCATTCCTGTGTGCCAAAAGGACTCTATGGCCTTCTGATGTGCCGATGTTGGTTTGGAAGTATTCTTCCAGTTTTTTCCCGGGCATTGTGCTGGGAGTTTTCAGTTCAAATGAGAAAAATTATTTTCTTTACAAGACAAATTTAATAGATATTTCTTTTACAACTGTATGAATACACTATTTTTCCATAGCATACCTTTGTTTGGATGTATATTTAAACAGATATCTATTTAAAAGGTGTACATTTACACCCACAGTTGAATAAACATAAGGTTCATTCAAATATTCAAAAAAGTGCATGCGAAACTAACATCTGAACAAACAGAGGGTTCATTCAAATATTCCAAAAAGTGCATGCGAAACTAACATTCAAACAAACAAAAGGTTCATTTAAATGTTCAAAAGCTAAGATATAAGAAGAAAATTTTTTAAAAAAAAATTAGTACATTAGATACAGTATGGTTATACCTCTAGTATCAGGGTTCCTGAAATTTACATGAAGTACAGGATATGGATATTTCACAGATCGCTGGTGAGCTATCTGTGAGTAGAATTATCTACGCTACTCACTCCGACTTTCAAACCGCTGATTTTCATTGGGATACTGAGCATTTATACAACCCCCTTATCAACAAAATGTCCCAAACCAGGTATATGCCCAGGGGCAAGCGCAATATCAGCAGTGTGAAGAGAAGTTAATACAATGGCAAGGGAATCTATCGATATACATTCGTGAATTTTACCAAAACAAGCAAACCTCGTGGATAGCCCTCTTGTACTGTAAAGACGAAGGCTTGTTAAGGGAAACGCTGAGATAAAACGGATATCATCGAGGCCTCGAGTAGAGCAGGGGAATATTAGTTTCTTTAAATGAACATTTTGCAAGCTCCTTCTGCGCACAGACCCACCATTGCCATAACAGTTGGTTTCCACATCCGGTGGTTCTTGGGTGGCCTGCTCGAAAAAGCGCGTTATCTGGTGGCTTTATTTTTTGTGCGCTGTCAGCCTCGACATAATACTTGCGACTTTAAGCTACGTACTACTTAGAGTTAGGCGATCAGTAAACCATATCCAAAACTTTATAAGAGCCATGACAGCAGTTATGAGTGTCCGTGATCTTGAGGAGCTACTAAGTGGACTGGCAGCCAAGCCAGCAGAAGCTGCTGGTACAACGACAGCCCGCAAAATTGGAACTGAGGGAATGGCAGCATCTGGAACAGTTACATATCAGCGTGACCGTCTGTATGAGCTAGAGGCTTCTGGAACGGCGAAAGAATACATAGGCCGGCATCTTCAGTTTGAGGGCCTCAAGGCGACGAGCGATGAGGAGGTAGCAAAAACCAATGGCTTATACGAGGCTAAACGGTGTGCCAGAATGATTGCTTTGCTGGGGTGTCTCTCTTTGTTTGTACACTAAAGTTGTGAGCCACGTTTTCTTCATAGACAGCTGCGACCACCAGCAGCGCGAGAGCAAGATATCACGATGTTATCTTATGTTCCCTGCAGCCACTATTAGATACACCCCCAATACTTTATAAATGCAATAGTTACGAGACACACGATGTCTACACCACCTTACGCCAAAGAACTCTAAAATCTCCTTTGCCATGGAGCGATACTTGCGGGCCTTGAGGTTGTGTTTACAATGATTGCCAAACGCTTGTTAAGAATGAAACCGGCCGCCTAGACTTTGAAGACGCAGCAAAGGCCGTTACCATTAAAGCACTAAGCCTTTGGACATAGGACATGCCAAGCAATTAGAGCGTCATTCCTGCTAATATCATCACGGCTGTCTAATGACCTCTGTTGCTCTCTTGGTCGGCGGAGCAATTGTTAACATTTTCGCATTCATTGGCTCAGACTTCCTCTTGTCTCAGATAGATAAAAAAAGGGGCCGACAAGGAACGAATTCGCTAGGACAACAGCTATTGAAGAGCTTCAAGCTGCGCAGGCCTTGTATCATCGTAAGCGTAACGAGCGTCTCGATTACCTCAATGAAAGAAAGCAGCAAGACAAACAGCTGGCTGAATGGGTTTACCAAGACGTCGAAGAATCTGCACGCACTTACGAACTGGTGAACAGCGGAAAAATAGACTACGCCAAACGGGACGGCAAGCTCAGTAACAAGCCTAAGCTTTCTGACTTCTAAACATCCTTGCCCGAACAACAAAAATAAGAGATGATGCTTGTCGTCGGGGGGCTCGCCGTAGTGGTCTACCAGGCCCATAAGTATTTCTAGTGCTAGCGCGGCAAGTGCAGGCATCTTTTCACGTCGGTTTTTTTCTGTTGATAGCATTGCGATGGAGATAGAGTTATAGAGCGCGATTCACGGTATGGAATACGCCTCAAAACGTGAACAAATGCCTGGCCCTATCACTCACCTGGGGGACAGTCAATACTTTTTCATCGAGCTCTTATGTGAATCCCCATCCTCGATGCGGCAGTGGGCTGCTCGCGTTGCAGGCATACACTTGTGCCCTCTGCTCCCCCCACCCCACATTCGCTGCCATTGTTAAGCTTGTTTGTGTTCCGATGTACATAGCGGAGCGCCCCCGCCGCTAAGCGGATGACAAGCAAAGGTAATTTTTGCGCTGCTAAGTTGAAGTTCCCAAAACAAGAAAGCACAGCAAACTTTTTAGCTTGTTATGTCATAGAACGCATGGACAATAACCTCGTAGCAATATGCTACAGCCCGCGAGGTTACTGGAAGGGCGTGATAGCTATCAAGAAGCTGGCAGAAGCCGCCAATGTCTCACAAGATGTTACCAGGGAATGGCTTAAGAAGGAGTGGATGTGGCAGATTTTCCTGCCGGCACCGCGCAAAATTCCCCGGCCGAGGTTTAATGGTTCAGCCCCTAACAATGTGCACCAGGCCGATCTATTGTTTTTACCACACGACACGGTTGGGCCGCGACAAGCGCCGTACAAATATGCTCTGACCGTGGTTGATAGTCTCCAGTCGTTAAAAGAGGGCCTAGCCCTTGGCCACAAAAGAGGTTTCCAAAGTCATCGATGCCTTGGCACGTATCTTCAAGCGCGGGTGACTAAGTTGGCCAAAACTGCTGCAGATTGACCCAGGCCTGGAGTTTATGGGCAGTGTGTCTCAACTCTGGGCTAAACACAACGTGCAGGTATGGTCGGGCGAGGCCGGCGTCCACCGTGTGCAACGTTTAACCGTACTCTGGCCGAGAGACTGTTTGGGCACCAGTATGATCAGGAGACGTTGTTTGCGGAGAGAGCGCCTGCATTGAGTAGGTGAGACGGCTGCTTGACGTTGTGGCGGCCTTAGACGGTGTGGTAACGCGGTTCACTGGCAAGAGACCCGTTAATGCCATTCGTGAAAACAGTGATGTTTTCGAAAGAAAGAACCGGTGTTCACGAACTGTGTTTATGCTTAGAGGGGCAGCAAATTGTAACAAGTTTGCTGACCTGTGACCTTTATTGGTATTTTGTGTCACATACTGCGTTCTCAGCATACACTGTAAATTGAAAGTACATTACTGCCGGTAAATGTCACAATTATTAGGAGTGATGTTTACAGGCATTGAGAATATTTACCGGTGGTAATGTCGCCGGTAAACGTCAGATTATATTTATCGATGACATTGCATGCTGTGTCACCGTTAAATGTAGCTTGTTTCATTTACTGGCGTTGGTGACATTGACAGGTTCTAGAGTGGTATACCGAGTTAGCAACATTTGCTCTGCATTAATACCTCATGTTGAGAACAAGCTCAGGCAGTCAAATGCTATATCACCTCTTTGATATGCGTAGATGCTGCAAATTATCAACTCTACCCCTCTAAAAATTATTGATATAAGCTTACAAATAAAATTCATTAAATTTGTTAACAAATGAATACTTAAGGAAGGTAATTAGATTGGACGATCGGATTTTAAATCATCTCCTTGCATGCACATGTGTCACTCATTATTAAATATGGTAAATACGTGGTTGATAAAAATAAAGCCTCGGTGTGGATGGTAGGAACAAGCTGGATCATTATGATGAATGATTTCATTATCAGTACATGCATATATTACCGAACTCAATCGAGATCTTATCTATATAAGTCCAAATAACACATTTTAATAAAATCTCTTCATAAATAAAGTCCTCAAGGAGGGACAAACTCAAGCCCATCAAATACCAAATTATCCAATTATAATCCCCACATATCGAAAGAGCTAGTTTGATGATGAAAGTTTACCTCTGATGACATGTGGCTTTTAAATTCCTTATTACTTCTGAATGATCTATTTCACATGACCTTAACATTAGGATTTTTAAGACAGGTGACCTGTAATGCAGATTTTGCTGTATATTGTTCTTATTGTATTTAGTCAAAATGTCATAGAATAATAATACTAACGCAAAGCAAGCGCTACAGGATTACAGGAACCTCAATTGCTGTTTCCATAAAAATTGTCATCGAGATCCTAGATTTTTGCCATGTGTTCACTCCATCTGCCGGAAGTGACTCGGTCATTGTCCGATTTGCGATGGATTCCAAAAGAACTATTTCACCGATGGATTGATGTTAATATATACAAGGAATACTGCTATTGACGTCTGATACACAATGTCTGAGCTACGAAAAGAAGGACAGGTTTGCCACCTACAACTATTGATTGCAACTATTTCCCATGTGATGGCAAGGCTCATTGCACGACGCGCATGATCATCGAGCGCAAGATGGAGCCACAAAAAGATGTGGCTACCTGCTCACTTGACAAAACAATCTTAACTAAGCTAGTTGTCCCGTTCAAAGAACACAGAAGCGAGATCATTACGTACTTCTGTGAAACGTGTGCAGCACCCATCTACCGGGAATGTCAATTTTAGTTTAATGTAGGGCACGGCTGCATACCCGTGGCAGAAGCATCCTGAATCGCGTTAAAAGTCAGAATACTGGACAAAAATTAGGCGGTTCAGAAAAACGTAGAAAATGGCGTCGATTTAACACAAGCAGATATTTTAAATCAAGGAAAGGACCTTGCAGAGTGAGTTGAGGGAACGGAAAGTAGTTAATATATTAATAGAAAAGGATACAGCAGAAATTCCTGAAAGACTTCGGCCAAGCATGGACGATTAAAAGATGAACTTTTTGAAAAACAACAGAAGAAGGCTCAATAACATCACAACAGGAAAAGAAACAAAAAGACGGAGATTTGCATAGCTCAAACAGCACGATCTATTTATTATCTGATTGGTGGTGGTGGTGTAGCTGTTTTAAGGATCTTCTTCATTTGGTCTCAAGGCAATGTTGTCAGTTGTTAAAGCTGATGAAATATCAAAACCTGTAGAAGACATAATATTGGAGACTAAGAAAATCAACACCTCTAAAGAACAGCAAAGCCCGTACAAAGTTTAGCGAGATAAATTCATATCTGTATCATACAACCCAATACCAGAAATACGTTAACATTTCAGGTAATAAAATAGCATAGCTTTTCCCTGTAGACAAATGTCGAGCCAAACAAAAGAACAAATAGCTCTGTTTACCACGTGGCGCTTCACAGTTGATTTATAGCATGCCTTTGAAGAAAACTGTTTGAGGCGAACAATTGGCCTACCGTCAAGCCTGGATAATGGAGAAATTGCAAAACTAATCATTCTAGTTTCTCAGCCAGAACTGACTATCTAATACCACAAGGACTTTTACCTGACAAACTTTTTCCTCAATATATTGCGTAGCATTTCTGAGGAGAATGAACACGTATGGACCAAATAATAGTTATATTTCTGTTTCAAAATGCAGGACAAAGAAAATTTGTGTAGCTTTCAAGCAGAATGGCATAACCAGTGAAATTTTGACCAAATAGTAGTAACTAGGCGGGGAAAGATCAGGTCTACCGTCCCATACTTCATTGCAAGCTGTGATATCTTCATCGTGTGAGATGTTACACACACACACACACACACACACACACACATATATATATATATATATATATATATATATATATATATATATATATATATATATATATATATATATATATATATATATATATATATATATATATATATACCAACCAAGTGTTCCGTCCCCTGGAATGTACCTAATATGACTGGAGTAACTGGTGAGGTGCACCGTTGGTGCAACACTATTATATCCCACACTACCAACTGCAATGGTAAAATTTTAGATTGCAAAACATCAACTAGATTAAAAATTATTTGGTGAAAGAGATCGAATACTAAAGAGGTGTTAGAAATATATACAAGAAAGTATATAAAGTTTTAAACTGATTAGACGGTGGAACGGACACAGTTTCAAGTGCTAGGGTACAACGGCGGCTGGATCATGTGTAGCCGGAATCGCTACAAGAATGAGTTTGGTTCAACAATGATAGGGTTTATCAATAGAACAATGATAGGGTTTATCAATAGAACAATAATAGGGTTTATCAATAGAACAGTGATAGGGTTTATCAATAGAACAATGATAGGGTTTATCAATAGAACAATGATAGGGTTTATTAATAGAACAATGGTAGGGTTTATCAATAGAACAATGATAGGGCTTGTTGCAAAACGTTCTCAATAAAAACCTGTGTGAAATGAAGTTTTAAAACAATATGAAATAGTAATATCTGCCGTTAGGATATTAAACAGCACTAATGACATGATCCACAAAGCAAAAAGTTATATGAAATCAACAATGAGGAATTTATTTTAACCGTTAACAAGAACAACAGATACAAGGTGATTTTTAAAAAAATCTGAATGAGGAAAAAATAGACGGTAGATAAAGTAAATATATAGAGAAACTGAACAGACAAAAAACATTTTAGAATAGGGGAAGAATCGCGAATCGTTGGTAAAAGTATCATTTTGGCAAACCTAATTCCAAAGATTTCGAAATAAACAGTACAAAACTTAACTTTTGGCTGTTTGAATATCTCCTATACAAATAGGTGTGCTTATAAGCATACACTTTATTAGTCCCGTTACGTAATTAATAATATACGAAGCTTTTGCCTACGGATAAACATAAATTGTATTAAAAAAGATCTTTCGAATAAAGACATCACCTACCGTGAAACTGTGGAGCAGCACATCGCCTTAGGCGACGACGACGTTCTACCTGATAAGTAAATCTCTCCCAGCGACCCAGTTTACAACATAAATTGTTAACTATTGACATCGTTGCAAAGAATAGATTGTATTGATGCTTACCACAATATTTCCAATAATCTCAAAAACAACATCTTTAACTATATCAATAAAAAGAATGAAACACGGGCTGTTTTAAATCCTTGTGGTTTTTACAACCTTGAGATGAACATGAATAAAGTCACAGAGCAAGTCTACAAATGGTGACAAGGAAGAAAGCATTGATGTTAAAAGTTTGAAACACAATTAGAAAGTTAAAATCCTTCCGAGTAACAATTACACAGCGTATATCATCAACTACAACCTACATTGGTACGATTAAATAGCCAGAGAACTATACAGGAACCTTCTGAATTGATACAGTTTGTGTGGTTTTTGAAACATACAAATTTATACATTTAGCTCGACCAAATCAATAACACAAAACAACTATTTCAATGCTAACCTTTCTACTTTATGTGAGTCTTTTCCGGTTAAAATGTTTTCTTCCTTTTTTTTTACGGAGACTCTGTTTCATGCAGTGGTAATTCAAATTACCAGACAGAATATCAGCATAGAAGGAGATGGAAAAGTGACTTTCACGGTCTGCCTGTAACGTGTGTCTTTCATGTTAAGTAAATAGTGTAAGATGACGGAGATATGTCTGAAGATCCAGTGAGATCGTTTTACCTATCAAGACTGATACAAAAACAGAAAAGAAAGATGTCACACTGGGTCAAGAAATTAACAGTGATTTAACCCTCAACAATAACCGTAATACTGCTTTACGTGATTCCGTTAAATTAACTAATGCAGCTACTAGTTAGATTGTACAACGACGTGATGATACCCAAATATGTAATACTCTGGAAGATAATAACTTGAAAGATACCAGAAACATGGGGAAAAAAGTTGACAATAACTTAACAGACATTGAACAGAGTCGTAATGAAAGAGCTAACAAAATCGCCAATCTAGAGAAACAGATTGACTAAAATAAATATTTACATGCTCAAGACTTGTTTAAACAACGAGTCCACACATTGTCTGATACTATTCAAACAATACAAGAGGTAAAAGAAAAGGCAAGTGAAATACCTAACATCCATGAATATTTACGACCAATCGAGCAGAGGATAACCAGTGAGATAGATGCTTTAGAAAGCGTTATGGAGAAAATATGAAATCTTTTGGAAGACTATAGCACTTTACAATTGAAACTCTAACAAATAAAGGTGGAATTCCTTATTCAACTAGAACCATTTGCTCATATGATTAAAAAGATATTGGAAAATAATATCGCAAAAATTATTGTGTTGAACAACAGATAATTGCTAATACTAATAATCTGTCATAGTTGCAGAATAAGAATGATTCAACTGAAGTAATCGAAAACAGTTACAACAAAAACATAATAAATGGCAATGAAAGCGCGACAAAACCTACGAAAACAACTTACTATTTATCTATTCCAGGTGTGAGCGATAATATCTAAACGATACAATAGTTACATTCGCTAAATTTTACAAGAGATTTAACAATCTAAACATATACTAAAGAATACGTTGATCGAGAAGTTGTTAGTAACATTGATGTGGTACAAGTTAGTATTGACGAATTAGACAAAGGAATAAAAAGAATCAGAAAAGATTTAAATGATTTGAGCAAAAGATTACACAAAGAGACACAGATGTATTACAGACTGAAGTAGATAAAAAGATCCTCTCGGTAAGTAGTAGAATTCATATAAAATAAACAAAACTACAGAGATATTCAAAACTCAGATAAACACAGAAATGGATGTAAATAATATTGCGTTGCTTGATAGAGGCATTCAAAACTCAAATAAACACAGAAATGGATGCAAATAATATTGCATTGCTTGATTGACAGAGGTAATCGATAAATGCAAAAGTGAATTTGAGGAGAAAACCAAAGTAATCTTAGGATGTATACTACTTTACAACTTTCTCATTGTACCTCGTCAGGAGTATTCAGTTGGTATTGAATTAATTGCAGATAAAAGAAGGGAAATACCAATTTATAAAAGAATATAAACGTCTCGTGATATATTGACTAAGCAAAAGAGTTTTTGCATATTATTATATCTGAAACTACACCCAAGAATGTAGTTAACACTTATAGATTTAATTAAGCTACATCACGTTTTTGCTGAATAGAAGTTACACACATTATAGTCTTTAAAGCAATATGTCATATGTCATTGACACAAAAAATCAGGCTTATATACAATTTATTTTCAACCTGTATATTACAAATGGTAATGTTCTATTAAACATAGACTTTTGTATTGTATGTATTAGAGGTAGATAATCAAATTACCAATTATGCAATTATTCTACAAAATGAATCTAATTCTTTAATTTGTTTAAGAATTAAATGTGTATTGCCTGGTACAATGTTAAACTTTTCTAGAAATCATTATAAAGGCTTTATATTGATATCCGGCAGCAGAATATTAACATTTGCTACTCCTAAAATACAGCACATTTAATGACTTGAAGACGTAAACCTTTCTTATTTATCACTAGATAAATAATAAAATGTTATGCGGAAGCAAACATTTATTGTGCTGGAAAATAGTAAATAAATAGCTGCAGCAGGAGTTATGATTGGAGGAGCAATAACTAACGTTCTAGCATTTGCAGGAAGCAATAGTCTGTTCCATTTATTTGATCCGGATCGATCTGAACAACGAAGAATGATAATTACCAATAAAATGGAAACATTAATGAGGAAAACTACATATAGTTCAATGAAAGCAGAGATATTTGACTATTTGAATGAAAGATTGAGAGAACAAGATTTGGTGACTCAGTATTTAAACAACCTTGTTGCTGTTTGGATGCTTTTGCTTTATACGTTTCTACTCACCATGATACATCTGATCACCCCGCCACCACAACCATCATCACCAACAACAACAACCTCTGCCCACCCCATTTCCACCCCTCAAAAATGTAAAACTTGAAGAAGAAAAAAAGAAATAAACATGTTGTACCACAACAGACAAAACTGAATGTGTTTACTGCTTACAAGTTTTTGTGAAAAGTCTTCAAAGTTTCTGTAGCTCAGAAATAACAATGTCAACGTACAGTAAATACACCACTCCTCCCAAGCAGGAACATATACCGCAAGTAGTTAAATACTCCAATACAACATATCATTGTATCATATACACACGGATCAACAATAAACCTCAAGAAACTTTACAGATAGCATTTCCAAAGCTAAGCCTAAATATTTTGATTCTACCAGGTAGTGGTTTTGTCTTGTTTGATATGAAGGAAGAAATGCAGTGGTAAACATTTAGGGTTGAATGCTTGTAAAAGACATTACCATTTCCTACGGAAGCAATGCTCTTTTTTAAGTTGAATAACTGATTCAATAGAACAAATGGATTTGAACAAAGTATCATGAGTGAAAAATTGCAAAAGTTACGATCACGAGCAGGTAATGCACACAACACATCTCAAAGAATATATTCAGTTCGCAAAGTTTAGAATACTGCTTGTCTATCAGATATTAACAGATCATTATTCACTGTATTATTGAGCTCTTCCTCGCGATATCAGACTGAACATAGCATTTGAAAAACCCTTAAAGTGATAGGAGATGTAAATCAAGACCACGAACTGGAACATATTTGTTTCCAGTACAATATGATTACTTCGGATTCAATTGCACAAACGGTAAATGGCAAATATAGAAAAAGAATTGCATTTTTTTTACTCATACATTACGAGAGAGAGAGAGAGAGAGAGAGAGAGAGAGAGAGAGAGAGAGAGAGAGAGAGAGAGAGAGAGAGAGAGAATTATCAACATAGCGGCCTATATAACTTTAACAAATCTCAGACTTGATTCTCCAAGAATTAAGTTGAAAGGTACTTTATTGTTTTGCAAAAAACAAAGTGGAGAAAGTGATCCTGACGGGTTTTGAAACTAAGCATTAAAAAAAACCTGAGTGACTATAAAAGCTCTACCAAAACATTTTTTATTCTCAGTGTTTTCAGCTGATAAAGTAGTGTACCGAAACCATTAAGTATTTATTTGATCCACAAAGACATATAAATTAGTAGCACATTTGGTAACAATTTTAACATAATAACCATTGCATTTGGCTTGATGGTGGCGCTCCACAGATATTACGTACTTCTGACAGACTGACATGTGTAAGGAGAAGTTATTTGCATTTGCAACATGCACAGTGAAGAAAATGTTGGCATTCATCTATGCTACTTTCATATACTGTGGCTGAAATTTCTTTACATGTTGTAGTTGTGGAAATTGTGCATGATCTACGTACACAATTGATCAAAATGACTGCTCCCATGTACTCAAAAATTAGCCTGAACTAGTCCAAAGTACACTAATTTTAGCAGATTTTCAAATAGGGAAAACGAGTTTTGCCATAGTAGGCAATACCAGCTTTTGAAAGTGCAATGAACGAGTTACAAAATATATAAAAAGTAGAAAAAGTTATGGGCTCTTTTTTACAATTTATCTTTGAAGTTTAGGAAGTGAAAATTACAAAGCGGAGCTAGCAGGGTTTTTTTTATATGCGCACATCTGAATTAAGGCCAAGCTGGATTCTCTGTAACACAAATTACACCCATCAATCATGCACCAAAATAAATGGAATTAAAAGTTCTTTTAAGACTATCTAAGATACACAAGGTCTTTTCTAAATAGCCAGTATATCCAGTGAGGAATACCTGGGAAACTCCTTTTCTTTAAAAATGAAACCCTATGCAAAGTACGTAACTGTAGAGCGCAACCGATCTGAGAAAAAAACATTATAATAGATGACATGGTAGTGGTCTTTAATTACCTAACGATCAAATCAAAAGAAAAGAAAACGTAGTTGTTCGCAAAAATATATCGTTATTTTGTGTACGATATTCAGACAAACATTCCAAAGAATCGATCAAATGAATTAGGTGTTGATAAATGTACCTTAATGAACCTCATAAGATGATAATTTGTGGAATGACTAACTGTAAAGATTATGTTTGCACTAGATCTGATAGAGACTGAATACGGGAACTTTTTCGATTACATCTTTATTATGTGTCCAGATTTTCTGATCAGCAAGACTTATGATCCAATGTGGTTACTCAATCAGGAGAAGGTTATCCTGAAAGATCCTGGGGACAAATACTTTTATTGATGACCGTAGCAATCTTGACTATGTAAAAACGAAATCAACAAAACTAAGAAAACTAGCTCCTAATGGAAGACATTTGGAAATAACAGTATGGGTCGTAATGCAAAAGATTTCAGAAATAATTCTCGTTGTTTAGTTGTCTTCCACAGCAAGGACATAAAAGCAATGGAGGATGTGCTTGAAGAGAACCATGCTATTCCGGAAGAAATGAAACTATACATTGGAGAAACTTTGAAACAGAACAAAAGAAACATATTTTTAATGTAACTTGTCCTAAAACATCGACAAGGCTACATTTTTTTGGTGATGCATACACCTCAGTGATTGTATGATCTGTGTAAATGCATCTTTTAATAATTTACCATCTGATTGAGTTAGCAATATTTGTACATTTCGAGGTTTGAATTCTTTTTGATGACACAACTTTTCATTTCTTTACATACTTAATATTCGTCTTTGTTAACCTACAAGACTCTCTAATTGTAACCTTGTTCACCTCATAATTACAAAGTCCAGGAACTTTCTTATTTATTTGTGGGATACTAAATATGTTATCCGTTGAATAGTCACTAGTGTGATAAAACTTGAGGTCATCCTCCGAGACAATGTAAAAGTGTTCTGTCTCAATGTAGATGCACAATGAATAGGTATCATTCATTAACAGTCTAATTCTGTCATTTCTCTTTCAATTTGTTGTGGTTAAAATGAAATAGCAACCATTTTGATGTCTCTAGCATTGTAAATCCACCGTGAATTAGTTTTGTTAATTTGATTTTCTTTTTTTTCAAACTAACCAGTACCAAAGTCATTGTCAGTAATTCTTCTTATGGCAAATGATATATATTTTTTTTCTGATATTTGAAAAACATACTTTCACCTGCATACATTTTAACTCTTGTCTTTTCCTCGAATTCTCCATTTGTTTATCACTGTTATTCATCAATTTGAAAAAAATCTTTCTCAAATGTATTTGTTGACTTTTGTTTCAAATTAGTATTCAGTTCAATCCAAGACCGAAGCCACTGTTGTTTTACAAACAAGACAACTCTGTATATCTTTTCCGGCTTTAAGCCTGTATGCAAAGCTTTGACTTTCTGTAGTGAATGACATATTTCTCTTTGGTTTTCAATAGACGTAACAGTTTAGGTACAGTTGGTTTTGCGCCCTTGTAATCATCTATCAACTAATTCTGCAGCTCTGATAAATCACTTTAACAAGAAACGAATTTCTCCGGAGCTATCATAAGGTCCTTGAAATGGTCCTGCAAATGTAATGGAATACCCTAATTAATTTCGAAAAATCAGTTAGCATCATAGTCATCTGGTACTTTTTTCTTCTGACTATCTAATTTGTCTATAATTTATGCATTTTTAAAAAAAATACTTTTTACCGGTATATATTTGCTTTTGGACCATGAATAGAGGTTGTTAGCATTTAGATACCTAATAAATTACCTTGCCTTGTCGTACTAGCCACCGCATTTTGCACGTGTACCGAATACTTTGTCTCTCCATCTTTGTTAAAGTATCATTCATGATTTGCTTCAGCATAGCTATGTGGCATCATGTTAATCCCACCTGGTATTCCACTTTCAGTCATAAGGGACCTATCATAATGTGTCAAACGTTCAAGTTCTACACCTGATATTTTAAAACTTTCATCATGATCTAGTGCTTGTGCACTATAATAGTGCACAGGGTCTGGTATGTAAGTTTTAATACTGAACATTCCTAAATATCTTAAGAATATCACATGGCATCAAAATATAATTCATGACATAAAAGCCAAGCAGATCTCCAGGTGTTTCAAGGTATTCGTCATTTCATATGTTTGAATCATTCAGTGACGAGTAAAACTTTGCTATTGGTGATATAGCTATTTCGTTAAATCTTACAAAGTTATCGCTACACTCATATGTGTTATATGTATTTCCTCAAATATTTTGGCGTCGTGTCTATAAAATATTTCAGTGCATCTGTAAATTGCTATCACTTTATGTTTAGCCAGCTGTTTTATAGAGTGTTTCATGAATCTAAAACTGTCTATAAATCTGGTTGTCCTTCAAACTATTATTTCTTTTCCTTCTATCATGAAACTGCAACTGTAAATCATTGCTGAATAAAACAATTTCTCGTCGTTTTTCGTTTGATTTTTTTACCTCTTCATTATGATCATTATTACAAGATGCCATAACTGGACGTGTTATGAATGAAGAATGGTATGCATTTTGGATACCTAAATATCAAACTGCATTGGTTATATCCTGGATCTATATATTTGCCTGTTAAATGCTGTAATCTCTTACTTCATTTTCAGCTATTTCTTTCTCACAGATATAGCATGTATTCGTTGATTTACAAATGTATTTCAATATCCTCTGTTAACACCATTGCTTTTGCATTTTACTGTTTAATTCGCTATACACTAATTTTGCAATCTTACCCAACGCATTGTAAAATACGTTAATACAATCTGTACCTCTGTAAAATATTGGTTTCTATCTAGTGTGGATTGACTTGAGGTACAAACAAAGTCCTGATGAAATGTGTTTGGTTGTTGTTTTATTGTCCGCAATAATTCATCGCCATAGGTGCTACGACCTTGGCGTGCCTCACCTTCTGTGTAATTTTATCTTCCATCGTCATTCGGACCAAAACATATTAATATAATTAAAATGTCGAAACGTCTTTTTGTTTCTATTTCAGTTTCTCTAGCGGATTTAATATAATTTCACTCATTGTCCTCTCACACAGCTCTGCGATCTCACACTTCTAAAATGTCTTACACATTTCAAGATAGCTCAGATTTATTTTCGGATTTTCTATGGCCTCTATTTTTACTGTACATCGTTTAAACTAATGACTATCTATATTTAAATTGAATTTTGATGGCCTACATTTATAAACAAATTTAGTGTGTGTAACACAGATTCCACAGCATAAAAGAAACATTTGTTAAAAATATTTTTGACGTTAACACAAACTTGTGTACTTAACCCATTCGGGCAAATATATGAAGGAACTTCCTCTGAGGGGTTGATATATATCGATACGCAATGTTAAATATTCAGTCTTGTCAACCATCATGCTTGTACTTTCGCTTATTTCCTGTCCAAATTTTGTACTTAAAATGTCAAAGAAACGTTCACTGACATTGTTAATTTCACCTTTTCGTAATGCGCGCGCGCGTGTGTGTGTGTGCATGTGTGTGTGTGTGTGTGTGTGTGTGTGTGTATCTTTTGCTGATGATCTTCCTCAAATATAGCTCAAAGCCAGCCATCGAAAAATTCAAACAAATCTTTATTGTTGCCACCATATAATCTATACTCATTGACATTTTTGTATAATAAATCAATCGGTCTTTCCGCTATGATTCTGTTTAAATTCTGTATATGCATACGTTTAAATTGTTTTCTACTTTGAAGACGTATAAAGTGACTGTAATTTGTTCTCACTTGCTTTAGTATTTGTAAAATGAGTATTGAAGTGTTCGTTTTGCTTAATTTAAGTAGATATATTTCAAAGTATATTTAACTATTATGTATTGTATTCAACTATTATTATTTCACGACATATTTAACTGCTTGCATTTTGTTTAACTAGAAATTTTTAACATATGTTTAACTATTTTGCAGAGGTATTTTATTAATAGAATAATAGTATATTTAACCTTTGACATTTATACATTTTTTTAAAACTTGTTTTTAGCAAGAGCCCATCTACTCTATATTGTCTTTCAATCGCTGTTGAAGTATGTCGCTGCAGGTTTCATACGTCAAATCAGCCGGGTTGTCGCTCTATCACTTAAATTACATGTCATGTTAAAGTTTTCTCTAGAGATTTAAGTTGCACCGCAGTTTCACATGCCATGTAGTCTGAAGCAATGTCAACTCAAGTCCCTTGGCACCGATTTGATGTCATATTTCCCTTGGCTCAACCCATTCAGCCAATTACACTGTCACGCTTGAACGAATTAATCGACGAGATGAAGCAAGTGTACTCAGTTTAAAAAAATGTTTGTTTTCTTATATATACTCTTCTTGTAACGGTTAATTATTTAATAGTATGTGGTAAGTATTCTGGTCAAATATCTTTAAAGCATGCATGCAATTTTTTTATAGATTCCCTTAAAGAATGAGGATACAATTAAATACTCATATTTTTATATTATTATTATTATTATTTGTTTTAGCTTTTTTAACTTTCTTATTGTTATTTTTAGATTTCTAAAATCATGTGTAGAAAATACAACATGGGGTCAACTGCGATATAACTGGAAACTTCTATACTACTAACAAGGGAACTTAGTATTACTATTTGCATTACCAACACAATAAGAGATTTGTTTACCTTGACCATACTTTTGTGTTAAAGAAATCAAATCAGTGTTTGCTAAGAACCTTCATAGTTTAGCTAGTCTAGTAATTTTTAATTTATTTACAATCAAGAAATTAGTTTGTGGTCCAATAATTTCTTTAATTTGTGAAACAATATTCTGGTGTCTGGCTGACCCAGTAAGTTTCAATTTTGATTTTTAATATTCTTGTTCCTCTATGCGAGATGGTGATACACAAAAATATGATATTCTGATTTAGTCTAGTTTAATCATGTTTAAACTGACTTGTCTTATCCATCTCTCTCATATTCTGTATTACTTAAATGCTGACGTGGAAAGCTGGAAATCCAACTCCTTCAAGGTCTCATCAATATATAGGCTCATGATAACTTTGGTAGGAATCCTACAGTCCTTGGTATAGTTATGCTATAGAGAGCGAAGTGAGAAGAACTAGCAATCAGGAGCCGCAACTCTTCTAAATGCTAATGCGGAACACGTGAAATCAAATTCATTCAAGGTTTCATCAATATAAAGCGGCATGTCAAATTTATGAGAAATCCACCTAAGCTTGGTAAAGTTATGCTGCGGAAAACAAAGTCAGAAGGACGGGCAATCAGGGGTCCATAACTCCTTTAAATGATGTCGTGGATCGCCGGACATTAAACTCACTCAAGGTCTCAGTAAAATATAACAGTATACCACATTTGGTTGAAAATCCAATAAAGCTTAATAATGTTATGCTGCTGAAACCAAAGCAAGGAGGATGGGAAATCAGGGGCATTAATTCATGTAAATAATATTGCAGAACCCTGTAGATCGAATTCTTCAAGGTCTCATCAATATGATGATGCATGCCAGATCTGGTTGAACGACAAGCAATCAGTGTGCCATAACTCTTTTAAACAAGATTAAATCCATAAAAAGCACATGTAAGTAAATCAGATAATGTTCACACCAAATTGCATCAGAATATGTTAATTGTTTCTTGAGCTATGCCGGTTACAACCGAAATCCCATATGAAGATGTGAAGTTAATTGTCAAGGGCCATAACTCTATCCAAAATGAAGCTGATGTGACAAAACCTACAAAAGGAAAATCTAGGTCTATGAGACAATATACACACCAAATTACATCAGAATATATTGAAAGGGCCCTGGGCCTTGCTGGTTACAAGCATCATCTGAGGTGGAGATTACAAATTGAACCTTAGAGCCTTTGCCACATTAATATTGATTGGCATTGACATGACTTTAAATGTGAAATGCAGGGTGAATATCGCCAACACGAACTTGTCAAGGTATGTATGTCGTCAATTTAGTTGGTGGGTATGACTTTAGGTCGCTATCAATATCCCTTTTAGCACCTTATTTACTTAAGATATCGCCGAAATAAAGGTTGCTACTAACGCATCGGACAAATAATGGGCTAATTCACTTCTGAACTGAGAATCGCGGAGAAACAAAGAGTGTACGGTAAGAAACATTCTCATTTTCTCGTTTGTAATTTTTGCAGAAATCATATTTCTATGATGATTATAACAATGTATACAATTTGCCCAGGTCTCTTTTTACTAAACAAAATAGTGATATATAAATTATGGAGGGGGGAGGGAGTTAGACATTAATTGGTGTGCTGTCAATGCTGGAATATATCATTGGTTGGTGTGTGTGTGTGTGTGTGTGTGTGTGTGTGTGTGTGTGTGTGTGTGTGTGTGTCTTTAACTTGTTAAACATTTACCAAAATATTAGGAAAGTAATTGTTTATTTTATGTAGCTAACTATAAAGTATCCTTGAGAATGTAAAACGCGAAGACAAATTTGTGTAAGTAGCAACATGTTTAAAGCATAACAACATGGTAATTGCGCTGTATCTTAAAAGTTGAATTGTCTGCATCTATTGTTGAGACAAAATGTCTTGGTAAAATATCACCGGTTGGCGAACAAAAATTAGAACTCGGGGGACGGTTCCAGAAATAAGGGGGTGGAGTTTGGGTGGGGCATATTCGCTCTGGGTATCCAACTAAAAAGATCAGTTTGCTGTGGGAGAAAGAATATTTTTTTAAGTATAGTTGGAAGTCTAGAATTGCTGCGTGATTACCCGTAAAAATAAAAATGAACCAAATGTACTCACCTGACTTATGTTGGATTTCAAACCAAACTCGACTAAAGTTTTTATATATTTTGGTGAATATGAAACAATTCAAAAGAAATGACAACTAATACATTCTTAAAAATTGTCAGAGGACTAACATGTATCATCTATACCACACTTATCAGCCATTATTTGAATAAATCTGCTTATATTCCTTAATTTATTGTTAGTACTTGGGAATAGGGCACGCAACTTCAAAACATTGGGATGTTTGCAAAATATTGTATATATATATATATATATATATATATATATATATATATATATATATATATATATATATATATACCGTTTACTATGTAGATTACCACAGACAGCTGTGTTCATGTAGTTAAAAAAAAATATTTTATATGGTCAGAAGTGTACAACAATATTGGAGATATCTGAGACCTCATCATTTCGAAATGTCGTCCCTGTAAAATATTACATATTATTGTTACGACTCTAGGTCTCAAAAATAAGTAAGAGAAAGAAAGTGAAACCAACAATTTAAGTTAAATCAACAAGCAATTTAGTTCCCTACAATACAAACTAAAAATTCAATAGATACTTACAATATTATGAATCAAATTCCAAATAATCCTAAATGTCCTATCACAAGTCCAAGACAAGTTGACAAGTGACCAGAATTTAAAGTGCAACTCACCTTTGTGGAATAGATTTAAACACACATTATAGATTAAATATACATAACATTATACACCAATATGTATGTATATGTATATATATATATATATATATATATATATATATATATATATATATATATATATATATATATATATATAAATGTATGTATGTATGTATGCATGTATGTATCAAAATAAAGTTTCGGTAAAGCAGCACTGAGATGATAGAAATTTAAGCAAGTAAATCACTCGATGACATCACTAATAAGCTTTAATTTTACTTAGTATCAAATTCATCCCAAAGTTTGATAACGTGATATAATTTACCAAAACCGTTGCTATGGTTCTTGTAAGTAATATAACCATTAAAGTCATATACCAAATTCTATAACATTTGCTTTGCATTGATGCATTAGGATGTCATCGAGCTCAGCCAATCAGATGAATAAAGCCTTAGGATGCCAACGAGCTCAGCCAATCAGATGCTACATCACCTCTTTAGTATGTGCAGATATTGCTAATACTCCAACTTCATCCCCATCCCCTAAAAAAGTTATTGACACACCCGTACAATCAGAAGTTCATAAAACTGAAATAAACAAAAAAAAGGTTGGTAATAAGCTCTGACAGTCAGATTTTTTTTATTAACCCATTCATATGCACAAATGTCACTGATTCTTAAATATGTCAAGGACATACTTCTTTTTTTTTTTAAAAATATTTAAGAAAATAAAGTATAAAAAAAAAAAAAAAAAAAAAAAAAAAAAATAAAAGGCTCATTATCGATGAACCAATAGGATGTACGATAACAGTGCAAAACTATTTTTTTAAACTAGCCTAAGCGGTTTCGACACTCATTGAGTCTTTGTGCAAGGCAATTGTATAAAACAGATACAAAGAAGACCAAAAATAAAAGAAAAAGAAAAAAAAACATAAAAGAAGACGTTGAATTATTTACAAAACTTTGCATGATTATGGATCTAATACAAATATTATTTCAAAATTGTGCATATCGTACCTTATTGGTTTGAACTCCATCCAAAGTTATCGTCCAATGCATTGGATTTGGAATATCCTGTACAGTAAGGCTACAAGAATACTCAGAATTTGCTCTGACGATAAAAAATTCCAAAAAGTTCTGACAAGTTGTCTGAACATTTGATCAACTGAGGCTACGACGAAGACCAAATAGCGTAGAAAAAAAAAAACAACAAAAAAAAACAACAAAAAAAAACAAAACAAAAAAAAACCAATAAAAAAACGCAATGACCTTTTAAAATATAGAGAAAAGGAAAACGTTGATTGGATACCATTTATCCAGACATACCATCATGGCCCATCGTAGAATCGTGTGACACACTAATGTTACTCCTCGCGAACAAACCAGCAGTAGTCTATCGCGGATCAAAAAACCACAGAGACATCTTAGACAGAGCAAAGTTAACGCCATTCACAAGCCAAGACCATACTCTCTAGCCAAGACCATACTCTCTAGCCAAGACCATACTCTCTAGCCAAGACCATATACTCTAGCCAAGACCATACTCTCTAGCCAAGACCATATACTCTCGTGATAAAAGGTGCATACATGTCAACATTTTATAGAGACAAACACATTCTGTAGCACAGCGACGAGCGAAACATTAAACATATCTGCTCCAAACAAAACATGCAAAACAGAAAATGTAATTTATCTCAGCATGTGTAAGATTTGCGGCCTTCCGTATGTCGGAGTTACCGAAAAACCAAACAAAAGGATCAATCTTCACAGATCTGATTGGTTGACAAAACATTTGGACAGAAGTCCAGTAGCAGAACACTTCTCTTCCCCTGATCATACATTCAGTGGCATTATACTTACTGCAATTGCAAACAACCGCAACTGGAATTCTGAAACTAGGATAGAAAAGGATTCTTACTGGATACGCCGCCTGAGAACACTGAAACCAAGCGGCTCAAATCAAAAAGACTCCGGTCACCTACACGCAAATAAAATAAAAAATATAATTATTTGTTTAGATCCCATATGTTTCAATTAGATAATTCGTTCATTTAGTTCATTCTTCATTTACTTTCCTAGTATTACTACTTTTTCGTAGTTCTTGTTGGTATTATCATTATTTTTAATAAAGAGACAACGAATTATCTGAAATATAATCTACGGCTACATCACTTTCTTTTAAGAAATAGATGTCGCTTTTGCTCCTTCTTTTATAGGTCAATACCAACCAGATTGCAATTTTATCATCGGAGTTGAAACAAAGGCGCGATATCCACAATTTTGAAATAATACTTCTTTTACATCCCTAATAGTGTGAAGTTTTGTAAATTCAACGTTTGTTTTTGTGTTTATTGTTTGTCTCTGCTATGTAATTGCTATGACAAAGACTCAATGAGATTTAAATACGCTTAGGCTCGTTAAAAAAACAACAGAAAACAAAAAATACAACATTTTTCCACTGTTCGTTGTCAATTTTTTACATTTATCTTAATCCCTGGCACACGCGATCCTTTGCTGAATCCAGTCTACTTGAAAGGATTGTTATTCGTCATTATATATATATATATATATATATATATATATATATATATATATATATATATATATATATATATATATATATATATATATATATATATATATATAATCTTTCGAGATCCTATCTATATAAGCCTGCATATTATGTTTTTTTTTTTTAAAAATCTGTTCAGATATACAGTCTTAATGGCGGCAAAAACTTAACCAGTCTTTCAAAATGAGCCAATTAAAATGCACACATATCAAAAACAATTTGATGTTGAAAGTTGACCTCTAACGACAGGTGGTTAACTTACTTAGTACAAGTGTATGATTCACGTGGCCTTGAAATTGTGGCTTGTAGTCAGGTGACTGCTTCATACAGATGTTTTGTGGGGTAGGTTTGGCTGCATGTTGTTTTTTGTGTTTTTTTTTTCTTTTCAGTGAAAATGTCCGAGAATATTGATATTAACGCTAAACAAGCGCTGCAAGATTACAGGAACCTCGATTGCTGCTTCTGCAAAGATTGTCTTCGAGATCCTCGACTTTTGCCGTGTCTTCATTCTATCTGCTGGAAGTGCCTGGTACAAATTCTAGACAGCAACAAATCCCGTGACGTCATCAATTGCCCGATCTGCGATGAAGACATAAGCATCCCAGAAAATGGTGAGGATGGATTCCAAAAGAACTATTTCACGGATGGATTGGTGTCAATATATACAGCGAAGACTGCCAAGGACATCCGATGCAAAATTTGCGAGCTACAAAAGAAGGACAAGTTTGCCACCTACACCTGTCTTGATTGTGGCGATTTCCTATGTGATGATTGCAGCAAGGTTCATTGTATGACGCGCATGACCATCGAGCACAAGGTGGAGCCACTAGAAGAGGTGGCTACCGGCTCACATGACAAGACAATCCGAGCCAAGCGGGTCATTCCATGCAAAGAACACAAAAGTGATGTCATTAAGTACTTCTGTGAAACGTGTGTAGTGCCCATCTGCCGGGAATGTCAATTGCAGTATCATGTAGGACACAGTTGTACGTCTGTGACAGAAGCTCAGACGATTCGAAGGTCAGGAATCGCGACAAACGTACAAAATCTTGGACAAAAATTAGGTGGTTTAAAAAAGGTGGAAAACGGCGTCGACTTAACACTGGAGGATATTGAAAAGCGAGAAAAGGACCTTGCAGAGGGAGTTCAGAGAACAGCAAAGAAGTTAATAGATCAAATAGAAAAGGAAAAAGCAGAAATTCTTGAAAGTCTTGGGCGAAGCATGGATGAACAAAGACAGTTATGTGATGAAAAGAAGAAAGAAATACACCAGGTCTACTCAATCATAGAGGACAACATTAAGTTCTGCAATGATCTAGTGGGGAATGGGAAAGACGAGGAGATTCTTTTTCTGGAGCCGACCATCAGAAAGAGATTGAAAGCCCTTCAGTCAAATAAAACTGGTGAGTCTCCTATGAAATGGAAACCACCGGATATTCGTTTCAGAAACATCTTCCTAAACATCGATCGAATTGGCCTGTTTGAGTTAACATTTGCACGAGATTTCGCTCGTCACATTGATGCTCCAATCAAATTCGGATCAAGGCATGTGGTAGCGCTGCATCTTGTAAAACGTTTATCAATGACGGCAAAGGAGGATGAATTTGAGGCAAGAGCCACGGGTCTAGCTTGTCTTCCTGGTGATTATATTGTTGTGGGAGATTACGAAAACAGAAAGATCAAAATATTCAACAGACAAGGCGCCTTTGTGGAAACGATCGCCAACTGTAAACCAATAGGTTTGGCAACTTGCCACGACACGGTCGCGTCGAGTGATCAACTATCGCTCAACTTGATCTCCTTCGACAAGTCCTTCAAACGAAAGATTTCACTGGAGAGCACGGGTTCTTCGTATCCACTAGCCTCTATGATGGACCAATATTTCATCGTTGCCAACAACAGGAACATTTCCTTCCAGATCTACGACATCCGTGGTGACCTTATTCAAGAGATTATCCCTGTCAAGGGGTCAAAAGTTAAAAATCCGGTCTTTGTCACAGGAAATAGTAAAGGCCACATCATAGTATCAGACTGGCTTACGAATACAGTTATCATCTTTGACCAAAGTGGCAAAACAATTAAAGATTTCAAAATAAAGGGCAAAACGCCAAAGTCATGGCTTCCAGGAAGTCTCTGCGTCGACCAGTTTGACAACATTTTTGTCTCCGATTATAGCCGGAGTCGAATAATCGTGTTGAACCCACAGGGGGAGTACATGTTTGAGTATCTGACCCGCACAGACGACCTGGACAGACCCAGATGTATGGCGTGTGACGGAATGGGACATCTCTTTATTGCTGGAAAAGGAGGCCTGCTCAATGTATATGTCTGCGAGTATGCATAAAGTCACTGACTTGTGCCACAGAACAAGCTGTATTGCCTGCACGCTTCATGCTTGACGTAGGTTGAGTCAATAATGTTTTTTGTTCTTCTAGACGATCAGTATGAAGTCATTATATATGTAGCAGTAGATAAGGTCGTTTTAATATGTCGGGAAAATAGGTAAACAGTATGTTACTAGTATGTGTATTAGTTAGATGATATGCTCGAGAGGGATACCATATATATCGTAGGGTGGAGCGACTAAAAAAGATATTGGTAGAGAAAAACAAGGGCGTTTTAACGCACGAGTTTTCTCCATCATTACAATTTAAGTCCCTTACCTTGCAATTATACCCGGTATCACACAAGAGAATATTTTGTCTAACTGAGTTATTGACATACCGTGGCTTTCTTTCTGATTTATATATGATAATCTCTCTTTTTCCCCGTATCACGTATTTCTACCTTGTGCACCCTTTCCCATTCCTGTTTCTTTTTGTTTTAAATATTGCATCATGTATTAAGATAACATGAAAGCAGTCAATTATTTTCGACTACTCACGTGATCACATATGTCCCTTCCAAACTTTTCAAACTCATCAACATCGTCATTTGTACATGTACATTGGACAGTGATATGATGATATCTGAAAAAGACTAGTCTACATTATATTGTCACACGTATTGAAAGCTATGAAGGCGGGCCAGACGTGACGACATTATCTATGGTTAAAGATTTTATTAAATAGACACGCACTCCGTATCTAAGGAAGATTTATGGACAGTTTGACATAAATTTGACTTGCTTTTTGGTAACTTTCCGCTGCTGAAGGATATAAATATAACATTTTGTCATAGTTCAACCTAAATTTACCTGGAAATACTATATTGCTCTTTTTACCTGGAAATACTAAATTGCTCTTTTTTCTGGGACATATTCATATTGTGTGTAAGTGAGTTAGTCTTGCCGAATGTAGTTCTGCCAATATTCCCAAATTAACATGTAGCGTGTGGATTCTATGCAACCCACAATTTTGTTTAATTACAGATAACCGAAAAATACCATAGAAATACCAAGGTATAATTTTCACGATTATAACATGGGCTGCTACCTGTATGCAGAAGGACGTGACTTTAGTGTTGTTATTCATATTATTATCCTCGTAAAAAAAAAATCACAAGGGAAAACACTATTCCCAGGTGGGTGGGTGGTATGTTCTAAAAGTTGGTTTATCATCGCGGATTTTTAATGAATGAATGCCACCATATTGATTTAAAGTACACTTAAATCTCTATTTGATATCGGCTGTATCGCATCATTCTGTTTTAGGGTTGGAAAATAATATAATCAAAAGACAATAATCTGAAGTCTCTGTACATGTATGCGTGTAAGGTGCAATTGCACTCAAACTTGAATTCACAAGACTGAAGTCAGCATTACCACTTGTTCGTCCGTTCCGGGTCTAGTCTCCGTGTGATTTTTGCCTGGTTGAGCAACTTCGAATAACGTCTTCTTTACTCATCCAAAAATTGAAAAAAAAAAAAAATCTTTTATAAAAAATCTATAATATCTGAAAGTAAGCCAGGTGTCAGAGAATAAATTTACTCAAAATAGGGAATTTGCTTGCGTGTTAATTCTTCTCCAGCAAATTAGCAATTGACGATATGCTTATTCTCCTGCTCGTTTCTGATTTCCATGTAAGCTGCTTCGATCTTCTGTGCTTTTCGGGACGCGATCCAGCGTTCCTTACCAGTTTCAGTCATAAAATCTAAGGAATCTATTCTTTGCACTCAAACATGCATACTGCATCAGCACTCTTGAAAGTAACACCAACATTTCAGTTCCAATCGCTGATAAGATTCTTCAAGGTAAAGTTATACGATATTTTTACCACATAAATTAAAGTTATAGCATGTATAAGCTATAAGTTAAAGCAAATAGATCATAACCTTTTCCTTTGTTTTTGTGATTAGTGAAATTAATATCAATGTATGGTGACTTTCGTCTTTGCCAACCTCACTGAACTACGTCTCGTGTGGTCAAGGCAGAAGAAATTCATTAAACTATTGTAAAATTTATGCTACCCACAAAAAACATCGGAATAGCTATGATATATCTGTAACTTACGCCAAACTGAACACAGACGACTATACTAGTAATTTCTGGTTTTCACCTGTGGAGCAATGGTTCTGAGCGTTAGTTTCATTGTTGCATTCATTAATATATATATATATATATATATATATATATATATATATATATATATATATATATATATATATATATATAGTTTTGTCTTTTCGCAATTTGATGTTTTTGTACAGAATGGCACAATAAATACAAGAAGTGTTCAATGCCTAGCTTTTCATTGTATTCGCAAATTTAATCGATTTCGAAAAAAATCTCTCTTTCTTCCCCCCTCCCCCCGCCCACTCTCTCTCTCTCTCTCTCTCTCTCTCTCTCTCTCTCTCTCTCTCTCTCTCTCTCATTGTGATCTAGATCTATATTCGACTGGTTACTGGAGACAGCGTCTAACGTCACTTGGCAATACCCATACATAAAATATCAGCTAAACTCCAAGATCAGCCTAACTGTCGGTTACGAATCCATAGAGATGTAGTGGTTTTCGTCGTCAGCCTGTAGTGATACACCAACTGCCGCGCATTTAATGTTTGTGTCACAGGGATTCGGAGTGAAATGGTGAATATGATAGCGGTGTTCTACGTATTACATAAATGACAGGGTTTCGTACCCCTTACGTGTTCAAACGTCCGCATCAAAAAGTATTAACACATTCAAGGCATGACTTACTCCAATCGATCCTTCAAACATTTAGCTATCTATCACTGCCACCCGTTGACATCTGAATCATATCTATAAAGCTTAATTCGTGCATGTTTAGGGCGAGTTTGACATGCCATAAGTATGTTACAGCAAGTCCGCACATATGCTCCGCCTACAGCTGGTCTGACTGATTTATTATAGAATCAAAAAGCATTTTGTCATCATTTTTAAAAAAAAGATTAGCAGTGTAAATTTCTACTTATGAACTTAAGATTGAGTTGTTCCGGTGACAAGTACTTGAAAAGCGCAGTTGGAAAGGACAAATAATTGAAGTTGCGAGAAAAAACACAAGCAATCGACGGAAAATCCGGAGGCAGAAATCGACCACTGCAGGCGCTCATATATCCATGTACGTGTTGCAAAGAGATTGCTTACCGATACCCATAGATGCCAAAGATCCAAGAATATGAACTCCAAACACAGATTGAACGATCATGGTAATATCTAGGATGTAAGTTATGGTATTCGATATACGAATAGTGTTCCACGACTGGAAAATTGATGGTCTGCTTTTCTTCTGTATTCTGAGAACAGTTGTTAATCGACATGGCTAGACATGAATTATAGAACCGCAAGACATGTTTGGAACAGAACAGTGGTCTGTTGGTAAATACCTTCAAACAAAAAGGCTGTATTTAAGATATGAATCACAGCATCAGGAGAAATCAGCCCCGAGAAATCACTGTTAAAATTTTTCATCATTTAGTTTGGTACAAAAGTAGTAGTAATGGCGCGGAGAGGGAGGGGACATATATAGACAGAGGGTTTGTTATACGTACAATGGGAATTTAACATGACGAGCGCCATAGGTTTAACGTTATGGGACCGTATACGGACAAAGGGAAATGTAATGTTAAAATGTCAATAGGTTTAACATAAATTGACTGACTAACATACCCACACCTACTGAACAACACACCATCTATTACTGACCAGCACCCGTACCAACTTACCGACAACTACACCTATTAAGCAACACACCGTCTGACTGACCAACACTCATACCTACTAACAAGCACCCACGTATACTAACAAATTCAGTGTTATTGACCAGCACCCACGCTTACTAACCAACAGTCTTACTGACCACCACCTACATCTACTAACAATACCACGCCTACTAAACAATAGTGTTACTGACCAGCACCCATACCTACTGACCAATACCCACACCTACAGACCAGCAGCTATATCTACTGACCAACACCCATACCTACTAAGCAACTCTACGTCTGACTGACCAGTACCCTACGTCTTCACCAGAACCCAAACCTACTTACCAGCACCCACGCATATTAACCAATACGCAGTCTTACTGACCAGGACCCACGCTTACTAACCAACACACGGTCTTACAGACCAGCATCCACACCTACTGACCAGCACCAATGCATACTTATTAATATGCAGTGTTACTGACCAGTATCCACACCTACAAACAGATATAAAGGGTAGGACGTCATGTTAGGGGATAAAGTAATCAGGATTCACACCTAATATTAGTCATACAGCCACTCACTGACAACATCGAACACACTTTTTACAGACCAAACAGAGGAAGTGAAGACCATTGGACAGAATGATGCCTAGTGGCAACATGTATATATCCGAGATTTGTGCATAAAGCATTACTTATACATCAGATTATGTTGCCGGTGTTGGTAAAATTGCATATATTTTACTGTTATAAATATATATATTCAAGGGAACCAACTCATAATAACACTAAATCGGACTTGACTAAAAGTAATGCTAAAATTACGAAACTATCATGGAATTTAGCGGAGTAAAAAAAAAAACAACGGAATATTGGATTAAAACGACAGAGATAAAAAGTCATACTAAAATTACGAAGCTATCACGAAATTGTGCAGAGACTAAAAAAATACGGATATTGAGGATCTCAAAAGGGTAATGATTTAATATTGAATTTTTGAAAGAGTTGAATCATTTCTAGCTTGTTTTCGCCAAGGCTGGTAAAAAGCTGGAAAATATTGAACGAGTTTTGTAACTTTAATATTATTTCATTACCCATTTGAGATTCTGTTAATCACGTAGTTTTTATTTTAGTGGAAAGAGTTTGGGTAGAAAGAAAAAAAGATCAATTTCGGCATTCATTACATTCTGGCTCAGACGTTGCACCTTTCAATTCTTGTGCACAAACAAATAGTCCCAGACGCGAGTTGAATCAATAATGCACATTTCTATCACCAGTAGCATTTAGAAGTAGATATTTTTACAAATAATAATTAAAAAAGAAACTGTCCTTCCAAATCAATTGAACATTTGACACGGACATATTTTTTTAACTCTGGATCTGTGAATGAAATTCCTGTATGATGTCACATAGTTCACCCTGGTCAGGGGTCAGACGCACCATACACAAAGATTTCGATGAGACTGTTTACAATACTTTTCACCTAAAGTGCGCCGATTTCACTACTATGGACATTCACAATAAATGCTGTAGTGGATACGGCAGATAAAAGTAGCATTCCAGTTGTTGGATATTCATGTGAAGGGATGATTACATGATGCAGAAATTATACTAAATCTAGACTAAAGATGTTGCTGAGTATAGTAATTCCAGATTGATTTGTAACGTGGGATAAACTGGCCATATTCCAACCGACATAGCCTTTATTTCCCAATACCCATTGGACAATCGATTGGGAAAAATAGCCGCCCAACTGTTGGTAGTAAAAAAAAAAAAGTTTCAGAAGGAGGGGCAACCACGGTCAACCCAATCAGTAATGAGAATATTGAACAAGAATGCCATGGGCTTATTTGGACCAGTCAGATTCACATAAAGTGATATGTTAACATATCAAAATATTATAGTGCACATATTGTGTGTTAATTGTACCTATATGATAAAAAGGTAAAATCTATCGCTTACAGTACAAATAGTACTAAAATTCCTGAGACTGAAAAAAATGCGGAAAAATTTAAAAATTTTGACTTAGACTACAAGTAGTACTATAATTCCGAAACTCTCGCTGCCTTTAGTTGAGACTGAAAAAAGTCTGGACAAAATGTAAAAATTATGGCTTGGAATAAAACTAATACTAAAATTCCGAAACTGTGACGGATTTTAGCGGAGACTGAAAAAATCTGACAAAATTAAATTATGTCTTAGATTAAAAATAGTGCTAAATTTCTGAAACTAACACGACTTTAGCAGAGACGGAATAAATCAGGAATTTTTTAAAAATTATGACATAGACTAAAAGCAATACTAAACTTCCTAAATGTCTCAAACTTTAGCGGGGACTCAACAAATCAAAACAAAATGCAACACTTATGGCTTAGACTATAAGTGATACTAAAACTCCTAAACTGCCATGGACTTTAGCGGAGATTGAAAATATGCGTAAAAATATAGAAATGATGGCTTAGACTTGTTGTACTAAGATTTTTGAGCTAATAAGGAATTTTGCGGAAACAGAAAAAGAAAATCAAGAAACAAAATTAAAAATATGACAGAAACAATAAGTAATATTAAAATTACAAAACTAATAAGGAATTTAGCGGTAACTAAAAAGAATACCCCCCCCCCCATGTAAAAATTTGAAGAATTTATACAAATTGTAAAAAATTCAGAAAACTTAAAATTTACATACTTCATTTATTTTAAATTGTACAAGGAAAAAATTAAACAGTTAAATAAATTATACTGAATTTGCCGAAACTGAAAAAAAACCCGGATTTTTTTTACAATTTTGCCAACAAATATACAGAGGATATGATGTGTCTCTAGCAAAACCAGGTCTGACCAATATAAATACTTGATGATGATTATGGTGTTGTGAGATAAAATGACGCATCTCTCAATCAAATAATCCACTTGAAACCCACAGATGATTACATCCAATGTGTACATATAAAATAGACTGCACGAAACGCATTGTCAATGCTTTTTTTCATGAATTGAGAGAGTTAAAGAAAAGGGGAAAACTTCCTTGTAGTGCTCATATGACGTATGTAATATTTTCACTAAACAGTACAAACTTGTGGATAAAAATGCCGAATATGTTTGTTTTTAAGCTAAAGGGAAAATCCGGTCTTCAAACTTTTTATCACAGTATCAATCATTAAATTCTAAGCTTTTATACCAATTTTCAAAGTTATGACTGATCAGATAACTAAGATGTAGGTCGAAATTTAATTATCACAGGACCACGTAATGTGGGGTGTATCAATTTACTCTAAGAGGGAATTAAGTTACTCCGTTCCTCTTCCGAGTCCGCACCAGCACATTTCTCTGGTGATAAGGGCTGGCTGGGATTTACACGTTTCATACGAGTCTACATTCCCGAGATTGCTTCTATATTTTGTATTTACTAAATTTTGCACTCTATATTGATTAATTTATATATTAAAATACGCATGCGTCAGAATTCTACATCTTTACAAGAGGTTAATCAATTCTTCTTCTCACATGTTACAACATTTATAAAAAATCCACTTTTCTTAATCTAAATCTTGTAAATGTGGGTGATTGAGTAAACAAAGTTAAAGGAGGTTTGTTCACTTATACACCATAATATACAAATACTATTAATGCTATTGTTTTTTTAAATCAGTTTTTAAAATGATAAAGAAGCTTGAAAAATGTAGCCGATTATTTGCTTGGTTTAGCCAAAAGAGCAGCAGCAGCATCACATGGAATTAACGGTAGTGTCATATGCTGGTTATTTAATAGTATTGTGGAAAAATGTTTGTTCCCTTCTGAACATGTTACGTTACTTGTCTTGTCATTAGTTGCTTTGTTACTCAAATATTTTGTCGGAGGTGTAAACAAAGCAAGTAGATGAGTTAAAGGTTCGTAACCTAATTCAAACAGTAAAATATACCAGCTCCCATAACCGTTAGTATGAAAATAAATGATTGTTTATTTCATGGTCGTTGTTCTTTTGAGTTTGTGAATTGAACATTTTCTCATGATCCTGTCTTTTGAACGTCAGAGAATACGACAGAGTTAGCATATGTGCTATGCAAACTATCGTCGCCAGAGGCGATGTATTTCGAACAAATATTATAAATCATAGTCCGTCTTATCTTCACAATTGTTATTCACTTTGTCTTCATGTTTGTCCTGAATAGTTTGATCTTACTGTCACAAGTTCTTTATCAGCATTTGAAAGATATGTCTTGGTTAAGTGTTAATGGGAATAGGCTCCCCCAAAACATTGGTGTACAATTTAGTATATTGTATGGTGTATTTGCATTTCATTAAATATTTATAAAATATCCTGGTTCGCTGGAGAGTTAAACTACGTTGTGGGACAACTATAAGGTGCTGCACTGGTTAGTTTGTTTTTTTTTTTAAAATAGATTTGGTCTTTATTTTTATTTTCAAAATCTTAAGTTCATTATTTAAAACCAAGCAATCAGCGTGGAATTGGCTTTTCTTGTACAAATAAGTTGATCCTCTATTTACTGTTTTTACACATTCACATGTAATTCTATGTTCATTTTGATCTATAATCTTTTATTTTCCTACATTGCAATACCATATTAATTTCGTTTGTTTTACACAATATCTGCATCTCTGGCATATTGTATTTCGCTTTTTTGTTTCCGACATTTTTTCTCTGGCATTTGTATTTGTGACATTATACAACTGTTGGTACATCCAATTGTTCGACTTGTTTAAGTAGCTACATTTAATTTACTGCCGGATGTCTATGAAAACTAGTTCAAAATCAGTATATCCACACTGTGAAAGGTGTAATGGTTTTGACTTCATGGTGTGAAAATTCTTCCCAAATCAACTGATTTTTCTTAACTTTGTGATAATTCAATGTGATCGAAGGTTTTATAAATGTTCTAAAATTGATATGGTCAAGATGTCCAGCAAAAAATGCGTAGTTGATTGAGTAGCCGTGCGACTCTCTGCTGTACCTTCTTTAAATGAAGTTGAGACGTTTAATTGTCCTTATGATTGTATCAAGTTCTATTTTTATTCTCATTGTCTTTTACTTTGTTCAAAATTACATGGACAGACTTGTAGTCTTTTATGTTGTATTTGCTCTTTCAGTTTATTTAAATGTAGATGGAATCAACTTCATTTTCACGCTCGCTTTTACAGATTACTCACACATCTCACCTCTGTCCGAGTGAGTTCGAGTCGCGGCTCGACCAACGTGGGTATGTGAGAAAACTTGCCAGTAGCTTCCCGTTTGGTTGGTGGTTCATCCTCCATCAGATATACTGGCTGTCATGTACAGACTATCGTGTGATGATGTATAGCCTGTCACGTGCGTTAAACCCCACAAAATCGAATCAAATCATATTCACGACTCGTCTCTTTTAATTTTTTCTGTGATGTCACGTATTATCGTTCGCTTTAAAAACCTCAAAGTTTTAATGCTCCTTGGTACTGGTATGTATTAAGCTTCTGCCATTTATGTTAATGGAATAATGTTTTCTGCTGCTTCCCAACTGTTAAATGAGTCACCATATACTGTCCATTTCATAAGCACATAATCTTTTCCTTTCAGTCTCTTGATCTTCAAACTTTGTTAAACTTTTATATCATTTTGTTTGTCATACAGATATAACTCTTCTATGTGAAACATGCCCTCTATATCCTTTTCATTCAATTCTTCTAGTTTATAAACAACCAGATAATCTAGTATTACTTGCATGATTTTAATATTTTCTCTGTGAAATTGGGAAATAACCCTTTGGAAAAATTATTTGGTATTTTGAAAATCTGTTTCACCAATTTTTTAAATTTTGCAGTTCTATATGTATCGGTTGCCAAATACCCTCAAAGATTGATCCATACTTTGGACCCATTTTCCATCCCTCGCTTCAACTAGAGTCATGTCTATTGATGTGTGATGAATGTTACTGTATCATTGAATTAGCTTTGGTAAAACGTCATCCCATTTTCTGGTTTCGTTTGGAGTGAAATACTTCCCGATTCCAGCTTTTGAGTGTTCTACAAGACCTTTCTACCATATATGCTTTTTTGTCCGAATAGGTTGAAAAGTACTTTGCACATCTCAGTAAACCCTTGATTTTCATGCTGTAAAACTTTCCCCTAATCAACTGCATCTTGTTAGGCTTTCTCTCTGATGATGTCTGTGAAAGCGTCGTTTATGTCATCTGCCTTTCTTTTTATTTTACTGAGCCCATACATATTTTGAAGAAGAAAACAAAAATCAGTTAAGATATATTTGTATCCATCATTGTACGTTTGATATGTTTGCATGCAAACAGTGTCTGCTTGCCACTGCTCACCCACGTGAGTAACATAGACCCTTCTGAATGGAATTTTTTTTAGATTGTTTGTGTAATGTGCATGTAGATTGTTTGATTAAACATTCTTTTAACTGAGTATATTTTATTCTGTTTTTGTCAGGTTTAACTTGTTCCCACAACTGATTATGTTTGTGTAAGCAAGTGTGCTGTCTGGATCATAGTACAGGTGCCGTAAATACAGCTCTTTCTCTTGCTCTGCAAAGTCTACAATGTCAGCCATTTAAAACTGTATAAAGATATCCAGAGAGTACTTTACACTTGATAAATTATCTTTTGGCATGATCAGCAAGTCAAGAGAACCACCAATTTACAAATGGTACTTGTATAAACATAGATCAGCCTTGACAAAACTCTTGAGTGTCTTCTCATAATTTGAGTATTGAATGGATAGATATGGAAACAACAGAATTGATAGAAGTGAAATATAATGTATGCTATGTGACAAACACAATATTGAAGATGAATATAATTTTCTTCTACTGTGTCCAGTATATACCAACTTAAGTGTAAACTTCATTAAAATGTACTTCTAGAACAAACCATCCATTTCTAAGCATATTCAACCGTTAACTTCTAGTAATAAGAAAACAATATGTTCAGCAGCTAATTTAAAAAAAGCATTTAATATAAGTGATAGATTATTCTTTTTATGGTAATTTGTTATAAAGATTGTTTATATTTGTCCATATTCTTCTTCTGAGCTTTTGTTGATTACAGTTTTTGAGTTTCTGCTTTAAGTTGAATGTATAGCATTTGATAGCAACACAATATTTATAGTATGTACTCTATAACCATGCACATGATTACGAGAATAAACTGAATTGATTTGAAATTGTATTTTCAACAATTTGCAACATTTTTTCAATGATTTCAAATTTATGAGCGATTTTACACCGATGGCCAAATTTTGCCAGTCCTATGATTGATGCAAAATCAGCTAGTTCATTCACCGAGTCACCATGTGCTGCTTGAATCTTTGTTTTCCAAAAATTCTACGGTTTTTTTTTTAATAAATGTTGTACAATGACCTGGTAAAGTTGATGAAATGTTCAAGCTGTGCCATAAACTTTATCTTAATACAAATTTATGTTTTTCTTGTTTATCTCAATGTTTCATCACTCAATGCAATCTGTAAATCACCATCTTTGATAAAACATAGCAGTACATCTATTTGATGCTTGAAATAGGCAAATCAACATTTGCATTACGTTTTACCATGCTCTAATCCCCATCCAAACTTGTAAACAAATATACGTGATCTTTTCTTACCGAGATTGTTGCCTGTACGTTTAACTCACTTAATATTTCTATCACCTTACTGCAAACTAATGAGTTGATCACAATGTAGCTTTGATGCATAATTTATCTTGTGCAATGAATTTCAAATTATTTTGTGTTGTGAATTTGAAGTACCACAATTATATCATTTTTAAAACTCCATTTAAGGTATTAGTAATGTCTGAATAGTTTGATAGTGTTTCAAATGGAAGGTATTGGAGAGTTCTGGGACACATTTCTGAAAATTAAGTCTTGAGGAAATTGGTCCAGTAGTAAGGTCAAGGACTTGGTGGTGTTTGTTTCTATGCAGTAGTTAAGGAAATGGTCTAGCAATATTTTCATGATCACATGAAGATACTTTGGGTGTTTTAGTAGTAGGTAATATATGAGAGCACAACTGAACAGTAATCTGAATTAACTGAATCATTTTATTTTGAACTTAAACAGTGGTCAAAAACCTTGGAAAGAATACACAAATAAATTCCATGTAATGTAAAGACAAAGTATTATTTCCTTTAAACGATCTTGTTTTGACCATTTGTGTTTGCTGTAGTTGCTCAAATCTCTTGACACAATATCCACAAATTTACAACCTAGTTCTTCATGTAAAGTCTACTATATGAGCATCATTTTGTTTTGAACAAAAATAAGTGTTGCTTTTTACTGTTTTGATTTTTAGCTGGCTCATGAGAAATAAAGTTTACACATTTCTTTACAAACAGTTTCTGCTTTTGTTGTTCATAACTTACCTATCACTATCAATTGCTGGAGATGCATGTACAAATTTAGCACTGCATGTAGAAGGTTGAGTGAGCAACAGCCAGTGCTGGGATTGTAGATTCAAGAAAATAATTCCCTACTGGATTAATGTATGCTATATGACCACTACATGGGTAAATCCCCTCTTCTTCATGCAATTTTAACATAAATGTACTGGAACATAACAAAGTCCACACCTGCCGACTATCAATTAATTTTTTTTAAGCTGCTTTTGGAACAAAAGAAGACTATACAGTAACATACGAGTGCACTGTTGTTGATATAAGGAGTTAGTGTTTTACCTTGGTGTGACAGATATAAGCACTACAATCAGTCTGAGTCAGTATTAAGTACCAAAGGCAGCCAGGATGCTGACTCGATAGTAATTTAGGTGGATGAAACCAGAGTATATGAAGAATCCAGATGAAATCACCTACTGTAGATAGCCACCAACCTTCTTACATGCTGAAACCTGGGATTGAATCCAGAACCATGCAGGTCCCAAACTGCACTATTCAGTCTCTTCTTGCCTTCTAAATTTATGAAGAGCTTTAAGTGTATTCACATAAAGCAAGAATCCAGTCTTATTGAGTTGTCCATACAGATGTGGTAATTATATTTTCAAAGTTTTGTGTGTAACTAAGTGTATCAAGCTGTAAAGATATATATATGAATGAATGCATGGATGGATGAATGAATGGATGGATGCATGCATGCATGCATGGATGGATGTACAGACATATGGATGGATAAAATAAAAGCAAAGGGCATCTTCAGAAAAAAAAAGTGTATTCCATAACAATGGCTAATGGATGCACAGAAAACTATAAATGTGTTCATGGAATATTAATGCTCCATGACAGTGCCTGAAAACTTACCTAGATGCAAAATTTAACTGGACGGATGCATGGACAAGGGTAATACTGAAATGTCTACCACATTTGTATCCTGTAACTTCTGTATTGTAAATGTGAAATCAGTCATATTGGCAGAGCAAAACTATAGCATGTAGCACATTTGTATTTGAATTTGCACTTGATTTTCTTATTAGTCTATAGTTCAGTTATAAAGAAAAAGAATAAGCAAGTAAGTCTTTAAAATGATTTTTTTTCTTTTTTTTTTTTTTTTAAATACAAAACTGAGAGATTACATCTCATAAACATAAAAGGTCAGCTGAAAGCTTGTATTTACTAATTTCATCAACAATAAAACAAAGGAGATATTAAATCTATGATTTCTTGGAAACCAGACAATAAACAAGAAGGCATAGCCAAGCATATCACCAGACATCAACAGTACACAAGTCTGTGTTCATTTTTAATACAGGTTTGACTAAATGAACCCAAATAATGAACAGGAAAATCTGGCTCTAAAGATTAACAGTAAATACTATGACCTGTTAAAATCAGCATACACTAGCAGTGCTTTCAATCTCACCATACAATAAAACTTAATTTTGTAGCTTTTATTTATACGTCACTTTTGGAATAAACATGATTCAATTGGCAAACCTGTCAAAATTGGGGGGGGGGGGGGTCTTTGAAAGGGGGGGGGGGGATCATTCATTTCACAAGCTATATTTTTGAAGCTCAGTTTAAGAAATAAATCCACACAAAAAACTACATGTATGCAGTACTAAGTGTTATCTCTTGCAAATTTTAAACTGCAATCTAATCAGCCACCAAACCTGTATTGGTATGCTAATGTGAACACCACCTGCTAGCACCACCATACAAATACATGTCTGGGGGCTGATTTATCAGACTAACTGAAAATCATAAGTTATGTAAAGATTAATAAATTAAATACATTATATTCCCATGAGGAAAAAAAATAAGGTAAATATCAAAATACCTATTAAAAAATTACTACTACTGGACAATATTCTAGAGTAGAACTAGGTTCATGAAACTGAACACTATTTGCAAAGTGATTTAATCAACCAATAGAAATGGACTGGTGCAATGTTACTAAGTAATGTTCTGCCAGTTTGCCAGTTGAATAGTAAAACCACCTTTAACATCCTCAGATCCTCAAATACAAACTGCTACCATCTATACTTGCTAATAAGTCGAGTCCAGTTGCAAACTGCATAGACATAGATCTGCATCACAAAATGTGCCAGCAGATCTGGGTCTGTGCAGTTTGTTAGAAGTAATCAGTAGAACAAACACCATCCCTGATCTGCCTGCACATTGTGTTAAGACAGATCAGGGTCAATGTTGTTTGCAACTGAACTTGACTCATAAGCAAGTATATACAGTATTCTAATTTTAACACATTTCTAAAACAAGATGGCTAGGGCCTGAATGGTGAATCCACTATATAACCATTGCTGTAAAATGTGTGACCTTGACTGCATGGTCAAAATATTGAGTGAGTATCAACAGTCACAGGATTCATTGTTTTAGCTTCATAATGATTCATCTAAAGTATGCAGACAATCCATCATGGGGATTAAGAAATATAAGCCAAAAAAAAAAAAAAATACCACTTGAACTAAAACCTGAACACTACTTTTCTATGACTGACTCTGATCCCAAGATACAAGTAACTAGTGAGCTTGTTGTTGAATAATGTTCTTAGCTCACAATTATTCATGCCAAGTATGATGCAAATCTATCAAGTGGTTTAGGAAATATATGCAAATGAAAAACTGTCACATAAACCTTAACAAACTGTTCATAACGATGCCATCAGAAAAGAGACTGCTATGTCTCACTTTCCACCAATGTGGTCTCCACAAAAATTATGTAGAGAATTTATTTTGTATACAATTTTCTGTATCTATATATCACAATGAACATCATGATGTTTGTAATTGTGCTTAAATTTTCAACAATTTTACTACTGCACAGTTTGTAGTCTGACTGATCAGAAAGTATGTTAGTCATAGATGTATTAAGATTAATCTACATCTGAAAGTGTGAATTCTGTATCAGTTGACTGTGAATCAATAGTGTGAATTCTGTATGAGTTGACTGTGAATCAATAGTATGAATTCTGTATCAGTTGACTGTGAATCAATAGTGTGAATTCTGTATCAGTTGACTGTGAATCAATAGTGTGAATTCTGTATCAGTTGACTGTGAATCAATAGTATGAATTCTGTATCAGTTGACTGTGAATCAATAGTGTGAATTCTGTATCAGTTGACTGTGAATCAATAGTGTGAATTCTGTATCAGTTGACTGTGAATCAATAGTATGAATTCTGTATCAGTTGACTGTGAATCAAAAGTGTGAATTCTGTATCAGTTGACTGTGAATCAATAGTGTGAATTCTGTATCAGCTGACTGAATCAATAGTGTGGCTTTGTCCATTAAATACAGTTGACTGTGAATCAATAGTGTGAATTCCATATCAACTGAATGAAATCAAAAGTGTGATTTCCGTATCAGCTGACTGTGAATCAATAGTGTGAATTCCGTATCAGCTGACTGTGAATCAATAGTGTGGCTTTGTCCATTAAATACAATCAAATAAAGCCTGCTTAGTTCTCATACTGAACAAATGTGAAAGTACACACTTTTGAAATTATAACAAATGTGAAAGTACACACTTTTGAAATTATAACAAATGTGAAAGTACACACTTTGAAATTATAACAAATGTGAAAGTACACACTTTTGAAATTATAACAAATGTGAAAGTACACACTTTGAAATTATAACAAATGTGAAAGTACACACTTTGAAATTATAACAAATGTGAAAGTACACAC
This sequence comes from Margaritifera margaritifera, assembly GCA_029931535.1. Taxonomy (NCBI): domain Eukaryota; kingdom Metazoa; phylum Mollusca; class Bivalvia; order Unionida; family Margaritiferidae; genus Margaritifera; species Margaritifera margaritifera. The sequence continues at coordinate 1,047,640 of JAQPZY010001588.1, forward strand.
TTTGAAATTATAACAAATGTGAAAGTACACACTTTTGAAATTATAACAAATGTGAAAGTACACACTTTGAAATTGTAACAAATGTGAAAGTACACACTTTGAAATTATAACAAATGTGAAAGTACACACTTTGAAATTATAACAAATGTGAAAGTACACACTTTGAAATTATAACAATCTCCATAAAAGCAATTACATTTCCTTTATACACACTGTAGTTTTATCATCCAGTGTACACACTGTAGATTTATCATCCAGTATACACACTGTAGATTTATCATCCAGTATACACACTGTAGATTTATCATCCAGTATACACACTGTAGATTTATCATCCAGTGTACACACTGGAGATTTATCATCCAGTGTACACACTGTAGATTTATCATCCAGTATACACACTGTAGATTTATCATCCAGTGTACACACTGTAGATTTATCATCCAGTATACACTGTAGATTTATCATCCAATGTACACACTGTAGATTTATCATCCAGTGTACACACTGTAGATTTATCATCCAGTGTACACACTGTAGATTTATCATCCAGTATACACACTGTAGATTTATCATCCAGTATACACACTGTAGATTTATCATCCAGTATACACACTGTAGATTTATCATCCAGTATACACACTGTAGATTTATCATCCAGTGTACACACTGTAGATTTATCATCCAGTGGTCCCCCCTCTTTTAAGGCCATATCTTCTGCTGTACAAAAATTGGCCTTATAAAATGGGTGGCTTCTCATGAAGGGGACAAAATGGTTACAAGATAATACTGGCAAGGTGGTCTTATAAAACAGGTGGCCTTTTTCATGAGGGGCCTCACAAGAGGACTACTGTACTAACAAACTTAGATAATGCAGACAAAACAAATATTTCCCGGCTAAATCAATGTTCTTGTTTTCTTCAATATGACTGTAATTACTTAAACAGATTCAAATTATTTTCTTGTTACAAGAGTGTGGTTTCTTGAAAGTAAAAAAAAAAAAACTGAAAAAGAACAAACTTAGGAAAAAAATCAGATCCTTTTAAATATTGACACTTTCAATGCAAGTGCAAAATTAGTATGATTATGTCAGGGACATTAAAAACAGGTGTAGCACGAATGTTGTGGATACATGTAGGTAACAGTTTCTCAACTCTGAACTCATTACCATCAGACCGGCATTACATCTGATTGTTCAAGACCAGGACACTCATGCATAATGATGTCTTTTGGAGATTGCCATATATGGCTGTTGCACTTATGAAACTATCAGCACACAAGACACCAATCAGTCTGATACTCTTCAGGGATCCAGTTATTCACAGACTGTCCAAATAGGCTGAGCCATAATAATCTTCAACAAATAGTCCATACATTGGCCCTATTTTTAAATTCCATTTAAACACCCTTGGAAGGAGTGTATACTTTCTATTTTCTTAAGTATATTACTACTACTGTTTTTTAAGACATGATTGTATATTTGGAGCTCCCCTCCTTCACACCTCTCTGACATCTAAGACTGACAGTAAATGCCCCGCTTTACACTGAAGCCTTATATTTTTTGAGTGTTGAAGCAAAATGTGAATTGTTAAAATGAAAATGTTGGTATGGTGATTTTATGCTAAATTGGAACTGAAGAAAAAGAAATGGCAATTCAGTGTTAGAATAAGACACAACCATTATGAACAAAGGGATATAACTCATTTTTGAATACATTTTGACTGGTGCTATGTACTTTGTGCATATACATGGTCTTTCCAGCACCCTTGTATGAAAAAGTAGGTATAAAATATGGCTGAATCTTATACAAAAGTATGGAATAGGTAGGATAAGTATATTTCAGACATACAAGTAGGGCAGAATCTATTAGAAACTAATAAAATTTGAAGACTTCATGCCAGAATGCTCTCTGCCAAATTTTGCTGAAATCAGTCCAGTGGTTTTGAGAAAAGTTAAAAATAACAACTGCTGACGGACAATACACAATGGACCTAGAACCATACCATAAGAAATCTTGACCTTATGGCCAGGTGAGCCAAAAATGATAAAAAGTAGGGACGAACAGGCTTTTTTCACAAAAGGTAGGAAAGACTTGAGTCATGAAAAAAAGGAAGAGTATAGGGCAGCTGGAAAGATTGTATGCTTTTAAAATTATCTAGACTCCAAAAATAATAAGATGATGAATTAGACACACTTTCCTAATAAACTGACAGGAACAGGTATGCATGCTGGTCTGATAAAGCACATGTACACAATAATTAATGATCTATATGTATGAAACAAAATGGGGTCTCCCTGTATTGACAAAGTAAGACTCTCAAATTTAGCATTTTATAATATTCAAGGCCTAAAAGCAGGCGATCAGAGAATGACTAAATGAAAGAGCTTTTAGCTTCAGCTGCTAACACTGGCTACCATTTTTGTGTTAAAGTTACAACCTTGAAGTGCACCTGCCACTGAGCAATATTTTCATCAGTCTTACCTGTTTAATTGGAACTGTTGCAGCTATTTTAGTAAAGCTACCATCAGATGTGTCCTGTGCCTGGAAACCAGCTGAGGTGGTTTATGGGGAAAGAGGTATGAAATTAACATATATACTCGCGTATAATCCATTACCAACTGCAAACTACATAGACCCAGATCTGCCATCGCATAATGCACTGGCAGATCTGTGTCGATGCAGTTTGTAAGGACTAATCAGTAGAACAAACAACACTGACCCTGATCTGCTGGTGCATTATGCGATGGCAGATCAGGGTCTAAGTTGTTTGCATTTGGACTGGGCTTATACGCAAGTACCTATGGTATGTTGGGGTCAGCCCAAAATGTATTACAATGTTCAATACAATAATGTTGCCATACTGTACAGTATCCTCTATATAAACAGTACTAGTTATCCAAGTCATCAACTGAAAGTGACAAACTGTTAACTTGCACATTCTGTGTGCACTTTATTTTAGCCCAGAATGCTTTAATATTGCTAAACAGACCACCTAACTCTTTTATATATGTGTTATATCAAGTGTACAATGCACTTTTCCAGAGATGTGAAAGTTTAGATTTACAGGATACTGTTCAAGGTATAGGATCTTTCAGTGTTTTATGTAAGAAAAGTATAAGTTAAGATCTTAAGTCAAAAATAATTGTGTCATGATCTGTCATATTATGGGTGCATACCTTGTTCCTGACAAACACTTATAGCCTTGATAAAAGCATTCTTAATTTACATACTCAATATGCATGGTGAATTACATGTAAGCAAGGCAGAAATCTACTCAAACGCTTTCATCTTTCTAAATGTAAATAAGCAGTTTTACTTCCAAACAGCTGCTGATTGTTGAAGAACCGGTGCTGCTGGAGAAGAATTAGATTCCATCTTGCTTGAAGCTTCCTAGAAGCAGAGCTGTCTGCCCACTTGTTGAACAGACTTCATCTTTTCTCCTTAGGACCATGGATTTATTAAGAATCTAGCACAGATCCAAGTCATATTACCTTGATCAAGGTTGTGTTACATGTATCAAGATAATGTTACACTAATGTAGATCATGAGTAAAGAACAATGGTGAAGTCTTGGCTGTGAGTTCACACAATGAAAGTCAAGTGGCAATGTCACTGTGTGATATATCCCATTATTCCAGCTTCAAAAGTTCCATGTCAAAGATCAAGGTTGCATTTGCAGGAATAGTGGCACAGTTAAGGTCAAACATTTAAACTGAAACCTCAATCATACAAACTGTTTGTTCATCTCAATCAAACTTCAACAACACATACACAGACACACATATACATACATACACAGTTTTGGTTAATAATACATACCCTCAAAACCCCACCCCGTCCCCTATCATTGCACCTCTGAAAAATTAACATGAATATATCTCCAAGTTTTGTCTTTTCTTTCACATAAGTTCTGAAGTCATTATACGGCAATGGAATCACCGATATGCTTAAATTCTGGAATATTCTTTTTTTATTTTGTTAATGCAGTCAGAAATGCAGACATCTGCTCTATATTTCTCAGATGTACATGGGTCCGATGTCATTGTGATGCTGCTAGGATACAAGCAATGTAGTCAAACACTGACTTTGGAACAGAACCATTTAAGTTGTTGGGGTGGATTGGTTTGCTATCATAAATAATCTTGTTACTCCTTGTTTGTGCTGTTTATGAGTACAAAGCCATAGTTACCTCCTGTGGGCTCAATGATGTAGAATAGGCTTGATGTACCTTAATGCATGTCGTAAGAGTCGACAAATGGAGACAACCTTTATGCCCTGGGATGCTTCACCTGATGATGTTCCAACAAAGAAGTTGTTGAATTTTTAAAAGAGTACTGCCAATATCAAACAAGAGTCCCTCAAATTAATTTCCTGGAATCCAAGATAAAACCATTTCTTTTTTTAACTGCTGAGTGTTGACCATCTCTGATATTCTTGAGCTAGAACTTAGTTGAGGCAAGGAACTAGTTCCTTGGTAGAGGTTAGTCTGCTGTACATTTAATTATATATATATATAAATAAAATCTGAATACGAGTCTAAGTTGAGCATTTTACTGTCACTAAAAAATAGTCCTGTCAAACACATCCAGCATATATGATGACTTCCAAATATATGTATATATATATATATATGCACACACACACATATAAACTAACTGGATTATCTAAGCTATCAATGTGTTTATGACAAATTTGGATGAAGAAGATTCTATTGCATCTAAAATAAAATACTGTATAAACTGTGATATTGAAGAATTAAAATGATCTGCATAGTTTTTAAGATGAGGAAAAAGGTGAACAGTCTAGAATATTGTTAGAGAGTCACAGAATCCATCTTAGATACAGCAGTCCCTACTAGAACACTGCCTCTCTTATAATACAGTTATGGTCATGGATCCCATTTATTTATTTTTAAAATTATTTTTTCTAATTAAGTTATTGTCCTCTGCTTTCCATAGAAAATGGAGGATATTAAATTGGACCTTTCCCCCCATCCATCCTTCTATCTATCCATCAACTCACTTTCAAGTCTGCAATATATATCACTTCATTATTATTGCATTTCAACCGACTTTGGTAAGCAGCCTGATACTGTTAACACCCCGACTAAGTTTGATTGTCAGTGTTCTACATCAGTGTTTAGCGGTGTTATAGTCCCTGATTGTCAGACCCACACAATTTTCATTTCCACACATTAGCTCCCATTAAATTATCATTGGATTATAACCAAATTTTTTAGGCAGCTTGAAATTATGAAGCCTCAGCTGAGTTTGATTGTCAGTGTTCTTTGACATCATTTTTAGTAGAGTTAGAGACCCTGATTGATGGACCTACCCTCTTTCCGTTCTGACAATAACTCCTTTATTTATGATTGGACTTCAATCAAATTTGTTAGACAGCATGACATTAATGGAACCTCAGCTGAGTATGATTATTAACCTTAAAGCCAAGTTACAGCCACTGGTTTTCAAATCCATTAGTTTTCGTTTCTGCACAGTAACCTCTTTATTATTACTGGATTTCAATCAAATATGGTATGCAGTTGGATTCTGGTAAGACCTTGACTAAGTTCAACGGTCAGCATTCTACATCATTATTTAAAAGACTTATGGCCCCTGACTGTCAGACACACCCACTTTTGTTTCTGTTATGGCTCCTGACTGTCAGACCCACCCACTTTTGTTTCTGTTATGGCTCCTGACTGTCAGACACACCCACTTTTGTTTCTGTTATGGCTCCTGACTGTCAGACACACCCACTTTTGTTTCTGTTATGGCTCCTGACTGTCAGACACACCCACTTTTGTTTCTGTTATGGCTCCTGACTGTCAGACACACCCACTTTTGTTTCTGTTATGGCTCCTGAGTGTCAGACACACCCACTTTTGTTTCTGTTATGGCTCCTGACTGTCAGACCCACCCACTTTTGTTTCTGTTATGGCTCCTGGCTGTCAGACACACCCACTTTTGTTTCTGTTATGGCTCCTGTCAGACCCACCCACTTTTGTTTCTGTTATGGCTCCTGACTGTCAGACCCACCCACTTTTGTTTCTGTTATGGCCCCTGACTGTCAGACACACCCACTTTTGTTTGTTATGGCTCCTGATTGTTGGACTCAGCTTTGTTTCTGAACAATAACTCCCTAAACTCTTACTAGATTTCAACCCAACTATCTTAATATGGCAGATCTGCTCAACATTTGAGAATTATGTCATTTTGGAGACTTTAAAATGGACGCCCAATCTGCCCAGCTAACATATCATTTGCTGCTTCTTCAAACAGATAATGAAGAGCCCCTACCAACTTTCATGGGAAAACATTTGACTTCACCATTACTTCCTTGTCAAATGTCATGTCTACAACATTTCCATTCCTCTACATAGATCACTATCTGTCTGGACAGGTGTGCCAATTGACCACTCACATTGCTCTTGAGGTATGCCAAATATTTACAAAAAAATACTCATATAAATGAATGAACAATAATAAACATCAAAACAATCACTTTTGTCTTACACTGATTATTTCTCCATGTTTATAGTCTTACCAGTAATATCTTCCTTAACAAATGTATATCACCATCATCACCTAACCCTTCCTCTACAAATCTACACTCACCTACTTCCTATAAAAAGCATGAGACACAATTCCTGGAATTTGCTTTCTCCACCTAATTTTAGTTTTTGGTTCACGAAAACCAATTATAATGTGATCTGACATTATTAAATAAACAAGTACAGTGTCTGTATGCAATATTATGATATAGACTTGTTGAAATATCTCTCAGAATAAGGTGGCCTCAGCCTCATTTATAACATGGGTTATTTTTATGGTTCCCATGATGTGTATTACACAAAAGTGAGCAATATAATGAGATAAAGTTCCAGTAAATGAAGATTTTATCATCTATAAAAGTGTACAGACCAGATTTAACATGTGCTTGTGTAGTTGGTGCTAAAAAAGCTTACACAGCAATTGAAATATACACATCTTTTGCTAAATTTTTATCCTAAATCTGATGGCAATACAGCAATACACACTGAAAATACAACCATTAGACAAGAAATGCTTCTCAAAGAAACTGATGACCTGCATCAATAAGTTATAATTTAAAATGTTTTGCCTCTAAATGCAAGGGCAAACCTCCAAGAGTCAATAACACAGTAAAATGTTTACAAAAGGTGGAAATTTAACTTTACTTAGATCAATTCCAAATTTGGTTGAAATCCATAAAGTCATTGAAAACCTACTGACGGAGATAAAGTTTATAATATACAAGATGGACATGTGGATAAAATTAGGTAATATTGGGTAATATTGTACGTCCCCTCCATACAATATGGTGTGGGCACACAAAAAATCACTAAAAGTTGATTTGAGAAGGACAAAAGCCAGACAAACTGACAAATATACAAGACTTAACTGACAAATGAACTGACAAATGTACAAGGATGAAATGACAAATGTACAAGGATGAAATGACAAATGTACAAGGATGAAAGGACAAATGTACAAGAATGAACTGACAAATTAACTGACAGATGTACAAGGATGAAATAACAAATGTACAAAGATGAAATGACAAATGTACAAGGATGAAATGACAAAAGTACAAGGATGAAATGACAAATAGACTGACTGACAATGTTACTGATGTGCTGATATTTGCTACATTGTGATTTAATCATAAAGGATATACACCAGGGTAGCCTCTCTTGCCATAAGCAACTTCAGGTGGGCATATCAGTCTTACTCTTTGGCCAAGACTCATCTGAAAACAAGAAGAAATATAGTTACAATTCTACAACAAATATGAAAGCAAAGTACCATTTTGTAATATATATGAAAATTTAGATATAAAATTCATCTGTAAATTATTTCTCATATATTTTAATTGTTGTATTCTTAACTTGTGAAAAAAACAAATCCTGGTATTTTTCATAAGTGATAACATTGATTTCCTTTCATGAAGCACAATTTGGTAATATTATTTTCGGCACTAAGTTTTTGTTTTTGTTTTGTTTTTGGGGTTTAACACCATTTTTCAGCACACGATTGGCTATACATATATTTGGTAGAGGAAGAACCTGGGAAGACCACGGAAAGAACCACAGACTAATCGGAAGCTACTGGCAACCTTTCTCCTATACCCACATTTTTCAAGCTGAGGCTTGAACTCATGTCGACAGAGGTGAGATGTACGAGTGATCTGTAAAGGCAAGCGCCTTAGACCACTCGGCCACTGAGGGCCCCTCTGCACAAGGTACATGTATATGAATTGCAAGTAACAGTGTCAATAAGAAAACTGTAAGACATATATGGCACAAAAAGTTAAAAAGTACACATAGCCAATTCTTGCTTAGATAGTCCCTACAGAGTTACATCCCCTGTTCCCTGCCCCAAGTAAACAGTCCCATAGCAATGCCAACATGGCCAATTGTATTCGCTTGTTCAGACCTAAATATTTCATCTGATGCAACTTTACATCATATTTAGTCATTTTTCCCAAATAATCTGATCCTAAGCCTGCCATTTTTTTCTGAGAAAAGGCATCTAAAATCAATCTATCAAATGTAGATGTTTCTTACTGTCTTGCCTTTTTATGAGAAAAAAGAGATTGCTGCTAATGATGGCATCCTCAACTCAGTGTTAAAGATTCTGTGCAAGCCCATAACTCTAAAACTACCAATAGCTTTATAGTTAAGTTACTCTCTACTTCTTGTGACATTATGCATGGTTTGACAATGAAAGGGCATTGTTCAGTGAATCGGATTGAGTGAATGAGCACAATGAATGAATAAACAAATGTTTCACAAAAGAATAAATAAGAGATAGGCACATAAGTGTATGCAGTACAAGAGAAATGATATGTTTAACTTGCAACTTTGTGATCACAATGATACTTGATGACATATAATGCCTTCAATTACATATTAGTTTTAATAAACCAAGGAAACTGATTTTTAATTTCATGTCAATGATATAAAGAATGTTTGAAAAAAATAATCTACCATTCATCTAATGAACTATATTGACTCTTCATAAAAAAAAGTTGCAAAGACTGCTGTTTTCATGATTTCACCAATATTTCATGTACATTGTAAAATATACTTGCTACGAAAGTTTGACCATACTGCCTGCCAAGCAATTTATAAGAAATACTTCATCAGTAAAATGACCATATATTGCACCAAAATATAAACCTTTATAGAAAACAAAAAATGTTGTATTAATTCCTATAATAAAAATAATATATAAACATAGAATGCATTTGCTGAGTCATTTGTATGGCCTTCCAGAAATTCTGACTACCTCCTTAAAAATAGATCATTCTTTGCAAGAAATTATCTTTCGTTCTGAAAAACAATCTTCATTTAGCGACAAAGAAAAATGTTGAGACAAAGTACTGTGTCATTTCTCAATAATGAATAAGATATGGTTGGCCAGGATAAACACTTTATTGTGGAGAGAGAAAGAGAGACAGAGAAGCACTTATCCGAATTACTTTAAAAAAGACTGAGATTCTCTAATTCCCTGGGCATATTTTTTAATGAAAAATTCTTCAGCAATTCTTTTTCTGCAAAGGAAGCATTTGATTTAATTATCATTCTGTGCAGTAAGATTTTTCTTATGATTGATTTTTTTAAAAATAATTTTAATTCAAAACTGTCATTAATGATCTACTTAATTTAATTTGCAATTTCACCAATCATCCTTTAAATTAATATGAATTTAACAAAGAAATGTGCAAATAAATGAATGAACAGATATAGGAGCAGAGTGAGATACAGTAGGACCCCGCTATAGCACGCTTCGTTATAGCACGAATTCGGATATAACACGATCGTGGCATGGCTCCTGAAATTTCATCTATTTTTTCGTACATGAAAAAAAAATTTTTTTTTCAAAGTAGGAAAAATAATGTGTATAAAATTAATTATCATTTTGGGGAAGAGATCGTGTATAAATTCGTATATAATACGATAGTGGCATGGCTACCGAAATTTTACAATAATTTCGCCAATTTCTTGAACTACTGCAAAGTCTTGTGCCAAAATGAAAATTTCTATTTGTGAATGTTCATTTCAAATGTGTCAGTAGTTAATCACTGCACTTTGATCTTAGTTTATGTGTGAAAGATGTCAGCTCATTTTAAAGCTGACAAGTGTTAATCTTATTATTACTGATACATGAACAATAAAGTCATTAAGTCTTCTTTGTGTTTGTCTTCAATACATTCTGTGTACAATCGTTGCTCAAACAATAGCCGATGTATGTTTGCTCATTCAACTGCATACACAGCCAAGCACCAAACAATGTGGTGGTTGATAAAAGATTCACACCTGAATTTATAAATCAATTAATTTTAGTCATTGACAATCATCAAAGTCACTCTCAAAGCTAAAGATTGTTCAAACCATGCGGCAATGATTTATAAAACATCAAAAAAAAAAGAAAGCCGCCAACACGCACACGTGGCTTGGCGGTGTTGTTTGACAATCGCCACGCTATCAGTTGACCAGTGAATAATATTGTACATTCCCTATAAAAATGACCCCATTGTTGATTAACAATTATTCTTGCTGTAGTCGTTCAAACAAATAGGTGTCAGAGTTTTAATTAGTAGTTATTTACAATGGATAACAGTACACGGAAACATAAAGCTTTTACTGTTAAAGAGAAGCTTGAAGCCATGGACAGGATTAAGTCCGGTGTTTCCACAAGTCAGATTTAATTCCCAAGTGATATTTCCCAAGTTATCTGCCAGTGCACATGGGCCGATAAGCCTTTGGCTTGTAAAAGCACTCACTTTGTTTTCAAGTTGTTTTCCCACGTGACAACCCTTTGATCAAGCCGTGAGTTTGAAACTTGTTCAGTGCCAAGAAACAGAGGGTGGTTATTTGAACTCCTTGTGATCTTGCCGCACAATTGACACGTGTCCAGTTGCATCCTTCAATAGATTTCTGACTTTATGATCAAAGTGTTACTTGCAGAGACCAAGCTCAGTCTCTGCATAAGCACTCGCATATGACAGTAAAGCTGAGGAATTGGAGTCGGACGTGATTTACGATGACTAGACGACGATTTACAATGAATAGATGACGATGTAGGATTTCAGAACTTTATCAGACAATGATATTATACTTCTGTGTGCGTATTTTCGATGAAATTATTATGGACTCACTCCTATGCATGCCATGAGATCGGTTGGTGAGTACACATGTTGGTCCTTTAACTATTCATGCTATACAATAGACATGTACATATAAATGCACCAATGCATGGTTCTCTGAATAAAGTAAAATATTATATGTGCAATCTGTTTTCGCTGCATGTGCATTTCTCGTTTAATATGCATTGATTTAAGATGGCAACTGTGCCAATGAAGCCCGTTGTATTCAGCCCACAATTTACCACCACCCCACCCCCACCCCCACCATTTATTTGGTGCATGCATCATTTTCTTCAGCTAAATGACTTGGTTTTGTCTAGGTTGGTTATAGCACAGTTCGGGACATAGCACGATCTCGTTTTGTGGACCCCGACCATCGTGTTATAGTGGGGTCCTACTGTAGTAAGCATAAAAATGAATGAATAAATGAATCAATGAATTAAAAAATGAACAACTGAATAAATCAATGAACAATGAACAAGAGAAAAGACAAATAGGAAAACAACAAAATATATTAATGCATACACAATTGAGAATAAACAAGTCGATAATGAAATGAATATTAGAAGAGTGTATGATTATAAGATGAAACAGAAAGCTTACTCATTTTCATTCACAATTGTTTCGGAAGTGGAAATTTTAACTATAGTGAAACCAGAAAATGAAACAGAGTTGCTATGTGTAATTTACAAGAATGTTACTTTGAATGAGCATATAGTGTTTTTATTAGACAAACAAGAAAGCAAATATCTTTTACATAGCTGACAAACCACTAATCTCTACTAATTAGACTACTTTAGATAATAAAACAAGTATTCATTTTGTTTATTTTATTCTTGTGTCTTTTCATAACTAAAATAAGATCTTTGACATCTCTCAGGTGACATAATAAATAGCTGTCTTGGCTAAACATACCTTCTACAATATTAAAACTTCTTAGTTTGTGATAAATTGAGGATCAATATATGTTATTACACTTATCACATAATATAAAGCATTAATTAACAAAATATCAGTTTAAGACATTGCTGGATTTGATTATGCTTTACTTAACAATTTCTTTATGAGCTGCAGTTTAGTTGACAGGTCTGCTTCTTGAAGTGAAACCTAGCAAATTTTCACAGGGATTTATTGTTATCTGAAGGACCCTGGGTATGCGAACAATCAATGCAAAAGAGAACAATTATTTTTTGTAAATCATCAAAGTGAAGAGGAGGGTTTTGGAAGGTCAAAGGTCATCCTGCATTTTCTAGATATTGTGATAGAATTCAATTCACATTTTCTATGATGCAATGCTTGTATCTCTGGATTTATCTTTGAAATATTGCATAGGGAGGCAGTTAAATTTTTATAAAACTGACACTGCCCCTAGGTCATGCCAATATGTATGTCCTTATCCTCTGGGATCTGGCCTGTGGGTAATAACTTGGAAAGCATTGAGATTCCCACCCTATAACTATATATACATTCTCTTGGTATAAAAAGGCCAAATCATTTATACAGCCGGAGTCTCTTCCTACCCTATGGAGATTAGCCCCCGAGTAAAAACTTAAAAACTATATATACACTTATTTGGCATGAAAAATGGTATTATTGTATGAAGTCAGCATAGGTTCCTGGGTCTGTTCTAACCTGCTCTGCCCAACCCCTGGTGTAACTTTAAAACCATTGAGATCTCCACCCTATAACTATATATACACTTTCTTAGCACACAAAAAACCAAGTCATTCCCTACCCCTTGGGACTTGTCCCTGGGTCATAACTTAGAAACTGTTCACAGCCCCATCCTAAACACACATACACACACTTACTGGGAATTCACTTATAGTAATACAAAGGCAGTAGACTCATGCCTAAATAGGGGAGACAGTGTTAAATGGAACCCTTATTTACAGTAACTTGCAGTCCATAGTAGGGAGCTAAAATTCCAGACTATTCAACATGTATTTAATATGACAGTTAATACCAGACACATTTCATTTTGTGATCCTGTTTTAACTCAGGATAAAGGAAAATAAATAGGGGAGACAGTGTTAAATGGAACCCTTATTTACAGTAACTTGCAGTCCATAGTAGGGAGCTAAAATTCCAGACTATTCAACATGTATTTAATATGACAGTTAATACCAGACACATTTCATTTTGTGATCCTGTTTTAACTCAGGATAAAGGAAAATATTCTCAATAGACTGGTCTTAAGTTATAATATGTGATCACTAACAAAATTAAGGCCATGATCTTCTGTGATAAATGTTGATTCCACGAAGATGTCATCACACTTTCAATATATGACCATTTCAATAATGTTGATACAAATTATTTATGAAAGATTAACTTTTTTTCTGCAACTAGAGTATGTATCTCTTTTAACTTTAATGCCCTGAGACTATACTTAAGTAACAAGGACTCATTCTAGACTATACCTAAGTAACAAGGACTCATTCTAGACTATACCTAAGTAATAAGGACTCATTCTAGACTATACCTAAGTAACAAGGACTCATTCTAGACTATACCTAAGTAACAAGGACTCATTCTAGACTATACCTAAGTAACAAGGACTCATTCTAGACTATACCTAAGTAACAAGGACTCATTCAAGTAGGGCAGATTTGAATAAAATATTGGCGGTATTCTTTACATACATTTGCAAACAATATAGGTTGTGACTGCAGACTATACTCTCTGTGCTATTTTAAAGCTTAATCAATATGACAAATAATAAATGTCTTATGCAGTCATAATATTGGAGCCCAGGCAGGAAAATTAGCATCCATTCTATTATTGGTCTTGATTGATCCAGTTGATAAAGATGAGGTTTTCTTTCTATTATGATTTTTAATTCAACTCCTCAAAATTAGAGAAAAGAGTACTGAGTGAGCTTGTCATTCACAATTCCAGTGACAGTAACAGCTTCATACAGGCTACTGTCTGAACACTGATACAGACAGGTGTCTGAACACTTCGTAAATATTCAGATTGATACAGACTAATATCTAAATACCCTGTAAATGTTCACATGGATAGAAACTAGTGCATAAACACCTGGCAAATGTTCAGATTGATACAGACTAGTGTCTGAACTCCTATTAAATGTTCAGATTGATACAGACTAGTGTATGACCACCTGGTGAATGTTCAGACTGATACATGCTAGTGTCTGAGCACCTGGTAAATGTTCAGATTGATACAGATTAGCATATGAACACCTGGCAAATGTTCAGATTGATACAAACTAGTGTCTGAACACAGGTAAATGTTCAGATTGATACAGACCAGAGTATAAACACTTGGTAAATGTTCAGACTGATACAGATTAGCATATGAACACCTGGTAAATGTTCAGATTGATACAAACTAGTGTCTGAACACAGGTAAATGTTCAGATTGATACAGACCAGAGTATAAACACCTGGTAAATGTTCAGACTGATACATGCTAGTGTCTGAGCACCTTGTAAATATTCAGATCAATACAGATTAGTGTCTGAACACCTGGTAAATGTTCAGATTTATAGAGACTATTGTCTGAACACCTGGTAAATGTTCAGATTGATAGAGACTAGTGTCTGAACACCTGGTAAATGTTCAGATTGACAGACTAGTATCTGAACACATAGTAAATGTTCAGTTTTATATAGACCACTGTCTGAACACCTGGAAAATAGATGTCAATCACCTGCCATCACTTCAAAAAGGAAAAAGGGGATTACCACAGGGCTAGATGCAGGGTCCTAATAATTCGGAAAGCATAAAAAGGTTGCAAAAATTTAACTTGCCTTAGATAATCCTTCTTCCCATCCTGAAAAGGGAAGAAAAAAAATTGTACTTTAAATGTTATTACACTGAACAAAATTTTAGGCAAATATTTCTAAAACATTCAAGAAAACTTTAAGATTTATCACAATATCCGTCAAAAAGACAACATATTTTCTGTCACATGTAGCAAAATTAGTAGACACTGTTCAATTTGTGTTAACTATGAGAATATTTATAAGAAAACTGCTATCCTGCCAATTCATTATCAATAATTTTGCCAATAATGTGGACTGAAGAGTGCCAGATACAAAACTATTACCACAGTCATTACTGAAGAATCTGTCAATTGCAAGTTTTGATTAGCAAATTTTCAGTTTCCCTCACTTGTATATTCTTTGTCCCCACTCTGAATCATGAAGAAATCATATATCACAAAAACAGTATCCAATAATACATTCTCTTTCACATTACTAGTGCCTCCACAAGTGTGGCAATTTTTGTATTGCTGTAATTTGCAAACTCAGATGTATTTAATATACAAGCATGTGGAATTACATGAATCACTTTCAGAATCCTGAAGTTGCAATTTGATTGGCTAACTCAAAATGACCACCTGAGCATGATCACAAACTGGGTCTCTTCTAGTCTTAATTGTGAACAATTCATGATAGATAGGAAATCTGAAGATCTGATTTTAATCAAAGTGATTATTTTGATAACTTTACCTTTTAAAACTTGATCTTTTCCAAGCTGAAATTTAAAAGGTTTCCCTCTGTCTCTGGAAGAATCAAATTTTGTGCCGTTCTCAAACATACCTAAAATTATATTATTAATTGACAAATGAGCAACCTAAATAAACATACATTTAAAGGATACTACATTTGTGTCTGTAAAACATGTATGTCATCAGTGCAGATTTGCAGACCAAAATGTCTAAAGCCAACAATTTCCAAAATTTAGACAAACTTCAAATATTCCTATAACTGTATGAAAATTTAATCACATTATCTATACATGCATACAAACATGTTTACCAAATTTCATTTGGCTACCTGGAGTGTTTTTTTCTTAATTGTGCTAACAAGGTTTTTGTAAAAACATAAGTCCAAAAAGTTCAAAGCTGTATAAACATATTTATTGGTGTAAAATTCTGTATTGGCCTGACAATCTATTACCCAGATATTTACATATAAATAACCAGAATTAGGTCAATGGCAATTTGATTTTGTCTCCTCATATTCTTCTAAGTTATATATGGTTATAGGGTAGGGATCTCAACAGTTTCCAAGTTATGACCCATTGGTAATACCCCTACCACAAGGGCTTGATTCAGGGGCTGCACTGAATATGTGTATGATTTTGTATCCTCATGCCCTTCAACCCTATATAAGATTATAAGGTGAGGGCCTCAATAGTTTCCAAGTTATGACACATGGGCCAGTCCAATATGCCAAGGTTGGTTGGTTGTTGTCAGTTTAACGCCATTTTTCAGCACTGTATAGGCTATACATGGTGGCCAGTATATTTGGTGGAGGAAGAACCCAAGAAAAACCCAGGAAGAACCACCGACCCACGGGAAGCTACTGGCAAGCTTTCTCACATACCCACGTTGGCCGAGCGTGAGACTCGAACCTACCCGGACAGAGGTGAGATGTCAGTGATCTGTAAAGGCGAGCGCCTTAGACCACTCGGCCCCCCGGGGCCCCCCAAATAAGCCAAGGACTGTAAATGATTCATGTTATGATACAGGTGTAAAATACCCCTGCCATGGGGCAAAATCGGAAGATGTAATCCAAAAACCTGTTACATATGTTACAGCCCAGGTCTCAGTGATGATACATGTCAACTTTCAGATCTACATCTTCAATATTTAAGAAATTGTTTGAGATTTACACCCCACCCCCACCCCCTGGGTTCATATCAACATTTTAAAACCATGGTGCACATCTACAGATCACCCCCAAATCATATCTCAAAGTTTCATTTCAGTATCTTCAACGGTACAGGAAGAGATGTACTACATTACTAATAGATGGATATACAGACAAAGGGACAGACAGATGGAAGTACAGACAGGCAGGACAATACAATCCCCACTTTTAGATCACTGTGGTGGCCATACTGGATGTCAAATTAATATTATTTTCTTTCAGGACCAACTGGGCACCATTATAAATTATCTGGTGAAAACCCAATGTTGATATGACTTTCTATTTAGGAGTAAGTGACAAGAAGATTTTCAAGATGGTGGCCATATTTGAGGTCAGATCAGCACCATTTTCATTCAGGACAAAGTAGATGTCATAACTAGTTTTCTGGTGAAACCCCATGTTGATATGACTTTCCATTTAATAGGTGGAATAGCAATAACAAGATCTAAAGATTGCTGCCATTTTGGCCAAACTGGACATAAGATCGGCACCATTTTCATTCATGACCAACCAGATATCATAATTAGTTTATGACCAGTAGAGCTAAAAACAGAAACTAGTACATATTTTTTTTATTCACTTGACTGTTTTCTTCGCAGTAGAGTTCTTACTATGACTTACTCTAGTATATCATCATGAGTCTCAATTTTCATGGTTTTGTAAAAAAATACATTTTCATGGGTATATAAATTCATGCTTTTTGCCTGTCAAAGTTTGCATATTTGTAGGTATTTAATTTTGTGGATTAATCTCACCAAATACCCAAAATAAAGAATACAAAAGAACAAAATATGCCAACAACAAAAGGTGGTCACTTCAATGGTTAAAAATTACACAAACATGTTATATGTACACAATTGTAAAAAATTACACAAACATGTTATATGTACACAATTGTAAAAAATTTGCAGTACATATTAATTGGACACCAAGAAAATTTTCTATCAAAAGCAAATTTAAAAGCAAGAATCTGTCAAGGAATTAACTTTGAATCCATTATTGTACAGAAGTGTATTTACCGAGTCTCATCAAACCTATTATGTTAATAACATGGTACTTGATTGAATTATGATAAATAAATGATTATCTTTCAAGCTAGAATTTTAAAGCCATTGTCTCAGTAATGGCATTAATTGATGGAGAAAAAACAAATGTACACAATCTGTGACATTCAACTTTACTATGCTGATAAATGCCTGTCAAACTTTTTTTTGTTGCACTAAACTTACTTTAAGTCAAGATTCAGTAGAAACTGTCTTTAGTGGATACCTTGCTATAAACGACACCTGTTGAAGAAGGACAATATTTACATACCCCCTTTTTTAAATTCCACTTTTATTCATCCTCTATATAAAGAAGACCTTCCCATAAAAGATAAACAGGTGTATAGATGCATATATATATATGAACCTTTACATTTCAGGGTTGAAAGGGATTTTCACCTTACATTTCTGCTGTTTACCTTTGCACTAGGTTTTGGAATATTCAATCTAACATGTACTAAAATAAAGATTTACTGTGTTCCAGAATGCTGCGATACATCTTACATTTCAGGAATGAGACCCTAATACTACAGGCACATGAAATCTCTGGCAGAAATCTGTGTTGTAATGCACTCACCAGTATAATGGATTGAAACTATCTGACCAGGCTTGGGAAAAGTGGTTCCTGAAAAAAATTAAAATCCTGTATAAATTAATTTGCCAGTAATAACTATCATGCTGAACACCACTGATTACCTAACAGACAATCAGTCTAATGAATTCCGCTGGACCCAGCCACTAAATATTCAGCTGCTGCTGATTAAAACAAGAAGCTTGCTATAAGCTTTTGGGGCACATGTGTATCCATCTTGGTGTTAGAAATGGAAACTGACTTCACGTTTTTAACAGCTGTGGTGAAAACCAGTCCTTATAGTTGACTAGCAAATGTAAAGATACATTTATAACCACAATATATGCAGTGAACCATTAGGAACAACAAGCATACAGTGTTAGACATAACAAAAGTGTGTGGAGAATACTGACAAAACACATATGTGCAGCATCTCCATAGTGAACTATCCAGTGGCATAGCAAGAAATTCTGCCCCCCCCCCCCCTCCCCCAGCAAAACTTAATTCTGGGGCCCATTCACAATAAAAAAGTTGTTTGATGGGAAATTTGGGCCCCCTGCAGATGTTGGGGTTGCTTGTGTAGTTGCTGTGCAACTGAACCATCCATACAACCTTTGTTTCTGTTATCCCGTGCTTTTTTAAAAAGCATACCATGATTGCCTGCTGCCCAATGTCCATCTGTATGTTCATTGCAGTATCTCCTCTTACAGTTTTAGACATTTTGACTAACTCTGATGCAGAAGTTACCCAAAAATTAAAAGTGGTGTGACATATAGTTTGTTTCTGGGACCCTCCACTAAGGGGTCAACAGATAGAAAAAGAGCAATTACTGCTGTAATATAATTGAATGAAACCATGGTCTGGGTTTTTCAGATATGCAACAGACATTGACCCTGTGTATATTCTTCTGTCTCTGGGACTTAGCCTCTGTGTCATAACTTGCAACTATTGAGAGCCCTACCCTACAGCTATAAGTACATTGATCGGGCGTAAAGACAAATCCAGACGTACAACTAATAATGGACCCTGGGTCTATCTTTATTCCACTATCCAGGGACTTATCCCCATGGTTATAACTCAGAAACTATTGAGATGCTAACCCTATAACCATAAATACACTTATTGAGCATGAAAAAAAATGAATTCAGAGCAATATATAAGCAGTGTATTTGCACACACAGACAAATTTATTAAAAATGACTGAAGAATTTGTAATGCATTCAATTTATCCAAAACATTTTAATTTTAAGCATTAGTTCCAAGTTGTCAGAGCTTTATGATGGTGCATTCAATCAATATAAACCATGCTATCAATAAAATTCTAGATGTTCCAAACACATTTGAAATAGTAGAAACTGACCACTGTGGGAACAATCACTCCAACAGAACCATACACGTATAATCAAATGCACCATGAATTAGTCTTTCACTAAGGCATGGTTAACATTTTGATGATTAAGACTCAACCTCATATCACATGTTAGTACTTTACCGTGTTCACAAAATACCCTGCCAATTTTTTAAAATGCAATTAGGTCCAAAGAAGAGAGTAAAATACCCAGTTTATTAAATTCTTATAAAGCATTCCGAGATGTACAACTAACAATGGCCCATGGGTCTATCCTTAGCCTCCAGGGACCTAGCCCATGTGTCATAACTTGGAAACTATTGTGATCCCCACCCTATATCCATGTATATACTTATTCTTCATGAAAAGAAAAATCCAGATGTGCAAGTGTCACTGCCCCAAAGGTCTACCGTTAACCCTAGGGACTTAGTCCATGGGTGACAACTTGGAAACTATTAAGACCCCATATAACCATATATACACATACTGGGTATAAAAAGAGAAATGCACATATTGCAGCTGACATTAGCCCCTGGATCCAGCATGGGTACTTTGCCCCTTGATCTTAACTTGGAAACAATTGAGAATCCCACCCTATAACCATATACATGTATACACCTGCTGTGAATGAAAAGACCAATTCAGATATACCTAAAAATACTGACCCCAAATCTATTCTTACACCCTAGTGTCTTAGTCTTAGCCCCTGGGTAATTACTAGGAAACTATATATATATATATATATATATATATATATATATATATATATACATACTATAATATAAAGTTATAAAGTTACATATTTTTGTAGAAAATAACATTCTTTAAAATGCACTGGATTGGATCTTTCAGAGTTTGTATTTGTCAAGAAAAAAAACTGAGGAAACAAACATGACAAAGCACAGTGCAGGAAGTCTAAGAAACTGGCCATGTGCTTTCAAGATTTACAGATCCCTTTTCCATGGCTGATGACACACAAAAACAAAAACATAAACAAAATATCTATTTACATACTGTTGTGTTATTGAAACCAAAATCAAAGACTATAATCCTAATACATGTATACCTACAAAGTCGGAAAACTGTATACTGTGAACTATTTACATTTTGGCGAATCAGGTAATTTAATTTTGCAAAAACCTGCTTTTGTGTTTAACTTGCCCACATGTGACCTTTTTAATTGACTGAAACAAAGCAAATGTAACATGATATGGCAATAATGCCAATGCATGACCACCCAAAAATTCTGTCTCTAATAATATAAAGTCCAAGACAATAAAAATTGTCAATCAATAGAAATTATTTACTGTTTTCTGTACAAAGTGTAGAAAAACAGTCTATGTAGGCCAAACAGGAGATTCTTTATACCAAAGAAAACATTTAAGTCATTCTAAAATAAAAACTCGAAAAAATAATGGTCCTGTTGCAAAGCACTTGAATACAAACAACCACTCTTTATGCGATTATTTAGTTATAGGTATTCAGAAAGTGTGTGGTAAACGATGTATAGATTGGTAAAAGAATCATTTTGATCAAAAAGCCAAACACTTTCTCTCCAACGAGACTAAATTTTCAGTATGAATTGTACTGACATATCCTGCAAAAGTGATATGTAGTGTATGCTTATGGTTTGACATTAGATTATTTATGTGACATCACTATCCAGTTGTTTACATTCCCCTGATGCACGCAAATTAGCTGACTTTGATATTCCAGAGTACAACCGGAATTTTGACAGACTTTATAGATACATATTAATCTGCTGTTTGTACAGTAGAACCTGTCTTAAAATACCACCCCTTCTGCCAAAAAAATAATGGTCTCTCAAGACAGGTGGTCTCTCATGACAGGTCATAACATTATATGATCAATAAATCCGTGCATGGAGAACCTGGTCTCTCAATACAGGTAGTCTCATAGCAATGGTCTCTCAAGACATGTTTTACAGTAATATATATTTATTTTAAAAATACTGTTTCAACCCCTCCATAGGTTTCATCAGGTGGTAGCAGCAAACCTGAGTTTATCACTGTGATTTGCTACGGATTTCCCCACAAGTCTTTGGAGTGGTTGGGATCAAAGTCTTTTATCTCAACACCAACCAAATTTATTCTCATAACTTTGTCAAGAGTGTCAACACTCAGCCTTGCACCATGCTCACACTCCATGTTTGACACTGGAAGTACCGGTACTTGTGACATTTCTATGAAACGAATCACACTCGGGTAGTGTGATTCACTGAAACTAGTTCTGTTAGTAATTAAGTTGCTAACAGTTCTCTATAATTGCTGTACACAATGTACTTGAGAATCCCACACTCATTACTTTGTCAGCACTGATGACTGTGTCACTGTTCTCTCTTTTTTCACCATAATGAGTGATGAAAGTGCCCATGTATTTATTACCAAACTGTGACATGTCACACACATTTTCAGGAAACGTGTTAGGCTCAAACAGTAAATGCATTCAAAATTGTATGGTCCAGGAATCTATCATGCATGTTTGCATGAACAATTAATACACACTGTACTGCTTTTACTGGCAAGTCACTGTCATGTGACAAACATTTCAGTTCTATCTATTTTAAGTAACCACTGTCACGCATAGCTATAAGAAACTCATTGCAGAGGGGCCTAAAATGGGGTGTATCTCCGAGGTACTGAGCTTCCAGGGATATAATAAATCTATCAACATGTTTTTTCATCGTAATATACAGCAAATCGCGTTTTGTCTATAAAGACTGTCTAAGGGTTAGTCTTCATCACTATTATGCTTATGGTGAGTAGTGCTCTCTCAAGCAACAAAACTAGGACTGATACTTATTATTGTCTCATCTAAGCATATATAAGCCTACCATAATGTTTTTAAAAAACCCTTTAGAATAACAAACAAGCATCTTTACTGAAAAGCCAATCTTTAAAATTTACAGCACTATTAGTCACAAAAGGATTAAGTTGCCCTGCTTTACTCCCATTTAACCAGTTAATTGTGAGCAGTATAGCCTTCAGGCAGTTGAACTGTAACAAGTTTAGTCAGAGACACTTCTACTGATTGTCCAACAAATAAACAATATGA
Source organism: Margaritifera margaritifera (assembly GCA_029931535.1). Lineage (NCBI taxonomy): Eukaryota > Metazoa > Mollusca > Bivalvia > Unionida > Margaritiferidae > Margaritifera > Margaritifera margaritifera. The sequence goes on from JAQPZY010001588.1 coordinate 1,070,538, forward strand.
AAACTAGACCTATTCACCTCTGAATAAGTTTGGTCTGCTACACCTTTATTGATTGTCCCACAAAGAAACAATCTGTAAACAAGACACAGCGACCTTTGAATTTTACTTCATTAAGGTTTGGTTATTTTGACAGTTTCATGGATAAACAAATCAAAGACAATTTGATATAATGATATTTTGGAATATCCTATGTCCAATGTCTGGTTGTTCAAAGCATATGCTGGCCAAAACCTTTGAACTGCTAGAAATGTTCAGCAAATTTATATATATATATATATATATATATATATATATATATATATATATATATATATATATATATATATATATATATATATATATATATATATATATATAGTGTCTGAGAAACAGACCTAAACAAAAAACATATCCTGAGTATTGACACCAGATGAATGGACAGACATCATTAATTCATACACCTGAAATGTTTTGCAACCTAGACAAAAATTAAAATAGAATTCTGAGGCATATCTACATACCCAAGGCCTATGTTTTTCTTTGTTATGTTTAGATCCACCCACAAGCCCTGCCCCCAGGGGCAAGATACAAATTCTGAAACCTATGTACATCTACATACCATTCCAGTTATCCAAAGATTTAAAGTCTCTTTCTTGAACAGTGTAGGAGGACTTGCAGAACAGTATGCATGTATCATATGCACTGTTGCACAGCTCTAGAATTTTAAAAAATTCTGTATTTTTTACTCCCTAGCATGGAACCATTTTTTAAAATTAATTCAATTAGGTATAATTGGGTGATGCATGCATACTGTTCTGCAAGTCCTCCTACACTGTTAAATGAAAAATGGCACCAAGAGCTACCTCGTTTGACGCTCAACACTAAGAACTTCCTTGGGCTGGACAGGCAGTGGGCAAGATAAAAACCTTGCAAGGGAAGGTTTAAGAAACTCCCGCCTCCATGAGTCTTCCTACCTATGGGAGAAATATGGTGGTGGTAACATGACATCACTGGGCGGAAGTCTTCCAAGTTGAAGTAAACAGCCAGGGCGGAAGGGTTCCAAACATGAACTTAACGGCCACATGTTCGAGACCAGGGCCAACCATACAGTAACATGGATATTGGCTGTGCTCTACAGCCTGGAGAGGGATGGGCGCCACCAGGTTGAAACGGTCCATGATACGCCAATGATGAGGAAATGACAATAAATAGATTTCACATACCAGATTGGTCGCAGCCCGGGGTCCCCAATGACTGCGCCATTCGCTGGACACCAGGACGGAGGTGGCAAGTATGCTACTGGTGCAACTACCATCAAAGTACAGGCAAGAGATAACATCACCATTGGAACATGGAATGTCAGGACATTAAGACCAGCAGGGAAACTCGAGGAGCTAACCCATGAGATGGGAAGATATCAAAGGCACATCCATGGACTCTGCGAGATACGCTGGAAAAATTTCGGAGAGAGATCAACAGATGACGGACACAGGATCTACTTCAGTGGGCATGAGAACAAGGATGAACATGGAGTCGGGTTTATGGTACACAAGGATATTATGAGTGCAGTCATGGGTTGTCGACCAGTGTCTAACAGAATGATTACAATCTGCATGAGGGCATCTCCCTTTAACATCACTATCATACAGGTCTATGCCCCAACATCTGACCATGATGACGAGAAACTGGATGAGTTCTACGATCAGCTTCAAATTCTCATAGACCAGACACCCAAGAAGGATATTCTGGTTATTCAAGGAGACTGGAATGCTAAGGTAGGAGAAGACGCACAAGCAGACTGGCGAGAAATCTGTGGTCCATACTGTAATGAGCAGACCAATGAGAGAGGACTCAAGCTCCTGGACTTCGCCACATACGATAACCTAGTGCTAATAAACACCCTTGACCCCCACAAACTATCCAGAAGATGGACTTGGCACAGCCCAGATGGAAAACATCACAACCAGATTGACTACATCTTGGTGAGAAAGCGCTTCCGGTCTAGCATAAACATTGCCAGAACAGGTAGCTTCCCAGGAGCTGATATAGGAAGCGACCATGACTTGCTGATGATGACTATCAAACTTCGTCTGAGGAAGACCAATAAGCCAAGACAAGTTAGGATCAGGTTCGACCTTGAAAAACTTAAAGATCCAAGCGTGGCACAAGCATTTGAAGCATCAATAGGAAGCAAATTTGCACCACTCACAATTCTGGGACATGAAGAAATAAACCTAGACTCCTTGATCATCACCTTCAACAAGGCAGTAATAGACACAGCTGGAGAGATCATTGACAAGCATTGTAGAATAAAGAAGCCTTGGGTCACGGCAGATATCCTCTACCTCTGTGATGTGAGGAGAAAACTGAGGAGTAAGCGAGGAGACCATGAAGGAGCAACAAAATACAATGAGATTAACAACAGGATTAAGAAGAGCATAAAGAAAGCAAAAGAAAGCTGGTTAGAGGACCAATGCAAGGAAGTTGAGAAAAGCCTGAACAGAATGACAGTAAAAGGGCATACCAGTTGGTGAAAGAGCTGACAACAGAGAAACAGGGGAGATCTAATACGATTCAGGACAAGGCTGGTAAGAGTCTGACAGAAAACCAAGACATTCTTAACAGATGGACGGAATACTGTTCGGAGCTTTACAACCAGGAGACTTCTAGAGACCAAGCTGTACTAAACGTTCCACTGACCACAACAGAGGTTGACCACCCAATCCTCAGGAACAACGTACAGGCTGCAGTAAAGGCACTAAAGAAGGGGAAGTCATATGGGGTAGACAATATACCAGCAGAACTTGTTCAAGCAGGAGGAACTTCCATGATAGATGTCCTCACAACAATCTGCAACCAAATCTGGCAAACAGGAGAATGGCCCACCCCATGGACCCAGTCTCTGATCGTGACTCTTCCTAAAAAAGGGAATCTACAACTGTGCCAGAACTACCAAACAATCAGTCTAATCAGTCACCCAAGCAAGGTTATGGTTAAGATCATCCTCAACAGACTGAAACCCCAAGCAGAGCACATCATTGCAGAAGAACAGGCAGGTTTCTGAGCATTACGTAGCACTACAGAACAGATCTTCAATCTTAGAATCCTCTGTGAAAAATATCTCCAGCATCAACAGAACCTCTATCATGTCTTCATTGGCTTCAAGAAGGCTTTCGACAAGGTATGGCATGCAGCCTTGTGGGCCACCATGCGGATAGACAACATAAACGCAAAACTAATCTGCACTATAGAAACCCTGTATGACAAGGTGACTAGTACAGTTCTCGTCAATGGCAACATAGGAGACTGCTTCAGAACCACAGTCGGAGTCAGACAGGGGTGCCTTCTCTCAACCAATCTCGTCAACATCTACCTGGAAAGGATCATGTCCGACGCCTTGGAAGACCATGAGGGCAGTGTCAGTGTTGGAGGCAGAACAATCACCAACCTGCGCTTCGCTGATGATATCAATGGCTTAGCAGGAGATGAAGAAGAAATGGAAACCTTAGTGAATCGTCTCAATCAAGCATCACTAAGATATGGGTTGGAGATCAACGCTGAAAAAACAAACCTAATGACAATCAACCCGAATGGCATCCAAAAGGAAATAAGAGTGAATGAACAGAAGCTGGGCACTGTAACAAGCTTCAAGTACCTAGGTGCTATCGCCTCTGATGAAGGTTCAAAACCCGAGGTTCTTTCCAGGATTGCGCAGACAACAGCTGCTCTGGCTAGGCTGAAGTCTATTTGGAAAGACAGCAACATCACGCTTGGGTCCAAGATCAAGCTTATGCACTCCCTCATCATGTCCATATTCCTATATGCATGTGAGACATGGACCCTAACAGCAGAATTAGAGAGAAGAATCTATGCCTTAGAGATGAGATATTATTGAAGGATCATGAAAATCTCATACTTAAACCACGTCTCTAATGTGGAGGTGCGCACTAAAATCCAAGGTGCAATTGGACCTTATGAAGATCTGCTCACCACTGTAAAGAAACACAAACTAAGATGGTATGGTCACGTCTCACGCTCAACTGGCCTGTCAAAGACAATCCTACAGGGCACAGTGAGAGGAAAGAGAAAACGAGGCAGACAGAAGAAGAGATGGGAAGACAACATCAAAGAGTGGACAGGCATGGACTTTGCAAAGTCCCAAAGAGCAGTGGAGAACAGGGCAAAATGGAGAGAGATTGTCGCAAAGTCATCAGTGGCACCCCTACGACCACAAGGTTACAGGAAAAATAGAAAAAAAAAGAAAAATAACAGGGTATTTTGTGAATGCCACAAAACACAAACTTATGGTACCAGACTGAATATTAATCTTCATAGTGTTTTCACCAGAATCTATAAAGGGCAAGGTAATTATCCTCCACCAAGTATTTCATGATCAAGATGGTGGCTTATTTTATCATGAATTGTTTTTGTTGTTATCATTATTATTATTACTATTGTAAAATTAGGAACTTACAACAGTAGTTGACTTGCAAAGTTCTAATAATCCTGTTTTATATGTACATGTATTCCACCAAAAAAGTTGCAAAAGTAAAATTCTTGATATGGTCTTTTCAGTACTAATTTTCTTCATTTTCATCTTTCCTTTGCAAAAGATACATGTACATGTAGCAGTAATGCTTGGAACGGAAATTGAAAGCATGGTAAGTTCCTGCACAAATTTCAAATCTTACCAATAATAATAATAATAATCATTAACTACTGTAAATATAGATGAATATATGATATTTTGTTTAGTTTTACTAGGCTTCATATTTCTTCTTCTTCTTCTTCTTTCATGCATCCTTTAAATTCCTTAGATGAACCACAATTCAATTTATTGAATGGCAGGATCTGTGTGTTGACCATTTCAATATATGTACCTTTTAAAGAGAATGCTATAGCCAATCGGTAGCATTTTTTGTGCCTTCTATTTTGTTCTTTTAAGAATATAGAAGCAATGCTAAAATGGTAGTATGAATTTCCTATTCAATTTTTAGCTTAATTTGAAGAAATAAACTATATGAATGTCACCAAATTAACAACTGACAACTATTAAAACCTGTTAGAAACTATTTGTGAAAAACAGAGTCTTTCTGAAAGGCTCAGATTCAATACATTGCTATCGCATGTTAATTATTGCAGGTTCTTGGTTAAGTAGACAATAATCAGCATGTCATATAGAACAAACGATATTGACCATACCCAGCCATTGGCTGCAAAGATAATTCATGTTGGAAATATGTGTGTATGTAAGTATGCAGTAACATTTTACAGCACCTCAGCACAATTGTGGCTATATGGTGCCAACTGAAGATAAAGTTAAAAAAATGTATAAATGAACTGCACAACAATTTAGGAACATAAACCCTTCTAAATAAAAGTAACAATCACATACAGATAAAATATAAATAGTAAAGGTGTCAAAAATTCTGTAATAAGTATACAAAATACAAGATAAAGATAATGTATATAAAATTCTTAAAATATATTATCAAAATTTGTTATAAAGATAATCCCTTTAATATATATACTCCACTGCATGTCAAAACATTGTCCAGTGATTGCACACAGTGATGTAGGTAGTTCAGTTCCAATAAACAACAATTTCTTTTATGCATCACCACATGGTGTTAGTCAGCAGTGGCATGCAACACAGTGTAGTCTAAGCTTTGGGCACAGGTATATTGCCATTTATGATCATAAAAAATGTTTAAAAAAAAAACAAAAAAAACAAGTACAATAGCCACTATTTACATGTGAAAAGAAAGGGGCAATTTTGCAACTGAAAAAGGGTAAGTTGTTGGAAAAAAGGACTGGCACTATGTAAAGAATGGCCTGTCATGAGAAATAAGTGGTCTGGTGTGGGGAGAGAACAGCGTGGTGCAGCACTATTGTAAAATGGCATGGGGGAAACTCTAAATCATGAATAGCAAGAGACAAGAATTCAAGGTGCGTTGAATAATGCAGTTTAAATGACCAAGTGTTCTCACAATGAATGAGTACTATCATTTCAAACATGTATGGAACATCCAAAACTTCTCCTGCTAGCATAGTTCATATTGATCAAATGCCCATCGTAAAACATAAACTGTGCTTAAAGCAGGAGCAATACACTGAAAATCTGGGACCTGTTACTGAAAAATTAAACGCTAGCATAATTAGCATTATAATAATGTATGTGTTGCCTTTCCTGAGTGTGCACAGACAGACTGTGTCAAAAAATCCATGCCTTTTCTTCAAGGGACTTCTTCACATTTAATATAAAATTTTGCTTTATCTCATTATCTTGCAAACAACCATTTAAAATGTTTCTCTTAACAATAACAAGTGGCTGTTGAAGAAAAAAAAAACAGGTTTTAATACAAAATAATACAAAACCCCACAAAATTAAACACCAAATACTTTGGGGTTGTCCTGTTTGACAAATGCTAATTTAAGACTTTGTGTTAAGCAGAGCCCTCTGGTGAGGATCTCCTCAAATTGACTGAGAAGGGTAGGTTTTACGTGACAAGGTTTACTCATGGTAACAACTTACTATAACACCCTGCCGGTGATAGTCATGAACTTATGCCAGGGATTTTTCTTGGATAAGTGGGAATGGGGCCAGGGCTCATTATTTTGATAAAGAATAAGACTAATTGGAAAGAAATTTTCTGGAGGAAATTGCAACAATTGGAAATTCTAAATAATTTTTAAATCTTTCTCACTGGAACAGGGGCCCATTTTTGGCACGAGGACCACTAAAAAGATCTTGTATCCTATAAATGGGATTCACGCTAATTTCTAAACAAATCTTGCGTAAAAATAAATTGACTACACGAAAATCACACATTATATTTGCAACCCCCATCTTTATTCCCTTGTTAAAGTAGTCCCTTATTTAGAATATTCCCTCCATTTTATCATATGGAAGGAAAAATCTCCACCAAACTTTCAGTTCTAGTATGCACATTCTAGCTGTATAGTATTCCGATTGATTTGTTTTGTATTGACTGGTTTCTTTATTAGTGTATGTAAATGATCGATTTCTTTTGTATTGACTGGTTTCTTTATTAGTGAATGTAAATGATTGATTTCTTTTGTATTGACTGGTTTCTTTATTAGTGTATGTAAACATGCCAGGTAGTAGCTCTTGCAATATCAGGAGAGCAGTCATTTTCTTGAGTAATATTTTAGAAAACAGAGACCAGGAATACTGTTTTTATTTTGTATCTTTATACTGTATATAGTTAAAATAAACTGAATCTTTTCCTACAACTTGGTTACAAAGCTACCTGTAAGTCAAGTTCATTTTGTATATTTTCTGTTGCAAAGTATTTTTGTTACTTTTTAGTCACTTTGTTATGAAGGAGTCCCTTTAAAAAGGCACAGTGATAACTTTATGTTTCCAAACACAATGTTGCAGCTTTCTATTTAAAAATATATACATATATTTTAACCGTAATTGATGACACTAATAAATGCTTCATGCAATACTATAATAATTGCTTCACACATACTAAGAACACATCTACCACAATGCAATATACCTCAATATGATGTAACCAAATGTTGTTCAGCACAACAAATGATGGAAAGCTGCTACTGTAGATTCCCTATCATAACAATTGATGGCAACCTGCTATCTCTCTAGGTTTTCCCTATTACATTAATTGATGGCAAGCTGCCAGCTCTCTAAGTTTTCCCTACTGCATATCACATTCTGAAAGCATAGCTAAAGCTAATATGCCAATTATTTGGAAATAATTTGAATATAGCCTACTTTACTTTATCCAACCTCCTTTTAATCTACTATGATGCAAAGAAATCAAAATATTAATAAATAGTTCTTGTCTCACTTAAAACTGTATACAAGTTTACACTACAGTCTAAGGTTTTGATTCCAACATCTTCATTCAGATAAATAATGCTGGATAGACATGTGTTGTCTATTCATTCAGCAATCTGATGCTCCAATGTATAAAAGGTTATATCAAGTCAAGGCAATTGAGTATGTCTAATATAAAAGGTTACATCAAGTCAAGGCAATTGGAATATGTCTAATATAAAAGGTTGTATCAAGTCAAGGCAATTGGAGTATGTCTAATATAAAAGGTTGCATCAAGTCAGGCAATTGTTAGTATGTCTAATATAAAAGGTTACGTCAAGTCAATGCAATTGTTAGTATATCTAATATAAAAGGTTGCATCAAGTCAAGGCAATTGAAATATGTCTAATATAAAAGGTTGCATCAAGTCAAGGCAATTGGTGTATGTCTAATATAAAAGGTTGCATCAAGTCAAGGCAATTGGAGTATGTCTAATATAAAAGGTTGCATCAAGTCAAGGCAATTGGAGTATGTCAAATATAAAAGGTTGCATCAAGTCAAGGCAATTGGAGTATTTCTAATATAAAAGGTTGCATCAAGTCAAGGCAATTGTTAGTATGTCTAATATAAAAGATTACATCAAGTCAGGGCAATTGTTGGTATGTCTAATATAAAAGGTTGTATCAAGTCAAGGCAATTGGAGTATGTCTAATATAAAAGGTTGCATCAAGTCAAGGTAATTGGAGTATGTCTAATATAAAAGGTTGCATCAAGTCAAGGCAATTGGAGTATGTCTAATATAAAAGGTTGCATCAAGTCAAGGCAATTGGAGTATGTCAAATATAAAAGGTTGCATCAAGTCAAGGCGATTGGAGTATGTCTAATATAAAAGGTTGCATCAAGTCAAGGCAATTGGAGTATGTCTAATATAAAAGGTTGCATCAAGTCAAGGCAATTGGAATATGTCTAATATAAAAGGTTGCATCAAGTCAAGGCAATTGGAGTATGTCTAATATAAAAGGTTGCATCAAGTCAAGGCAATTGGAGTATGTCAAATATAAAAGGTTGCATCAAGTCAAGGCAATTGGAGTATTTCTAATATAAAAGGTTGCATCAAGTCAAGGCAATTGTTAGTATGTCTAATATAAAAGATTACATCAAGTCAGGGCAATTGTTGGTATGTCTAATATAAAAGGTTGTATCAAGTCAAGGCAATTGGAGTATGTCTAATATAAAAGGTTGCATCAAGTCAAGGTAATTGGAGTATGTCTAATATAAAAGGTTGCATCAAGTCAAGGCAATTGGAGTATGTCTAATATAAAAGGTTGCATCAAGTCAAGGCAATTGGAGTATGTCATATATAAAAGGTTGCATCAAGTCAAGGCGATTGGAGTATGTCTAATATAAAAGGTTGCATCAAGTCAAGGCAATTGGAGTATGTCTAATATAAAAGGTTGCATCAAGTCAAGGCAATTGGAATATGTCTAATATAAAAGGTTGCATCAAGTCAAGGCAATTGGAGTATGTCTAATATAAAAGGTTACATCAAGTCAAGGCAATTGGAGTATCTTAATTGCCCTGATACACACTACAGCAGCCAACTCAGCTGGTATGGGCAGGAATCGAAACTGCATCCTTCTGGTGGCAAAACGGGCATTCCAGCTTCTGAGCCACCTGGAGAATCCAACTTCACGAGCAATCCTATCCTGATTGTCCATAAAGATGTGATGCTGATTGTTTGTAATATGTGATGAAGATGTGTTTATGTTGCTCCTAGTAATCACAACAACAGGGCTTGAAATTAGTATTAAAAAAATTTGTCAATCCACAGGATCACCAAAATAACAATCTTACTGGTCCTGACCAAATTTCACTGAGCCATGCCTTCTTGTATATCTCCAAATACTCAGTGCATACAGTGCACAACATCACAACCTCTACTGGGTCATATTTCAACAATTCATATTCATTTTCACAGGATTTCTGGAAATTTCTTACTATTAACTTGATCATATTTATGATCATGCCATGCATTTAATTTGTGACAGTTTGGTGGCATCTAGGTACCTTGAATGAACCCAATGCAGTGAATGATCATCAACAACCCAATCTAAAAATAAAACCTATCATTCTGTATAATTCTGCCTTATTTCCTGAATCAGCCAACACAAACTTTTTAATTTTACAAAGCTCTGGCACCAGCCTAATACTCCAAATCATTCTGTATTGTCAGTATTGAAATTAGTGCATTGGACCAGAGTACAAAGTTAGTTTGGCTTGCATGATGACTGTTTTGAGAACCAGCACCATTATTTACTTGATGCATGGAAGAACACAGCCATTTCCGCCATGAGCATTCACCATATCTCATCATGTGCATGGTCTATGCAGTTACTAAATTAACACAATAAATGGATTAATTAATTCTAACAGGGAATGCCATCCCATGTTTTATTAGATACATACAACACAAGGCCACCTGATTAGCAACCATTGGAAATGTTTACTGATGCAACTGATTTGTGATGGCTGTGATTTAAGTGATCTGTCTGCAAGTTTACTGATCTCAGACAAGCAGACCAGCATTAATTTCGAGCCTTGGAACAATAACCAGCAGGACTTGTACCCCACGCAACGTAAGGAGTGTTATGCAAAATCCAAACACCTATTAATCCAGATTTGCAGTCTCCCTAATGCACTTTTAAGCATCTCTAATATACTTGCACACAAAAGCGTATATGACATCTCTATATAACAGGTCTTGAGATTATCTTCGTTTATCTGACAGATGGGACATTTTGATGAATTTTGATGCAATGGACTCTGTTTGATAAACAAAAGTAGACTATGCCATTTTCCTGTATTTCCACATCATTCCACTAAATCTGTAGCTCACTTCTTCACAAGGTTTCTTAATTCAGATTTCATAACAAGCAATGGTAAAATCAGGATAATAAGCATTCTAAATACATTTGCTTACTTTTGAAATGAGTTATGGTTGCATGCAATTATTCTTTTAAATGCACTTGTCAGCAGTGGAATGTATGTAGTCCTATAATGTAGGACATCAACCCTCTCCCCCTCCATATCATAAATATCAGGATCAATGTCTTACATTTAGAATGTATCATGATACAATTACTTTTAAAGTTTTAACATTTACAATTATCAACAGTTTTATCATTATTCAAGATTTTTAATCACTGAAAAAATAAAGATAAGAAAATTTAAAAAATGACAAATATCAACAGATAAAGGTAAACTTATGTAGAATCAGAATAATCTTTAGAGCTTTTTTTACCTTTAAACACATGAATACACTTCCAAAAAGACTGGGGCCTTATCCAAATTATAAAGTAAAAACAAGATTCTAATGAGATTGAGTGGGAGAGAATGATAGAAAAGTATGTGTGCTGTTTCAGGCTACTTGCTTATAATCTATGCAAACACTACTTAGTGTAAATAGTCTGATCATTGATATCTTTTCTGTTGATACTGCAAGCAATATTTTCCTGCAGTTTGACATCAAAGTTACAAATTATCAATGATAGTAAACATCATCAAGGGAAATAACTCTTGATCAGCTGTTTTTAACGTTAACTATTATAACTGATGAAATAGAGCTTTCCCGTTGCTATATCAAAATGATTTATGATACACGAAAGCTAGACAGGAATGGATGCGTATTACCATCCCCTTTGGAGAGCTCTTGGATCGTGACTCCCATCACAGAACGAAATTAGAAATAGACCACATCCAGATATTCTTCCCCGACCCCAAATTAGATCACTCTCAGTCGGATTCCCAAATTTGCTCGCCTTGTGCCTTTTAGTAGTTTAGGAAACCAGTCAAAAAGTGTGTTTAGTAGTCTAGCATTAGGTGACTTCGGGCTAACGCTAAGCCAACGGCCGTCTTTGGGAGACCTGTTACTTTGATGTTATAATCCGTCGACTGCTATCGGCAGTGGTGTACTGGCCATTGGGCATACCAGGACAAATCCCAGTGGGCCACCGCAAAAAAATCCGTTTTTACCGGTGTTTTATTTGTATGAACAAAACCCCGGGCCTGTCCCGGCAGACCGCCGCATCGGTGGGCCGTAAAAAAAATCCGTTTTTACCGGTGTTTTACTGGTGTGAGCAAAACCCCGGGCCTGTCCCGGCAGATAAGTCCAGGGCCGAGTTGCTTACCCAGTACGTACACTCCTGGCTATCGGCCATCGTAGTTTTCGGATTTCCAACAAGAACAAGTTCTCGTTGGTTCTCGATTGTTCCTGATATATTGCCAACCGAGAGGCGTAAATAATGGCTTCAAGAAACCATCTACAGTCTGGACCTGTAAATTATGAATCGTACACCACCTCCAGTCATCGAAAGTATTTACGTGGCACAGTTACTATCTAGCTGAGGGTTGTTTAATCCATTTAGACCTTAAAAATTTCAAGCTAAACCTTGTTTTTTCTGCACAAACTTTTTTAATTTGGAAAAATAAAGTTGAAAACGGCGAGTGCAATATTAAAGCAATGTTGTTTATAGTACAATGACAGCCTAATACACGTAATAAGGTGCATGGTTGCGATGAGGATCCTCACGAATGTAAAATAAATGTCGGTACCTTTATACTGTATACAACGTGCAAGATACCAACCACGGTAACCAGTGAAATTAAAATAAAGGGTACGAAACTACAGTGACAAAATTCTCTGAATCATAAAAATGTAATATAAGTAGAATTTAGACTTTATAAATTCATTGTGAATTATATGCCACACATTCCAAAACAATGTTATTATTATTATTACTATTATTATTATAGAAGACAGAAAGAATCATACACATATGCTTGCAGAATAAGTAATAATTAAAATATTCATATGACAATGCTTTTTTTCCCAGATCAATGATGAATACAAATAAAAATAGAAATAATAATGTATAATAATGGCTGATATCTTTTTATCATAATTTTAAAATTAAGGAATTTTTATTCAGATTTTAAAATAAATAATCTTAATAATAATGATTTATATGGCGTGCTAAATGCTATCTAAATATGAATTAAACATATTTCTATGGTGAAGACACTTCTGTTCATACTGCATTTTTTGTTTAACATCTAATATAAAAATGATACAAAATCTATAATCTAATTATCTGACATTTATGATTTACATAATTTTGTTACTTTTGTTTTGTATCCCTTCATTATAGTCATAGTCATTAAACCTGTAGCATCTTGCATGGTGTATACAGTATAGATCACATCACAACCATGCACCGTACAATAAAACTATCAACCATTTGATTTGACAATATTATTTCTATTTTTATTTGTATTCATCACTTATTTGGTAAAAATAAAGTTAAAAAAATATTGTTACCTGAATATTTTGCTTATTGCTTTAAATGTAGTCAAAGCACTAACATTTTAAATTATACTAAATTATAAATGTTACGAAAATATTATAAAGACATTTTTATTCAGACTGCATTATTTTGAAACGTGGCATATAATTAAAAAAATGATAGTCTATATTCTAGTTACATTACATTTTTTATGATTTAGAGAATTTGTATCTCTGTTGAATTAATCCATTCCTTATTGATGCTTTGTCCCGACAACGTTTAATTAATCCATTCTTAATTGATCCTTTACCCTGACATCAAAAGCAAAGAACTTATTTAAAGTATATTAAAAAGAGCAATTTTTTTTTCTTCATGTTTATGGCAAGATAATCTGGTGCTTTGATTTAAAGCATAATTGTACAACGTGACGATCAAGATTATACAGATGTCTTTACTCGCCTTAATTAGATGTGTTGTTCAAGGTCGGTACCTTATGAAGTGCCGATGTTGTTTTCATGACACCTTTTAAGTACATTTACTTCACTATCTTGTTTGTTGTGTCTTTAAAAAATAATGTATGGGTTAGGGTTAGTTTATGGATCTTCGTATACAAATGTTAAAAATCTGTAAATCTTTGTTCAGTTGGCTATGCTCTTTACTGAATCAGTATAGATGGCTGAATTTCCTTGTGGTACACGTAAATAGGAATGTCAAAATTATACCATTCAGTGCTCTAATTGTCGTAAATGGTACCATGTAAAGTATGTTGATATGTCTGAACAAGAACTTAAATCTTGGTCTCTGAAATCATTGAACTTCTTCTGCAAATCCTGTGCATTTGAAGATGACGAGAATGATACCTGAGTGGTTTTATCAAGGAAAGCGGATTTAAATAATTTTATTTTACTTTATTCTTACTATTTTAATAATTGTTTTTATTTTGTACAATCAAGTATAACTTTTAAACTATTTTGAAATATCGTTTGGACTGAAAACCTTGTCTTCATGCTTGCAAGATATTAATATACAGTGTACTCCTCAAAATAAGTTAATTACTACTGCTTCTTTATTTCAACAAAAATCTTAGCAATAATAATAATAATTAAGAATTTCTTAACTTAAGGCTATGATGTCACTTTTTGAGCTATTATTGAATACTAATGAAAGATAGGGACATATTTGTGAATTAGTTGTTTTCGGGCTTGTGTTGTTCTTCAAATTGAATTGATGTGAGGCATGTACACATCCCATAGTCAGTTCACAGTATGTAGACAGTGAAAGACCAATAGTCGGCTAGGAAGCAGAGCTAGTCACCCATAGCAGTAAAGATGTGGATTCAAGGCAAAAAGAATATCTCCAAAACGGCTTGGATGGCATCAAGCTGTTTAGTACACAATGTTTTGCGGAAATATCACCTAGGAAAAGGGCTTGTGTTTGCACTGTGAGCATCAATCACTTGGTGTCCAAAAAATGACCTTCGGACGTGAAGGACTGACGGTACGTACGTACTAATTATATGAAAGAACTGTGAAGCAGTCTAGAAATGAGTGCAGATACAATCGAGTGTAAATGGGTGCAGATACAATCGAGTGTAAATGGGTGCAGATACAATCGAGTGTGTACGGGTTTGGTGGTCCATATATTGGTTAATAATGAAAAGTACAATTTTTGTCAAAAATTCTTTTGAGAGCTTACAAAAAAAAAAAAAATAAATAAAAAAAAATAGAGACAAGATTCTGTTGATGCAATTTTAGTATTTTTACAGACTTGACTTGCTTGGTTGTTCCGATTTTAAATTCAATTCAGCCGCCTTGAAGAATACAGTGGCGGTTAAGTGAGGTGAGGTGGTATGCATCAGTCGCACAAAAGAGCTAATATAAAAACTGGGCCAAGCAAAATGATTCTTTCACAAGAGTTCGGCAGAGAGTGTTTTCAATCAAGTCCGCGTGCATTTTTTTTTCTTCATTTTTTTAAATTTATATATATTTTTTTTATTTATGCATTTTTAAAAAAAGTATTTTCTCTGTTTTATTTTCTTCTAGCGATGCAGAAAATCAGAATGATATGCTAACAATTCTAATGCTGTCATATTATAATGTGCCTGGGAACTTATCATTCTTCACATTTTTGGGGGTACCATGTGTCAATGCATTCATTGAAAACGCATTATCTTTAGATTATATTTGTACTTGATGTTAATAAATATGTAGTTAATGTGCGCATCGTTTGGGTGGAAATTTAACTCCTACTTTGGTCGTGTTTGTTGTGAAATATTTCAGTAAGTAAGTAAGTAATAACAACCAATCACATAAACTGGGAAAACCGGAAAGGAAGGGGGACGGTAAAACCAGCACCGAAAATAACACGTGTAGTCACATAGGAAAATAAAATAGGAATTTACACAAATTAAAAAAAAAAAATATTTATAAAACACTAATCAAAAGAGCAAAACAGGAGTTGGCAAATACAGAAAGCGGGATCATAAAAGGGCGGAGACAACAAGATACAACACAAGAACGATAAAAATGAAGATGGATACAAATAAAGATAGAACAGACGGAAAAACATCAAGGCAAAAATAAAGAAGATGCAGGAAAGAAGGAAGATAGCAGGGATAAAGGGAACGCAAAGGCAAAGAGAAAGAAAAAGCCAAAGAAGCAGGAAGAACAACTCAACGAAAGAAGCAAAAATCAACAGAAAAAGCCCTTCTTAGGGCTGAAAGGAAAAGAATTGCCACCCCAAAATAAAAATCCAAAGCCCAAACCCAGGCATAGCTAGAAGTATCACATACACTAGCAAATGCCCCCAACAAAAAAACACCAAAAACCCGCCATCAAATATAGCTAGAAAGTATCACATTCATCTAGCAAAAAAGAAATACCCTCCCCCCCCCCCAACAAAAGCTAGAAAGTATGACATACATCTAGCAAAAGCCATCAAATACAGCTCGAAAGTATCACATACATCTAGCAAAAAGAAATACCATAACCCCCAACAAAAGCTAGAAAGTGTTACATACATCTAGCAACCCCACCCCCCACCCCAACCCGACATTTCTAGCAAATATCACACACATCTAGCAATGGAGTGCAAAATACAAAGAGTATAGCATACATAGAACAATATAGCACACACACCATTATTACATAGGGCTTTCATTTCCGACCCACGAAATCCCTTTTTGGTGACAACTGGATGGCCCTGAAAAGAAACCTGATTGGCATACTGGTGACAGCAAGCTAACAGCGTCGCGAAACCCGGATTAAGATCACAAAAATCACGCGGCTACTTTGAGCCAAATCTCTTTGGTACCTTTTCGAAAAATAATAGGTACGCTCAGTACACAAAATGAATCAAATTACCTGATAGGAAAATTCACAACTCAGGCTTACCTGAATCGGGAATGCGACTATCGCATTTTTCGGCGCTAGGATAGGGACCGCCCACGAAAAAAGACAACCGGGCAGACATTTGACATATTTTAAACAAAAGAAACAGCTGGAAGGCGAAAAAAGGCGGACAGAAGTCTGAAAGGGTGATGTCAAGGCGAGTGACCAGCGACTTCGTGTATGTGGGTGCCGTGTACTTCCCTCCCTCCCTCCATGCGGATGACGGGGTATCGGCCTTCTTGGTGCCCTTCTTCCTGTGGCTTGCTTTGGGAGGCATCAATTAATATTTTGCGGGAAACCGCATAAATCAATAAGTACGCAAACGCGCACACCCTAAGTTGTCGTAAATGTCGTAAGGCGCTAAACGACGTTAATCCAAATCAAGTAAGTGCCACTAGTCACTCTATAAACATTTATTTCAAAGGATGCCGCCTAAGCAAGCCGCGGGTTCGAAGTGCGCCAAGAGGGCTGCCACCAAAGCTAAGGCCCAGCGAACTGGGGACAAAAAGAAGAGGAGGAGGAGGAGGGAATCGCACGGAATTTACATCCATACAATTTTGAAACAGGTGCACCCAGACACCGGTATCTCCAGAAAGGCTATGTCCATCATGAACAGCTTTGTCCACGATATCTTCGAGAGAATCGCTGCCGAAGCCTCAAGACTGGCACACTACAACAAGCGCTCTACAATCGCTAGCAGAGAAATTCAGACAGCTGTCCGTCTTCTCTTGACAGGTGAACTTGCAAAGCACGCCGTAAGCGAGGGAACCCAGGCTGTTACCAAGTACACCAGCAGCAAGTAAACGCCCAGTTTACAAGAAAACATCAAAGCGGCCCTTTTCAGGGCCATACATATCTCTAGAAAAGATGCAATTTTCAACTTTGCCATACTTTCAAAAAACAAGTGCACCCTTTACCTTTATTATACGCAAAGCACATTGTCATATACATGTACAAGAAGACTACAACATTAGATATTGTTCAAAACCCGTTACAAGTCTTACTCTGATCAGGTATTACCAAACAGAGCTGTTCTTTAATGCAAGGCAAAAACGTACATAAATAAACAAGTACACTAAGGCATCAATAGGCTTGCCCATTGTCTTTGCCTCTGTATTGGAAAAAGACTGTTTGCATCGAACACCACCATCTTTCACGCGGATGTGATTGAAAACATACTCTTCCGAATCTATTATGCTACAAGCATTCTCATTAGATGCCACGCCCGGACATTGGTCAACAAGCGTGCAGTGCACGCAGTAAACCATCGGATGGGCTCGCAGCTCGGACAGTCCTCTGACGAATAATTAATTATGTGCAATGCACAAAATACCCCCCCCCCCCCGAATTGCGCGCAGTGCGTGCACTGGGGGTATATAGACGTACATGGCCGAATGGCCGAACACGTCTCAAATTTAATTAAACGAACAAACAAGTCAAGATCTAATTCGACAGCGAACAGAGCAGCAGTATACATTACAAAGAGAGCTAGTCATGGCGATGAAAAACGACGGTGGAATATTTCCATTCCTCGCAGCCATTCCAGCGTTGTTAGCGGCTGCGGCTCCCGCGGTTGCAAAAGCATCTGCGTTAGGGACCATCGGAACTGCATCCGGGATGACTTTAAAAAGGCGGTGGGAGGACGCATAGTGTATCGTGGACGTATAATAAAAGGAAAAGGTATTCGGCTATTCCTTTGGCCTATAGAGCAGATTTGGGGTCAAGGACTCCGGCTGTTGCCTCGCCTCCGTTAACTAATTCTGATTTACTTGCGATGACAAAATCAAGCAAACATTTCCGAGGTGTCTTTATGCATGATGAACTTGGAGCCAAAGGCTCCCTCCGCAAGTGGGAAACTGGAATCGTTAACCTGGTTTCAACAACATGACCTGGAACTCAATGGGTCGCATACACGGTGACACATAAACATATTTTGTATTTTGACTCGTACGGGCTTGCACAGCCACGTGAAGTTGTTGATTATTTACATAGACGACAGAGTAGTCTACCACTGTTTTATTCAACGCTGACGTTGCAAACTCGTCTGGACGGCCACATATGTGGACATCTTGTTGTTAAAGCACTGCATGCACTTGAGCGTTCACCAACCCCGCAAACGCTTATTGATTTTACATTATCACTTAGAAACTACGCCTGATAGTATACAAGATGCATGTTGACATTTACGGACGCGAAGTCGTAACAAACCGACACGTTTTTCATGTAGATCTGACTAGGTTTGCCACCAAAGCGAATTTGACTTAGTTTACCAGCCGGGTTATTGTTGACCTCGACCCGGGCGAGCTTGTGATTTTCCAAGTTGAAACTTGAAAACTTAAAACGTCTAACGTGGACATTCCAGATGTTGTTTTGAAGCTGTGAGGCGCCGTCACAAAGATTCTGGCCTAAATCAACGAAATCGGGGGAATCAGAGGCTCTGTTTGCGTTTATCAAAGACTACTTCGACACAAATACGGTAGAGAAAGTTAAAAGTCGGGCGATGAAACGAGTGGAGACCTTATTATGAACGGAAATCGAATTCAACTGATTCAATAGCCCGTCGATGATGCTGATGCTGCAACAAAATAATAGGTGGATGTAAAGATTGCAGAGTTGCCCTCACGCCTATATGTAATAACTTCATAGAGTCAAATTCAAGGAACATTAACCAATGGAGTGGAAA
This sequence comes from Margaritifera margaritifera, assembly GCA_029931535.1. NCBI lineage: Eukaryota > Metazoa > Mollusca > Bivalvia > Unionida > Margaritiferidae > Margaritifera > Margaritifera margaritifera. The sequence goes on from JAQPZY010001588.1 coordinate 1,089,738, forward strand.
ACACTAACTTATTAACCTTAGCAAATGGTTGACTTGTTTACATCCTCTTGAAAATGGTTTTGATAAACCTAAACCTTACATCTCAAAGGTGCGCGCGTCCGGATCATACTTATTTATCTTAACCGGAATTAAAGGCTGGTGAAGTAGAATGATGATACTGACAAATGATCAGGGGTATCTTGGGTTTTTTTTGTCACCAATCTCACGTATTGACAGACCGGACACTGTTGTTGCAGAACTTAACACATTTACAGTACCAGTATCATTAGTCGCCGGAGTCGAAATTCAGTTCGAAGGACTCACCGTTTATCCGGACAGGTACATAACCGTCTTTGGCGTTTGTGTTCAAGATTAGATTTATCATTGGATATAAGTGATGGATTCTGACCGCGGTGATGAGGTTGCGGAATTTGCCGACGGAGTGTTGGATAGGTTGACCAGTGATGCCAACATTGATAGTGATTTTGTTCTACTTGTCGATGCAAATCTGCGTGACAACGGTGTTAACAAACCCTCGAAAACACTGAAATATAATTTTGTTAAGTACCAAATAGAAAGCAACAGTTGGGACCACCCTAATGTATCAATGCCACCTCGAAACCAGCTTGGAATCGTTGCATTAGCAAGTGAAAATGTCCGGTCGTTGACTGCACCACCAGGCATGAAAACACTCAGGGATTGTTTCTACAACGAAGAAGTAATATTCACCGACAAATCCACGCCAGTTACATTCCTCGTTGATTATGTTAAACCAACATTGACTCAACTGGGAAGAGGAAAAACTCGACTGCTATTCAACAAGGATGCACTTGTCCGTGTAACAGTTCTTGGGTGAAGACGAAAATAATCGTAATCAATATGGTTGTAAGTGAACATGGCGTCCCAGAACGCACACAGGAAGATATTTTCTATGATTGTATGGCGGTTGTACCAATAAAAAAGGGTAATTGGTTAGAAGTGCGTGTGCGTGTTGAACCCGAACAAAGCCAGCTTGTTGAACAATTATACTACGCGATCACATTATTAATAGAAGAACTATGATAGACCCTTAAACTCACCGACGTGAAAAAATAATCGAAGCGGAGCAACAGCTGCGAGATGAAATCACCAAGAGAACCACGCTACTTGTGAAATGTGTGTTGTTGTAGATGCTATGTGCGGACTCGCCGCGGCAACAACCGTTGGCTTGCTGTTGCGGGAATCATGGCATACAAATCGAAATTGTTGTTGGAGCCATATCAATAGTAACCGGTGTGACTGGCGGTGCTGGTGAACTAATTTCGTTACGGCTGCATTCGCGAATACACGTCTATTCAGAACTTCTCGTGGCGGCACAAAGTAGTGTCAGCACAAATGCTAAGCTGATCTCGATGACCATCGAAGATAAAACGATTAGCATGGGTGAGTTCGACACTGTGTTGGCGGAAATGGAAAACCACCGACGTCTCCGGGCACAGATAAAGTCGTCTGGTAAAACGTCCGCATAAAGTTCCGCTTTCCCTTTTAAAACATAAAAAAGTACCTAAATGTAAAGAAAACAAGGAGATGTTCCGCCGCAAATTATTGCGGAAATACAACGCCTGCATGGTTCCATTCCAGCAAAAGAAGTCCAAGAAATGTATCTAATCAGCTCAGCCAGATTATATCAGATATGGAATGCTCTCAAATATTGCCCAGCTGTAAAACATCTGGTATCAACCAGAAAGATCTACAGCCTATAATTGACAGTATCAAGTCAATAAAAACATCTGATATCGACAAGAGAGATCTAAAGATCATAATTGATAATCTCCAAATAATAATGGCTGTATTCAATGATGTGCAAGATAAAATAGAATCCCTGGATACACAAAATAAAATTTTTAAAAAATATCAGAAATCGACGACAATATTGTAATGCCATTAAGTAAACTCTTAACGCTTGCAATGGTTTCAGCAATATCCGGACACTTTATCGTAAACTCTTAACGCTTGCAATGGTTTCAGCAGTATCCGGACACTTGATCGTAAAATCGTACAGCGTTTTATGGCACAACGATGGGAAAGAAATGCAAAAACTGTACACAAGGCTTGATACGTGAAATCCAGGCAGAAATGGAGGACGAATAGGATTTTTGTTTGGTTAACTCGGTCAATCCACCGATTATGTTGTACCAGCTCGCGGACCGGTCGGTGCAGGGCCGGTTTAAGCACTAGGCAAACTGGGCGGTCGCCTAGGGCGGCAAAATTTTTTTTTGGGGGGCGGCAAAAAACTGAATGAATAAAATAGAAGATAATAAAAGCGTCTAAAAATAGAAAGGGAAAAACAGATGCAGAATTTTTATTCATACTAATGCACGATCTTCATTTTCGAAACTAAGGGGGGGGGGGGGGGCTTAAGGCTGAACGTTCGCCTAGCTCGCCAAATACCCTTGCGTCGGCCCTGGGTCGGTGTACTGATTATGTTGTGCCCGGGTCGGTACGATTCGAATAACAGTGGTCGGTTTATTCACCACGCGAGCGTTGATGCAAATCATGATCGTGATAAACAATCGTGTATGTGATCGTGAACGTGGTCGTGTATGGTTATGTCACTTCGACAGAGTTTATGCCGCAATCTCAGGGACGTGTATAGTATGATAATAGTTGTTTTGTTTGGTTACTGATCTAGGTTGAAATCCTCCACATGACTATCCTCTGGCATGGACGCCTTGATTTGGTGTCTTCGCGCGCGGGCTCTCATGCGTGCGCGCGTGATGTAAAGACAAAGTCATGGAGGGTAGAAGACTTTGACCTAGATCAGTAACAAAAATCAAACACTGCTATTATCATACTACTGAAGAGAAAGTGAAGGGATATACTCAACGACAACAACTGCAACATAGAACTTCTTATTTCCATTACGTTCTTTCAAAAATATAAATTGTCTTAAGGTAATGAAATGAAATGGTCGGTCTCTTAATACATGTACAGTATCCAACAAGAAACTCATGGGAATGGATCGACCGATTTTAGCAAAGACAATTTCATTTTCACGAAGTGTTATTACCGATCTTGTTCTTATTTCATATTTACATGTATATAAACCATGCGTTTTTCCAGCATCTTGCGCAATACTATGGCACACGTGCTTTCAGGGACCGACCATATAAGGAGGAGGGGGGGGGGGGCATAGCGGAGCCTGGTATTTTTTTACGAAAATAAATGTCAGGCCCCCAAATAGCTTGGAAAAAAACCACAAAAAAAAACATTCTTGCTCTGATTGTTAGAAAAATCTGAAGTTATTATATCCATTACATTAGTTGAAAAAATAACGAAAAAAAATATTATCTTGAGTTAACTAAAGATAAACGGAGGAATAAAAAAAAAAAAAATGGTTCCAAAGAGAATTCCAGGCCGGACCCTCGCCTCAATTAAAATGGTCGGTCCCTTAATACATGTAGAGTATCAATTAAAACGAACTCCTGGTAGCTAATAGATGGTCGATTTTAGCAAGGTGAAAACCCGTGGGTATCAGTTCGACGACAGTTGCTCAGTAAGTCACTAATTTCAACTTGCTTTGCACCACAACGTCTGTACGACTTTTACAATGTCCATTTATGTCAATTTTAATGATATACCCATATAAGGCGACAACTACCTTTGATCAAATTGCGGTACATCACGACTATATTTAGCCAGGTGGCAATCTACACTTTTAATATTAGCAAATAAGAACCAGCCGTTATATTCAGACCGACACTTTCGGAGGTTATTTTGTCAACAATAGCACGTGACCCGGTTCAGATAGACTCAGTTGTCAAATTTAACGGATCATACATACTGAGAATAGGATTTTGCTGGTGATCGTATATATAACTTGGTGAGTATGAGCTAAAATTCATTTGGGTTTTAAAGCTGTGTCATAAATTGCTTGTCATCAACTCTTTTTAAAAAAGAAAATAGTAACGTTTACATTCTCTTACAAAGATACCCGCATAGACCAGCACTTGGCTCCCATTTCGTCGGCGTGATATAGCCAATAAAGCGTTAAAAACCAACAAGCTTATTGAAAAAATAAAATGTATATTAGAGCAGAACATACCATTTATACTATTTTGGAAAGAAAATGTTCTTATTTGCATATTTGTACAATGAGCATTTTTTCTTATGGGGCAACTTAAAGTACGCATGACGGTGGTGACGGTAAGTACATATCTGTATTTATTGTGTGCACCAATGTGCATTTGATTTACTTTAATATATTTGCAGTATTTTAAAGTGTACGTATGTATATCCATAAATGTCTGACTGAACATGCAAAATTTTTTGATTGAAAAATGGGAATATAAATACAAGTTTTGCAAAGGTTGATGAAGCTTGAGTGAACGACAGTATCTTCAAGTTGTAAATAGCCCAATAGCCCAGAGGTTCATTGATCTGAAGGTTCTTAACTTTGAAGGAAAAGGTTGACAGGTTTGAAGGTTTGTTAGTCCATTGGTCTGAGGAGTCATTAGTCTGAAAATATTTGAAAAAGGGGTTCACAAGTCCAAAGGTTCTTTGGTCCAAAGGTATTTGAAAATGGGTTAGTTGGTTCCAACATTCAATATTTTGAATATATTTTTATTGGTCCTGACTAATGCACCTTCGGACCACTGAACCTTTGGACTATTGAACCCTTCTTTTGGACCAATGAACCTTCAGACTAATGCACCTTCAAATCAGTGAACCTTTCTTTCATACCATTAAACCTTCGGATCAACGAACCTTCTGACTATTGAAATGTAACCATAAAATAAGCCAAGCTTAATATAGACCAGTAAATTACATGGTGTTTGAAAACCGTTTCTTCTTGGTAAAATCTTTCAGCTGACTCGGTGTTTGTTGGTCCAATAGTTTAATTCATACTATGTGTATTATGCACCTAGTTACAACTAAGCATAAAAAATCAGGAAAATAAACATTACACTTGTCAGACATTCTCAAAATTATGAAGTTTCACTGGTTTCAATTTTCATATTAAATTATGAAAATAATTTCAAAATTCATGCCCAGATTATATTTCCTTACGTGTGCAATGTTAAATGTCACTATAAAAATCCTCAGTAACAGAGGTTACAATATCAGCATACACAAAAAATGCAATCTCTGATCTTGTGAACATTTTTGTAATTATAACTATTTCAAAGCATAAACATCCAAACCAAATATGCATTTAACATCCATATATTTTTTCTTCCTTACACAAAATTCAAGAGTCAAATTTTATTTAACATTTATGAGTAAGGGGCAGATTATAAAAATTATCTTTTGTTCAGTTCATATTTATACTGTTTTGGTGATCTTGTAAATGAAGGCCTTGAATAACATTGCAAATCTGCTTTATTTAAAAAAAAAAAGAAGACTCTTGCTGTATTTGCACCATTTCCTCCATAGAGCTGATAGATAAATACCAATTTTGTGTAAAGGATGTTAGCATCATTATTGCTCAAATACGTTGTACCAAATATTTACAACCCTTCAGGCACTTTTTTAAAACTTTCCTTTTCAAAGCAAAATAGCAGTTCAAATCACTCTATGATGCACAGGGGTAATTTAAATACATACATTTATTGTCTGACTGTGATGATGTTACTATGGTCTTAATAAGACGTTATTAAACCACCCTTGTTACTTTGAACTTTGGTTTCTTGCTCACCCAACTGATAAGGATGTTAAATTTCTTACGTACAAATTATAGACCAAAGCCAACAACAGTACATTCATGGAAACAGTCACTTCATGAAACAAAACAAAATTTTCAACAAAATCTACAAGCAATTCACCCAGTTGTCTTCAGTTTTTGCCCTTTGATTCATAATCCCCATGTATGCTTCATGTACACTGATGGGTGGGACACAAAGTTTAATGTGTTGTCATAGACACATGATGTAAAAAAAAATTGTACAATAGACCACTGTTTTTTATCTTTGACCTATAACTGACCACTACAACCTTTACTTACGTGTAATGGATGTTATTCTGTTAACATCAACATAGAAATACAATTAAATTTAAATCTCACCTTTTGTCCAGGATGCAGATACATCTAAATTTTCACACTGGAGATACATTCCAACTTGTATTTGTTCAAATGAAATAATACATTCCAACAGGGAAAGAACTAAACTGTGTTTTATACAATATAATTCTACACATGTAACAGATGTTAATCATTTTTCAGTGACAAGAAATAAATCCAAAACTCTCACCTATAGCTAGAGCTGGGGTACCATTAACTATTTTATTTTAGATATTGTTACATAAAGAAAGTTTCAGAGGGACAGTTAAGTTTTAACTATGTTTACCAACAGACTGCTACATGCTTTATGATGTTTCCCTTTACTGGCTACAAATGGAACATGGCATATGGTGAACCCTGAAATTGTGCTTATTTATGAAACTTTTCCACAAGGACATTACTGTATATACTTGTGTATAAGTCAGATTCAACTCCAAATGCATAGACCCAGATCTGCCATTGCATAATTCACTAGGTGATCTGGGTCTATGCAGTTTGTTAGGAGTAATTAGACCCAGATCTGCTGGTGCATTATGTGATGGCAGATCAGGGTCTATGTTGTTTGCAGTTGGACCAACTTATAAGTGAGTATATACAGAATCTGTAGCCCTTTATAAGACTGCCACCATGAGCAGATGTAGAAATGATATTATTAATATGTTGCTTATGTCATGACAATTTGGATAGTTAATTTAATCTGTAACAACAACATGAAAATGTATTTGTGATCTATAAATTTGAGAATGTCCGTTTTAATGATTCTGATTACTCATATGACAAAAATAGCACTTTTAGATAATTGTATCTATTATTGATGAATAACTAATTTTATGGACTTGTACCAAATCAGTTGACTCGTCTAATACACTCACAAGGTTTTTTGATTCAGTAATGTTAGGGATGAGTAATGATAAAATTTGGTTCTTTCTTTCTACAGCTATGACGTTCTATGATCAGTACTGGCGGTTCCAGGGGGACGAGTGGGTTAGAATGCCAGAGGGGTGGAGAAGGGTGACAGATGTGAGTGGAGAGGTTCTCAACTTGAACCAGGCAAAAAATGAACCAGCAAGAATAATTCGAACAAAGTAAACAACACCCTGTTGACTATTATTCTTTTCATGGTTTTAAAGATGTTTCCTATACCTGCAATCATAATAATGGATGAAAATTCTATCAGATAGTTTAATGTTTTCTAGTGTGGAAATGGTTTTGCCAATTCTGACAACAGCTAAGATTATTTCTGAATCTGATAGCTTTAATGAATTTAATATAATGTGAAGCAGACGAACATGCAGATGTTTTATGAAACTTTACTATACTTACAAATATTGAGTATTAACATTCTTAATATCTTTGATTATTTTAGGTCTTGTTTTGTTATGTTAATCATTGTTTAAACAGGGTTAATGTTTATTAAGAGTATGATCCATCTATATTTAGTCATATATAGCTTCCATCTATAAATATGCCAGCAGTATATTAATTGATTTATCACAGTTTACTGTGTCTGATACATTCACAGCAATGCAACATCACCTGACAAGAAGAATGTACCACAGAGATGCATCTACATTCGAGGAAGAGCAAAAGAAGTGAATCTCTCTCTCTCTCTCTCTCTCTCTCTCTCTCTCTCTCTCTCTCTCTCTCTCTCTCAAAGCTTAAATCCAAGTGGAATTTTCAAAATCGAGGCATTCATTTTCTATTGAATAGTTAAAATGTTTTTGCCATCTTGCCTCTGCACAAATAGTTTTGGCTTTTGCAGTTTCTTGAACCAATCACAAAATATCAGTCTCATATTTTGAGGTTTGCAGACAAACAATGTTAATGTTGTGGATGTATCTCAAACATTTATGTGAAAAAGCATCCATATCATTCATTTGTGCTAGAAGAAAAATGTGTCACTTTTACCTCTACTGAACATATAACAGAAGGGCTTATGGGATACGGCTTGTTTTCTGTCATTCATTGTCTGATGTCTGTAGTACATTTGTTTGTCAGAACAAGTTTGTTATTGCTACTCCTCCTTAAACTACTTGGAGGATTGCCACATCCTGAATGGAAGGCCACGTCGACATGTGATTTTTACTGTAAGACTTATTATGATACCTAGTTGGTCCTAACTGAAAATGGTGTCCATCTTACATCCAGTATGGCAGCCACAATGACCATCTTGAAAATCTTTGTAATTGCTAATCCTCCAGGATGGATGATCATGTTGACATGGGGGTTTTCACCAAGAGACTTTTAATGATGCTTAGTTGGTCATAAATTAAATTGGTACCAATCTTACATCCATAATGGCCACAACATTGGCCAATTTGAAAATCTTGTTGCTAAAGAATATTAGAGATGGTTTCAACACACAGCAGTTAAAAAAAAAATGCCTTATCTTGCATTCCTGGAAATTCTGTTCAGCCAGTTGAGCATCAGTTCCATCAAGGGACTCTTGTTGCATCTAATTTTGGGGAGAAAAAATCCATATCAGATTAAAATTATTTTTTTGTACCACTGCAATAAAAGTTCAGGAACTGAAGTAAAGTTATTTTTCTTAATATATTGTCATATCATTAAAGATCCATCAGTATTAAAAATTATTGTCTTACCGCCAGAGTCCACCTGGTCTGTCTGGCATATTTCATTTTTGTGTAACCCTGGTGTTACAGACTGAAAATACCGGTAGTATTACTATACACTCAGTGATGTAGGATTTTGAAAACTAGATGCATGTTCCATTGATTGTAAACATGCACTTTGTTTAGATGATTGTTCTGCCTTTAATTTGGGCTATTATATTTTCTGAGGTACAACAAGTTTCAGGTCAGTCAGGCAGAAATCCTCTGACAGTGACACTGGGACAGTGAGAGTATTTTGCTGTAAACTTTATTTGCAAACCCTCAAAATAATAGGTGGGCTCTGTTCAGTTTCATATTTACTTTGGTCTTGTCACGAGTTGGGTTATTATAAAACCATGCATGACAATCAACATACTGAAAGTCGCCCTAACCCATTAACATGTTATCTAGTCTGCCAGATGGTACAGGCATCAATTCAGATACCCCACTTTTCCTTGATTCTTGCGTACATTTTTACAGTCAGGGAGAGCAACAAAATCATTTCATGCTGTTATGTAAAGTTTTGATTTCTTGCGAGAGAATGAAGCTTTAATCATACCGGTAGTAAAGCATACCCAGCCATACCAAAACACTTATGTCCAGCTTACCAGGGGTGATTTAAGAATCAGCATGTAGAAATTTGAACATAAAGTTTGAGAAATAAAAATATGATTTCGGCATTGTGAGTAGAAATGAGAAACTCTTTAGTGACAAAAGGTTTAAAGCTAGATGGGAGGGAGTGAATCAAGACTGAATGACTTGGGTTTAAAACACAGATGTAGAGAAATAATGAAAAAAAACGGGGAACAAAAAAGTAATGAAAACAAAAAAAAAAAATCAAACTTGTCTTTTGGATTTTCTCCAACATAAATTACAGGTACACTTTTGTTTGGATTTGCCCAGGTGAAATAGAGCAAGTCACCAATTTAGTGAAATGGGGAACTTGCATTTGAATGTATATACACATCTTCACAGAGAACTGAACATTTGTGAATCATTTATTGATAAAATTAGAAAGTGAAATGAAATTAATGGTAACAGTTACTATTTCCATGAATAGAAATCCTATTTCTGCGCTGTAATTAGAGGGCATATCAGCTATTTTCTTGGACTACTGTGCTTTAGAGGGACCAAAATATCAAAGGCCAAGCCCACTGTTTCAAATAATAAAAACATGCTTAACACTACAAAAGTTAACTTGTGAGATAACAGAGCTTATTTTTTAACTTTAGTCAACTTCATATTGACAATTATAAAGAAGAAATGACATTAAGATTAATATAAAAATAAAAACAGAACTTACGAGTGAATGAGGGATAGAAGATTCAAGGTGATCAGAAGGATTATGTTGATTGCATATTCTTTTAGTTTTAAAATAGATGCAATTATGTTACTATGGAGCCATAAAAATTTGGTCTATACATGTTTTTGCAGAGGCAGATTCAATCTTGTCTTAGTGATGCCCTGAACATTTTTGAGTTCAAGCAGTCTGCCTCGGACCTAAGACGATCCAATTATGTCTATGAGGTAAGCTCTAGGCCTTATGCTTCCATGAAGAAGTCAGTCTATTTCCACTTAATGTGCACCAGAAAAATATGAAACATAAACTTAAGTGAGGATTGAGTATTAAACAGATTGTACATGGTTTCTAATTTACACTTTTATAACATCAATCTGCATGTATGTATGTCTATGCACGGATGCATTTGTAATGATGTACATAGTAAACAAAAAAATGTCCTTATATACCATACATGATAGAGATATACAATTCTGAGATGTGATTATGGATTATTTCTAGACCTTTAATTACCATAGCCACCCCATTGCACCACGAACACAGGAGCCACCCCATTGCACCACGAACACAGGATGGGTTGAGGTGTCTGGTCAGTAACTGAGCTGAACGTGGATACTACTGCTCTTTTGCACAATTATGTATGGACTACTATTAGAGCATAAACATGGAACTTAACAAAGTATGGAATTAATAAATGCAGATTTTTTCTGTCAGCATGACTTCTGTGTAATTTCAGTTTAAAGTTGTTTACCAGGTGTTGATTGTCCCCTGCTTGTTGTAGAAAATGGGGGATATTAAATTGGGCCTGTCCATCATTCTGTCTTTATCTCCATCTGTCCAACTTTTGTTTCCACATAATAAGTCCCTTAATTATATTTGCATTTCAACTAAATTTGGGGTGCAGGTTGATATTGTTGAGAGTTTGGTTAAATGTGATTCTCAGCATTCTACATCATTGTTTATCGGAATTGAAGCCCCTGATTTATGATCCACTCACTTTACTCCTTTAATTATTATTGGTATTTAACCAAATCTGTTATGCAGCTTGATATTGATCATACCTTTGCAGAGATCAAATGGTTTCATTCTACATTATTGTTTAGTGGAGTTATAGCCCATGATTGTCACACCCACCCACTTTCATTTCTGCACAACAACTCCCTTAATTATTGTTGCACTTAAACACAGTTTAGTATGCAGGTTGATACTGTTTAGACCTGGGATGGTTTTAATTGTCATCATTCATTGTCATCAATTTAGCATAATTATAGTCCATGAGAGTCCTTTACTTATTACTGTAATTTAACCAGATTTGATGTGCAGTTTGATATTCACGAGTCTTTGTACGAGTTAATTTGCCAATGTGCTGCATCATTATTTGGCAGAACTATAATCTCTGATTGTCAGATCCACCCACTTTAATTTCTGCACAATAACACCACTAATTATTATTGGATTTCAACTTGATACTGACAAAGCTTGGGCTAAATTCGATTGTCAGTATTTACATCTTTTAGTAGAGTTATGCCCCCTGATCATTGGACCCACCCATCCTAGGTCATTTTTTAATGGAGTCATGGTCCCTGATTGTAGAACTCGTTCACTATAACTTCTGTACAAGAACTCTATTATTTAGAATTGGATTACAACCAAATTTGGTATGCAGCTTGCTGTTGACAAGACCTAATCTAAGTTCAGTTGACTATTTCATTTCTGCACAATGACTTCTTATTGGACTTGAAACAAATTTAGTCGGTAGCATGATATTGATGAGTCCTTGGCCGAGTTTGATTGACAGTGTTACATGCAACATCAGCTTTTAATGGAGCTATGACCCCTGATTGTCAGACTCTCCACTTCACTTTCTGTGCAAGAGCTCCTTTAAATCCTGATGGATTTCAACCATATAGGGAATCCTACTTTGGGTTGATGACACCTTGGCTGAGCTTGATTTTCAGCATTCTGCTTCATAATTTAATGCATTTATGTTGGACCCACCCACCTTTAGATTATTATATCCTCAGCACGGTCTATTCTAGAACTGTAAATTTAGAGGGAAAATTTCACATCTCGATTTGAAAAAAGTGGAGATTTTCTAAGTAGAGGGAAGATTTAATGAAGTAAACAATGGTAGAGCTTGCTAAGATTATGTGCAATTTCCAGTATTATATAATAATAAGTATTATTTCATAATAACACTTACTGGGTTCCAATAATGCCTGAATTAGCTAGTCATAAGAGACACCAAACAGGGATCAAAGATAATGGAGTTATTTGGAAATTCTAGTTGAGAGTCAATACAGCAAGATAATTACTACAGCTGAGGAAATAGTGTAAATATACTTCTTTCTACGAGACAGTAATGGTTTAACAGAAGAGGGATTATCAAAATTGAATTAAAGTGTCAGGTCATAAGTTGTCCAAGGGTTCAAGTTCAAGACCGAACATCTATTATACAGTCCATTTGCATTGTTCAAGATGTTGTTAAGCAGTTATGTGAGAAAATAAGTTAGGTGAACAAGGTACAGGATTATGACTTAGATAAAAACATCATGATAAGATTTCTGCAGTACATTTTAGACTCTAAAGTTAAACTAGAATATGCTGTTGATGGTTGTTGTATATTTTTCTTGCACAGTGAAATGGACAGCAATGTTGGATATAACAATAACTTTAAAAAAGAGTCAGATAGCTTTGAACTAGGGCTGAACACTGCTTTAAATACTGATGTAAAAAATATGATTTCAGCATCCGATAAAAATAGTCTGTAACAATTCATCAAAACTTAGACAAAGAAATAAAAGAAAAAAATGTGGTAAGAACTATAGAGACAAAAATGGTAACAGTCTTGGAATGGCAACTGTCCATTATTTAAAAGACAAAGAATGAAACAAACCAACAATTCTTTATATTAGTGTTGATTGTTGCAGATGTTGACTTAATTTTTCAAAATAGGTTATGAATTCCTAACCCATTTTGTTGTTCTGTTTACACCTCAATCCACAATCCAATTATGCATTCATAATTACAATTAATCAAAAGACAAAACAGGTGTATTCAATTATTTAATAGTCTAATTTCCACAATACAGTTCTTATAACTGTTGATTCTTTCATGGTGTGTGGATCATTTGTATAGATGTGTTTTTTGTAAGATATTTTGAAAAATATGTAAACCATTGTTTTATATTATAATGTACAAAGAAAATGCAATTAAATTCTATGTTTAGAGTTATGACTTTTTTATAGTTCAAACCAGTAACCCATAATCAGCAAAATCTTACATGTACAGTAATGATGTGTAAACACCAAGATCAGTTATTGTATGTCAGTGGTAGAAAAATCCATTGCCCAGCAGCCTGGGACAAATAAATTTCAGGCAGTTAATTGTATCACAGTCACAGCCTGGTTGGGCAACTAGATTTTGATGGCTATGGTTTATAATGAATTCAAAATAATGAAATATCAATTTGTATGAGCAACCTATGGGTCTGCTCATTTTTATTTATGCCAGGTGTTGATGTTTGCTAAAGATTTGATACCTCCCTGGCAGAGTCAATAATGTGTAATGTTTCCTACTTCATGCTGTCACCTGGTGATTCAAGACTGGCTAATGCCAAATGTTAAGCTCACTGTAACAGGCATGTTTATTTTCTGGCACTGATTAGACTATTGCAAAATGACAACTACCCAAAGAGGAGACACCAGGAACAAATCTTTAATCAAATAATTACATTCTTTTGAGCCACATGCTGAGATTGTAGTTGTGTTCAGTCCCTCCACATCATGCAGAGCACCTTTATCCTAATAGTGTTTAGATATGGATGACTTAGGCAATTACTCTTTCATAATTCTATGTAGATACATAACAATGATAAATACTTACACTGTGCTAATTATGACTGTCTTTTTATTTTGTTTGAAAGTATGACAAATAATTTAAAATGCTAAAATAGATCCAGTAACTTGCGTGATAAATTCATATGCAGTATAAGAGGAAAATAAAATCCACAGGATGAAATAAAGTCAAATAATGTATAAAATGAAAAAGAAAATTTTAGTAAATGAAAAAAAAAATTTTTTATTGTGAAGACCAAATAAAAATTCATTTGCCATAAGCTTAATATTCATATCAAGAAAAAATGCTTGTAAATATTTGAAACTAATAGCATTTCTAAATTTATAAATAAAACTCTATGTATAATACAGAGAAAAAGTTGACAATAAAACTTGAAAAATGGTACATATACAGGGCAAATTATAATTTATAGACCGGCAAAACAATTTCTATTGTGGCATTTTGAAATTGGTTTATTTATATTGATGTTAGAGTTCCTTTCTATTTCAAGAGCATGCAGGGAAACTGATGAGTCATAACTATTAAAATCCTGATATTAGATCATACATTTTTGGAATAATTTATTGAGAAATGAAGTTCATAATTTGATCAGACATTTGCAGCCAAATTTAATTTACTGTTGATAAGTCATTTTCAGTGGAATTGCATTAGGGAATATCTTATGTGGGCAACCACATGATTTTACTGGAAAAAAATATTTTGCAGTCTGGTTGTCCAGTGGGCAATGAAGCTTTTTGAAAACTTGTCTTATATATATATATATATATATATATATATATATATATATATATATATATATATATATATATATGACAAAAGTTGAATAATTTTGATTACTGCAATTTTAAGGGCAACCACAGTAATTTATTGGACAACCAGAAAAATCTATCCAACCAGTTTTTCAAAGCCAGTTGCCCAGGGACAACCATGGATTTTCAAAATTTTTCTACCCCTGTATATATACCAGATGTCTGTATATTTTTAAAACTATTCAGTCATCGATTAATAACTACATGTAACCAATGATAAAAAAAAAATGCAATTCACTGTGTATATCATACTAACAACTATAATATTATTATTTGAAATTGTATATTCTTTATCACATGTACATACGGCACACATTCCATTTTAATGCTTTGAAATTTCAAGAAATATGCTTAATTTCTGCATCCAGTAATAGCATAAGCAAACCAGTGAATCAGTAGAGTAAGCAAACCACTGAATCAATAGAGTAAGCAATTCACTGAATCAACAGAGTAAGCAATCCACTTAACATTAGTGACAGGGACTAACAAACATACATCAACAAAGGTAACAATTCACATTTTTTTAAATGTCCCAAAATTTATAAATTCAGTCCATATCAAAAGAGCAAGTACAATTTTTCCATTATCTCCCATTGCCTAATATCTGTACTTTGGTTTATGATACCATGCTATAATACGTGTGTGTAACAAAAGTTTCTGGATCATAGATCAAGTAAATACTTAATCACATTTTACAAAGCCCACCCAGGTTGGCCATTAGTCATGCTTAGAAACACTTTTATTTCATTCTGATTAACTTTGTGTATTTTTTTAGTATGAATGATCTTTGAAAATTGCAATGGAGATGGTCTAGGAAAAAAATACTAATTTTGTGTTTTTATATTTGTTTGAATATTTTTCATAATTGATAGTTTTCAAAATGAAATATATGGGCATGGTGGCCCGACAAAAGATAAATGTTATGTTTTTAGAATTTCAGAAATCATAACAAATGTATAGTGCTTCATTGTAAGATTTACCTACCATTAAAACCTTAAAATTGAAAGCTAAGTATGTGAGTGTTCTGAGAATTGTACATTCACTTAATTTTAACAACCCAAAATATCCTTATATATGGTAATACTACTTTATTTTACTCCCATTTATTTTATTCTAAAGTGAAATGTTGTTGGTACTGAAATATAGGGCAGGAATATGCATGTTTTTGTATGTCCTTTGCATATTTGGTCCTTGCACATTGGAATGTTGTTACATTAATTCATTAATATTTTAATTATATGCAGATTAGGTAGAGACACAATATCCCTTTCAGATCCTTCGGATATTGTTGAAAGAGCATATATGTAAATTGAGTGGAACAGCTCAACGAGTCATTTTCCAGACACTAGAGACTCTTGTCAGTACAGGTATAAACACTCATATTTCTCTAATATGTCAGAGCTAATTGATTTATTGCTATCTAAAGTAAATTAAATTTCTTCTGGCTTTTCACATAGTTTGAGAAATTGACCTGAGTAGATGTAATTAATCCAGACAACAAGGACTGCTTCAAAACTTTGTTTTGACTGTGAATTTAAGAAGCAATAGGAGAGTCCATTTGAAGGCAGCTTACATAAATGTTACAAGGGCCATTTATTTCAAAATGTTGACTTCTTTTTTAAACTTGCAGATTCACATCCTTGTATTGTGTGCTAGGGACATGGTATATATAGCTTGACCAGCTGCCAAGTCCCTACAATGTCAAAATTGGTAAATAAATAAATAAGTTGCAAGGGTCATGCTTTCTTATACAAAAGTCAACTCAAAGGCATTTTGAAGCATGTAAAAATCTAAATGTACTATAAAATAATTTTGCTCCCTCATTTATCTATATTTGCATCTAACATATTCTTGAATTGGTTTGACTATACCAATAGTTACAGTCAGTATTCATGATGTAGACTTTCATCATACTATACTAATAGTTACAGTCAGTATTTAACATATAGACCTCCATCATACTATACTACTACTTATCGTCAGTATTTAACATATAGACTTTCATCATACTATACTAATAGTTACAGTCAGTATTTAACATATAGACCTCCATCATATACTATGCTACTACTTATCGTCAGTATTTAACATATAGACCTCCATCATACTATATTACTAGTTATGGTCAGTATTTAACATATAGACCTCCATCATACTATGCTACTACTTATCGTCAGTATTTAACATATAGACCTCCATCATACTATGCTACTACTTATCGTCAGTATTTAACATATAGACCTCCATCATACTATGCTACTACTTATCGTCAGTATTTAACATATAGACCTCCATCATACTATGCTACTACTTATCGTCAGTATTTAACATATAGACCTCCATCATACTATGCTACTACTTATCGTCAGTATTTAACATATAGACCTCCATCATACTATATTACTAGTTATGGTCAGTATTTAACATATAGACCTCCATCATACTATGCTACTACTTATCGTCAGTATTTAACATATAGACCTCCATCATACTATGCTACTACTTATCGTCAGTATTTAACATATAGACCTCCATCATACTATGCTACTACTTATCGTCAGTATTTAACATGTAGACCTCCATCATGCTACTACTTATCGTCAGTATTTAACATATAGACCTCCATCATACTATGCTACTACTTATCGTCAGTATTTAACATATAGACCTCCATCATACTATGCTACTACTTATCGTCAGTATTTAACATGTAGATCTTCATCATACTATGCTACTACTTATCGTCAGTATTTAACATATAGACCTCCATCATACTATATTACTACTTATCGTCAGTATTTAACATATAGACCTCCATCATACTATGCTACTACTTATCGTCAGTATTTAACATGTAGATATCCATCATACTATATTACTAGTTATGGTCAGTATTTAACATGTAGATCTTCATCATTCTATATTACTAGTTATGGTCAGTATTTAACATGTAGACCTCAGTCATACTATACTACTAGTTATGGTCAGTATTTAACATGTAGATATCCATCATACTATATTACTAGTTAGGGTCAGTATTTAATATGTAGACCTCAGTCATACTATACTACTAGTTATTGTCAGTATTTAACATGTAGATATCCATCATTCTATATTACTAGTTATGGTCAGTATTTAACATGTAGATATCCATCATACTATATTACTAGTTATGGTCAGTATTTAACATGTAGACCTCAGTCATACTATACTACTAGTTATGGTCAGTATTTAACATGTAGATATCCATCATACTATATTACTAGTTATGGTCAGTATTTAACATGTAGACCTCAGTCATACTATGCTACTAGTTATGGTCAGTATTTAACATGTAGACCTCAGTCATACTATGCTACTAGTTATGGTCAGTATTTAACATGTAGACCTCAGTCATACTATACTACTAGTTATGGTCAGTATTTAACATGTAGATATCCATCATACTATATTACTAGTTATGGTCAGTATTTAACATGTAGACCTCAGTCATACTATACTACTAGTTATGGTCAGTATTTAACATGTAGATATCCATCATACTATATTACTAGTTATGGTCAGTATTTAACATGTAGATATCCATCATACTATATTACTAGTTATGGTCAGTATTTAACATGTAGACCTCAGTCATACTATGCTACTAGTTATGGTCAGTATTTAACATGTAGACCTCAGTCATACTATGCTACTAGTTATGGTCAGTATTCAACATGTAGACCTCAGTCATACTATACTACTAGTTATGGTCAGTATTTAACATGTAGACCTCAGTCATACTATACTACTAGTTATGGTCAGTATTTAACATGTAGATATCCATCATACTATATTACTAGTTATGGTCAGTATTTAACATGTAGATATCCATCATACTATATTACTAGTTATGGTCAGTATTTAACATGTAGACCTCAGTCATACTATACTACTAGTTATGGTCAGTATTTAACATGTAGACCTCAGTCATACTATACTACTAGTTATGGTCAGTATTTAACATGTAGACCTCAGTCATACTATACTGCTAGTTACGGTCAGTACACCTCTCCCTCGATAACACGCGCACAATGGGGTCCAAAACATAGACCACACTATAAGTGAGAGCAAAAGTTACCAAGGGACCTCAGAAAAATTAAGAACATGATACCATTCCAGCTGGACATGGAGAAAACCCGGGGTTAGATAACATTTAATGGCTGAATACTCGTTTTATAATCGTGTTGGGAATAATTGCCAGTAAAGAGCTTTTTCTAATGAAGTTGTTTGCTTTTTTTTATAAATTATCTTTACTTTCAAGATACCCAAACTCTCAAAGATTGTTATCAACATTACTCCAAGGTTTCAACAACCAACATGTGTATGCGAAAACATTGTGTATTATGTCACTGCTTTTTTAAAATTTACCAAGTACTCATTTAGCTTGGTTGCCTTGCCATCTTTGGTCACATTTATGAATGAGTAGGCTAATTTAAGGTAGTTTAATTATATTACTTGCATATTAATATAAATAACAGTCTTGGATTGATCAGTTGAAATGAGTTGACCTGACACACAACTGTGACCAGTAGCTCTTATGCAGGTAGGATTTGAATGCCTTTTAACTTTTCTTTTTTCCACAACCTTTGTTTGATTTGATACAAGCAATGTAATTGATGTGATAATACAAAGCAGGTCTGCTTTTAATTGAATGTAATGATACAATAAATACTTTGCAAGTCAGAGATCAAAACATGGTCAGCACTTAATTAGGTTCTCACAGAAATGCTCGCGGTAGATTGGCATTTTTCACATTTAAATACAAGAGGACATATTGCATTTATGATCATTACACTAAAACCAAATTAAAAAGATAGAACTAAAACACAAATTTCACTTGATGAAACTTATTTAACTGGTATTTATTTATTAAATTGTTGCCATTGGTAGGCATTAGTGACATTTTCATTGATCAAAATTTTATTGAATGTTGTTATTTACAGAGTATCAAGAATGTTGTTTGGAAAACATTTTTACAAAATATATGACTTCTTATTAAAAGTTGAGAATTTCATGATGTTTATTCAAATTTCTGGGCACTAACCACCGTTTTTTACAATCAAATGAGCGATATACCAAGGTTTCATTTACAAATGTTTAATCACAATTTTCTTCAAAAAAATGTGTATGTTGTAATAAACAAAATGGGATCCACCCCTGACCCCGTGTTGTAAGTGGGTTCGCAAGTTCTCCGGAAGTGAGTTATCGAGGGAGTGGTGTTTTTAACAGCTACTAGTCAGTATTCAACATGTAGATCTCCATCATAATATACTACTAGTTATGGTCAGTATTCAATATATAAACCTGCATCATACTATTCTACCAGTTATGGTCAGTATTCAATATATAAACCTGCATCATACTATTCTACTAGTTATGGTCAGTATTCAACATGTAGACTTCCATCATACTGTACTAATAATTATGGTCAGTATATAACATATAGACCTCCATCATATTACATTTATGTTGATTGATAGTTCTTCTTGGAACTGTATGACTGATCTGTACATAAACTAGAGTCTAATGTATGTGCTATCCTTGATGCTAGTCATTAACCATATAAGTGTCTTGTGTCGTAACTTCGGGGAAAGATTCCAGTGGTAGAAGAAAATATATGTCCAAAAATCGATGCATCCTTGGTTTTTTCAGTAGCATGCTATAAAAGAAGAGAGAAACATGGATGTTCCAAATGATGTATCACCTTTCTCCCTTTAATGAAATATGCTTATGAGGGTGAGCAGACTCCATCTTCCGTTAATTAAAAAATTTGTGTTCTGCAGCTCTCAGTTCTGAAATGAATCTGTTGGCCATGAAGAAGCTTCTGGATGAAATATCACACTCCATCACTGAATCATCTGGGACAGCACTCATCGGATGTGCAAGCGCCTGGAAAAGACATCTGCAGATGGTTACCAATTTGGCTGCCAAAGTATTTGCCCATGAATACACAGAGGTAAGAATTGGACAAAAGGCTATTTTGAGAACAATTTTTAAAAAAGGTAGGAGTCAGTGCTGTATTAAGAGTCTAATTTGGAAAAGTATTTGTTCCATGAAAAGGGTGACAACAACAAATATGCAGAAAATTCATGTTTACTGAACAAAATTTTGATCTTATTGCTTCATATTAGTACAATCAATGAATAATGTGATTCATCTGATTTCATGTTTTCATCTTCTAATATGGTAAAAAAGTGTTACTATTATATAAGTGACTTCGTGATCACACAAAGTGATCATGCAATTTTAAGAAATAAATCAGAAAATTATTACAGAACAAACATATACTTAAAAAAATTACTTATTGGAATATGAGCCTGTAAAAGGTATATCGCAAGCACACTGATGTTTCAACAACATTGCTTGAAATTACAAAAACTGTTCAAGGCCAGAAATAACTGTGTATGTGTGTGTGTGTGTGTATATTTATTTATTTTATGCTAGGCAGTGAATTACTGGATTTTCACTCATTTCAAGGAAATATTCTCTCTCTCTCTCTCTCTCTCTCTCTCTCTCTCTCTGTATATATATATATAGTGACCTGCTAACAATGTAAAAATTTGTAAATGAATACAAATAAATCAACAGTAGTAGCAACCATGCTGACACCCTAGTATATGCACAAGTGATCACTTAAAGTGAAATGTTATTCAATTTCTTATCTGAATTAAATCAGTATTGATCCCTTTCCATTCTAATCTGTATTAATCAGTACTGGTCCCTTTCCATTCCTATCTTAATTAGTCAGTATTGGTTCCTTTCCATTCCTATCTGAATTAATCAGTACTGGTCCCTTTCCATTTTTTAAATGATGCTTGGGATACACAATATTTGATAACTTCTGTTGCTTATTTTTACAGAACAATGAGACACCTCAGTTATTGGACCTGCCCAAAGAATGTTTATACAACATAATTTCCAGACTGACAGATCACAGAGACATAATTCGGTTTGGCTCAGCCAACAGCTATCTCAATGAGTTGATACATGATCCCTTCATCTGGAAGAAGCTTTGCTACTTTCATTTCACAGAGAAGCAGATGATGAAATACATAGACGTTATTGATGATGAATCTCATCACTGGCTGTCTCTTTACAAGAAATGTTCAAGGTTTGTAGATTTTTATGTCTCCGCTACATTCTATGAAGAAGATGTTTTGTGTTGGCCATTTCCTTCTATCCTGTACATCTGCAGGTCTTGAATTTTGTTTTTCACTCCTTAACTTTTGAAGGACTTCATGGATTGAAACAAACTTTTGTATGATGCTTTTCGTATTAAAAAGACATTTCATTTTCACCTTTTTCTTATAAAATTTAACCAAGTTATGACCTATGAAATTTGTCTAAGACATTTGCCCTTGCCCTTTCAACCACAGTTTATTCAATTATACCTTATTGGCAGGAATAATTACATCATCTAAATACTTTTTCAGCTCTTAATTTCTTGCTTTCAATTTAGTTTAAACTATATTTATTTAGAACATTTCAAAGTATGCAAAGTGTATAATGTAAACATTCGATTTAGAAACAAGTGCTTATGTCACTTATATTAATCCATCTCCAGATTAAAAGACCTTACATTCACAAACCGGCACACCAGAGATACAATTTAGAAATCACTTTCATTTTAATAGGTGAATCTAACGTGTAATTGAAAATATATGCAATATTGACTATTCATATAGTAACAAATAGTATGAATACAGTAATACATATCACTGCATCAAATAGAAAATAATTTGTAAACTATTATAAAATATTGAAGGAAAAGTTAACTCCATCTTGTGATTGAGATCACTATACATCTTATGTATAATATGCAAATGTTAATATCAGCAAGATGCTGGATGAATTTTATTATGAGTGAGACCTTTGCACATTTATGAGGTGGTCTTGCATCTGATATGAAGATATTTTTACCACTCTAAAGCCTGTATTTTTTATTTTGACCAAAGTTTGTAAATAGGTACATGTCATCAAGATACTGGTTGAGTATGATTATGAGTGAAATTCATGTATAGCAATGATCTGATCATGCATCTGTTTGGCTAAGCCTGTCAGAAATATAGCAAATATATTTATGATCAGGATCTGATCAAACTTGTTAAACGGTCTTATATTATCAAGATGTTTGATGAATTTGATTTTGAGCAAGACCAATGGATAGTAATGAGGTAATATTTTTATCAAAGTGACTGAGCTTGTTACCACTCTGGAGACCAAGTCCAATAGGATTTTGCTCCACCTTAAGCTTATATTATAATTGTCATAGACAGTGTCTATAATAAGTGACATACCATGCATCTGATTGGCAGATCTTGTTACCTAGTGAAATGGTCAACTTTTAAGTTATGTTAGTCAGTGAAATGATATCAGGCCCACTTGGACCTCTTGTTTTAGTTGTGGGAAACCCCAGCATTGTGGACTAAAAGTGTTATTGATTACACTCTGTGATGTGGAGGTTTTGAAAATGAGATTCCCTTTTTGCCATATTGTAAACATGCACTGTGTTCAGACGACTGTCTTTGTTTTCAATTTAGTCTAATATACTTGTTAAGGTAGAACAGGGTTTAGGTCTGGCACCAATCGTCTGATAATCACTGGAGCAGTGAGTGCACTTACTCTATACTTGGCTTTGCCAATCCCTTGAGCTCATTTAGTGTTTGACACTGCTGTACAATTTTACACAATAGTTGTCATTATTCTTCATTGTGAGAACCACAAAATCATGTCAAGCCATTATTATTATAATTTTTCCCCTGAAGGAATGCAGCTTAATAATAATTTTGCACTGAATTGTTAAGAAAATGATGTGAATACAGTGTTATTTGCAGTTCTGATCTGCTCTTTCAGTGAAACTTGTCTAATCTGAACCTTGTTGAAATAAACTTGTGTCCTGAATAGACAGTGATGCTGAATTTTCAGCTGTAATTTAGTGGTATTTAAATATAGGGGCTGAAGTGTTTGGTCAAATCGGACAAGATTAAGATGGAACCAGAGTTTAGATTTACTAGGTTTTACCATCAGTTTGCCCTTCTTTTCTTTTTATTTCTATGTTTATGTTTTTTTCTTGTAGAAAGTTTGGATTAAGACAGGAATATTCAGACATGTTGGTAATGTGCATCAGCTGTCATGCTTTACACTGGAAGGTAAGAGTACATGAACTTCAAGTGGGATTTACAGAAATGTATACATTTACCTTTTCAATGCGAGAAATTTTGTTCTTTTGTTTTTATTGTTCATTTTAAATACAGATATTTGTGCTGATGTACATTTTATGAGAATCTGTGGAAGAGTTTGAAGTGATAAACCATTGACACAGATTATAAAAATACGACTGATATATCTGAAAGTCTTGCATCTAATTAAAAAAGCAAGAATGTAGCTCTATGACCACGTATCCCAAATGGTGCATGCATATGATCCACTGTCAATAAGGTACAAGTGCCCTTAATTTTAAATCATTGACGAAGCATAATTTTTTTCCCTCATGTTCAAGATTTTCTTTATTTCATTTTGTAAATTCTGAATTCCAGGACATATATTCTTCAGCCATAGTATGTTTGTAATTTTTGTTGCCTCTTTTTTAGGGCTCTAAATTTTCATAAAAAATAGCACATTCCTTTATATTTGCAGCTACAGAGGCACAACTGTGTCAGTGATGAGGACTCAGTAGTTGAAGAGATTGGACCTGCAGATTTTGTTAGTTTATTTCATTTGTAATTGTTTTGCTGTATACGTTATGGCCAATCATGTTATGTGTCTACAGGTATTTATAAAATGAGACGTAACTCGTGATTTTTTCTCAATTGAAATCCAGTAAAATGTTTGGCCTTGTGTAGGACACACTTATCATTTGATCAGAAAGATAATGTGTTGTTCGCTGTTTTTTATAATGTAGTTTATTCGTACACCTGTGTTGTTCGCTGTTTTTTATAATGTAGTTTATTCGTACTCCTGAAGAAATGTCTGTGGTATTTTTATTTTAGGTAAACAAAAAACTCTTGATGGTCTGGTGTTGTTACTTTTGCTATTGTAATGTTGTGTGTATGTGCTTTTTTTCTCTTATTCTAGTCGATCCAGTTGATTCCAATTTCAGGACCGTTTTAGTTTTCCATTCACCTATTCGCATGGTATTCACACGGTATTCACATGGAATGTCATACATGCTGTATAGTAATCGTTATCAATACTTTAAGTACTTGGAAGCTACTTTAAAACCATAATACAGCTACATTAGAAACTGTTACATTGTACCCTCATACTGCATTGCTCAATTCTACTATGTTGACATCTATAATGTACTTACCTTCACCAATGCAAATTGCAGTTAGACCCTGCAAATTAGTTAGACCATGCAAATTACAGTTAGACCCTGAAAATTAGTTAGACCCTGATAATTTCAGTTAGACCCTGCAAATTACAGTTAGACCCTGCAAATTAGTTAGACCCTGTAAATTATGGTTAGTCCCTGCAAATCAGTTAGACCCTGCAGATTACAGTTCGACCCAGCAAATCACAGTTAGATTCTGCAAATTACAGTAAGACTTCACAAATTAGTTAGACCCTGCAAATTACAGTTAGATCCTCCTGCAGATTGCAGATAGACCCTTTAATTAAAATCATGTTCAATCACAAATGATGTGAAAGAAAAATGCTTAACATTATTTATAAATTCTCTGCTTTGTAAACTGAACAATGGAAGAAGTCTTTTCTCAAGATTTCCCAGCATTTAGTAAAAGATTGTTCACAGTGTCATAACATTTCTATGATATTCTAATTCACAGCACTATTTAAAAAATGTTAGAGTCGAAAGATATTTGTGTTTCAAATCTATCATGCACTTGAAATGCATCTACATCTATCTTTTTTGACATTTTATGACTTTTGTCTCACTTTCTTTCACTTATTCATGATACATTTGTTATTTTTTTTTACTAATGGCTTATTTTGTATATTATCATTCTACAAACTCTTTGGTAATAGTACAGAGTTCGATATATGAATTCTGATCCTTATTTCCATCCAGATTTGTTAAGATATTTAAAATAAAGTATGTACTTTTAATAGTTTCGATTATTTATAAACATCAGTAGTATTGATATTACGAGACATGGGTCACTCATTATTTTGCAGTTCTTGCTTTTTGCGTATACAAGAACATCAAAATTCAAAATTTAAAGATCACTATACCAGCAAGAATGGAGGTAGTATTTAAATCAAAATTAAAGATCACTAGGCCAGTCATATCTTTGTGTTTCTACATTCCATATTAGTATATGAGAATATTTAAAACAAAATTAAAAATTTACTGATGCATTCAGCCATCTTGCCTGTCATCATCGACCAGACAGCAACCATTAGTTCAAGCATTAGTAGCCGATTAACTGAGACATTGGTCTAGTTAAAACATTTAAAGCACCTCCTAGACTGAGTAGAGGAATAGGAGCTATTTCCAGGAAAAAGGAGACTAGTGAAGACCTCTGGAATCTATTTTTGAATGGCTAAAGAACTGGTGGAGAATGTATTGAAGGAAGGAAAATAAAGGGGAGGAGCAGAAGTGGTTGCAGCTGGAACAACAGCAACTCCAACATGAGCAGTGGGAGTTGTTTTAGGAATGGCTGCAATGGAAACAACAACAGCCACCACAAGAAGAACCCCTGATTCCAAGAGTAGAGGATAGGGAGAGGGAGGCTAATCAGCAGCAAATTTGAGTTGCACATATGCAAACTATTTTACATTTTTCAGTATGCATTAGTAAACTTTTTTAGAAATTATATGTGTGCATGCACACTAGGCGTGATGAGGTATTTTAACATGGTGACGTCCTGTAAGACCCAAGAGGGACATCCTAATGTCAGATTCCCCTTTCCCGAAATAGTGCCATCAAATGTTAAACCTATTTATGTTCATAACATTAAATTTCCCTTTTCCCTCATAGTGAAATGTTTCAAGATGGCTGGAGAGTGGATTTTTTCCATTCCCCATAGCGCCACACTACACTCCTTACCAATGATGGCATATCAAAATTATACCTGAAGATTTCAAATGTCTATCTTCCGAATGTTAGTAGTCAGACACCAAAATATTAACATATAAAGATACATGTAAACCACTGTCCAGCGGTTTCATTGCCACCACTAGGAGAGCAGGACTTGTGGAAAGTTTCATGAATTTTCCCCATCAACGTCTGCATGTATTGCAGGTTTCAATTTAACATTTTGAAGCTGTTTTTTATCCCCATAAAAATGAAATCGAATATAGAATACTGTACTTGATATCTGAAAGGTTAACCGCATGAAAAGTTCACAAGAAAAATGTCCTGGTTATGCAACATAATTGATTTTTTGTTGAAAACTTTACTCGGGTACAGCCTACAAAATACATAATTCTTCCATTTAAGCAAGATTTTGACACGAAGGATATATGAATGCGGCAAAGCAATAGTTATCCAAATCCATCTCTCTTTCCAATTTGAAAATCTGTTCATTCTGTTCAAAGTGATAATATTTTAATGATTCATTCAGAGAGCAATAAATGCCTAAGCAAAGATTGCAAAAGAAGCCTGTCCATGTTTATTTTCCAAGGAACTTGTGCAAAAATACGACGGTAGTGTTTGAGCGATTGGTGTATTAGAATATGATGCATTTGGATTTGTTGACGTGTAAGACACACTTGAGGGCAAAATAAGTGTCTTCGTTTCATTTTTTGCGTATTATAAAATCTTTTGAAATAAAATTTAGATCTAAAAACTTTAATTTCAGTTTTGGGGGACTTAAATAAAAACGACAAAAGAAACGGAGATTAGGTTGTATTACGAAATTCATGCACGAGAGTGAACATATGACTCAAACTAATGAGGCATAGAATACAACAATGCACAACTTGAAGCTTCTTTCCAATATTTTTCAGTTGAAAGTTGTAACTAGCGCCGCGGAAAAATAGTAAATATTGCTCTATAATGACCTATGGAATTGTGCCTGGAACTGTAATTGCCTTGTCAAGAAAATAAATAAAGTTTAGGTGCTAGGAATGCTAATAATTATTGGGAGATTGTGAATTTAAGTTAAAGAAATTGTATGACCAGTAATGTTTTTTTTTTCCTTCTCGAAACGGCTTAGGTGTGTGTGCTTGTGAAGTGGTGGTGGTGGGAGGGAACAGAACAATCGGGTTAGAGACCTTTAATTGACAGCGCCAACATTTAGGAAGAAATCTAAGCTTGTCCATGATAATCTGGAGCTTACATGCATCCGATTAAAGTAAACATACGTTATGTTAGAACTGAAAAAAAGTGCCACCATTTTTCAAAACTACGTTTTAGGAAATATATAAGTACTTTTGTGAATCTTTGAACTATATTATATTGTTTAACGCGAAATAACTACTATACATTTTTTGCGAAATAACTACTATAGAGTAATAACTTTTCTTCATATCAAGGGTACTTGACAACATCAGCTTTCAAAATGATTATTATTAATTACAGTACAGTTAGTACATGCAGCTATTGCGGGTTTCACTTATATTATGTAATGCTTGATTCAAGATCGGACGAAATATGCTTATTATGTGTACTGTGTCTGTTTATCAATAGGTAAACATGGTTTATCTGATTTGTACATAAACTTTGGACATAATGTCACTTGCATCACAATGTTTGATAGATATTGTTATCTCAATTATAACATTGCAATGTTTGGTTAATAATGCACAGACCAGTCTTTACGTGAGTCCAAGCATACAATGGCTTCGGTAAGTTCTGTGAGGTGGTGTTTGAGAATGGATCTCTCTCTCTCTTTCTCTCTCTCTCTCTCTCTCAGGACGCGTACACAAATAACCTGGACAAAATATGACAAATCCCATTAGCATCAGCTACTAAAGAAGTCACGAGACATTTGTCAGATGAAACTGTCATCTGGCAAACAATTAGTGGTTTATAAGTGCGTGTACAATGTCTGCTTATTGAACTGCACAAATATAATAAAGAAGCATTTATAGAGAAGCAATGGGATATTCAATCACTGACAGCTTTATTCTATTCTCGGGCGATGTTGAATACGAAATTACGGTAACCTGGATTGTTTAATTTAAGGGCGAACTGTATCACAATGAATCTGAATACATTTATCACATTTTCCTACTCTTTTCATATTCTCCGTAATTTTTAAAATTCACGATGAAAAATTTGAGAATGTATTCGATTATGTTTATTACAATTACGTACGCTTATCACATGTAAGGATTCAAATATACACCTTTACCGATTGATGTTTCTTCACAGGGACGGAGGAGAAGGGGGCCAAACCTGTGCGCCCTGCCACCCCCCCCACCCCCCACAAAACTAGCGCGAAACAACCGGAACGTTTTATAGAGTAAGCTTTCAATTCCAGTTAGATGGTTCAATTTATGCCCTGGAAAAGCTTATAATGCGGCTTCACCCTTGGGCCCCAGCTGCGGGTTCCGCCCCCCCCCCCCGAAAAAAGCAATATCTCGAGATCGTCCCCAGCTTCGCCATTCATTTGTTCGAATCTAATACTATCTAAAATATCGATAATATTTGTAGGATCTACGATTATTGTTGAGGTTATCCAAGGAAACTTGTATACACCTTACTATAGTTCTGCTTTTAAAAAAAATAAATAAGCAATATAATTATTCGACCTCAGAGGTTGCTAAGCATAAGCAACGTATACTTTCAGTCTTTATAGAAATGCTTTTAAAGTGTTCTTTCGAATCAAGTTCAGGGGCACAATTTATCTTTGAAGGTATAAGAAAGCGTATTATTATTCTGCTGTTTTAGTTGGCAGTGTTGAGCGATCATGCATGACATACTGGTAATTACTTTTTTATAATCCGGCCATATCAAGCTTTACCACTGTTCATAAGTTTTGAGGGATCATGCATGACATACTGGTAATTACTTTTTTTATACTCCCGCCGTAAAGCGGGACGTATCAATTTATAACGCTGTCCATCAGCGTTAAGGGATCATGCATGAAATATTGGTAATTACCTTTTTGTATACTCCCTCTGTAAGGTGGACGTAATCAAGTGAAACCACTGTCTTTCGGTTCATCGTTTCTATTTTCCGAACGATACATTCTATACTACGTTATTCGACAAAGCTTTGTGGATGGCTTGCACATGCACAAAAAAACCTGTTTAATATAAAGATAAAAAGTAAACGGTCAAGGACACATCGACTTAAAGAAGAAAACATTATTTCCGCAAGATAAATCTGTTATAGACTACATACACTGCCCAAACAATTTGAATCGCTTACACTTGAGACAAAAATAATGAAGAAAATATTTTGGGGATCAGAGGGTCAAAGGTCAATGACATCGTGACATTTAAAAAGGAATATATTTTTTTAACAAAAAATGTATTGCAGGCCACACCTGCGTGAAACTTTCGGTCGATGCTCTCAAGATTCAGGTATGCCCTGCCGGTACCTACATACAGGACTATCAAGTAAAGGCGGACGTATGACTGTATTAACACAAAGCGTTGATTACAAGGGCGAACGATCAAGGTCAAGGAGACCCACCGATCGATGCTATCTTGAGTCAGGTATCCCCTACTGGTACCTACATAAAGAACTATTGATTAAAGGGCGGATATGTAATGGTATTAAGTAGTGATGAGTTGATTGCAAGGGGGATAAGGCAAAAATCGATGACGACAATGATTGATTAAAGAGAGGGAATACAGACTATTTGGAGCTTCAGTTCTCTTACCACAATCTCATTAATCTGAAATAATTGCTGTAACATCTTCTATGTAACCGGATGGGAATATTTTGCTGAGTAGAGTTCGTGTTGCTTTTTTTTATTATTATTATCACTTTTAGAAAAGAAAGTTAACTTTGATGCATATGTAGATGAACACAAATATTATCTATCTTTATGTTAAAATTTAAGTATGCTCTATAAACGCCAACTATGCTCTATAAATGCCAAGCATGCTCTATAAATGCCAAGTGAGCTCTATAAGCGCCAAGTATGCTCTATAAATGCCAAGTGAGCTCTATAAACGCCAAGTATGTTCTATAAACGCCAAGTGAGCTCTATAAACGCCAAGCATGCTCTATAAACGCCAAGTGAGCTCTATAAACGCCAAACATGCTCTATAAACGCCAAGTGAGCTATATAAATGCCAAGTATGCTCTATAAACGCCAAGTGAGCTCTATAAACGCCAAGCATGCTCTATAAACGCCAAGTGAGCTCTATAAACGCCAAACATGCTCTATAAACGCCAAGTGAGCTATATAAATGCCAAGTATGCTCTATAAACGCCAAGTATGCTCTGTAAACGCCAAGTGAGCTCTAAACGCCAAGTGAGCTCTATAAACGCCAAGTATTCTCTATAAATGCCAAGTGAGCTCTATAAACGCCAAGCATGCTCTATAAACGCCAAGTGAGCTCTATAA
Source organism: Margaritifera margaritifera (assembly GCA_029931535.1). Classification (NCBI taxonomy): domain Eukaryota; kingdom Metazoa; phylum Mollusca; class Bivalvia; order Unionida; family Margaritiferidae; genus Margaritifera; species Margaritifera margaritifera. The sequence continues at coordinate 1,120,811 of JAQPZY010001588.1, forward strand.
ACGTCAAGCATGCTCTATAAACGCCAAGTGAGCTCTATAAACGCCAAGTATGCTCTATAAACGCCAAGTGAGCTCTATAAACGCCAAGTGAGCTCGATAAACGCCAAGTGAACTCTAAACGCCAAGTGAGCTCTATAAATGCCAAGTGTGCTCTATAAACGCCAAGTGAGCTCTATAAACGCCAAGCATGCTCTATAAATGCCAAGAATGCTCTATAAACGCCAGGCATGCGTTTTACATGGCCAAAGCACAGATGGTTGCATACTTGTGATACTTGTGATTTTCAGATTGAGGGCAGATACCTATCTGAGATCAGAAACCGCTTTAGGAAAATGCTCCCTTTATAGAACCATTGAATAAAACCATACACTGCACTGGATGTATTTTTCCTGCGTGTCAGCCCTTTTTTTGAGTTTTCGTTATTTTTCTTCACAAATGGCGATGAATCAACAATGAAAAAAGACTGGATATGCTTATTCAAGCAATAAAATTTCCAAACATTTTGGCACCATTTTGAAAACCCTCGCAAATAACGGGTAAATCCTGTAAGAATCTTGAAGAAACAAAGTCTGAATAGGCAGCAGTGCTAGAAGCAAAGCGAAGCCAGAGCACCACCTCATAAGCATTTTGATAGATAAAAGTACATAATCGGAACAAGCAAAGCTATGCATAAGCAAAACTTCAATTGTTTCTAGGCAGCTTCCTGAAGCAGATCGGGAAAAGAAATTAATCTGTACAGGCAGGAGACAATTTATCTAGAACATAAAAAAGAAATTCCAAGGAAATATGTCTCGCCAACTCTCCCGCGTAATACAGATGTTTTCTTTTTTTTAAATGACCTTGACCCTGTTTAAGGGTAAGAAGGAGAGAAAAGGTGTATGGTTATGAAAGGGTAGGCCTTAATGATTCTATATACAGTCCAAATATGAAAGCTATCCCTCTATGATTTAGGATTTAAAACTATACAGAAAAATTTCAACTGAAACCTTAATCAAGATTTTGAAAGGACATTGACATTGCCTAAGGGTCAGGGGTAGGGATGGTGTGCATGAGTATAAATGAACAGTGCTTTCTTGTTCTATATATCAAGCATGATAGCTATACCTTAAAGGGTTTGGGACTTGGGACCGTACAGTAAACTTTAATCAATCATTTAACCATTGTTGACGTCGCCACCGCCAGAATGAGTGCTACAGTTGTCTCACGCAAGCTGAAACAAGCAGGACGATAAAACGGCAGGATCTGAATTGGACTCATAGTTGCTTAGTTTACGATAAAAAGAAATATATTTACAGACTGCTAATTTTGTTGACGTTTACTTCAGTCAAAATGTAATTGGTTATGTTATCTTTGCAACATTTCAAATGTAATTAATTCACGTACAGTTATGTGAAATTAGTGGTGACTGAATTTGACCCATGGGTCAGTATAATTGGTGGTGACCGAATTTTACCGATGGATCAGTATTTTTGGAATAAATATTTAAATGCAGTGAATTCTATTCTATTTCATTATTAAAAACTTGAATTGCATTAGGCTTAATATTCCATTCTTCAGAAGTGTTTGAACAAGTACAACTGTACCAACATGGCGTGTACTGCGTTTTGTTGCGTAACAATGTAAGACATATTCTTTGTTTTCGGGTTGAACGAATCGCTAGTTTTAGAGCGCACGTGTGCATAAAGCTGTTTGCGGACTACGTCATGAGAAGCAAAACTCGTAAGGGATATGATTTTAAAAGTTTGACATGTTCTATGAGCCATAAAATAGATACGGTGTTCCTAAGGAATCATTAAGGCCTACCTTTCAAATCTGAATCTAAGTGCATTTCTATAATTTTTTATTTTATTTCCGAACAGGTTTTGTCGATACTTTGCACCAGTTACATAATCCCGCATAGGACACGATACATTACAGTTTAATTTTCCCGGATATAAATTGTATGCCCATGTTATCTTGCACGTTATGTAAATAATCAATAATGTGATCGACGACCTATTTCTTAAGATATGAATACGCCATTAATCGAACTTATGTGACAATCTGCTATGGACTCGCTGACGCCCCTTTGCCTCCACTAGCAAGAAAACGCATATGCATATTTTCATATAACACTAGATGGGGACCAACGTTTCACGCCGGTGTGTTGAATTAAACCACTTTATAATCCCCTGAAGAGGCAAAATTAAAAACAGAATCCTAATTAAACTGGTTTCATTTTAAAGTGATAGTCTCATAAAACATGCAGTTCCAATGCAATCCATCTGTTGGAATTATATTACGGAATGAGTACTGTCCCTTGAAGTTTAATTGCATGAAATATGATCAAGTATGAAATACAAATTGTACCGCTGATTTAATTTTTTTTTTTTTTTACATACACTTTTAGTTTCTAATGCGTTTTTTGTTGTTGTTGTTGTGTTACTGTTGTTGTTAAACTTGTGCTGAAAATATTTCAAGTCGCTTTCCACACACTTTTCAACTTGAGCCAGAAACATTTTCACATAGTTGAAGGAATACGCCGAAATGTTAAAACGGAAATCAACATAAATGTGGGCGAGTTGAAAGTGTGTGCGGCAAGTTCAAAATTCATGTGGAGCGAGTTTTTAACATAATTGGGGCGAGTACGTCTCGGGCAACTTCAGCTTGGAGTGAAGTGTCCTGATTTCTTTATGGTTAAAGCTTTCGCTTACATTTAATAATAGCAACGTGTTCAAGGATTGAAAAGCAATTCTATAAATTTCATTATCAGACTTTGTTTAAAGACTGAATATAGGATAATTGTCTGACTCGCGATCATTCACTGCACCTACTGAAAACCTCGTTTTTAGGTGACCAATGAGAGGACAGTATTCCATTCAGCGCATTGCACTTGCATATTAAGCGAACACGATCATGGTAATGTCCAGCGGTAACGTTTGAAAACGGGCTGGCATTCCTGAAAGATGGGATAGTGAGTCAAATTTTATGTAGGCCTAAAAGGTCGAATGTCAGAACTAAACATTGGTGCTGAAGTTATTAGGCGAAGTGTAGCCTGAGATATCATTGTCAATTCTTAAATAGGTCTCAGGAGAAATGAGAGGAGTGTCCTCCTTTGTATTATTATTATTATTATTATTATTATTATTATTATTATTATATAGTACACATATTATTTATAGGTAAATACAATTTGGACTGTTTATGTACCCATCTATCCAAAACCGAGAACCGATAACAATGACCTGTATCATCCTCCATTCGACACCTAGCCATTGATTTTCCACCATAATTGTGCTGCATCGTTACTTCCAGTTTCATATGGTATAGTTTTATACCTTTGTTGCAACGGATAGCATCATGCTAGTCATTATACTTTACCTTCAGTCTGTGAGCTTTTCACTGTAATAATCTTATTAAATACCTTCATATAATGGATACAGATACTGCCCAGTTACCACCACCTCAGTACAGTAAATCTGTCCTAATAGATACTTCCATATGAAGGACACATGTACTGTCCTGTTACCACCACCTCAGTACAGTAAATCTGTCCTAATAGATACTTCCATATAAAGGACACATGTACTGTCCTGTTACCACCACCTCAGTACAGTAAACCTGTCTTAATAGATATCTCCATATAAAAGACACATATACTGTCCTGTTACCACAACCTCAGTACAGTAAACCTGTCTTAACAGATACGTCCACATATACTGTCCTGTTACCACCACCTCAGTACAGTAAACCTGTCTTAATAGATACTTCCACATAAAGGACACATATACTGTCCTGTTACCACCACCTCAGTACACTAAATCCTGTCATAGTAGACACCTCTATATATATTTTTTGTTTTTGTTGGTTTTAACTGAACTGTTATTACAATACTGGTTATATCATGCTGAGAAAATGGGAGCTTAAGTGCATTTCCCAAGGATACATCTAGGCAGCCGACCCGGATTGGCCTCGGCAGGTATCATATCCACGACCCTTGGTTTACGCGTCTGTTGCTACACCTTCATATAAAGGACACATATACTGCTCCGTTACCACCACCACATTATAGTAAAACCTGTCTTAGTAGACACCTTCATATAAAGGACACATAATCATAACGTGAATCATTTAAGACACCTATCTATAAACAGGGCATTTTTTTAGTCTCCTGGGTGTCCTTTGTAAACAGGTTTCATTGTAAATCCACAATTAGTGTCGGGGTCCCATGAAATGTAATCTGGTAGGTATCTCCATTGATCATTATGATCTGCCTCAATGCTGGAGGGGATACATTGATATACCCTCTAGTGTCATGTAAAATTATTGCAAAATTATAGTGTACATAATTCTTGTCTTCAAGTTGATTGTCTTTACTGTTTTGTTTTTAAAGAAATTAAGTAAAATGCATATTTGGATAAGCATCGATATTTTCCAACACTATATTAGAACTAAAGTCTGGTCCAAAAGGACCGTTGCAATACTCTAAGTTGATGCCAGGACGGATACATATTTAGTAACTTAAGACGGAGGTTTAATGAGCACAGAAGAATTTAGACGGGTATACAACAAAGACAAATGCTTCCATTCAAATGCATAACCTGAAGTTGTTCAAGGTAGTTTCAAGAAACACACACGAATGAAGAATTAAAGCTCTATTGGCAAGAACTGGATTTCATGGAATGAAAATAAATAAATTGCATGTTTGGGGTCTGGTTTGTATTGTCTTGTCTGCCAGGCTCGGGTATCCAACATAATCATAGATATATTTTTTCGACGATGTTGGCGTCGTTAAGGATCTTTAAATTAGACCCAAATGTATGCATGAACTTTTGTTGTCAACACTTACAAAGCTAAATAGTGGACAGATTGTGGATGATATGGTTTTGTGGCACCTATATCAGTTTGATCTATAGAAATATTTTCTTGAATAAATATAGTTGTATTAAGTATTCCTTCACAAATTGTATTTTTTTTCTTTTTCTTGCAGCAATTTGCAACGTTTGCAAAAATATGCAACAAACTCGTTTATGGAATGTCGATAAGAAAAATAGATATTAGATGGAGTTATAGAACTAAATAGTTTACCTTGATCATTATTTAAGTTTTGAATCACTGCAAATATTTCCATGTAAACATGTCAATGGCGTGAAGTTGACTTAAACATTATGGAAATTCGCTTTCACTTCTCTGGTAAAAACAAACAAGTACTGTTGGAATTCAGTGTTCATTCGACTTTTTGGCTACGAATTTCTGTTCCATGTTCACACCTTAGAGAAATGGTGAAAATGGATTCTTTACAATTGTTTAAACCAGATCGGATGTTACTATTTATGCTGGGATAAATTACTCCTGCATGCATTTACTTGGAAGAAAACATAAAGCGATATGATAAAATCGATTTCGACACGTTTCAAAAAGCTCTAGAATCAGCCGTGTATTACTTCGCAAATTCAATGAACAATTGGATTTGGACACAAGTTAATTAATATAAATTTTAGGCTTTAGTTTGCCTGGAATAGTTGATTAATTATGATATTGGTTCGTATGGTACAAGAAACTCGAATATTTAAATGTCCCAAACAGGACGTTTTTCCCACTGTTATTAGCATAACATGCCATGTACTGGACGACCAGATAATGGCAATTAGTCAGCATTTGGACTGTGCATGCACATATCTACCCTATACACAAAGGATTGAGTAGTTTGTTACCATTTTACGCTCTACAGGTATTCTTTGACTTTTCAATAGATCTTTTCAACCTTCATCTTAACCGTTAATCTACTTACAGATACTCTCGACTGTTCATGATGGTTGCTATGCTAAAAACAATCAATCCTAGTGTAATAAAATCTAATTGATAAAACGTGTATAGATGCATTACACACACACACACACACACACACACACACACACACACACACACACAAATATATATATATATATATATATATATATATATATATATATATATATATATATATATATATATATATATATATATATATATATATATATATATATATATATATATATTCGTTCTGCGGCCATGTGTTAATACGTGCGCCGTTAATTTCCATTCAGTAAAGTCTGAAATACTCTTTTTAAAACACCGATCTGTCAAAAGTTTATAAAGAGATTAACAAAGTATATTTTGCCAGAGTTATTTTCTTTCCCTCTATGAAGATATAGTGCATTTGTTTACTTTGTACAAAATTTTAAACATCACCGTATCAATAATCGAAACTTATTTCTTCCTATAAGAGTAAAATGAGGCCAATGTTTTCCTTAAATTAAAAACTTAGTTTTGTTGCTCAGGTGTATATTCCACTGTTTGATCTTATTACCGTATTGTACTGTATATAAATCACTGTATACAAATCTTCTTTTGCAAGGTCTTTAATACTTTATTATTATTATTATCTTAATATATATATATATATATATATATATATATATATATATATATATATATATATATATATATATATATATATATATATATATATATATATATATATATATATATATATACCACTTCACCAGAGTGTGGCCAGTGCTGAGCCACCCCGTAAATGGGATGACGTGGAACTGGAACCTGCCATTTCCGTTTGTCAAGAATGTTTCCAGAAAGCAGTAGATCTGTTGGTCAGGGATAAAACAATGGGAGGGTTGAGTCTGGCTCTACTACAGCATCAGATTTCCCCAGAACACTTTGACTCGGTGCTCAACATGCTCACCAACCGACATGAGCAGCTGAAGACGAGAGAGTTACGCATACTAATTGCAGGTTCACACACAATAAGTCTTTTGTTTGTTTTCGAACGAACACTAGATAGACAAATATTCCTTGTATACATATGTAATTGAGATTATTAGGTAATACATGTACTTAATTTAAAATTTAAAAATCTGGACTATTGGAGTGTTCATTAATTCTTCATATAATCCTTACGTTTGCAGATAATAATAATAATAATAATAATAATAATATTAATAATAATAATAATAATGTCCTCCGATGAATTCAAGCGGTCAGTGATTAATGTGAAATGTATCGACTGTAGATAAGCTTCTTAATCCGTTCAACATAAATTAATATCGTGTGTCAGGTGATGCGATACTTTGATACAAATCCCAGTGTAAAGCCGGTGTATATTTGTTCCATTAAAAGCATAAATGAAACACACTTTTTTGTACAGACACTCATACTTACCTTTAACATTTAATTCGTCATTATCAGTTTTATGTAGCATTGCTTTAAGCTAATCTGGGAGCGAACATGACAGAGGATTCGCATCAAAAGTAACAGTCATGTTTTAATGTGCTGTTAATCTCCATTCAATAAAATCAGAAATGTTCTTTTGAAACACCGAGCTGTCAAAAGTCAATAAAACAAAAGTGAACAAGTATATGAAATACCAAAATATATTTTAGCAGAGTTATTTACTTTCTGTTTGTCAAGTTATAATGCATTTGTATACAAAATTTTAAACATCATCGTATAAAAATCGAGACCCATTTTTTCCTTTCCTTTGTTGCTCCAAAAGGTGAAAGTGCCGCAGGGAAAACGACCTTCATGAACATCTTGATGGGCGGGAATTACCTTCCTATCGGTTACGGTCCTGAAACAAAGACAGTATGTGAACTACGTTACAGAACGAATCGTAGCGCCAAACTGATTTTGAAGAGCATTCCGTCCCTAAACCAAGAGATAGGCATAAGCGGAGAGTCCTCAGAAACTATCAACAGTGAGATTTTGGAACTCTCCGAAGATACGGACGACATCTCGTGGAGTCATCTCGGGGAGGTCATTCGTACGGCAGGTAGAGATTATAATGGTATGCAAAGACATGTCGAAAAGGTGGAGCTTTACTGGCCTGTAGAATTCATCAAGGTGAGGTTTCATTTGTACAAAACCCTGATTATAAGAAAGTCCTAGAAAGAAAAAATAAATTGATGCAAAGAGAAAAATAGAGGCCAATATATCTCTCGTTTAGAAGAGTACTCTAAAGAAACTGAAGGTAACACACTTAAGCTTGGCATCACAATTGTTTCACTGGGGGCTGATAATAATCCGCTTTTTTATTAAGATAAATTCGAGCCAGTAACAGTTTCCACGATGTTATAACACGGGCGGGAGCAATAATGATTCGCTTATTTGATAGATAAATTCGAGCCAGTAAGAGTTTCAACGACGTTATATAACGATACACCTGAATTATAAGAGGTCCATTGTCGCACTCAGCAACCTATAAATGTAAAAGGCTCCAACAATAATGTTTCTGCATTGTGCGAAGTCAATGCCAAAAGAACCTTTCAGTTTCGTATGACAAATAAAAACGCGTGTTTGTTAAAAATAGTTCAAATTAAATCTATTCTCACCCAAACACGTGTATGTAATTCAGCAAATCAAATGATCAGTCATTCATATTCGTGGATGAATATGCAAACGTTAATATCTTAGTCTAGTTGTAACAACGAGTGTTAGAAGTTATTGGTCTTATTTTCAAGAAAACATTGGAAACAAAGATCTAGGTAAAACATACACAAATAAAACAATGTAAGTAGTGAAAAGAAATAGTGTGAATTAATTTATCTTCCTGGGAATCTACTTTCGTGGTTTAACCAAAAGTATAATTTTCTTCGGTACTAATTTGTGAATATACCTCTAATCTTCAAGGAAGTCCTACTTATTTCATATCTGGATAATTTTTAGTTGGATCATTTTATAAATAATTTAGAACCACAAAATCAACAAAAAGTACTACACCATTATGAATTCACAATATATTGTATTTTTGTCCGCTGTGCAAAAGTATCAAGTCATGATTAGTCTTTTTTTTTCTTTATTTAAATCCATTTGACCAATACGTTATGGTCCAAAATCAGCATCTGTGTCATAGTAGAAATGAAATACTATAATTCTAATTCAAATATCATTTCAAGGAGTTACATATAGTCGCAAATGTTGATTCACTGGTCTGTTGTATCCAAGCGTATGATGAGAACAAAACTGTTTATATATATATATATATATATATATATATATATATATATATATATATATATATATATATATATATATATATATACGACACGTGGAATAGAAACATAAATTGTCTAACATTCAAAAATGTCCAACAAAGGAAAAAATTACTAAATTTTATATTTTCTTGAAACTATGAAATGTATGAAAGGCAAGATTATTAATAATACTCATTAAAACTGTAAAATCAATGTTCTCTTCCTTTACTGACTATGACGACGATGAAGATGATAATGATGATGATGATGATTATTATTATTGTTGTTAGTAGTAGCAGTAGTAGTTTTATTATTATTATTATTATTATTATTATTATTATTATTATTATTCAGCATCTTCATGAGACGGCCAGAAAACTGCGTGACGATGAGGAAGTATGTGAATATAAATGTTGAATAAAATGTATATATGTATGTATGTATTGATAAATGGATGGAAGGAGGAACGTATATATGTGCGTGTATTTATGTAGTGATAGATGGATGGACGAATGTATGTATATTTCGATAGATGGTAGTATGTATGTATGTATGTATGTATGTATGTATGTATGTATGTATGTATGTATGTATGTATGTATGTATGTTCCTATGGCACATTTATTAAAATTGTCACATAATTAGTGCGGTCTTTTTACATTAAGATAATGAAATGCATGTTACAGTACTTAACTGAATTTGGAGGTAGCAGTTATGATTTTATTACATGCACACTATAAACAAAGCATCAACAGTGAGGAATGCATGTCACTTCAAGGACACAGCGTCAATTAAATCATTATAGCAATTAATATGTCTCCGATTAAATCCTTACAGCTTCTCTTAATCTGGTATTAAGTGTCCTTACTCATTCTTCACCAATCATATATGTGATAATATAAATTTTAGGTTACTTTATTGAAAGACATTCTTTAAAGGTCGAGTCTATACAATGCGGGAAAGGGGAAGATCTCTCCTGCGGTCAGTATGAAACTGTTATGGTGATCTGATTGGCTGGTCGGCCTTGGTAACTACTTGACAGAGTGACTGGCAGTTGAAGCTTGACATCTGATTGAACACAGGGAGCTAAATAGCTAATTAGCTTCTGTACCTTGTTTGATAACGGAAGAGACATACCGTCCACCTCTTTGACCAATCATAGTTATTGACTAACATGTGCTATCTACCCTTTCAAGCCCTCTAGCCCTTCCAGTCGGTTTAAAATCTCGTCTGAAACTGTGAAATCGAACCCTAAAGGAAGCAATAAAGAACTATAAAAATTGTTTAATTCAATTGCCAAAAATAGTGAAAGTTGTGTAAGAAATTTAGATTAGAGTGAGCATTTCAGGGGAATGCAGTAGAGCGGTGACTGTGATGAAAAAATATACTCATAGAATTTAAGTTCCACTTAGATTGCAGAAGATTACAACAATACAGCAATCTTCCCAGTCGTACTGATTGACTGTCCTGGAATCACCGAGGACGAATCCAGCTTTGGTCCAGTCCTCGAAAATGCCAAAACGTGTGATGGTTTTGTGTTTGTTGTAAACGTTTCATCGGCATATGGAGTGGAAAGAGAAAAGGTAACATAGAAAAAAGTAATTTAAAGAAAATTGTTATCATACTTAAGAATAAAATGGGAAAAACGAATTTAGCAAAAAAATTCAAATGTATCAGAATTTAGTGAAAATGGACTATTGAGAATTACGAGGTGCTTGAAAGAACTCATCTGTTACAAGATATGCATCACCCGAATATAAAGTGATTATCCGGTCAATTTTGTCCCAACGGTGAGCATTGTTGAACAAACGTCAGTAGTAGAGCATGGCGAAATAGAGTCAAACCGGGAATCGGTGTTAAATAGGGTCAAAAGATTATCGAGCCAAACGGGAAAAAAACATAGGCGCAATCTTGAACGGTATGTTTTGTAACAGTGTAGCACGAGGTGATGGTCTGCATGCGAACGAAAATACCATATTACATCATAGGTTTATCATGTGCTGTGAGTCTGTCTGTTTGCAACAGTGTATCACGTTAGATGTATTTGGCAGAAAATATGAGTTTGTCTGCTCTCTAAATGAAATGCCATAGGGGAGTCCTGTATAAAATAGAGTAAAAAATTTACGGGGACAAACGGAAAATTAACATTACGTCTCCATTTTAAAACGTATGTTTTTTAACGTGTAGCATGAGACGACGGTCTGTTCTTAAACGGAAATGACGTATTACGACATATGTTTCACATGAGGAGCCTGTCTATTTTTGGAACATGCTGGTTCTATTTTAGAGAGGAATCTAATTGGTAAGAGTTTGTTGATATGGAAAAAGGGAGTTTGTCTGCCCTCTAAATGAAATGAAATGCCATAGTTTATTTTGCTTCATAACAAAACGAACCTCTTTATCTCCTATTACCACCTTTTGATCCCTCTTATAAAGTTAAAATCTCTACCCTATTCTATAATAACCCCACCCTCTCCTACCCTCCTTTTCAAAAACAAAACTACCATCCTCATAATTCTTACATATCAATACCCAGTTATCTACTATCCACCACCTAGTTGTCTACTATTCAGCACCCAGTGATCTACTATCTACACACCAATTATCTACTATCCAGCAGCCAATGATCTACTATCCTCCAACCAGTGATCACCGTTAGCAACTATTCACCAACCAGTGAGCAACTATCCAACACCTAGTTATCAATATCCAGAGGCTAATTATCTACTATTTACCAAAAAGTTATCTACTATCCACCAAACAATTATCTAATAATAACACAAAGTTATCTACCATCCAGCACACACTGACCTACTATACACAAATCAATTATCTTCTATCCAATACCCCGTTTCTACTATCCACTAAGCAGTTATCTACTACCAACACCAAGTCATCTACTGTCCAAAATCTAGTTATCTAATATCATCCCCCTGTTATCTACTATTCAGCACCCAGTGATCTACTATCCACCAATTATCTACTATCAACGGCCAGTTATCTACTATCCACCAACCAGTGATCTACTATCCACACCAGTTACCTACTATCCATCAACCAGTTATCTACCACCAACACCCAGTTATCTACTATCCAGGTACCCTATTATCCCCACACTTACACAGTTAAAATCTCTACCCCCCCCCCTTCTATAATGTCCCTACCTTCGTCATGTCTCCTATTTTAAACAAAACTACATCCCATGATCTACTATACAGGTACCCTATTATCCCTCCACTTGTGAAGTTAAAATCTCTCCCCCCCCCCCATAATGTTCCATACTCTCCTATTTTAAACATAACGACCACCATATACACATATGGTAGGATTTTAAAAATACAATTTAAATCCATTATCGACAAAACTAACTTTTTTTGTATCTCCCTTACAGCCCTATATTCCCTATTATAAAATAAAAACTCTACCTCTATCTATAATGTCCCTCACCCGCTACTCTCTTTTTTTAAAAAATACTAATATCCCACGCACACAGGGTAGGATGTAAAAGAAGTGGTATAAAATATAATTTAAACCCCTTCTAAATAAAACTAACAACTCTTTCCCCTTACCAACCTATACTTCCTTATATTTTAAACAAAAACTTAAAAAATTTATAAGTGAGGGGATACTTACTTTTTTTTTTTTTTTTTGGCGGGGGGGTATATATTCCCTTAAAATGAAATTTCAAAAACACATCATGAAGTTAATTTTTGTCTTCTTTTCTGAATTTGTTCACCCGCATGGGTTCATCTGCTGTTTCTTCTGCGTACTTTTGCTTTGAATTTCTTTGCAGGATGTGTTTTTCTTCTGCTTCTTCTTCTTCTGAAATTTCCTCATTTATCTCTTTTTTTTTTTTTTTTTTTTTTGCTTTCTTGGGACACTCTGTAGACCAATTTCTTTTTTCTTGACAATGATAATAGGTACCTTTATGTTTGTCTCTCTTTTCTCCAGTCTTAGAGGTTCCTTTTCTTTGACGTTGTGGACACTCTGGAGCCCAATGTCCTTTCTCTTGACAGGTATAACAAGTATCTTGACTTTTATCTCGAGAAGAGTAGTCTGAAGACTTGTTGGAAGTGTACTTTTAAATGACTCTTTGTATATCTCTGACCAGAAGGGTCATCTATTGTGGCTCTTCCATCGTCACATATTGAAATTGCATGAGTGTATTCTCATACGCAGGAGTTTATATATATATATATATATATATATATATATATATATATATATATATATATATATATATATATATATATATATATATACAGAGAGAGAGAGAGAGAGAGAGAGAGAGAGAGAGAGAGAGAGAGAGAGAGGTATCCGAGGCAAATCAAAGACGATTATTAATCTACCGTCATGAAACGATCATCATACCGTTCCAAGGAAAACAGAAGCCAAAAGACAACCAGGTTCTATGTCACCTAATGCGATAAGAGAAGTATTAGCAGAAGTTCACGCTAGCGATTTTAAAGAAGACACGAGTGATCCTTGGCCAAGGCCATCTGTAGCCACTGGATTGAGAGAGTAAAGATCACTCAAGAAAGTTGTTTGGTGGCTTCTGAAGATTATGTTCACATTCCAGCTACCCAAAAAGTAACTTCTAGAAAATTTTGAACGACTGTTTACATTCACATCGTTAAATTTATACAGTTCAATGTAAGTCCTTTCACTTTACATATGGTGTGAAGTTCTCCTTGTTTGTCACTGTACTTGTAGCGGTAAATTTTAGGCGGCCAATTGCAAAACTCAAAATAGTCAGTAAAATATTCAGTGTTAAGTCATCCAGATTTTATCAGGCTTTTGTTACAAAGAGATATATTTCTTTATATTTAAAAATCTATTCATGGGAAGAAAGGACGAATTCTTTATTGTTTACATATAAATAAATAACGGAATCATATGTAAAAAGAACGCCACCTATCGGAAAATGTGTGGGATATTAGTTTTGTTTAAAATAGGAGAGTAGTGTAGATGAGGGACATTATAAATGGAGGTAGAGTTTTTATTTTATGATAGGGATTATAGGGCTTTAAGGGAGATAAAAAAGTTAGTTTTGTTGATAGAGAATTTAAATTGTATTTTATTTTGCTTCTTTTAAAGCCTACCATATGTGCATGCGATGGTAGTTTTGTTTAAAATATGAGAGTATCGAACATTATAGAAGGGGAGGGGGGGCGTAGAGATTTTAACTTTACAAGTGAAGGGATAATAGGGTACCTCGATAGTAGATCATGGGATGGTAGTTTTGTTTAAAATAGGAGACATGACGAGGGTAGGGACATTATAGAAAGGAGGGTTAGAGATTTTATGGGGATAATAGGGTATCTGGATAGTAGATCACTGGGTGTTGGTGATAGACAACTGGTTGATATATAGAAGATAACTGTGTGTGGAGAGTAGATCACTGTGCGTTGATAGTAGATAATTGATTGGTGGATAGTAGATCACTGGGTGCTGAATAGTAGATAACTGAGTGTTGATATTAGATAACTAGACTCTGGATAGTAGATGACTTGGTGCTGGTAGTAGATAACTGCTTAGTGGATAGTAGATAACGGGGTACTGGATAGTAGATAATTGTTTTGTGTATAGTAGGTCAGTGTGTGATGGATAGTAGAAAACTCTGTGTTGATAGTAGATAATTGGTTGGTGGATAGTAGATAACTATTTGGTGAATAGTAAATAAATAGGCTATGGAAATTGATAACTAGGTGTTGGATAGTAGATCACTGATTGGTGAATAGTCGATAACGGGGTGTTGATAGTAGATAATTGGTTTGTTGATAGTAGATCACTAGGTACTGGTAGTAGATAACTTGATATTAGATAATTGGTTGGTGAATAGTAGATAACTGGACTCTGGACAGTAGATAACTAGGTGCTGGATAGGAGATAAATAGTTGGTGAATAGTAAAAAACGGGGTCATGTTAGTAGATCACTGGTTAGTGGATAGTAGATCACCGGGTACTGGATAGTAGACAACTAGGTGATGGATAGTAAATAACTGGGCACTGATATTTAAGAAGTATGAGAATGGTAGTTTTGTTTTTGAAAAGGATGGTAGGAGAGGGTGGGGTTATTATAGAATAAGGTAGAGATTTTTTTTAATTTGCGGAATCAAAAGGTGGTAATAGGAGATAAAGAGGTTCGTTTTGTTATGAAGCAAAATAAACTATGTCATTTCATTTCATTTAGAGGGCAGACAAACTCCCATTTTCCATATCAACAAACTCTTACCAATTAGATTCCTCTCTAAAAAAGAACCAACATATGGCAAAAATAGACAGACTCCTCATATGAAATGTATGTCGTAATACGTCATTTCCGTTCAAGAACAGACCGTCGTCTCGTGCTACACTGTTAAAAAACATACCTTTCTAAATTGAGACGTAATGTTAATTTCCCGTTTGTCCCCGTAAATTTTTGACCATATTTAATACAGGACTCCCCTACGGCATTTCATTTAGAGAGCAGACAAACTCATATTTTCTGCCAAACACATCTAACGTGATACACTGTTACAAACAGACAGACTCACAACACATGATAAACCTATGATGTAATATGGTATTTCCGTTCGCGTGCAGACCGTCGCCTCATGCTACACTGTTACAAAACATACCTTTCAAGATTGCGCCTATGTTATTTCTCGTTTGGCTCGATAATCCTTTGACCCTATTTAACACAGATCCCCCGTTTGACTCTATTTCGCCATGCTCTACTACTAACGTCAAACCAACGTCACAGTTTTATGATGGTTCATCGGGTCAACGTTTGTCCAACAGAGGGTCGCTGAGCAAACAACGTTGGACCAAGGACATTTAGCCAAGTTGGACTGACGTTGGAAATAAGTTGGTATTCTTTGGGTCAATACTGGCCCAAAGGAGGGCCAATAAGCAAAATAGTGCTTGATAATCATGTCTGATGTCACGTGACATTTTAAATGAATCGATGTGTGTAATGTTTTAAATAAAGATTATATCCCGGCTGATTTAAACCTCAAAAGAAAGAAGAATTCAGTAAAATAAGAACAAACTTAGATTTAATAACAAAAGTATTATATAAATGGTCAAATTTAACCATCACGGCCATACCATGCTTGAATAAAACAATGCCGTCTGGTTTCGATGAACATTTTTGTAATTTCTGTGCTGTGCTGAATATGATTCTTAAATATATGTAAATATAAATATCATAAACTAATGAAAACAAGTCAACTTACATGATACAATATAAAAAATATTCCAATACATCTTACGTCGTCAGTACAACCATATAACAACGTTGGCCCAACTAGTGTTTTTCCAACGTCGGAAGTTACAACCGCTGAACAACATTGGCAGAAATAGTGCTTTTGCAATATCTGCAATTGAAGAATGCTCAGACGTTGGCCCAACGTCATATACCCAACGTCGACCATGGGATTATCTACCAAGGTAGGCGTGCTATCTGGGCAGGACGTCACACAATGTAAATTAACTTCGCTCGATTGAATTTTATATCTTTCATATTCGAGGTTTTCAGCCTATTTACGAGTCAAATTTGAGTAAGACGTGTGTGTATATGTGTGTGTGTGTGTGGATGTTATATTTGTAAACAAAACCACACAAGATAACCATCATCATTATACTAATTTTCAACTGCTGTTACAATTGCAAGCTTAATTTTTATGTGATATGCATATGAAAGAGTACAAACTTTTCACGCAGTGTTACAACAGTTTTCTCGTTACGTCTGAACCACTGAAAGACCCAAGGAAGGGACATACTAACGGGATATTAATGTAAATTGGTATGGGCTTCACCACCAAAGTGTCGGCCACGATCAGAACGTGTGACACTTGTCAGAAGACCAAAGCGTGTGACACTTGTCGGAAGACCAAAGCGTGTTACACGTTTATTGTTTTTATATTCAATCGCTTCCAGATGAAAGCGTGACCTTCATCAACTATGGTGGAGAGATTTCTTACTTGGTTTGGTTTCTATGAGAAGAAAATTTGTCTAATATTATTCGCCGAATCTGGTAGACGTTTGAAAATCTTCTATTTCCACAAGTTTTATACCTTTCATGCCCAGATAAACAGTTAAATTCAATGTCCTTTTAATAATATCAATATCAATATCATCGGCTTCTATTTAAAAACGTTATATGTGGTGATGATTTCAGGATTAAATTTTACTAAAATGATAATCTGCAGACGTACAGTGTGGGTGTAATTATCAGAATTAAGGAGTAAGAATTTATTATTACGTAACTTAATTGTATTTAAGTAGTGTAAGATCCTACTAAATACCAATATATGTATCAATATTCATTACCCGATGGGGTATTATACCAACCTATGTATCAATATTCATTACACGATGAGGTATTGTGCAATTCTTAAAATGTTTTATTCATTTTACCTCAACTGGACTGGACCAAAAATTATCACAGTCAATATACAGAATAATCTGAAAGCATAGAAAATGGCGTTTGAAGTGAAAACGGAGCACCCGGACTAAAACAACTGCCTATGGATGGCCATGGATGGCAATAGATAGGAAACTACGTAATCTTTTATAAAGTGTCACTGAGAATGGATCCTAGGACCATTTAAAGGCCGCAGCGAGTACATTTACCTTGGGCCATTCCAGGTCCTACTTTATTCACTTTCCTTGCAGATGCTGAAGCTTCTAGAGAAGGTATCCAATGTGATTGCCCGCCAGGGGGCGGAATTTAATCAGGATTCGGCGCTTTTCATCACCAACAAGTGGGATCTGGTTGACATAAGCGATGATCACAAGAGGGAATTCCAGCATAAAGTTCTGAACAAACTTAGACGAGCCTGGTCTATCATCAGACAAGAAAACATGTATGAGACAAAGGCTAAATTGGTCAGTACTTAAATTTCATCTATTTGGTATTTTACCTTCGATAATGTATTTGAACAAACAGTAGATGTAGGTAAGGATTTTAAAAAAGTAGTAAATATACAAAAACATATATTGGCGGCATATTTAAGCTTCGAAAGAAGAAGGAAAATATAAGTAGAATCATTTAGCAAGCAGAAAATGTATGATATATTTATATCAACCTCCCGGGTTAACTCAATTAAATACAAAAGCTATAAATAAGTATGCACTACAAGATTTGTGATTGACCTCGCCGAGTATTTAAAAAAAGATAACTTCTGTCTGGAAGTGTTGAATACGATCATTACTGTTCAGAATACCATATGACTCTTTTCATTGTGCGCTTAAATAATAATTAATTGGGTAGTGCGAAAACAGGAACAGATTAATTAAAATGAGCCACAGTGATTCAGTGGTTAGTGTGCCAGACTCGAGACCGAAAGGGTGCGGGTTCGAATCCTACCATCGTATCAGCTACCGTATTGTATCCTTGAGCAAGGCAATTTACTCCAATAGCCTAGTTGTGTTGCTGTGCCGACCCCCCCCCAAAAAAAAAAAAAAAAAAAAAAAAATTGAAAAAAAAAATAATTAAATACAAATGTTTCAGGAAGAATTTCAAATTTCAAAAATGAAAGACAGTAAAACTTCTTTAATGCAAAGATTTATAAAAGAATAAATTTCCTTTTCTTTTTTATATAATTTTTCGATATAGATTTGACAGCCCATTTTCTCAAAACGTTAATTACTTAACTGTAGATTGAAAGATAGCTTGCTTCTTTTCCTCAAAGTCTATAACGATAGGTAAGTCTTTTACTTTATAATATTTTGA
Organism: Margaritifera margaritifera; assembly: GCA_029931535.1. Classification (NCBI taxonomy): domain Eukaryota; kingdom Metazoa; phylum Mollusca; class Bivalvia; order Unionida; family Margaritiferidae; genus Margaritifera; species Margaritifera margaritifera. The sequence goes on from JAQPZY010001588.1 coordinate 1,139,540, forward strand.
AACATCTTAAGAACATTGTTTAGAGAAAGAGAGTATTATAATTTTGTATGACAAAATGTACCGCATGTACTCGCGTATAACTCGGTCCAGATGCAAACAACATAGACCCTGATCTGCTGTCGCATAATGCGCCGGTAGATCAGGGTCTATGTTGTTTGTTCTACTGATTAGTATTTACAAACTACATAGACCCAGGTCTGCCGGAGCATTATGCGACGGCAGATCTGGGTCTATGCAGTTTGCAGTTGGTATCGATTTATACGCGAGTATAGACGGTACTGTCTGTATTTTGAAGATAAAAGATCACAAACATGCATATATATAATTATCATTAATACTATATATGTTTATTGGTATACTTATTACAATTGTAAATTATTACGTTTCTGTGACTATTCTTTATTGAAGATCCTAGACGGATTGGGGACTCATCCATCCAGTGACCAGGACAGAAAAAATCTTCAAAACAGGCTTTCCATATTTGTAAAGGATACGGCAAAACAAATGCTTGAAGGGCAATATCTGTAGGAAAATTGTAACTTACTGATAATGAATGTATCTTCCTCCAGTCTAAAGTTTCATTTACAATGTTCTTGATTTAAAGGACTACTGTAGAATAAACGCTTTCTTTGCAACTCAAAATGATATGATCATTACATTATAATCATACCGATAAGATGTTACCTGTTACCTAAATGAATCGTTGAGCTCTGAACTCGAAGAGAGACTGGACGTAAAATAACGATGTTGCTACTTCTATCTTTTATTAAATAATGGGAAAGAAAAATGCACATACAATTTTATTAATTGCAATAACAAGACAATGAAAGAAAATGATCAAGTCAAGGAAAAGTATTTGAAACCTTTCAGAAATCATTAGTGATTTTACTACATACAGTCAATCGGCCGAGCAGGTTTGGTGTTGCGGAAAACCGATGTAATCAAACATCATAAGTTCCTGTGTTTTTCCTATCACTTCCATTTAGGTATTATGGGATTGTGAACTACATGCAAGATTGAATACCTCCGAAACTGAACATCCTGACAACGTGAAACAACTACTAATACATGTTCTTTTGGAAACAAAACAACAACAAAAAAGCGAAGAAACAAACAAAATGCCTTCTATTTTAACAAAAGGCACATATTATCTATTTTACCATGCATGAGTCACCTCTGAAAAAGATTATTATTATAAAAGTAAATGGTGTTATTCTGAGAGATAACTGATTTAATATGTAACATATATTCTGAACGAAAATAAAAAATAATTCCCTTTGCAAGTGATGCACAATTGAGACCAAGTTAGGCAATCCATTTCGGTATTTTTTTATGAAGTATACATCCAAGTATTCGCTTTGAGCGGCATTCATCATGTACAAAAACAAAAGCGTGTTCGTAAAATTAAAGATGTTACATAAACTATATTCAATACGTGATCACTGCAAGTTGATGCTGCTTAGATTTTCACTTAAAGCAGTTTGTCGTGGCAACTTGTTCCAGAAATTACAATAGCACTATCTTAAGTCTTCAATATTTGTCCCAAATTTAATCGATTCTTCCATTATGTATTTTAATTCTATCACAGATGGTTGCTGAATTTTCTGGAGACTGCACATACCATAGTAGGCCTTGGGAAAAAATGGCCAGAGTCATATGTCTCTAGAAAGGACCTGAAGGATAAACTGGACACATATTATGTTAAGTTACTGAAAACAAACCAAGACGCGATAGCAAATATCGAAAATGAAAACAAGGCAAGAATGAAAACCGCTGAACTGTTTCAAAATCAACTAAAACAGAGTCTAGAAGTTTTTCAGAGAATTGAATTTAAAGAGACAGATGTTCCAGATATAGCTATTCAGAAAAATCGACCTTGGAGCCAGCGCATTCAAGCAATAGACCAGGTTATTTGCAAAATGCTTGCTCCAACACTTGTTGATATGAAAACTGTCAAAGATCTCTCAAAAGACCACCAGGACAACATTCGAAATATGTACAAGGAGGTTACATCATTGTTAGACAGCTTCCAGTCACAGCTGGAAGTGTTCACTGGCAGCAAAAGCGACTCCGTTGTAGCTGAAAACCTCTTTAGCACAGCTGGCCCTTTCTTAACATCTCTGGCCTTTAAAGCTTTACCTCGAATTATTCCGTTTGCTCTTTTGGCCGCTACTATAGCGCCTCTACCACTGGTAATCATGTCCTTTGTTGAGGAATATCACGAATACAAAGATGAAAAGGAGAGCCAAAAGTTTGATTCTTACCGGGAGAAAAGGATGTATCTGAAGGAGAGAACAGAATACATTCTGAATAAGCTCGCCGACTGTGGAATCGAGACAATGACCAATGCAGAAATATTTTCTTCTTCGGTGAGGCAGAGAACAAGAAACTGCAAGATCAAATCCAGATTTTAAGCGAATGCGTTTCAGAACTCAAGAGTATGGATTTGCAGCAACACTCAGAGGCACGAAAACAGTTGAAAGCCATAATATTCAGCACACTGGAGGCGTATGCTAGGGACATTATATACAGCGACCTAGATCAAATGGACGTACAGTTTGTTTACGATCGTAGTTCTCATAGGATTGAAATAGGACGCGGTCAGCATAGTATATTTGAGGGAATTTTAACAAAATTGAACGAAGAAATAATGGTGGCCATAAAAGAGATTACTTGCTCACGTCCAGATCTTGCAGTAGAGCAAAGCAGAAGTGATCTGCCGCAGAATCTTGACATCTACAGGGAGTCTTTCTTCCTAAGGTAAATCTGCATCAGATGCCAATATGGACAGTGAAATATCCATAGAGCAGATACTGTGTTATTATGTTGCCGTTCAAAGTCAATAGTGCCCCCCCCCCCGTGACACAAAATAAAATAATATAAAACAAAATAAAATAAAATACATTCATCTGACTCAGACTAGTGTATATTCCTTATGTATCCTCGAATAGTAAGTTTACTTCTTCGTGCGATACAAAGTCTGATAAGATCGAAATATGCAAAGGGGAAAAATCCACAGGAATTGGTCACGTAAAAATAATAACAAGTACAAATCATGATTACAGGCACATAGTTTATCCCAGACATAATGATGTAAATATAATGTTTCCAGTTTCCCGTGGTATGAATAATGAAAAAGATTATACATGTGGAATATAAACGTGACAGACAAGGGCACATAAGTTATATTTCTTGCAAGTTTGCTAAAAATCCATTTTCTCATTGATGAATAAATTGGTAGCAAACACGCTTCACAAATAATCAATAATTGTAACGAGAATTATTCAGTTAATTATACAAATAACAGTTTGCAGATAAGAATGCTTGTAGGGTTGACTGGTTTATACTTACCTTTCACTCTCCACAATGATGAAAACGAAAGTCAGAGAAAAGATTTAAAGTGGTTAAATATATGCACTTCTCTGACAAAATTGCTGATGCTTTTCTTGCATTGAATCTTATATCTGAAACGAAACTGCCTCTTTTAAGCATGTTATCGATATTGAGGTGTAAATTAATCCAAAAAAAATATTCTTGTGTAAGAAAGAAGCCAGGTGCAACTCAAATAGCATCATGTATGGTATTTATAGGAAATGTAAAGTTGTATTATTCTTAAAAACATTTCATCAAAGGCATAGTAAAGTTTCCACCTTAATTTGTACACAACAATCATGCAAAGTATAAATTTCACACTATCGGAGAAATAGTCACACAGTGTGACTTTGCACATGGTTTTACATGTTATATTAAAGATCGCCTGTAATAGTTGGTAAAACAATATCGATGGATGCACGATTATCGGTACAATATCGATGGATGCACGATTATCGGTACAATATCGATGGATACATGATTATCGGTACAATATCGATGGATGCACAATTATCGGTACAATATCGATGGATACATGATTATCGGTTACAAAGTAGACTAAGCAGTTAATTTATATTTATTCCACAATTCTACAACGACACTTTCTTTATATTCCTTGCAGACAGCTGTCAAGAAAAGGAAATGAATGTCCAAACTTTATCAAGTTTTACGGATCGTGTTTCATTGTATCAGAAAACATGTATAAGTTGTGGTTGGTGATGGAACGATGCCTTCTTTCCCTCAAGGATGTCATTTACAAGCAAATGACGCTCAGCAAACGCAGTATGTTCATCAAATTTACTCTGGATGCCGCGTCGGGACTAAAATTTCTACATGATAATGGTATTCTTCATCGTGACGTTAAGCCATCCAATTTCTTGGTAAATGTTCTATTTATTACTGACTAACCTTATATTTTCTTTACAAGTATATGTCCAATTACAAGGCGCTGTTAAAATGGAAGGAGTACAAGGAACAAATTAACCTAATTAAGAAATTATTGTGTGTTCTTTCGAGCAGTTTGTTCTCGCAGTGTCAAATATCTGCCGCTGATGATTTAAAGGTCAAGTTTTGTCAAATTTTTAGTAAAGTTTGCTATAAATTACCATTCAAAGAAACTTATTAAACAGAACGAATTGGTCATTTTTCGTGCTTGTCTTGACACGGAAACCTTTGAATTTAATCTATTCAGATGTGACAATTCGCTAATAGTTTTAATTGTTTCTGAGTGACTAGTATCTATATTGGACGATATATACAATAAACTTGGCAGGGATCAATATGTGACAAGCGAATAGATTCTAGATTTCAAAGTAAATCGCGAAATAACAATACACCGTGGCTTCTGTAATATGTCCCCTTTAAATAATCCGCTCTGTGATCGATGTGAGTGGCTTTATTGCTTACGGTTTCACAGACTTTTACAAAGTGCATTTCACTAAGCAAGCTTATGTAGTATTGTAAGATCACATCCTATGTCAATTATATCTTAAACTTCATACTGATTTTACCTATTTTACTATATCCTGATAAAAAAAAGTTCGAAAGATAAAATTATAATATATACGCACAGTCTCTTGCTCATAAGCAAAGTCTTCCATTATCTCTGTGATAATAAACTCAACAGATCAAAAAATATGGCGTCAAGAGTGGTAACAAGGCAAGCCAATCAGATACAAGATTACCTCAATAATATGCATTGATCTTGTCAGTGTCAAAATTTTCCATGATCCTGATGATATAAGCATATTTTCCAAGTTTGATACAAAAAAGATCGGAAATACGACCTCTAGAGTTGCCACAAGCTCAGCCAATCAGAAATTAGCTCATTAGTATGCATGGATCTCGTTCATTATGAAATCCATCCAAGTTCTTAATGATATAAGACCACATTTCAGGTTTGATCAAAGTCAGATCAGACATGTGGCTTTCAGAGAGGTAACAAGCTCTGCCATCAGATGCAAGATACCTACTTAGTATGCATGAATCTCTCTCATTATCGAACTTCTCTGAGATCTTAATGATATAAGCATTAATTCCTAGTGTGATCAGATTCAGATCAGAAATACGGTCTCCAGAGTGGCGACAAACTCTGCCAATCAGATGCAAGATCAACTCATTAGTATGCACGGATCTCGCTCATTATCAAACTCATCAGAAATCTTAGTGATATAAGAATATATTTTTAGTTTGATCAAAATCGGATCAGAAATATGGCCTCCAGAGTGATAACACGCAATATTTGACGGACACATGGCCATAGCATTAGCTCACTTGGCCTCAAGACGTACTTATAAAAACCACTTGAGGTGGAAATTGAAATTTGGTAGGCATGTTTGTATGCACATGTAGATAACCTCATAGGATTTTCATGCCATTTTAGCAATTTTTCTAAATTTTGAACCTTTGATGGACTTAAACGTTTTGATCTGCAGTGTTTTAGAAATACTAATTTAGTTTTAGTTCTTATATTTATTCTTTTAGGTGAACAAGACTGACAACAGTGTAATATGCGATGAAAGAAACATGATCGTGAAGATTTCTGATGTTGGAATATCAAGATATAGTCAGCAGGTAAGCAGCGGGGCTGGGGTGAACAGACTTCATTGTGTGATTGTCTGAAGCCCAGCCGACTGGTGACGAACGGGTGTTGATGGTGAGCAGGTGGTGGCAGAAGAAGATGTAATTTTTAAAATGGCCCGCCGCTATCCCTAGTGGCAACAAAAAAACGGGTGTGTTCGAAAAAATACTTATCTCTCGGTAGCCTCTTTATAGCCATAAGGGTCGGCCAACCCTCCTCGCCGGCCCTTGTCTCTATAGTGTCTTTACTTTTTGTCATGGACATACTTAATCAAAATGAAATGTTGCAATAGCAAGTGCAAGTGGTTGATGGTTGGTGGGACAGTAGATGTAAAAGGTGTATTTTGTCTCAATCCGTTGTACCACCATATCGCCTTTGGCTCGTCAAGCTCCGCGCAATTTACAGGAAAATAGATGGTAGAAATATGAGTTGTTAGGCCAGCCACCCCCTACCCCCCCCCCCCCACACACACACATGCCGGCTCAAAATGGTAAAATGGTTCTTTTGTCAATTTAGAGAAATGGGAATAATTTGTTATAATGCTCAGTGATTGCGAGTATACCTGCCTTTGGCTAGACGTGGTTTTTCATGGCAAAGACAAGTATGCTTGGCTTAAACTAGGAAGTTAAGAGGTTTGCGGGGGGGGGGGGGATGTATTGGTGAGTACTGTGGTATGCATATGCCGAGTTTAGAAGAGGATGTAGAGTCTCACCCAAGCTGAAAGTGTTGTATTGGCACATGGACTGATTACAGGATATGTGCGCGTTGTGGTGGTAATATGAAACGGAAGCCCGCACAAGCCCCAGGGGAAAAAAGGGGGTCGGGAGTTTCCTGGAAGCCGGCGCAAAAAGGGGAGTTTACTCCATAAAAATAATCTCTGGAATGTGGAAAAACTAGTTACTATATTAAAGAAATGTTTCTCCACAAGTATTCAGTATACCTGGCTTAAAGGCGAACACGAAAGACCCGATATTACCTGATTATGGCATCATCCATAAAAGGCTGTTTAGGAGTGTCGGAATGCTATACAAACGCCCAAAAACTCTTTTGACCCGCCCAGCTGGTAAATCGTATAGAATTTTGGCGTCAACGAATCCCTTGATAGCAAGACGACCAGCTGCGCTGGCCGCGCCAAGCGCTGCTGCCTTGCCGGCGGCTACCAGAGCTTGAATAGCAATGGCGAGCAGGGGAAGGATGCCACCGTCTTTGTGCATGGGTTTCAAGACCAAGGCCGAAAGTTTAAGGTCGATGATATGCTTTGCCTTTCGGGCGGCTTTGAGGTGCTTGACCTGGGCGGGCGTTAGCATAAGTGGGACACGCCCATAGAGGTTGCCAGAGCAAAGCCGCAGGGAGCCTTTATGGAGGCGGCAACCTTTTTGAGCTGGCCTTTGAAAAGGGACACTAGTTGTTTTTCGTATCGCACTGTGTTGTTCTTTCTACTGCGCGGGCGTATGTAGGGTTTGGCTGTATCGTTTAAATGGTGTTTTCTAGCAGCAACGTTTTGTCTGAGAGGATTATGTCGATAGCTCTATAGTTGGCAACTGCGCCCTTTGCGATGCAGGCTTCGAAGTACATGTCCACAACAGACTACTTGACCAAGTCGATGTGTTCCAGGTTGAAGTAGTAGATTGGGTAGAGGCCGGTAAAGTCCTTCTGGATCATCTGGCGGTCTTAGTCCACGTTTTGGTCGCGTCCCATGTAGCTCAGTATTTGGCGGTAAGCGCTAGACACGTCGTTGTTGGTGTAGTGTAGGAGCATTTCATCGGCCAGCTCCTGTTGGCCGTTGAGGCGCAGGTTCACCTCAGTAACGCCGAGCTTGTCATCGGGTTGTGCTCTTGGCTGTTTAGCCGTGTCACGTCCTGGAAGGCAACGAATATGTGCCAGGGCGCGGTGTTACCCTAGTGCACACTGATTTGCCAGGAAAACTGGTCGCTCACTGCTCTTTGCAGGGTGTCTGTGGTTGCGGCCTGGAAGGCCTGAATGTTCATGCCCCCCTTGCATGAAGTTCGGCCGCGGAATTGTCACGGAAGATGGTGTCATCTTCGGTATTTTCACATGTCGGCACGATTGTGTGCTTGGCGGCGCCAAAGACAACCTTGTGTACATCTCTACAAAAGCCGAAGATGTGAGTTAGCGGTATAGCAGAGGAAAACTTACCATGCGCGTGCACCTTTCCCTTTCGCAACTTAAATCTGAGGTTGAATTTGGGGTTTCTGCCTCTCAATACATTCATGCGACAATCTCCCACGGCGTTTCTGATCGCTATCAAGGTAAAATGGTTATCGTCGGCGTGGTTTGTTTTGTCCTTTGAAAACATCATCGATGGGCAAGCGCTGCGAGCGTAGTCGTCGCTTTAGCGAGCAAAGCCGATGATGATCTACAGGCTAGTGTGCAGTTGCTAAGACTGGCTCGCCTGTACTACATTATCTGCTTTGCACTGACGGCGCATGGCTCCAGCGCGCGTTTGTGTGTGAAGAGCTGTAGGTTGTGCCCCCGACACAACCACCAACGGACCAGGTCCTCAGTCAACATACACGTCGCTGCTGTCAAAGCCCGCCGTCTTTCACTCTTACTAGTCCCGCTGTTTCCGCTGACTTGGCACTCGCACTTGTACTGGCAGTCGTTGCAGATGGTCTTGTTGCTCCGACTGAGAAAGTGGCGCAGCTCCTCATTTGCGGTTGCACTCAAGATAGTTCAACCTCACATTGCCCTTCGTATGTACATGGGCGTTGTCCAGGCAGTCTACACTAAGTTGCTGCGTGTCTTTGGCTCGTAGGCCCAGTACATTTCGATGTTGCAAGAGGCACAGCGGTTATTTTGCTTCTGCTGAACTCTTTACCACTTATTGATGTACCGCCTGTACACCCTAATGACGACATTTTACGTCAATGTGTCCCCTGAAGGATTTTAAATAAAATAAAAGGAATAAACTGCTGATCTGTGTCACTGTTTCTTCTCTGTTTACAAAGTTCATGCATCATACATATTAGACATCAAAACGAATTGCAGGAAATGTATGTTCAACTTGAATAAGGTTTTCCACATAATGAATATTTACAACATCACTAAACAGGTGAAAAATAGGCAAACAACAGCTGAATCTAAAAATTTTTGTTTTAGATACAAAAAGAAAACTAAATTTTATAATCTTTTTGAAACATAACTGGCTTATCCCTTATGATGTACTGCAAGGAAACAGACAAGGCACATATGGATATTGCACACACAGCAACCACGGAAAGTTTCATGACGACCCTTTCTCTTAAAACATTGTTTACACCTCTTCTTTAGGCCAGGTAAGTGTGAATATGCATGCTGTTGCTGATTAGATAGCACAAGATTCACCCTGGAACCACCATTTGGCCCCCCCCCCTTTAAGTGCTTTCTTCCACAAAAGTTGTCAATTAGATCTCTCCCCAGTTCCAGATTAAAGTTGGCATGTCTGTATTGGGCACTGCTTACCTGCTTGGAGATCAGGCAAGCATTAACCCAACAACAATCGATGATGTACCTGTGTGTATTTTTTGCTTGGTCGTCCATCAGCATATTGCTTTCTCAACTGGTCGTGAATATCCACTCCATTCATATGCTTATTGTGTAAATAGATAGCCTTTGGCTGGCTCACACTGACCTCTTCTCTGCTCGGAGATCACATCATCATCATCATCAATACTGTTGTAAATAACCATCACAATGTTTTTATCATTCCACGAAGTGATTGTAAGAGATTCATTCATATAGATGGTGGACTGTCCTCTGTTTGGTATCTGACCGTATCACCGACTTTTGTTTCTGCTAAGACATGGTGGAAGACCTTTGCGATTGCTGCATATAGTGGCACAGGTGTAAATGTTATCTTCTGCAAGAGCAATGCTGAAAAAGTACCTATAAAAGTATACATGATTTTTTCCCCACCAGATCTCGCTATTGATCGTGGATACCTCGTCTGGAGTTCACTTTGATTTTTTTTGCCACGATACAGCTGGAAAATGCTCACGCAGGAGGTAACTCCATCGCACCTAGTCTGGTTTGGCAGGCATGTACTGTCTCAATTCTTAACGCCCCTTGTACCTGTTCATTGGCCCATCAATTGCGATCTCAGTAGAGTGCTGGTAGCACTTTTTTAAATTAGCCAACACCATGTCATGAAGAGATTGTACCTTGGCAGTTGAATGATAATTGGGGTCATTCCTTTGCACCTCTTAGGCTTGTGCATTGATATGAAAATACTGAATGATTCATCTGTGCATTAATAATCCTGGTGAGAGTGATGTGGAGACACACATGATGATATTTAAACCGAGAAAAGCTTTAATTTTATCAGATGTGACAGGAGACCAGTGCTTGACTGTGACGTTAGCTTACTTTTGTTTAATCTGTGCATATAAATTGCTTTCGTTGGCTATGGTCTCAAACATGATGTCTTCTACAAAACGAGTTAAGTAGTCCACTGGTTTTGCTGTGGAAAGATCGAAATCAGCTGGCAATTTAGGACCGGCGGGAAGATTACACCTGGGAACTTTGTGACATTCTTTTTGTCCATTCCAGCAAAAGAAGCTGTGGTAGGTTTGTGCATGGACATCACCATTGTACCAACATCACATCTCTTTTGAGAGTTGGTGAGTCAGGGTAAGAACGAGCGGGTTGTGTTCCTCCGCCATTGAGATAGGAAAGGTGGGGTATTATCACCGGATCATCCACACTGGCAGCACTGAGGAAACTGTAGGGAGCAACATTAAATATTCACACTTGGGCATGTAGGGCACGCTTGTCACTGGTGGCCAGGAACTTTTCATCCTTAAAACGCCATTGCAACCAGGAGGAAACTGACATATGTTCCTGCACATAAGGGCGGTGCATTTGTAGCAGATGGGATCGTCCTTTCCATAGGTAGCTTCCACTTTTATAAATGTCATCGCCACCTACGTCCTTAAGGATAATTGCACGCTTGAAATTTGTTTCCACAGCTTCCACGTCATAGATGTTTGCACTGTCTCATAGACTTGACTTTTCCACATATCTAGCTTTTGACAATGAACCTCCATCAAGCCTTGTCCTCTGGAAGCATTTTTAAAGTGGCCATACTGGTTGATATTCCTTAAAGGGGCCAGGTTGTTGGAGTCGGGCTCTTGAATGGGGTAAAGGCTGTACACCACTGTGATCATCGGGTAATCATTTTCATAGTAAGACTTGTCAATACCACTAAGGAATCCAAATCTTGTATCACCCGAAATCTCAACCACCTTTCCCTTGTGGTGTTCCGTCATCGCTGGTTCATGCTTGTCTACTACTGTCCACTCCTCCTTCTCCTCATCACAGTAGAAGAAACTTAATGCGAATGAAAAACTCTTCACCTGTCAGAACAACGGGGAGGGCTGCATACTTAGTGGCTGCACGTGTCAGTCATTTGACTATTGAAAATCAGACGACTGCCTCTAACTTGCTACCTCGGCATAATGTCAAGGTCACCAAGTCTGCTCAGGTCGTCCACTTCAATGTGAAACGTGCTCAGCGCCATTGACTTCAAACTCTTCCTTGGGATCATGAAGATGATGATACCAAACAAGCTTGTAAAAGGTTCCTGGATTTCAATCGCGTTCAAGCCACAAACTTCCTGCTGCAAGTCCTGCTCTGCGCACTCACCATGCCTAAGCCAATTAATCTATACATTGACTACCCGTCGACAGTCAAGAGTGTTGAATATCCATCACTGCTTCGTACTCAGCACGCAATACATGTGCTTGTTATGTATGTGCCATGGATGGTTCCTGTTCTTTTCGTCTACAATCATATTGTTCAATTGTTCAATTCATTTTGTTGAAAATTATTTTGTCGACTGTTTGTTTCATCGACAGTCATTAGGTTGATGTTCATTTTGTCTAACTCATTTAGTTAAACTTATTTCGGTGCCACCATTTTGTTGATAATTTTCAAGTTGACAGTAATTTTATTGACTCTACTTCAAATATCTGCATAAATAGAAATTGTATTGTGGCTGAATAACAATAAAATTGGTTTCGATTAAATGAATAGACATTAATGAAATATGAATAAAAATGGTTGGTTGTTAAGTAATCAAACCAGGGTATTATATAAATCCATAATAATATTTTCCAAAAAGTAACATATGAACATCATCTACATGCTCCATTATTTGAGCGAGTATCAGCAGCGATAGTTGTCGGAGAGATATGTTGTAAAGCAATTGTGTGAAAATACAATCAAAAAAATACAATCAAAAATATTGTTCAACATGCGATTTCTCAAGGGCCTGTTGTTGTTGCACCGGCATTGACCTCGATGTTTGCATTGTCACAGATTATAAGAAGGAAACGCTGGACAGCTATTGAGTTTGATGGTGAAGACGAAGACAATGAATCTGCTTCGAGTCTAGTTCCAAGAAAACTTCAATATACCATCGACAATCACAATTTCTTGAGATTTTCATCAGAGAATATAGTGTTTTTTGCAACAGATCGAGGAATGGATTTGCTGAATGAAAAACCAAAATGGTTGCCGATGGAACCTTCTACATAGCACTAAGCGATTACACTCAGTTTTACACAATTCATGTGTTACTAGGAAATTCCGAAACAATTCTGTGTTTATGTGCTTCTGAAGAACAAGTCACAGGAATTGAATGCATTGATGCTTTGAATTCTATATGATCTGAATCTTAATATAGAGTTGAAACCAGAGTGAAACCAGAGTCCATCTCCATCAACTATGAGCTTGCAGCCATCTCTGCCTTTAAAGACAAATTTGCAGATGCTACAATCCATGGTTGCTTTTTCCATCTAAGTCAAAACATATGGAGACATATTCAGGAATCAGGTCTTGAGATTCGGTGTGGCTCTGATCCAGAATTTGTTCTCAAAGTTTGGCTGCTGTCACATTTTTAGCACCAGAAGATGTTTCAGAGGGTGTGAACAACTTATAATGAGAATTTTCTAAATGAACTAAATCCAGCTGATTATTTCAAATCAAATTACATCAGAAATATCAGTGGAGGATCTCATTGATGTCTTCCAATGTTCCCACATGTGATGTGGTTGCAGGATCAAGGAAGATCCGCAAAGAACGACCAATTCATTAGAAGGATGGCATAACGCTTTTAATGGTGTCATCAACAAAACAGATCCTAATATATCAGCATTAGTCACAAAGTTATGCTTGGAGGAATCAATGGTTGCAAACAAAGTAGTTATGAGTTAATGCAGGTCATCCAACTCAACAGAAGAAGAAATATCAAGCAGTGAATTCTTGGATTAAAACAGTGATGTATGGATACAACTCGGAGAACACTGTGCAGTATCTATGAAGCATCGTACACAATATTTCATTCAAAACATTACTATATTACTTACATATCTTATGCCAATTTACTTAATATTGTAGCTTTTAATATTGGCATCTGAAAGAGTAGTTTCTATTAGTTTAAGTAATTTTTATTTTATAAGCTTTATCTCTACTACATACAATTAAACTTATTATTGACTAAATTATTTATCTTTTGATTTTTACTTAAGTAATAAGATTTCATGACAAAGTCAATGTCGACCAAAATGATATTGACAAAATGGCCGTGACTAAATGATTGTCGACCAAATAAAGTTCAACAAAATTAAATCAGCAAAATGAAATCAATGAAATGAAGTCGACGAAATAATTTTTGACAAAATGAATTTGACAGTATGATTTGCTACGAAATGATCGTCAATGAAATGATGACCCCATGGATTGTATGTACCTTGCAAGTCTTATTTCTATCACCCCATGGATTGTATGTATCTTGCAAGTCTTATCTCTATCACCCCATGGATTGTATGTACCTTGCAAGTCTTATCTCCATCACTCCATGGATTGTATGTACCTTGCAAGTCTTATCTCTATCACCACATGGATTGTATGTACCTTGCAAGTCTTATCTCTATCACCCATGGATTGTATGTACCTTGCAAGTCTTATCTCTATCACCCCATGGATTGTATGTACCTTGCAAGTCTTATCTCTATCACCCCATGGATTGTATGTACCTTGCAAGTCTTATCTATATCACCCCATGGATTGTATGTACCTTGCAAGTCTTATCTCTATCACCCCATGGATTGTATGTACCTTGCAAGTCTTATCTTTATCACTCCATGGAGTGTATGTACCTTGCAAGTCTTATCTCTATCACCACATGGATTGTATGTACCTTGCAAGTCTTATCTCTATCACCCCATGGATTGTATGTACCTTGCAAGTCTCATCTCTATCACACCATGGATTGTATGTACCTTGCAAGTCTTATCTTTATCACTCCATGGAGTGTATGTACCTTGCAAGTCTTATCTCTATCACCCCATGGATTGTATGTACCTTGCAAGTCTTATCTCTATATGAATACTCAAGCCTAATAGGTATGTACCTTGTGCATCTTATCTTTAAATGGATCCTCATACCTCCATCAACTGTCGTAATACAAACACAAACTGGCTCTTTTCTTTTTATATGCTTGCTTAGGCTGCACTTTATCACTGCCACATGTATGACAAAGCCTGGCTTCAGACTGAATATCCTTTCCACACAAACGACATGGTGTAGGCAAAATGCCCCCCCTTTCTGTTTTTGAAGATGAATTTTACAGTAATCTCCAAAACATGACTTTTGGCAGCAAACAGTCCCACCAACCATCAACAACTTGCAGCTATTATAACCTTTCATTTTGATTAAGTATGTACATGGCTATTATAACCTTTCATTTTGATCAAGTATGTACATGGCTATTATAACCTTTCATTTTGATCAAGTATGTACATGGCTATTATAACCTTTCATTTTGATCAAGTATGTACATGGCTATTATAACCTTTCATTTTTTGATCAAGTATGTACATGGCTATTATAACCTTTCATTTTGATTAAGTATGTACATGGCTATTATAACCTTTCATTTTGATTAAGTATGTACATGGCTATTATAACCTTTCATTTTGATTAAGTATGTACATGGCTATTATAACCTTTCATTTTGATTAAGTATGTACATGGCTATTATAACCTTTCATTTTGATTAAGTATGTACATGGCTATTATAACCTTTCATTTTGATTAAGTATGTACATGGCTATTATAACCTTTCATTTTTTGATCAAGTATGTACATGGCTATTATAATCTTTCATTTTGATTAAGTATGTACATGGCTATTATAACCTTTCATTTTGATCAAGTATGTACATGGCTATTATAACCTTTCATTTTGATCAAGTATGTACATGGCTATTATAACCTTTCATTTTGATCAAGTATGTACATGGCTATTATAACCTTTCATTTTTTGATCAAGTATGTACATGGCTATTATAACCTTTCATTTTTTGATTAAGTATGTACATGGCTATTATAACCTTTCATTTTGATCAAGTATGTACATGGCTATTATAACCTTTCATTTTGATTAAGTATGTACGTGGCTATTATAACCTCTCATTTTGATTAAGTATGTACATGACTATTATAATCTTTCATTTTGATCAAGTATGTACATGGCTATTATAACCTTTCATTTTGATCAAGTATGTACATGGCTATTATAACCTTTCATTTTTTGATCAAGTATGTACATGGCTATTATAACCTTTCATTTTTTGATTAAGTATGTACATGGCTATTATAACCTTTCATTTTGATCAAGTATGTACATGGCTATTATAATCTTTCATTTTGATTAAGTATGTACATGACTATTATAACCTTTCATTTTGATCAAGTATGTACATGGCTATTATAATCTTTCATTTTGATTAAGTATGTCCATGGCAAAACATTTCTTCAAAAATTAAAAATAGAAGTAAAGACACTATAGAGACCAGACCGGCAAGGGTTGTGGGCCGACCTTTATGCCTCTAGAAAGGCTACCCAAGAGATGAGCATCTTTTTCAAACATGACTATTTTTGTGTTACCACTGGGGACCACCACAAGCTGTTTTAAAAATGGCCTCCTCCTCCACCACCTGCTCACACTCATCACCCCTTCACCACCCAGCAGGGCTACGGCCACCCTCACAATGAAGTCTGTTCACCAGCCCTACTGCTAGATAAGTAAATGTGTAAAACTAAGTTTTAAAAAATGATCCTTGTATCACATCAAGGTCAGAGGAAAGAATAGCATATGTTACATGCAAATTCATACAAAATAATGCAGTTGTTTTGAAGGTTGCCTTAATTGTCAAATTATCTGGCAACAAGATATATATTTTAAACAAATAGTTTGATGAAAAATGAGGGAGAAAAAAAAACATAATTTTTCTTTACGCAGGGGAAAATCATTTTGTATATAATATTACTGACTCAAGTGTGATAAATAAATATTGCTAAGGTAAGCAATGCATTCCAAGTCCCATCAATTGTCTCCCATTTGTCATGTGTCCAGTGTTGACTTTTACACAAAAAATCTATATCATCTGTTTGTATCAGGAGATTTAAAATACAGTTATCTAGGTCATTAGTGAGTCTGGTGATCAAGGAGATGAAAGTTATTCAGACAATAAATTTGTCAAAGTGAGACTACATATTTTCTTAATGGATTTTCTTCCCTACTGCAGCAAGTTACTGAGGGTCACAAAGTCGGAACCACACTATACAAGGCCCCAGAGATTGCATCTAACAGATCTGGCTTTCACAGTCAAGCATCAGATGTCTACAGTTTGGGACTGGTTATTTGGGAACTATGGTACTGTGACCTGGTCTATGAAAAATTCAATACAAAACGTGGTGAAATACCGAAGTTAAAGCCTAGAGATCCTCTGAACAAAAATCTAAGGTCTTTAATCGAAAAATGTCTTCAGTCCAATCTGAATGCAAGACCTTCCATCACAGAAGTGGTTGACATGGCAATACAGATTACAGTGGAGCAACATACAAGTCCACTGTAATAAAAATGTGATACTTTTACCTAAAGGTGATACTGTAACCTAAATGTGCCATACATCAAAAACAAACTATGTGCATTGGAGAGTATTCCTATGTTCACTGTGGATAACATTCATTTACCCAATCTTAATGAGCATGGAATGGACAAAGATTTTGTATCTGAGGCCCAAACTATTGTGTCCAACTCATATCAGACAAAC
Organism: Margaritifera margaritifera; assembly: GCA_029931535.1. NCBI lineage: Eukaryota > Metazoa > Mollusca > Bivalvia > Unionida > Margaritiferidae > Margaritifera > Margaritifera margaritifera. The sequence goes on from JAQPZY010001588.1 coordinate 1,156,612, forward strand.
AAAAACTTTCCTTTAAAAAAGTTTCAACCTATAATACTGATTTTAACTTTACAGAAGATGGTATTTCAGTTCTTCCTTGGGCCTTTTCAAGCATTTGAACATTTATAACATTGACCTATGTATCCTATTTTCAGCACATTTTAATTTTAAGTACAAATTTTACTTCCCCTGACCTACCAGTAATCTTCACAGTGTCATTGCTTAGAAAATTCCTCTCTAAACAAATGTAATAATAATAATAATAATAATGGCTGCACCTTCCCAAATCTGCTGTGGCACATCATGACATAAGGAATATTTTGAGCATCTCAAAAGAAAACATAACATGCTTTGAGTGATATGAAAGAGATAAAACAGAATTTAAAGAGAACTGTGTTTTAAGAAACACATGATATGTCCCTGGGCTGTCAATATATCAATGGATACAACACTATGACCACAATACCCCAAATCAAGGACATGACCCAAGAGTAAGAATGCTACAGATGTTGATATATAAAACAGGCACAACATCATGGCAACATGACCCCTAATCAAGGGCATGACATAAGGGCTAGAATGCCATAGGAAGTAAGGGATGTATGTAATGCTGCAACATTTACCAAAATGTCTAAACATGTGGATTACACGAACTGAAACAATGTCGTTTAACTGAAATGATTAGAAACTCAACTCCACCCCACCCCCCAATTACCCACTAATCTTACTTAACTATTGACAGCTATTATAATGTGCATCCCATATCTCTATCAACTTGCGACTGTTTCATTTGCTGTACGTTCTTCACCTCGTATTATGACAGGTTCAGTTTGTAAGACAAGTCTTTGTTTAATATATCTGACAATTTTAGTAAAACATCCCTAGGATTATAGTGATTTTGTTTCCTACTGTTACATACATATACATCATAAAAAAAAAAAATCAATAATGGATAAAGAAGATGTACTGCCTAGACATGCGCATGGAATGTTTTTGTAGGATCTACAATGACCAAGAAACAATGCAATGGCTTACAAACTTGAAAGTGTTTTTTTTTTTTTTTAAATGTTATTAATCAAAGGTTCTGTTAACAAACATGTTTAAAGGTAAATACTGTAGTTTAAAGAACTTTTTCATCAGCATTATCAGTAAATGAACCTGATGTGTAATGTGCGCTATAACTAATTCTCATTAACTTCTAGGATGTGTGACTGCGGGATTCACACTTATTTCTTTAAAAAAAAATAATTAAAAAAAATCAAGCTATGCATGAAAATCGCTCATTATATATCCAAGCCCTACCTTCATTTCTTCATTAAATACCCCCATATTGGGATAATTTCCCCCTTTTCTTCAAATTGAGGGGGAATTCCCTCATCCCCCTAAATTTTCAATTCTATAATAGATCGTGGGACATGTAGTTTTAACTGTAGGGTCTTGTCTCTTTAACAAATAGCAATTTTAAAATTTGCATACCATGGCTTGTCATATAACATATATTTATTGTAACTCCAAAGCCCACTGCATTTATTTAGGATAAAATTTTATTAAAGCTAATGGCTAGTGTAAAGTACAAACTTGTAAAAGCTTAGAAAAAAACGGGTTAAGAAAATTTTAACAAACTTTGTGATGGTTTTTATTCTTCTAATTCAGTTATGTATTTTGCAACAAAAACACACCTTATGAGTGATTTAAGAGCCTGATGAGTACATTTAAAAAGCCAGTTGTTTATGGGACAAGTTGCTCAAACTACACAAATCTAACTCTGATATAAAATATGTGAAATTTGTAATAGATGAAGTTATTTGATTTTCAGACTAATTCACTTCTTTTTCAAACTCTGTTAATTTTATACCCATTTCATGACCATATTCTATAAAGATGTAAATACAGTGTTAGCTTCCAAGTTATTCAGTGAAAATAAACTCAGGTTTATGCAACTAACACATATTAGTAATATAATAGCCAGTTTGGCCAGTAAATAAATTATTAATTTATTCAAATTTACAGTAAATAATTGCTAAGATAGACTAGAGAGTAATACATTGTGATGAAAGAATCAAGCTTTTTATTAGTTTTTCACATAAAATTAGCATAAGGTATGTATCGTGATGCAGGACAGTACTATAAATGAGTCCATTTTTCCAAAACTCCAATCGAGTTCTACATTAACGGACAATTTTCTTTTGAATAGCTGTGGAAATGATCAGACTTGTTAGATTTAATTTAGTTATTTATTCTTACATAATAATGCATGAGCAGCATTGCTGGATAAGATGTATGGATGTGGCCATGTCCATGTATCGACATCGGATTTCATGTGGCATTGATGCAGTGGTGCGTTTTTGTACTTATCCTTTTGTACTGCACCCAGAAAAAACAACTCTGCATTCTGCTTTGGGCATGTATTGACTGAAAATCATGCAATCCTGTTATATTCTCCAGTCAAACAGAAATGATAAATTTTCCAAGTGAATATGATATGCTCTCTTACCCTAATACATCTTATTCGCTCAGAGCAATAGAAATAACAATGCATGTAATGGTGATTTTCAACTCGTCTGCTCCACAGTAACTAGTGAGGTGTATTCACATTTACTTATCAAATCAAAATATGGTTCAGAATCTGTGTAATTTCATGTAATTACCTACCAAAAACACTTGGTACATGCTTTATTCCTCAGAAATGACAGATATTGTGCTGAATGATTTGCTAAAGTGGTTATTTCTCAATAGATATTCGAAGTTGGCTCTCTTGTGAGATACTCATGTACACCGACCATTTTACATTAGCTGATCAGAAGCATGTGCTGCCCTGGAAAAGGAACAAGTAAACCCAATGTAACAGATCGGTGCCTTCACAATGGAAATTTTCAATTCAGGCTTGGCCTTCAATGGTCCACTCAGAATTAAGCGAACATTAAATGAAAAGAAACTAAGATTTGAGCAACTAAAATTTATTAACTCAAGTCTCATATCTTTTGAGAAACTCTGTTTCAAAAGTTGTTCCAGATGGTAGTAAGATAAACGTTGGTGTTCCTTCAAACACTTTGTACCTGTAAATAAAACAAAGATTTTAAAGTATTACTTTAAATATTATTGAAAATACAATTATCTAGGTCACCGCCAACTGGACAATAATAATTACAAGAGTCATCTACAGTTGACATATCCCACTGATCCCCTGCTTACTGAAAATAGGTTCCAGTTCTCTCCATTTTTATACTACTTATGCTAGTTCTCGGTGGCCCAGCACTCTCAATTTATGTACGAATGCACACTTTGTTTCCATGGTAACATAAAAAATACTGAATGCAGAAAATTCTAAGCATCAAAAAGGCACCTCTACACTACTTGCTTGACATTTGTAATAGTTTTGGGTGAAATACTCTGGATGGTTTGGCAGTTATGCTCCAGAAACAAAAATGTTTATGGACAGACATACAGATGGACACAGCCACAGCTATGTTCCCCCAGTATGTAATACAAGGGGTATAAAATATAATGTTCATCCATTTTTGTTTTAATAGTCCTTTCACTGGCAGATTGTACATATAAGTGTTTAACACTTACACTAACCATGGTTGATCAATGGCATATGTTTCCATGAAACTTGTTAGATTGTCGTAACAACCTCTTTTATTTCTATTGCATCTCATAATGATATAGCCCCATCGATTATCATATACTTGTAAGTGAAACAAGATGGAGTCATCTATGACCTCCACCCAGTCAAAATGATATTAAAGCCGACAACTTCACAATAGCATAAGGAACATAAAAATTACAAGCGTGATATAGATACCAAGTGTCAAAAGGATATACTGAATGGTTTGGGAGGTTTGCTCCAGAAATGAAAGTGCGAATGTTAGATGGATAAATGGAGAGGCCAATGGATAAACATTTTTAAAATATTGAAAACAAAGAATTCCTAAAGAATTCCTAACAGCAAACACCAGATCTAGACCACTAGTCTAATGTGTGTATAAAGATTCAATGAGATATCTTAAATGATCTTGGGGTTTGATCTGAAAATGAAAGTGTGAATGGACTGATAAACAGACAAATAGATGAAAATGTTACAAATATTGAAAATTAATTGTGAATAGCAAAAGGCACATCTGAAACTGTCATGTTGGTCTAATAAGTGTACCAAATTTCAGAGAAATATCTTAAACTGTCATGTTGGTCTATTAAGTGTACCAAATTTCAGAGAAATATCTTAAACTGTCATGTTGGTCTATTAAGTGTACCAAATTTCAGAGAAATATCTTAAACTGTTATGGAGTTTTGCCCAAGAAATGAAAGTGTGAATAATGGATGGATGGATGAAAAGACAAATGGACAAAATAAAACAAATATTGAAACTGAAGAATTGTGAATAGCAAAAGGCACATCTGGACAACTAGTCTAATACAGTGAAATGCTGATATAACATGCTTTGTTATAACACAAATTCAGATATAACATGATCATGGCATGGTTCCCAAAATTTTATAATAATTTCACCAATTTTCTAAAGAGCTAACAAGTTTTTGTGCCCAAAAGACCAGAGTCTGATTTAATCATTGGCAAGATGTGTTGTATTCTTGAAGAAAAACAATGTCTTATCACTGCTCTTTTCTTTATATGAATAAAGATGTTAACAGTTTCTATTTGTGAATGTTCATTTCAGTTGTGCCAACTGAAATCACTGCACTTTGATCTTTGCTTATTTCTCAAAGATGTTAGCTCTTTAAAAAGCTGATAATTGTTAATCAACTTATTAATGAACCATCAGCAATAAAACCATTAAGTCATCTTTGTGTTTGTCTTCAATGCATCCTGTGTACAATCATTGCTAAGTCCAGGGTAATTAATAGCCACCAGGTTCAGTCAACTGGATTACACAATCAAGTAGAAAACAATGTGATATCTGAAAAAAAGTTTCTCACCCAAATTTACAAATCAATTAATTTACCTACATATCTAAGTAATTACTAATCATCAATGTCAATCTCACAGCTTAAGGTTCTTAAAATTATCAGGCACTACTTTATAAAAAGATCAAAAAATGAAAGCTGTCATCATGTGAATGTCGTTTACCCATGTTCTTAGACAATCGTCATGCAATCAATGGATCAGTGAATCATATCATCCATACCCCAAAAAATGACTTCGTTTGGTAACAATTATTCATGCTGTAGTTGAAGAAATTATGTACATTATTTAAAATTATATGGAACCTAGCAGAGAAAATTCTAGTGGTTAAAATGTATACAGATGCCACTAATGATCTCAATGTGTACATGTGCATACATACTGAACTGTAATATTTTGTGGGAGTTCTCGCACATGAAAGCTTTCCAAGTGCGCGAATTCGTACAAATTTAGCGCAATTACTCATGTGCCCTGGCAGCATCTCTGTCAATGCCATCAAGTCATCTTATCTGTGATGTAACCAGGTATGATAATTTTGAGTTAAAACTCATTCATTCATCATTTCTTTAGTTTGTCTTTTCTGAGATTTAAAAAAACAACAACAACCAAATAAAAGATACAAAGTTCAAGCACTAAAAACATATTTTTGTTAAAAATGTCAGATTATGATTATAAAGAAAACAATTTATGTAATGTTAATTATAGGTTATGCAATTTATTATGACCAAATAATGCGTCGGGACAAGATAATAAAACATTTTTAATAAACAACAAAAATTTCAAAGTTTCAAAGAAATTCTGAGAAGCAAATCAAACTATATTTGTGTTTTCTGATCAAAAACTCTACACCACAAAAATTAAACACGAGTTCCTCGAAGAGACTGATGCTTTAATGTCTGAAAAGAATTTCCAGAAATTCAAGACAAGACCTTTTTTTAAACTGATGAATGTTGAAACCATTTCTGATATTGGATGTAAGATCGGCACCAATTTCATTTAGGACAAACAAGACTCCATTATAAGACTTTTGGTGAAAACCCCATGCCAATATGACCATCCATTCAGGAGAATTAGTCACAAGATTTTCAATATGTTCATTGTAGCAGCCATATTCGATGTCTGCTGGGCACCATTTTCATTTAGGACCAACTAGATATCATAAGAAGTCTTTTGGTGAAAACCCTATGTCGATATAACCATAAATTCTTGAGGAGTAGCAATAACAAGATCTTAAAGATGGCCACCATGGTGGCCATATTGGATGTCACATTGGCATTATTTTTATTCAGGACCAACAAGACACCATAAGAAGTCTACCGGTGAAAACCCCATGCTGATATGACTTTCCAGTTAGGAGCAGCAATAAGATTTTCAAGATGGCTGCTGTGTTGTCCATAATGGATGTAAAATTGGCACAATTTTTCATTTGGACTAACCAGACATAATAAGAAATCTTCTGTTGAAAACCCTATGCCCATATGACCTTCCATACAGGAAGAGTAGCGATAACAAGATTTTCAGGATGGCTGCTATAGCAGCCATATTGTGTGTCAGATTGGCACGATTTTCATTTAGGACCAACTGGACATCATACAAAGTCTTTTAATGAAAATCCCATTTGATATGTCTATCATTTACGGAGAAACAGCAATAACTAGATTTTCAAGATGGTCGCTGTTGAGGTCATATTGGATGTCCAAGCAGAACCATTTTCACTCAGGACCAACTAGACATCATAAGAAGTCTTCTGGTGGAAACCCTATGCTGATATGATTTTCTGCTTTGAGGAGTAGCGATAACAAGATTTTCAAGATAGCTGCCAATGCAGTTATACTGGATAACAGATTGGCACCATTTTCATTTAGGACCAACAAGACATCACAAGAAGTCATTTAATGAAAACCCCATGCTGATATGACCATCCATTCAGGAGCAGCAACAGTAAGATTTTCAAGATGGCTGCTGTGGTGACCATATGGGATGTTGGAACAGTGCCATTTTTATTTAGCACCAACTAAACCTTGGGATGAATGTGTGTGTAAAGTTTCCTGGCAATCCTCCTAGTTGTTTAGGAGGAGTAGCGATAATAAACTTGTGCTAACAAACAGATGGGCATCGGATGATGGACGACAGACAACAGGCCACCCTATAAAAATGTAGAAAAATTGAAAAAATTTGCTGTCATCAAAATTCAATCTGGTCATCCACATATAAATCTGGTCATCCACATATAAATACAAAATAAAATACCAAATTTCATTTGTAAAAGTCAAGTGGTTGTTAATAAATTGTGCTATCATGGGTTTTTGTCAAAAAAGGAACAAAAAGTTAACAAATGTGAAGAAATTTTTTTTTTAAAACAGCTGCAACAGCCTGAAAATCTAATCAGGTCATCTATATATGAATATAAATATACTGCTTTACATTTTATTTGTCAACCTCAAGTGGTTTTTGCTAAATTGTTCTAACAAGATTTTTGTCATCAAAGTACAAAAAGTTCAAAATTGTATAAAACTTTACAAACTGCTATAATGGACTGAAATCTAATCAGTTCATATATTTATGACCATAAAAAGGTTATAACATTTCATGACTCTACGTTCAATTGTTTTTGTGCAATCGTGAAAAAACAGATTTGGGATGGACATAGGGCTATAAGGATAAATGGACTTATGGGTGGACAGCCGCAAAACAATATGAACCCTTGTGCTAGCACAGTAGGGGCTTCAAAATACATGTCCATGGTTTTACAAATATATGTGTTATGTTACATAAAATGCACTACAAACCTTTTTTGTTGTAAACAATGGAGCAGAGTCCATTCTTGTTTGACTCTGTATAGCTTTTCCTTCTCTTTATCCTCATAGAAAATCTGACAAAATATGAACAGGATTATTGTACAATCTTTCAATAATGTAAAATATATGCAAGTAACTTTATGATAACTGCTTTCACTTGACTGTTCTTGACTTAAATATTAAATGCTGCAATCAAAAACAAAATCATAAAAATTTTAAGCGCAATGTAACTTACAACTGTGAGACTTTCTGAAGTTGCTTAGAATACAAATATAAACCAGAATCAACAATTACACAGCTCGCCCCTACAGAGCCATCGGTAGTCTCCAGCAGCCATTGTAATGATAATTATCATTTCTAAAATAAATTCAGACTAAAGTGATCCTGATAATGAAATGCTGGTCCCTTTTCAAACTAAAGTTTTTATTGAAAATTTTCTATATTTATTTATATTTATAGAACTTAACTTTTAATTGGTACTATACAGCCAGTATTATGCTGACACGCAGTCAAAATATATACATAAATACCAACATACTGTGACTGGGTATAAAAAAAACCCCATAAAATAATATTTAAAAAAAGAACATTCTTCCTTATGAGATCAAAGTAGTGGTAGCATAATGAACTGATAAAAACCACAATTTTTTTTCTTTTTATAAACAAAACAAACAAGAGTACAATAAATAACTGAAATTTGTCTGCATAAACCACTTTTCTCTTAATTCAAAGTAACCATGACCTTAAACCTTTTGTCCCCAAAATCAATAGGTTTCTTTCTTCATTACCCAGAGTGCAAGCCATCCGCAAAGTTTGGTCCAGGTTGGTGATGTAAAACTAATATTATTGTGCAGAAACAATTTTTCTTTTTTCAGTCTGAGACCTTGACTATTGACCTTTTGACCTTCAAAATGGTAAACTTCTTCCTTACCCTAAGTGCAAGCCATCCATAGGCTTTTGTCCAGATATGTGATTTTGAACTAATGTTATTGTGCTGAAACCATTTTTCTTTTCCAGTAACAGTGACCTTGATCTTTGATTTTTTTAACCTGAAATTGATAGGGTTCATCCTTACCCTAAGTACAAGCCATTCACAAAGTTTGCTAACTGTGGATGACGGAAAACTCAGGTCATTGTGTGGAAACCATTTTTCTTCTTTTAGAATGACCTTGACCTTTGATGTTATTGTATGGAAATCATTTTTCATCTTTCAGAGTAACCTTTACCTTTGACCTTTCATTCCTGAAATCAATAGGCTTCTTCTTTATCCCAAGTGCAAGCCATCCACAAAGTTTGATAACTGTAGATGATGCAAAACTCAAGTTATTATGTGGAAACTATTTTTCTTTTTTCAGTCACAGCAACTTTAACCTTTGAGTTTTTGCCTCCAAAATAGACTGAGTTCTTTCTTACTCCAAGTGCAAGCCATCCATAAAGTTTACTAAAGTTCTGTAGATGGTGGACAACTGCAGACACCATTTTTCTTTCAATAACAGTGACCTTGACCTTCAAGCTTTTGACCACAAAATCAATAGGGTTCTTCCTTACCCCAAGTGCTGGTGACTGGCAAAGTTTTTGGTGCCTGTAGATTGTGGAGAACATCTTTGTTGCAGTGATCTAGGCCTTGAGCTTTTGACCCCAAATTTATAGGATTCTTCCTTACCCCAAGTGTAAGCAATCCATAAAGTTTGGTAACTGTATATTGTGGACAATATGAGTTATTGTGCAGAAACAAAATTGGTAACAGATGGACAGACAACATCATAACATAATATACAAATCATTGTTAAAAAATCTGCTTCAAAAGCTATTATCATTGTCCACCCCAAGAATCCTGGTTTTATTGAGTTAAAGTCACATACTGAGCAACCTTGGAGTGAACCACATTATTATAACCATAGTTCATGCATCAGCAATAACCCTGATTGGCCACTATAGCTGAGGCCTCAAGTGAAAAGTATGCAGTCCACTTATATAGTTTGTATACCCCTTCACATATACAACACACAATTAACCTGACGAAGGTAACCTATCACAATATACCATGTACAGTCATTAATATGGACAGTTTACCATTGAATAAACATAGTTATTGCTACTTCCAACTGCACTGGTCATAAAGGGCCTTGTGTGTAGGCTAGGATGTATACAGCATGGAAAATTCTATGTGGTCATGAGCTAAACAAAAATACAGAAACTATGTTAGTAAAGGATAAAATGTAGGCAACAGTGACATTCATCGGTTGCAATGGTCTAGTACTAATTTATTATCAAGTTTCATGATTAGAACATAAACAGCTCCCAATAAATGAACTTTAGACACAAAATTTCAACAAAGTCACTGAAGCATGAACAATAGGTCAAAGAGGCCTCTTTCTGCAATAATGGTATAGTACTTATAAAGATGCATCTCCTCACCCAATTTCACGATTCTGGGAAGGATAATATACATATAGAATGCCAAAAATTCATGTGGTATGAACTAAATGCAAAAACTTAACCAATGCCAGTAATAGATGAAATATAAGTCACTGTATGCTTCTTTTCTTGTAAGGGTGTGGTACTAACAGAGATGCATATCATCATCAATTTCATGATTCTATCATGAACACTGCCTGAGAAGAGAACATCAAATATAAAATTTAAGTCAGTAAAATATGAGCTATAATGACCTGCTTCTACAATGTGGGAATAATTCTCATCAAGATGCATCCCCTCACCAAATTGCATGATTCTAGATTGGATGGTATGTACACATTATGCAATAAACCTATCTGCTTATGAGATAAATACAAAAACTTAACCAAAGCCATTAAGATGTAAAATGTAGGTCACCCTGAAGTTCACTTTTTTTATGGATGTGATATTAATAGAGCTGTATACCATCATCTAGTTTAAATGATTCTAGCATGAACAGTTAAAACACAAAATTTAAGTAAAGTCAGTAATGCATGAAATAGGGGCCACAGTGACTAACTTTTGTGATGAGGATTTAGTACTCACCAAGATGCAATATCAAAATCTAAGCCAGTAAAATGAGAAACTTAAAACACCAAATGCAATCAAAGTCAGGAAAGCCTCCCCTCACCTAGTTTAATTATTTTATTGAGATTGAAATAAAATGGATGTAATACCAAAAGAAAAATAAGCTAATAATAAGTGATTGTGGTTTAAAGGTTATAATTTTTTTCTAAACAGCAGGTTGACACTGAATTGACAATCAGCTGGCTAAAGTATATGCCATACCAAATAACAACAGACTTATCTTAACTGTAAAATAATGCACACCACAGGTATTCATTATACCTCTTCAAGCACAGGGTCTTAGCAGGTCATCAATAAACATAATAAATAGATCAATAAACCATGACAAGGATTTAATTGTTTTATTTGATACATCTGGTACACATGCTATGATAGTGACCAGCAGGAATTTACTGATCCAACAGATTTGTAAGACTAGAGTTTCAGTAATCTGTATGGAAATTAACTGGTCTGGATTAGCAGATTAACACTAATCTTGAGCCCTGTAGGTGCTATGAAACCCAGTCGAAACTGTTGCTTATGACCAAGGAAGAAAGAATGGATGAGATTCAGTGATGGTGTACACATATGCTTCTATATGGATGGACGCTAACACCAACAGTGGTAGTACAATAGCTCTCCTCTACTTTGTACAGGCAAGCCAAGAATCAAAGTACTGAAAGTTCTAAAGTGATGGAAGAACTTCAAAGATGAGTAAGGTCTTCAATTTGCTGAAATATGAATAATATGCAAGCTATAGTGTGTACAAGGTTATGCATTAGTAATGCCTATACTGAGACAATCAAGGGCCATAACTCCCAAGAAATATGTAAAGAAGATGCTCATTCTTTAACTCACCCAAGCAAATATGGTTCAACTCTAATAAATGTGGATGCTGGAGTGCCGACAGATGAAAACATGGGTGGACAGACAGATGGATGGATGGAGACCATTTCTATGTCCACTCACTTAAGCAGCAAGAAACATTAGGGATGGGGAGACATGATTAAGTTACAAGCAGACACAGAAAATAGATGATGGAGTATACAACAATAAAATTGAGGGAAAAAAAAAAGAAGATGAAGAAAAGCAGTTATAAATCGAACTATACCATTTATTAAATAATACAAAAGATTGTCATGTTATTTCCCATATTCAAGTAGATATATCAGCAATTAAAATCAGATGCTGCTTTCCTATATAACTTGTAGCAGATACATGCAAGTGTATGACATAATCTAACGCAAAATCCATCACTCAATATGTGCATCTGTGTTGGATATGACAAACTGATCGTTCTGGTGATCTATTACAAGTGAAAAAATGGGAGAAATACTGGAAACATAGTTATCTTGCATTTGGTAATTATGTAAAATATAAATTTATATTATTAACAAATTGATGAAAGTGTGATAAAGTGATATTGCAAGAATGTTTTCAAATTAGCCGTAATATTTCAACTGATATTCAAAGGATTTATCTGATATAAGTTGGAACTATTTGATGGAATTTTGATGGTACTGATTTTTCCTTGAGGACAGGAGGGAAAACAAAATGTGATACTGACTTTAATGGCAAATTTACATGATTGATTCACAATATTTTGTTTTGTAAATTAATTTTGAAAAACAGCAACTTATTGTGTTTCACTATATCATGGGAACCTAATTTTATGTGTCTGAAGCAAGTTGTAGTTCAATGCATACAAAATTGTGGAGAAAGTGGTTTAAATCTTCTAGTTCCACTTAAACTGTTACCTAGTTTGTATACAATAATAATAATGATAATAAGCAATATTTCTTTGTTGAGAAAAAGTATATTATAAAAAATAAGTAACATTAGCATTAGATGTTGATTTTTTCTATTAGAGAAACATCTTCTATACATTATAAGGCAACAAACAACAATATTTCTGTCCATTATAGTTATTTACATGAACCCTGAAATATAAGAAGTCAGAAAAGACAATTGTATGTATTTGGCAGTTAGAATTAAGCAATTCAAGACCTTGGATTGCACCCTGTCCTGGAAAAAGGATCCATCCATTTGTTTGGGGGGGGGGGGGGGTTGTAGGGTGGAATAATAATCAGGTGTCTGTGACAAATGTGATTGCAGAAATGGAAATATAACAAAGCTGAATATGTGACATTTTTCTTCAGAAGTAGCTCTTGCCTCTTACCTCAGGTAACGGTTTAGAGATAACTACCAACATTATACATGTTCTTATATATTCTTCAAAGAAAATGGAATGCACACAATACTGGGCAATGTGTATATCCAATATGTAATATGTTTATGACAAAAATACTACAATGAATGAAAACAGTGAAAAAAATAAAGAAAAAATGCTATATAAGGGCCTGTAAAAACTGGCAAATTTTTGCAAGTCATTTTGTGTAATTTTATGCATGGTATTAGGTTATCATTTGCAAAACTTTGCTACAGAGGTGAACTAGCACAGGCACACAATTACCCCAGTTTGACCAACAATGATTTGCTGAAAATTACCCACAATGACTTGCAAAAATAGCAAATTTGTACAGAAATGTCCACATCTACTGTCATCTGCTATAAATTATACCTCTAACTGAATTGACATTCATTTACCTGCTCAATATAACTGAGTTTATGTGTTGTCAAGGTTTGTAGTTATCATTTTTAATTTGGTGAAGTATTTTTTCAGAAAACTGGAAGGGTATACCCATTACAACATACAGAAATGAACTGTACAATATTTCAATAGATACCAATAACATTAAGTTTACAATATTGCAATAGATATCAATAACATTAACTTTACAATATTGCAATAGATATATATAACATTAACAATATACATAAATTCTACAATTGTATAAATCCTATGGTTTTACTGCTTGCCAATAAATATTACAATGATACAGCGATAAATTCAAATTTCGATTTTCATCAATTGCCTGAAAAACATATACTTTAAAATCATTAAAAAGAATCTGACAAACCAACAAAATACACAAATTCCTGATTGTATTAACTGCTGATAAATTTACAATGATACTAAGATGCAGCCCAATTTACAATATTCTTTGTTTACCCAAAAAAGGAAAGTATTTTATAGTTATGTAGAAAAAATATTGACAAATATTGCATGGCTTTCATGTTTAAAACTCCGTAATTCCAAACTGATCCTTGTCCTTGATTAACACTGGGTTGGTACAAATTTTCATGACTACTAAATAAACTTTCATTATAAAGCACTACTTGACACAAGAATCTTGGACATTGCTGTTTTTCCCTTGGGACATAAATATGATTCTTGTGTGTGTCTCATCCAATATCTTGTAGAACATTTGCAATCATCAAATTTTAAACAAGGATTTAACAAATCTTAATCTGAACTGTTAGCCAACATTATGTACAACCATTAATCAAGCAGAATGGATGTAGATAAAATGCTGCAACTCAATCAAGGTAGCAAGAATAACTTTTATCTATCAAAATTATCAGCCAATTGCAGTGATGCATGCTGCAACATCTGCACCTGTTGATTACTCTGAGCCAATTATCAAGGTTAGTGTCAACTAGAATGTATATATTGGGTTTAATGGCACATCAGCACAATCCTGTCTATATAATACCAATTATCAAGGTTAGTGTCAACTAGAATGTATGTATAGGGTTTAATGGTACATCAGCACAATCCTGTCTATATAATGCCAATTATCAAGGTTAGTGTCAACTAGAATGTATGTATAGGGTTTAATGGTACATCAGCACAATCCTGTCTATATAATGCCAATTATCAAGGTTAGTGTCAACTAGAATGTATGTATAGGGTTTAATGGTACATCAGCACAATCCTGTCTATATAATGCCAATTATCAAGGTTAGTGTCAACTAGAATGTATGTATAGAGTTTAATGGCACATCAGCACAATCCTGTCTATATAATGCCAATTAAAAAATAAGTCCTAAAAATGTAAAGGTAAAAATTGTAAAAAAGATCTTTTGGAAGATAAGCCCTTCCAAATAAATGTAAATGTGTAGTCCCACAAGACAAAGATAAAAGATAAGCCCTACCAAATAAATGTAAATGTGTAGTCCCACAAGACAAAAGATAAAAGGTAAGTATATTACAGTTCTTTAAAAGGTATATAAAATAAAAGGTAAAGGTAAAAAAAATATATAATCCTTATAGTCATAATTTATTATATTAACCGCATCCTTTTCGATGATATAAACTCATATTCCATGTCTGAATGAAATCGGATCAGAAAAAAGGACTCCAGAGTGGTAACAAGCAATTGTTGACAGATGGACAAATGATGAATGATACACGATGGAGGCAGGGCCATACCAAAAGCTCACTTTGCTTTAAGATGAGGTGAGCTAAAAACAGCAGAAACAAATTGCACAGTTTAAAAATTGTTGCATTATACTAAATTATACCTAAAAAAGCCAGCAGTATACTAATGTTATTACCAACCTGTAGTCTACCTGGAGTATAGGTGCTTTCTTTATCCCAGGGTGGGGGTGGGACATCTGGACCAAACATGTCCTGTATATGATCAATAAACCTGGGGAAAAAAGCACATTAAAAAATTTCAAAGAATTTTAAAATAAGATTTTACCAAGAGTAACATCAACAGTACATTATACACCCACCCCCTGTTTAATAATTCTGTATGTAGGGCATGTGTGGCTATGGACAACATTGGCCAAGTTGTCCCAGTGATCTTGACCATTACTCTTTAAACCTTCCTTGCCTGAAAGGTAAACCAGTTGTAAATATGTTGTCACAAAAAGATGGTACAGAATTTTTTTTCACCTAATACCTTTGACTTATTTCCTTCCCATATTAGTTAGCCATTTTATTTTACAGAAACATTTTCCTTTGTCTGTGTCACTGTGACCTTGATCTTTGGCATTTCAACCCTCAAATCAATAGGTCTTTTCTTACCACATGTGTATGCAATCCATCAAGTTTTGGTCAACAACTAAAGTCACTGTGCTAAAAGCATATCTTCTTGGTGTCACAGTGACCTTTACCTTTGACCTTTCAATTCCCAAAATTGATAGCAGTCTTTCTTACCCTAAAGTTCAACACATCAACAAAGTTTTGTCATGTTAAATGTCTAGAATTGAAGTTATTGTGCATCAAGATTTAACTTCTCTAAGTCTGAGGAACCTTGACTTTTGACCTCAAATTAACAGATTTCTTCCTTATCCCAAGTGGTCTGGTTTGGTTTTGTTGGTTTTAACAGCACTTGAAGCTCTTTATTGGCTATATGTTGCCATGGAAATGGGAGCTATGTACCTTTATCAAAGACACACTGAGGCAGCTGACTCAAACTGGCCTGGGCAGGTATCGAACCTGTGACCCTTGAATTACATGTCCAATGCTGTATAAACTGAGCTACCATGGTTCCTCTATCCCAATTACAATCAATCCAAAAGATTTTATTAAAGCATGAAGTCTTGAACTAAAGTTATGGTGTGGAAGCTGTTTTTCTTCTTTAAGTCACTGATACATTAACCTTTGACAATCGAACTGCAAAATTAATTTGTTTCTTTCTTACCTCATGTGCAAGCCCTTCACAAAGTTTCATCGTACAGTAGTATTTAGTCTAGAACTAAGTTATTGTACAGAAAGAATTTTCATCTTTGAGTCACAACAGCCCTAACCTTTGACCTTTTGAAGCCCAAATCAAAAGTATTCTTCCTTACATAATGTGCATGCCATCCTCAAGTTTAGTCAAGTTATGGAGTCCAAAATTAAAGTTATTGTGTAGAAACCATTTTTCTTCTAAGATTCATAGTAATCTTAATCTTTGACCTTTTGACCCTTAGCCCAGATGCAAACCATCAGGAAAATTTAGTCGAGGTACCTAGTCTAGAACTAAAGTTAGTTTGCAGAAACCAGAAACTGATGGACTGACATAACTGAATTCTATAAACCGAAAAATAAAACAAACTATGTGTATCACACAATTGTAAGAACAAGCCGAGATTTCAAAGATTTTTTTAATTGCAAATATTTTATTTGAGTAACTGCTTTTACAATTTGCAAGTAAAGGAGAAAAGTAATCATAATGCTCATAAGTGTGTGTATGTATATATATATATATATATATATATATATATATATATATATATATATATATATATATATATATATATATATATAGTTTGTGATTACATATTAAAAAGGTAAACAAAGAAATGGACAAATGTATCAAATGGGCAATTTTCCCATTACTTAGGTATTGCATTCTCTTTTTTTTTTTAATTACAGATAATTTGTCAAAATTCACAATTCCTCAAAGTTAAAATGTCACAACTTCTTTTAAATGAAATTTCTTTCTGCATTTAAATTAAATGGACAGGAATTGCTAAATTTTTCTGTGCGAGAATTTATCAGAAATAAGGACCTTTATTTTGTGAACACAAGTGTCCTGATTAATGTGTACTTTTTGTTTTACCTAACATTCTGATGTATCAGTTTTTCTATTATTTGAATCACATATAAATCACAGCATTTTCCGCATTTTTTATTTTAAAAACAGAATGAAACCCGCCAATACTTACCTGTGATTTCTTTGACCTTTTGTCTCTTTATAGGCAGAATCTCTCTCAATAAAATTACTATCATTAAACTTGTTATATTTGGTGAAGCACCTACATTTTCAATGGATTCTTTTGCTCGGAAATGCATCTTTCATATCTCTCAAAACATGTAGGTGAATGCGTTTTAGTGGGCAAGTCTTGAAATATTTATGTGTTGTTCTGCATTAAGCCATATCTTCTGTGTGTTTTCTCAATAAATGATATTTCATAAAGGTGCTTCTAGTACTGGTTATTAATTTGTCATAGTTTCCCTTTAATGTCCAAACTATTTCCAAAACCTCCTTTAAAGATATTATTGAAACCATTACCTTCTGAATGGAAATGTTTTTGTTGTTTGTGGAAAAATGAATTTTGGATTTGTGGAATCAACTGAGAAAAGGAATGTGGTTAAGTTGTGATAATTTTGTGTTTCTATCGGTATATAAACAAACAATCTGATTAAAATAATATATCCCAAGTCCTACGTGGAGATCTGACAAACACCGATAAAAAGTTCATGTTTTGGTGACCTTTGGAATTCCCAGTCCAATTATTTTGAGTAGCCTTTCAGATAAAGCATTGCAAATTCATGTTATGGGGAGTTATCACTAGTAACCATATCTTCCGAATGATGCGTGTCACTTTCAGAAATGTGAAAGCTGTGATTGGATTCATGTGGATTGTTTCAAATAAAGTGTATCTGCATTAACTCAAAATAAATACATGCGAGTTTATCTCTTACCAAAAATATTTAAGCGATTACACACTTTTTATCAATATCACCTGTCCATTTGGTAATATTAAACTTGTCAGATGTCCAAACCAGCAATCCTAAGTATATTTTTTTAAGCTGTTGGTCAAAGAATGCAGCAACAGTGCGGCTTTGTAGAGTCTGAGTCAAAACAGTAGGTCTACAGTAAAAGTAAACACGTCTAGTTCCTGAGAAAATGTGTCACATGGACAGGTATATTTGAGTCGCAAGTACTAAACAGGTTGGAATAGTAGAGGTTGTATATTGGATAGCACAGTGTATATTTCATTGTGTGGGAACATGTTAAGCAAACAATTTAAAAGTGAATGGGGTAATATAAAAAAATCACAGCATTTCTCGCATTCTTTTATTTTAATAACGGAATGAAACCTGCTAAGACATGTATTTATGTGATTTCTTTTTCCTCCCCTCATTAAAATTATGATAATTAAAATTTGTATAATTTGTGAAGCATCTAAGTAGTCTCGTGACTCTTTGCTCGGAAATTTATCTTTCATCTCTTGCAATGCATTTATGTGAATGCATTTTAGTTGGCAAGTCTTTGAATATTAAACGGCATTGTGTACAAATTAAAAGGAGCATTCTGCACTGTGTGATGTAGCTGAGCCGATAGGTAAGTTCCATGCGCGGTGGTGGGCAGCCTCTATTACATAATTATATTGCTGCGACTTTCAAATGGGCAATAAAACTTAATCCGTCCACTATGAGCCACAATGTGGACAATCCACGACGACCACTATATCCTGTCCGTGATGGACACAGCATGAAAAGGGTTAAGGTCCACCGTGGGAACGTGGATTTTCATAAAAATGCAATGCATGTACTGTACATCCTAGCATGATACACTTTGCATTACAGCTGGTGTAAGAAAAATTACAATACTGTCTGAAAAGATTTTCCAGTGATTCAAGATAAAACCATTTCATCTTTTTAACTCTTGAGCTCTGAAACTGTTATGTATATTGAATTTATAATATGTGTCCATGACGTAATTTGTACTTTAGTGGTAATTTTGTAAACAACATATTTACAGCATTTGAGTTCAAGGTCAGTCTTGTTTAAATAGCATTTAGTACTCAGATTGGCACTTTCCATGTCTTGATGTGAGAAAAGTCAGGTAAGCACAGTAATTTTCCATTAGAGTTACTCTTATTTTAGAATATTCGGTCAGGTGACTTGTCTTTCTATTCATAGAGCATTTGGTAAACAAGATTCCATTCCTATAGTAAACTTCATGTTATAAAGATGTCTATATAGAAATTTATTTTAGTAATCAGATGTCACAGTTGTGAAAATCAGAGCAAATTCAGAGAGAGGAATTATTTATTTGAAATATTAATTGGAATTACTAAAAAAGCTCATTCTCATTTTGGATTAATACTTGACTTTGGGATTTATGTGAATTCATTCAAAGATATTCTGGATTACATCATTCAGATATATCAGGACATTCAAGACTACTGACACATCAGGACATTCAAGACTATAGCACATCATGCCATTCAAGGTAACTGGAATTCATTCGGAATATTCTATATTTAGGACCTGTGATTAAGACACTTAGGATTATTGGATTATTTGGACTTTAATTCACGTCATTGAGTCTATTGAATTTTCACTTAACTGTCTAGAAATAAACAGCTTGTTGATTTTACTTACATTGTTGGTTTCGCTTTCTTTCTGTTACATTATTTTAAGACCTAGAGTCAGAACAAAACCATCTCTGATATTCTTGAGCAATAAGATTTTTAAATTATCCACTGTGGCAGCCATATTGGTTGTAAGATCAGCACCATTTTCATTTAGGACAAATTAGAGACCATCAGAAGACTTTTGGTGAAAACCCCATGCCAATATAACCATCCAAGGAGAATCTGTGACAAGATTTGTAACATGTTTATTGTGGCAGCCATATTGGATATATACAGGGCACAATTTTTATTTAGGACCAACTAGATATCATAAGAAGTCTTTTGGTGAAAACCCTATGTCAATATGACCATCAATTCTCAAGAAGTAGCAATGACAATATTTTCAAGATGGCCTTTTCAAGGAGTTTTCAGGGACTTCCAAAAAGTTTCAAGTTGTATTTTTTCTTATGGATTTTTTAAAAACTTTCTCCATATGTTACTCGGTTTATCAGTCCATAAATAAGTACAAATGTAGAAGAAAAACCACAGAACTAATTAGCCAACTACTACAGCAAAGGGATGCAACTCCATCCAGTAAATTACCTGTGTCATGTGTCATTTGGATCCATCCAAATTTATCCAATTTTACAGTACAGCTCACGTGATTTTTCAAAACTGTACGCTTCCAGTGGGGGACTTAATCCCCTCCACTTTCGCTCCATGGTGGAAGGATAATTACCTACATATCGCTACCGCACCTCAGCAGACACATCAATGGCAACTCCACTATGGACGGGCTGGTCGACATTACTAATTGACATTTGAACAGTCAATGAATGAAGACCACCCATGGAAAGACTGAGACATCAAGAGTGATTTACAACCAGACACCATTTGACAAATCAGTCATCTTGATTTCGATTATATATTTGGACAATAAAAAAATAATTTGAAAAGTCTTGTATATTCAGTACATGTATATTTAGAAAAGGTTGATAGACTTCTTTTGCAATAATTTTACGCTTTTACTTTATTTGAAAAAATATGCAATGACTTGACGAGAGGTACACCTTGCTTAGCCCTCTTGAACGTCATACATTTATCCTATAGTTCCAAAGGAAGGTAATCCTCTACGATATGGACAATTAAATTCCAAATTAACCGCTTCTGGTTAAAAAAAAAAAAAACAAACAAACAGAAAACACAGAATTTACACTAAAATGGGAACCACATGCTTAATCCTTAAGCGGTAATGGCACAGACATGTGGCTGAATATACACAACTTTGAACTTGTTCAATTCTGACTGCATGTGTGCTTTAAGGGACTGACTACTTAATATATGGGGCTAGAATGTTTTTTCCGACCAGAATTTTTTGTTTCCTTTCATCACAAGATAAATTTGTTTCAAGAAAAATAAGGAATGGAATAATGTCTTATTTTTTTATATTACAAATCAGAACAAGGCAATTGTTTTTAAGCATTGAGCATCCCCCTTTAGAAAATGAAATGGTCTCTCAGTAATAAAGACTAAATTTCAACAGTTGTTCACAGAAATCAAGGCAGTGACCTCTGTCAACAGTTATAAAATATTGACAAGGATTAGCATCAAAAGATGATGTACATTTTTCAGCTTGGGAAAGGTGTGATTTTATCATATGAAGCCATCTGACTTGGTGTATTGTACTTAACAGCCCCAATTTTGGTCCCACCATTAACAACGGAAGTTTGATAATTGTTCGCAATTAATCTGAATTGAACTTATAACTGAAATGAATAATAATGTGAACAACTGTCAAAGCTCAGATGTTCTGAGATTTTAATTTCCAACCAATTTAGGGCATTCTGAATGTATGTATTGTCTCCACATATATCCTATTATTTGCCCATTTTTGTAAGAGGAAAATATAAAAACAAAATTTTTATCATCATAGAAAAAAGAGTAAATCAAATGGAAATGATATGTCAATAACCTAATTGTAATATTAATCTATTTCTTATAATTATTTTGATGCAGATATTAAAGTATGCAGTTTCCTGTTTGTGACTGTTGGAGCGTTTGTTTATTGAGACAAATAAATGTAAACATTTCTTTGAATAGTGTTTGGCATGTTTCTGTATGTGGTACAGCTACATTTACTGTAGCTGAATGGATAAAGTATGTGACTTAGACACACACACTTGACTTTGGACCACGAGGTCGTGACACTATAATGTCTAGTACAGTATTATTTTTCTTACCACTTACGAACTTTTAATTGAAGAAAGCTACGCAATCAGGGAATACTTATTCTGTTACTGAAGCATGTACAAACAAACAAACAAATGTTTCTAATGTTAAGTGCAACTGATAATGATAACTTGCGCAGTAGTGTTTCAGATTCCATATTTTATGACAGAGAGAGAGGAACTTAACTAAAAACAGTTAATGATCTAGATATGCTCCGAAACAGGTTCATCTAACTTATCCCCGAGTATACTGTTTATTGTCAACATAAAGGCAAAGAAAACAAACCTGCAGAAGAGCTGCTGTTGTGCTTTTAGGTTATCAATTCACACATGAAATTAACACGTCAATAGTAAAGAAAACAAACCATGTTGATGACTTCTGTTGTGCTAGGTTATTAGTTTGCACATGAGCATTTATCTTTGAAAAGTGTACATATCAACCTACATGTATCTATGATGACTTTTTGCTACCATTTGTGATTTAAAAAAAAAAACAAACGCTACTTTGATAATTGATACAAAATAGTACAGTTTAAATTAAAGATACAAAATTTTTATAATGCATTTTTTAGCAATAATTTTTGCTTTTGCATATTCATGCAGCAACCGCCAGAACTATGCTTTCTCAAGTTTCAATTACCCCTCTATAATGCTGTGATAGGATGTCAGAAGAAATCGTACATTATATTAATGAGAACTCATGCATGGGGTAACCATCGGAACTTGTGCGATTTTGTTTCACTTCAGTCAGGTATGAATGCTATTTTGTTATTAATTTGTTCAACGTTTATCATTCTTTTCACTGCTGGAGTACAATATCACTGCCTTCATATGATCATTAAAAAAGTAGACTGAACGAACTGCAACAGAAATAAGGACATAAAAGCATCAGTAGATAACGATAACATAGTATTGGAAAAAAATAATTAGATTCATTGCACAAAATGTAGTATTAATACAGTTTGTGAGGCATTGTCATTATGTTAATATTATCTAAAATTTGAGTTGCCATTATGTGTAATATTATATCATCATTAGAAGTAGGAAATGTTTATAATTAACAGAATGATCACATTTTTTTCAATATAAAAAAGTAAGCAAATTGCTCCCGAAAGAGATAACGATGTAGATAAATCGGTGCCTCTCTCTCTCTGAACCTCTTTAAAAGATGCTAGCAGGGGTCATAAACAGTCAACCATGTCCATATTATCGAGACCATGTCCACTGTGTGTGGGTCATCGGATGCGACTCAGCAAGAAAGCATCTTGTGCAGAGCTATTTCCACGAGATGCCGTGGCAACTCCATCAGGATGTGGAGAGAGATGGTGGAGTGGTTTTTTCTTAATCCTCTTCACTCTCTCTCCACCGCAAAGCATGGGGTTTAGAAAAATCGCATGAGCTGTACTGTATGTATTTATTTATTGTTTTTGGAAAATATATAAATACCAACAATTCTGAATTTAGAAAGTGGTGCCACGATATCATTTATTTTTTGGGTCTCAATTTTCATGGTTTGGAGAAAAAGACACTTATGTGGGTACTTAAATTTGCAGTTTTGCCTGCCAAAGTTTGCATATTTGTAGGTATTTAATTTCGTGGATTGACCTCAACAAATAGCTCAAATAAAGAATAAAGAAGAACAAAACTATGAGGACAACAAACAACAGTTGCTTCAATGGTTAAAACAGTACTACCACCTGTATAAGCACAAATCAAACACCTGTCAAGATAAATCACTTACACTCAACATCAAAGGGAGCCACACTGCCAACACACCAAGCTACTAATTGGTTGTTAAAGTACATGTGTATAATCTCTTCCTTAAAATATTGTCAATAAAGTTGCACCATCAATTACTTCATGATGACCATGGCATTAACACAGTAGCTTAAGAGTGGTAAAAATCAACTTAGATCCCAGTCGGTTTGGATAATGTCATCATTTCACATGTGAACCAAACACCTGAGCAGCTGCCCTTTGCTCAATGCAATTAGTAAGCAGTGTCAACATTTGATGTGTTCAGAATCGATCAAAGTGCAAAGATGCTAACTAAATTGAAAAATAATAGAATCACTCCTTGTTTGAGCCTGCCTCATGTACAAACCAACTTCAACCACTTGACTTTACTTAAACATCATCAATCAAGCCAATTGATGCTGGAAGTTTAACTGTGGCTCATATGAAATTGTGTGAAAGATCGGACCTAATTATCTGTGGCTTTGAGAATACTGGACTTGTTTAATTCAACAATTTTAGGATTATTTACCCATCAAACGTTTGTGTGTACCAGCTGACTTGAGTGATGTAATGTTGATTCAGTGTTTTTTTCTGAAAATCAATTAAGTGTGAGCTTCAATACTCTGTGGTAATTCTAAATGTATGTACCTAGTGTTTCATTAGTAATTGTTCCCCAAGCAATAGTTTTAGTATATTACAGTCATGTTGTTCATTGGAATTAAGCATGCATGGATAAAATAAGATGTGCTTTCAAGAGGATTTAAATGTTTTGACAACAGTTTCACCTGAATGAAGAATAGATTTGAATAAGTATTCAATCTAATTTTCATTTATAGTATCATCATTTCCTATTCTTTCTTTCATTTTCTATAATAACAGTGTTTGAATACCAAAGCTAATATTTTTAACCAGATTACAGAAATAACATTGATTTATCAAATAGCTTTGTTGATCTCTAGGAATGAAACACAGTAAAAACAAAAAAAAGGGGGGGGGGGACTTCTATATCATATGTGGTTAATTTTTCATTGGGTTTTTAAATTTCGTTGTTCAGGGCAACAATGAAATCCACGAAAATTGGTGATACAACAGCATATTTTATTAAGTTTCAATGTTTTGTATTCCTTAAGATAAATTCAAGGAGTCGGGGAAAAAATTCCAGGAGTTTTCAAGAAATTTAAGTATTTTTCAAGATAAAAACTAACTTTTTAAAAAGTCAAGGAGTCTTCAAGGGAACTCTCTAAATTCAAGGATTTTTAAAGGTTGTATGAATCAGGTTTCTATTTTAAAATGGATAAAAGTAAATTTTGATTTCTGAGGTTTGTTAGTACAAGTATTGTTGTTAACTAGATTCCTACAGTAACTGAAGCACCACTGTTCTTGCACCAGCAAGCACTGCAGTTCCATGCCTGGTGCTTGGAACTTTGTACTGGTCTGGTTGGTTAAAGCTAGAGACTACCTTATCCAACACAATGTCAAGTATCTGGGCAAATGCATCAGCTCTGCATTTTAGAAGAATTTCAACTCTGTTGTGAAAATGCTTTGAATTACTTTATATTATTCATTTTTTTGTCTCTACTGAGGCTTAATCCTTATATATGAGCCAGAATAAAGAAATAATCTACAAAGCAAAAGAGCCCTTAAAATATATGGATTCTTTGATCAAACTTTAAAATCAGCAAGATATGCATTATGTTAGTAATTAAAGTTCTTAATATACTGAACAATCCATTTAAAACAAACTCAAATGTTTGGGTTTTTTCTGATGTTAACTAAAGATATATTTATATCTATATGTAAATATTGTGTATATATTGCTGTTTTGAAATTCTGTCTTAATGAACAAATTTTAATGATTTAACGGGCTTTATTATAAATTGGTTCCACTGTAAATAAAGTCCCCAATCTGGATAAATGAATACTGCCATCTACTGTATGTATTCACATATAAGTTGGATCCAACTGCAAACTGCATAGACCCAGATCTGCTGTTGCATAATGCACTGGCAGATCTGAGTATGCAGTTTGTTAGGAGTACTCAGTAGAACAAACGACACAGACCCTGATACGTTTGTGCATTATGTAACGGCAGATCAGGGTCTATGTTGTTTACAGTTGGACCCATCTTATAAGCAAGTATATAATGTTAAAATCATTCCCCATGAATATGTCCTTGATACCTGTGGTTTTCACAAAAGGCTTCAATATAGTCTGTCTCAGTGTACTGTGGGTAGAGGAATAAAACTGGCCAATGAAGTACATTGTCAGCATCCAGATACACCTTGGCTTTACTGGGATTATGCACCTCATGGCTTGTCAGAAGAGTTGGATCTAGTTGCCTGCCTTGATTGTCACTCTTCAATCCAGCCAGCTGGATTCCACGGCTCTATAGAGGTAGAGTAATATACTGATTGTACCAATTTTGGGATATTACACCTTTATCTCTGTTTGGAGAAGAAAATAAAACTGATCCCATTGCCATTCTTAATTTTAAATATTTCCTAAGACTGAATAGTTATATTCAAGTTACAACATTATTTTGACATTGTATGTTAGCTAGTTTTGTTTACAGAATAAAATGGAACTAGAAAGATGTATGTGCACTAGTTTTCTGCAGATCATGTAACAAACAAACAAACAAACAAATGATAAAATCTTTCAATTACCACATCAATGGCTTTTTTCTGTATGAGTTTAAGTATAGATGTCATTAAAATTGAATACATATTTTAAAAAGCACTCTGCCTTATCATTACCCTAAAATGGTTGCTTGTTGCATCATTCACTCTGGAAAAGTAGTGATAACAAGATTTTCAAGATGGGCACTGTGATGGCTATAATCAATGTCAGAGAGGCACCATTTTCATTTAGGATCAAGCAGACATCATAAGTCTTTTGTAAAAAAAACATATTGATCCTACCATCCATTCAGAAGAAGTAGCGATAATAAGATTCTCAAGATGGCAGCAGTGGAATCCATACTAGATGTGCGAGTGGCACCATTTTCATTTAGGACCAACTAGACATCATATGAAGTCTTCTGGTGAAAAGCCCATGTAAATATGACCTTTTGTTCAGAGTACTAGCGATAAGAAGATTTTCAAGATGGCTGCTGTTGAGGTCATACTGGACATAAGATCAGCACCATTTTCATTCAGGACCACAAGACATAAAAGTCTTTCAGTGAAACCCCATTTTGATATGGCTATACATTCAGGAGAGTAGTGACAAGATTTTCAAGATGGCTGCTGTAATGGACATATTATACATCAGATCGGCTCCATTTTCATTTAGTACCAACTAGATATCATAAGAAGTCTTCTGGTGAAAACCTCATGTCAATATGACTTTCCATTCAAGAGGAGTAGAAATAACAAGATTCTTAAGATGACTGCTCTGGTGGCTATATTGGATGTCAGATCGGCACCATTTTCATTTAGGAACAAGTAGACATCATAAGAAGTTTTTTTAGTGAAAACTCCATGTTGATATGACCCTCCATTCAGAAGCAGTAACCATAATAAAATTTTCAAGATGGCTGCTGCGGTGGCCATATTGGTTGTCCAAGCAATACCAGTTTCATTTAGGACCAACTAGACCGGTTACTAGAAATACCGAAATACACTGAAAAACCGAAATACACACCGAAATACACATGTATTTACATGTTCTCTCTGTATATATCGGTTTTCACACACAAATTATTATTTGTTTTTGTTTGAAGAGTAATATAAAGCAAAATAAAATATGATTTATGTGATTTTGATACAAATTATTTACTTTTTTCCTATTTATAGCACAATTCATGTAATGATGTCACTCGGTCGTACTTGATTCGACAGACCTGATACATGGCGAATCGTAGTAATACATACACAGAGTGAAAGTGAAAAGTATCGAAGTATCAAAAGTATTTGCCGACATTATATTATACATTTACTTTAACTTTTAATGATATAGTTTTTGACAAATAAATAAAGTTTAATTTAATTTTTGTTTAAAAGGTTTCAATATATTTGGCAATAGTGAAACATGTACTTATATATACTGCTTTTGATGATATGACAGTTGATTGCAAGGGTGTTAAGAAAGTCTTCTTCTTGGAAATATGTGAACGGGGAATAGTCACATGTTTGAATAATAATAAAAAGCAAAATAATTTAAATTTATATGAATAATTTATTCTTTACTTGATTTGACATATATATGATAAACGGCGAATTGAAATACATACACAAAGTGAAATGTAACAAAGTACCAAAAGTGTATATGATAGTATATATGCAAGAGTGAGATTAATATTGTGATCGTAACAAGCCATGATATATGATGATAGACAAAGACAACTCAGGAAAGCATTTTTGTAAAAAAAAACATGTATTATTCATTATTTGGCAGAATTTAATATTTACGTTTAATTACACCTACGCCTGTTCTGACTCGTTTTACCGTAAGTTGCTTGTAACATGTTACCGTCACATGCATTTTACACAGCATAAAAGTTTTGTCAATGCCAAGGACAGTCTGCCCGGAGCAACAAAGATTCTTAATGTCTGTTATCTGTTCATCTGTGTACAAAATGACACAAGGGGATTTAGCGCTGGTCCGGATAACTGATCTTACAAAAGGGTTATTTTCCATTACCAAATTGTCGAAATGCCGGATTTGGTCAGCAATATTGTTGGAGTGTCCGAAAGCTTTTCTGTCTTTTGATTTTTTATATTTTTGTTTGTCATAAATTTGTTAAAGTCCTGTCGGTTGGGACAGTTCATTATATTTTGAAGTAAGTTTATTTAATATTTGATGCGGTTTCATTTTTCCAATGAGATTAAAGGGAGAACAATAAATGTGTGTGCAGTGCAGTAAATTAGAACATTAAGCGACTTGAAACAATATGAATTAAGCCGACTTACACCGTCCGTTCCGGAGATGATCTCCATTCCGGAACGATCAGTCGTTTATCATACCACCTCCGTTCAGGAACGATCAACCTGTCCAATAAAGTAAGACCAATTGATGAGTGCTATAACTAGGAAAAAGTAAATAAGTCGTATCAAAATCGCTCAAATCATATTTTATTTTGCTTTATATTACTCTTCAAACAAAAACAAATAATAATTTGTGTGTGAAAACCGATATATACAGAGAGAACATGTAAATACATGTGTATTTCGGTGTATTTCGGTTTTTCAGTGTATTTCGGTGTTTCTAGTAACCCCAACTAGACCATAGGATGAATGTGTGTGTAACGTTTCATGGCAATCCTCCAAGTTGTTTAGGAGAAGTACCGATAACAAACTTGTGCTAACGGACGGATGGATGAAAGATGAAAGACCATCCTATAAGTTCTTCTGCTCTATGACCTGCAGAGCTAAATATGTATTCTGTTGAGTAAACCCTAAAACATAGTCAACACTGACAACAATTCATATGGAGAAAGAATGCCAAGCAATAATTATGATCATAACCATCATCATCAGTGGCAGCAGCAACATCTAAGAGGGTTGCTCACCTGAATGGCCTTAAGCACTTTTAGATTTTCTTCCAGTTCCTTTCTCTCTTGTGCCTGGGCTTTTCTTTTGTCTCTGTCTTCAGCCCTCTGAAAACAGAACTCATATCTAAGTATGGGCCTTAGTACAGGTGTGCATTGGTGTTTATGTCCACTTGTGTGAATATCTTTGTGTCTTAATGGTTATCAGCATTCTAATGTGTCGCTCCATTTGTTTTTCTTTCAGTTGCACTCTTACATCTATTTACATATGTGTGTCTACTTGGAAATATGGAACTGAGATACATCAAATACTTCAAAGAAGGCAAAGTAATAAAATGGTCAAAGGAATGTGTATGTTTGTATGTGTGAATGTCTGTACAAGTTTGTGTGCATTTTTATATGTGCGCATGTATGTACAAATTTGTGTGTATGTTTGTATGTGTGCATGTCTGTACAAGTTTGCATGTTGGTATGTGTGCATGTCTGTTAGAGTTTGTGTTCATGTTTGTATGTGTGCATGTCTACAAGTTTTTGTGTGCATGTTTATATGTGTGCATGTCTGTATGAGCGTGTGCACGTTTTATGTGAGCATGTCTGTAGGAGTTTGTGTGCATGTCTGTAGGATTTGTATGCATGATTATATGTGTGTATGTCTGTATGAGTTTGCATGCATGTTTGTATGTGTGCATGTCTGTACAAGTTTGTATGCATGTTTGTATGTGCATGTCGGTATGAGTTTGTATGCATGTTTGTATGTGCACATGTCTATGAGTTTGTGTGCATGTTTGTATGTATGCATGTCTGTATTAGTTTGTGTGCATGTTTGTATGTGTGCATGTCTGTACGAGTTTGTGTGCATGTCTGTATGAGTTTGTGTGCATGTCTGTATGAGTTTCATACATGCCATAACACGTTGTGTCACGCGAAAAACACAATTTTGGACCCCCAAACCCCCCGACACGGTCATGTTTCGAAAAACACGATTTTCAGCAATCGTAGCGGAAAAAAAATGTCCCCCCCAAAAAAAAAAACAGAAAGAAAATGTACATTTCCTGACCACAGTGATATATGCCCGTAATCTGTGGTATGTATAAACAGTAAACAGTCTTGCTCAGAGCTCATGTAAACTATCCTCAGGACAGTTTATAGCTGTTTTAGAGACAATTAAAAGGTAAGGTAGTCAGAGATAAACAGACACCTTTCAGATATTTACTGAATTGGCTCACACAAAAGCTAGGGTGGTGAGTCCTGTCAAACCCTTTGAGCACTGCTGAGGGAGAGCCCATTAGGCTAATTTGCATAGGTAAAGTGCACTAAGTGGAACAACCCTATTTGACTGAAGTTAAGTACACCAAACAGAAGCGTGTTGAAAAACAAATGTTATTACACATCACTGACTGCACTGAATAAGAATGTTGAAGCCATCTTTATTAAAGCTTGTGATCAGCTGCAATGTTTATTTGATGTCGGATTTTTACTCCATATATAAAATTCAAAATGTGATTATTCCAGTAGGTTGAACAACAGCACCATTCAATCTCAAATGCAGTGTTGCACCTACATTCCAAAGATCAGGGGACACCGTGTCCCTCACCATCCAGATTTGGGTGACACAAAACATTTTAAAGGGACAAAGGAAAATTATAGTATATAATGCACTAGAAGTGCTAAAAAAAAATGAGATAATCTTATCTGCTTCGACAATTTTGCCACCTTAACTTTCTCATATTTTCCTAGGACATTTACATGATTGCAATAAACATTTTATCATGTGATCAAGTAACTTGTGAAAACATTAACATGTTTGAATATCTGGTTAACCTGAAATGAACTGCACCATGGAATTTTAATAATTAAAAAGTATTAAATCATTAATCAAGTGACAAATTGAGTATTTGCATAAATTAGTACCTCTTTTTCATTATTTCAGCCTGAGAATAAATTAAATCTTCACTGCCGTAGGTGTGACTTTAACCTCGAAAATACGTTACAATAGCGGGTCAAAGACTTTAGCAACTCGGCCGACTACCACAAACCTTGAATGTTTTCATTGCCAGATTCATTGTTTTGAAATGGATATTCATTGTCATCTTACAGGTTTTATCACTTTTAGTGACTTTGACCATTACTTGTGCCAACATAGATGTAGATTCTCGAAGGAAAAGTATAGGCATATTTGTGAACACAAATGACACTTGCATTACCGTCAAACCAACTAATGAACTATTGAAAGCAGCAAAGACTGCATGTAATTAAAACTACATTCCACTGTCCAATGGATTTTAAAGACAGTAACTTAGTGTATTTTTGTATTTAATGTCTGTGAGGTTGTGACTATGTTTGTGGTGATATTATTTGACAATGCTAAGTCTACCATTCTTTTGTTGTTGTTTGTAAGTCTATTAAATGCTTCAGAGAAAACAGATGGTATTTTCCTTTATTCAGATATGAATTTCCAGTCATTTGCTATAGGCTGATTTGAAAAGATAGCTTATTCTAATTTGGATGACATCGCTTTTGGGGGTTCACGCGCACTGACCCCCCTTCGGACCTCAAAACACACTTTTTGAGTTTCAAAAAAACCCCAACAGTCTGGGAATATAGCATGTATGGAGTTTGTGTGCATGTTTGTGTGTGTGCATATTCTGTATGAGTTTGTGTGCATGTCTGTATGAGTTTGTGTTCATGTTTGTATGTGTGCATGTTTGTGTGTGTGCATATTCTGTACGAGTTTGTGTGCATGTCTGTATGAGTTTGTGTGCATGTTTGTATGTGTGGATGTCTGTATGAGTTTGTGTACATGTTTGTATGTGTGCATGTCTGTATGAGTTTGTATGCATGTTTGTATGTGTGCATGTCTGTATGAGTTTGTGTGCATGGTCTGTACGAGTTTGTGTGCATGTTTGTATGTATGCATGTCTGTAAGAGTTTGCATGTTTGCATGAGTTTGCATGCATGTTTGTATGTATGCATATCAGTACGAATTTGTGTGCATGTTTATATGTGTACATGTGTATGAATTTGTGTGCATGTTTGTATGTGTGCATGTCTGTATGAGTTTGTGTGCATGTTTGTATGTGCATGTCTGTATGAGTTTGTGTACGTTTGTGTGTGCATGTCTATGAGTTTGTGTGCATGTTTATATGTGTGCATGTCTATGAGTTTGTGTGCATGTTTGTATGTATGCATGTGTATGAATTTGTGTGCATGTCTATGAGTTTGTGTGCATGTATGCATGTCTGTATGAGTTTGCATGAGTTTGTATGCATGTTTTTATGTATGCATGTCTGTATGAATTTGTGTGCATGTTTATATGTGTACATGTCTGTACATTTTGTGTGCATGTTTATATGTGTACATGTCTGTATGAATTTGTGTGTATGTTTATGTGTATACATATATATGAATGGATGGATAGATGGATTGACCTAATTAAGATTAAGGACTAGATATATCAATCCAAAATTTATAATCTAGATCTATATTTTAAAGTTCATACTTCTGTACCAGCAAAATATGCTTCAGTATGAAAATTGTGATTTTTAAACATTCTTAGGAGAAAAACATTAGGTATTAAATGCCTCAATCCATGATGAATTTAAAAGAAACTTAATCTGAGATCCCAACCTTTACCATTATGAAATATGAATTCTAGCTTTAAAAAAATCTGAACATCAAAATAGCGATACTTCAAATCTGTATCTGAAGATTGATTTTTAGCATTAAGCCTTAGTGATTCAAAGTGCTTTCTGGTTGAAACATGCTTCCTGCAGTCATCTTTCCTGCCATGTTACATGCTGAAGTCTGTTGATAAAAGACTGCAAAAGGCATGGTATTCATCAGATGTCAATGCCTTGAGTATTCTGTTTGAAATTTCTGTAGCACAAGCTGTTTTGTTTGACCAGATCCTCATTGGTTGCTTTTGTTCAACATCTTTCTTTAACTTCCTCAGGTAAATTATGGCACTAAGCTGACATGATTTCTGACTGGTCAATATTAAATTGCTTTTGTGATACAAGCACTTACTAGGCACTTTTTCAAAAGAATTGCAATCAGACATTACATGTGTTTGAATGATCAAGTTATACCAGTGTTCAAGTAGCAGTCTGCTTACATAAAATTTTATTGGATTGAAAAATCGGAATCTGACAAAAGTGATCATAATGGTGTAAAATGAAGTTAGAAACTATAATGATTTCACCAAAATCGGAATGGTTCGGATCTCGGTTTAATACCTGGTCACATTTCATCCATGAGACAAATTTATAATAGTAACTTATCTTATTAAATATATGTCAAATTTACCTTCATCTTGTCTGCGTTTTGTCTTAATTCCAGTATCACCTTATGCTGTGGATCAATCTTGAATCACAGTTAAAGAAAGACAGTATAACAGCATTCAACTGAATTTTTAGGACTGAATATATCTTCCCAGTGATATGGTAAATCATATCTTTCATTCATCTGCAGGGTCATTTAAGTAGACACTGAAGATTATCAGTGTGCAAACTAAGCTGAAATGTTTCTTTCATCTGCTACAATCCATATCAAGGAAAGATTTTTAAAATGCTAGCTGAAAAAAAGGATACCAGTAGAGCAACATCACACCAATGTATACATTCTTCATACTTCCTCATCTCAGAACAACACTGGGCACCTGCATGTGTCAACAGGAAAAAAAGAAAATGAAAAATCTGACTCAAATTCTATTGAGTTTCAACTGTCATGTTCCTATTACTTGTAGCCAAAAAAGCCATTGTCTACTCAATTCCCTGATGGCTTCCTCAAATTTTATAAAATAGTCAATTCTGGCTACTGTTTTTTCCTTATTTGTCACTTGTGTTGTGAATACAAAAAAAATTTAGATTACTTAACGTAATTTTGGCCACTACTCAAATTTTTTTAGTGTAAACATAGCAACAAAGTGTACAAGTTTTCATAACATAAAACAAGTATTCCAGCATGAATGCCTTTAGACTCCTAACAAAATGCATGAAAGAAAACAGGTATCTATCTGACATAAAAGATGCCCTTTCTGAGATCGTCTGTAACCAGGAACACTGCTCAGTATTTCACTGCAGCTGTGCAGCTGACAGTGTGGAGGCTGTGAGGAATATAAAATGTAATGACATAGTCAAGTCAGATACTTGCATGCTCTTGTACTGGCTCAACACAGTACAAACGATTTAAAATAAACCATTTTGGGGGTTTTAATTACCATGTTGGAATAAAAAAAAAGATGTACAATTTCTAAATAATCTTTTCGAACTTGCATTTACACTGAAAACAGGTATTAATTAAAATAGATACCTTATTCAAGTCATTACTTCTTAACTTCTGAAAGCCCAGACCCCAGTTCCACAAAATTTCTCCTCAAATTGAGATTTTAAGGTATCCTGCTTTTGATACATCTGAGAATATACTGGCTTTTGTCATATGTAGAGACACATATACCAGAAAGGATTAAAAGTACCTCATTTTCTACCGAAACTGTACATGTGGAAATCTATTTAGCTTTGAAAAAAGAGTTGATGAATTCATCAAATTTGAGGAAATTCTCCAATTTTACTTATTGACAGACCAGACTCATGTCAGGTGAATTCTATATATTATGATGGTACATGTATTTCATTTCTTGATTTATCTGCTCAATGTTCAGTGAAAATTTAATTGTTGCCAATCTAGCAATAAGATTATCAAAACATCTCAAGTTCAAGATGTTTAAAGAAACTGGGACAGGCCCCGATCTAAAAAAATTTCAAGTTTTTTTCCCCCTAAAATTGAGATTATGCTATGTTGCTTACAATGCCATGGTTTGTACAGCCCCAGTGAGTTGTTTTTTTTTCTCATTGTACAGCCCCAGTGAGTTGTTTTTTTTCTCAAAGTTTTCAATGACTTTCAAAAGTTTTCAAGTTTTCTTTCTTACAGAAATGGAATTTTTTCCATATATTGCTTTGTTTATCAATAAATGTAAAAACAGGTTCAAAAGTATAAGAAAAAAACACCCATAATAAATTAGCATGCCACTACAAGAAAGGGATGCTACTCCATCTAGTAATGTTTCATTGAGCCATCCAATTTTTATCCCATTTTATTTATTTATGTATTCATTTTTTTTAAAAATATGTCAATAAAAATGATTCTGAATGTAAAAGTGATACATATTCAAGAAGTTTTTCAGCAAATTCAAGTACTGTAGTATCATTTATTTTTGTGGGACTCAATTTTCGTGGTTTTGTAAAAAAAGGCATTTTCGTGGGTACTTAAATTCGTGGTTTTGCCTGTCAAAGTTTGCATATTAATAAGTATTTAATTTCATGGTTTAACCTCTACAAATACCCAAAGAAAGAATACAAAAGAATAAAACTATGCCGATGCAAACGGCGGTCACTTTAATGTTTAAAACAATACTACCACCTGTATGAGCACAAATCAAAGACCTGACAAGTTCAATAATTACCGAGTGAATAACATCAGTCGAAGCCGACGCAGTCAACAGCACTAAAACAATACTACCACCTCTAGTAGCACAAATAAAACACCTGTCAAGATTAATCCCTTACACCGTGTTTTCATCTGAGTACATCAAAGGAAGCCGACGCAGCCAACAACACAAAGCCAATCGGTTATTAAAGTACATATGAATGATCTCTTACTTAAACCACTGTCGATCAAGTTGTACCATCAGTACTTTCTGAACACAGTGGCTTAAGAGTGGTAAAATTCAACTTAGCCCCCCCCCCCTCGGTTCCTGGACTTCCTAACCCGTCAGAAGCTGCGAGCACGGCGCAGGCGCTTGCTTACCAGGCAGCTAATGATGCAGTAGAACCCCTGCTCCAGTTTCTGTCCCAGAAAAGAAAGCGAGGAGAGTATAACAGTTACAACGAGGAAATCTGGGCAAAGATAGCCAAATACTCCATTGATAATGGTGTTGCCAAGGCCGCCCACAAATTCAGTTGCGATCCGAGTTATACAATCAGTGAGACTACTGTATGGAGTATGCGGGACCAATACATAAAGTTAAAAAAGTAAAGATGGGCAAGACTTGACAATAAATAAAGAGTACAAAGAACAATTAAAGTCACACTTCCACGATTGGTATGCTAAACAGGTCATGGACGCCATTATGGAGAAAAAAAAGATGTTACTGGTGACGATCAGTGCACAGTATTAGTGAACCTTGCAACCTCATTAATCAAGCCAATTCACGCTGAATGGATAATTGCAGCTCATGCAACAATGAGTGAAAGATCAGACCTAATTATCAGTGGTTTTGAGAAAGCTGGACTTGTTTAATTCAAGAATTTGGGGATTATTTACCTGAGAAGCATTCGTATGTACCATGAGACTTGATTGACATGATGTTGATACAGTGGTTTTGTCCGAAAATCTGTGAAGTGTGAGCTTTAATACTCTGCTGTAATTAGTGTATATACATAGTGCTTCATTAATAGTTATAGTATTTTACAGGATTGTTGTTCTTTTGGATTAAAAATGCATGGATAAAATGAAATGTGCTTTCAAGAGGATTTAAATTGATTTGAATAAGTATTAAATTTAATTTTCATATACTGTTATTTTGTATTATTCTTTCTTTCATTTTCAGTATAACTATTGTTTGAATACCTTATGCTTTTTCTCGTTTCTCTCTATCCTTATCTCACATATGGATTTACGGCAGTGAGTGTAAAATTACAGCTATCGGGTACCTTATCAATATGTGTGCATTGAAACAATATAAAATGATTTATAATTCTTGTTTCAAAGGGTTAAAATAAAAACATTAAACAAACACATGTAAAAGCTAATATTTAATTACCAGATTATTGACATTTATTTATCACATACTAGTAGACACTGTAAGAAAACGGGGGGGGGGGGGGGGGGGGGGGGGGGGGGTGGATCATCATCATCCGTGGCTCATTTTTCGTTGGGGATTTAAATTCGTAGTTTGGACCAACAACGAAAACCACGAAAATTGATGATACTACAGTATTTTTCAAGGATAAAGCCATGTTTTTCATAATTTGAGGAGTTTTCAAGGCAATAGCTCAAATTCAAGGGGTTTTCAAGGCAACCCCTCAAATTCAAGAAGTTTTCAAGGCAACCCTTAACTGCAAGTAGTGTTTCAAGGCTGTATGAATCATGAATACTTTTGACAATGTTAAAGGGAATTATTCCATACTGACTCTAGTTTGAATCTTGTTAAGTTAATTTCTTCTTTTCAGAGTCAAAATATCCATTTTGTTTCTAGATGAAATTATTTTCTTTAATGTTTTCTTGCAGAAAATGATTACACTTGTGCTTTATTTTGTAATGTAATGTAACAGTTGTAAAGTCATTTTAGTCTGTGTTGTCTTCATCTACCATCGTCGATTTATTCATTGACTGATTCATTCTTTTAACCACTCTTTCATTCATCTAGTCATTCAAAGCATGTACCTGTACAAATCTGTTAAGTTCTAGCAATGCAAAACTTGCCAAACAGGTATTATCCTCACTCAAATCGCATGTGCAAGCTTTACCTGCACCGGTTTGTCGTTTGCTGTCAAGAAGAAAGGACTGTTCGCCCTTTCTCTCTAATTGTGCATTGAAAATGACAAATTTTCATATTTCTACAGGTCAGTAAAGTCATATAACCATACGACTTGTTTCCTGTCTCATTTGAACTCCCATTACATTTTGGAGCCCCACAGTGTGGAGACGGGAAAAGGGACCACAATCCATTGCTTCAAATTATTTGCATTGGGACTGATGACATGATGCCACGCCCAAGGGAAAGTCTGGTTATTTAAACCATACATTGTGACTGCG
Organism: Margaritifera margaritifera; assembly: GCA_029931535.1. Lineage (NCBI taxonomy): Eukaryota > Metazoa > Mollusca > Bivalvia > Unionida > Margaritiferidae > Margaritifera > Margaritifera margaritifera. The sequence continues at coordinate 1,194,591 of JAQPZY010001588.1, forward strand.
TCATCACTGGTCAGACATGTTGGAGTCACATGTAAACATCCAAAATCCCCAGGTCACTGGAGATCTTTCTGGCCAGTAGAGATGGACACTCAATGCATGGAAAAAAATTTGTCTCTGGAATTTTCAGTGATATGTGCACACTTGAATACCTGATTAGCAGAAATTCTTCCTTTGGAAAAATTCTTAATTTTCAAGATTGTTTTCTTTCTTCTTGGGGCTAGACAAGGACATTTTGATAGTTTAGGACATATTTGGAACTCAGATTGCAATATTTGTGTTTCATATTCATTGTTCTGGGCAAACTGGTGAGTTTCCATTCATATAGTTTTCACAATCAAATTGTAGTATATTTTGTCAGTTAGTAGTGTATTTTCTCTCCTTTATTTTTTTCTGTGACTGATATTTTTGTTTGCTTTTTAGATTAAAGTTGACATATTTGGACTTTGACTTTATGTTTACATTCATATGAGAACCAATCACTTTGTGAACTAATCGCTTTGCTTGCATAACATTTACACTTCACAGCATTACTGCACTTAAGTACGGAGACTGTCCCTTTCCTTGAAAAACAAATCGTCCTTTGAAGTTAAACTACGTTTTTTTTATTATTGCCATCAATGTCACTAAAATCGTCATTTCAGATCATTTCATAGCACTGAGTGTATTTCATTCATGTTATATGTTATCTGTTGCATGTTATTTGCGTATACCAATAGGAATAATTCCTCAGATGATTTAAAGATTATTTGTTCTTGTATGTTTATTGTGATCTGCTGAGAGCTGTCATATGCAGAGTCATATTAGCAACAGCAGCAGCAATATCAAGACTGATGTAAGAGGAGGATCATTCATTGAGGTTTAAGATCATTTGTTTTTATTCATTTTTAGATAAACCCATTCCAGTGCAAAAGATGTTATTATACGTTTTGCTAGTCAAATTACCTCTAACATTACTGTGGTATTTAGAATAGGCATTTGATCAATATGACCTTGATAAGTTCTCTTGCAATGGAGCAAGAGGATGTGGTCTTTAATCGGCAGGAGGAAGATGTATTTAAATGGTATCTTAATCAGACTGGTAAGTTTAAGGTGCTTATGACAGAGGAATACAACAAGCTCTGTGCAAGTCATGTGAAATCACTTCACCTAAGCAGTACACCGATAGCCTCATCCGTCATTCATGAACCGAGGTTGAGTACAGTTGCATCTTCGATGCAGACAGCGCGAATTTCAACATTTTCGGGTGAAGATCCAACATCAAAGATAGAAGTAGGTTTTGATGTTTGGGGTTATGAGGTAAGGTGCATCTTGTGTGACAAGGTGTATCCAGTGTCCATTATTAAGCAGCCTATTCATAACTCTTTGCGTGGTACCGCTAGCCGCTTGCTACTTTCCCTTGGGGAAACCACATTTTGTGAGGATGTTGTGCAGAAGTTTGAAGGTGTATTTGGAAACGTCTCATCAGGGGAAGAGATTATGCAGCAATTTTATGTAGAACAACAACGAGAGGGCAAGAGCGTAGCAACTGTACATAGGGATGCAGACTGGAAGATATCTTACAGAAGGCTATTGAAAAGGGCCATATACGAGAGTCGGCCAGAAATGATATGCTGAGATCAAAGTTTTGAACTGGACTGCAGAGTGACGGCAAGCCTCCACAAGTATGATCAGATGAAGGACTTTGATAATTTGTGGCCATCGAACAAGAGCTTGCTAACAGTGACAAAGTCTCTAAACTAAAGAGCCTGGTCGTTCAAGCTCAGGCAACAATGGTAGATTGAGGTTTGACAACGCAACTTGATGCTTTTTCCAAGAAACTAGATACTCTGTCTCTAAGAATAAATGACCTAGAATCAGGGTTTCATCAGATACTGGAGAATGTGTCAGTGGACAAAGATCCCAATGCTTTCTTACCAGAAAAGCCAAGTTAAAAAAATACTTATGGTCAAGAAGCTTCAGGAAGCTGATCTTGTTTTCAGAAAGGACGAGGGCATGGACGACTCCATCAGAAGATACCACAAATACCAGAATTGGGTTTTTAAAACCACATGCTGAATGAGGATATGACCCTAGGCAAATGTCTCTGGACTCTCTTTCGGGAGCAGGGCATTACCATCGCAAGTATCAAGATGTCACTGGGTATGATTATTAGTACCCTTGTGGTAGCAATTACTGGCAGCAGTACACCAACACCCCCAAAGCCCCCAACTGACAAGGACAGTGCTAAGGAATGGATGAAAAACAACTGAAATCCCTTGTTAATGCCCTCAGAAAGCTTGCAGAAAAGGCCTTTGCAGCATTGCCTGGTATCATCAGAGCATCATCTCTTGGCTCCTCAATTTCCTCCACAAAGTAGCTGACTGGCTCACAGAAAATTTATGGACTCCTGTTATAGCTGTCAGAGGGCTACTGCTACTCACTGTGCATGAATGGATCAACTCAAGAAGAGATCCAAAGTATCACTAGTCATATGGTAACATTACCAACAATTAGTGCAGTGCACTCATCAGCATGGGCCACGGCATTCGGTTTTTCTTACAAGGTAGTGGTCAAGACAATTGCTTCAATTGCTTCTGCATGTCAAACTTTGTGTCTGTCCCAAGGATGCTGGTCCTAGTCTGTGCATGCGCATCCAGGATGGCCCACATGTACATGGCCTATGTAAAGCCCTCTGACTTGTCCAGGGTAGAGCTTGCCCACATGGTTTTGGCCTTTGTTCCTTGTGAGTAGTGATCAAACTGCTGCTCATACTGCATCATCTCGTTGGGCAACTAATCCACGGTTTCTGGAAAGAGTGGGCTGGGGAATAATAATACATGATACCAAGCCCATCATGAAGTCCTCTTCTTTGGTGCCAGTCTGTCTGCAGAAAAAAACGAAACTTTGTGCAACATTTTCCATATACTGTAGTTTTCAAGCATGTGCTAGTCACTGTCACTGGGCACATATATCAACCTATATTATGGCACATCAAATAATACACATGAAACAGAAAGGCAGTGTGCATAAGAAGGTCTTTGCTGTGAGGTGGTCCCCAGCTGAACTGCCACAGCCCATCTTGGAACACCAAACAGCGAAATTACTTTGGTTTCTTCAAAACTGTATGGGGTTATCACTCCAATTTTTCACTGCTGCATCTTCCAACTTAATGTTGGGAAGCTGGTATTGGCTAAATACATCGAGAAAGCCAACAGTGAAGCTTCTGGTCATATATTAACCTGCACAGCTGTAAAATCCTTTCTATTCGGCCCAGTCTTATAGACCCGTCCAGGTTGCTATTTAGCATCCACATTAAAGTTAAAGGCTTTTGTGCCATATTACCTCATGTTTGTTATGCTAAAGCATGTTCAAAATGGGGATGCAATCCCCATGCAGCAGTACATTGACAACTATTGAGAGTGTCTCATGGTTGGCCTTTGATCTATCACCTACTGGTTGGCTGGCACAATGTCCAGGCAGGCAAGTCCTTTCATTGGTGACTGATTAGTGGTTGGGCAGGTTTAGAGGGTACTCAACTACCAAGCCAGGCCTTTATGGCTTTGACATGCTGCAAAGCAGATAACTGGAGCACTTCCAGATCTGTTGCTCGAGGTTTCCAAGGCTGCACCAGTCAATTATGAGCTCCAACTTAGCCCTGGCTTGCAATCCCTCTTGGGACTAGATGATGAAGGGTGGTTCAGTGCTGGCAATTGTAACAGAGATTGGCCAGTTGACTTTACAGTGCAAAAGGCACTCTTGATTAACATGGACCAACATTCCACAACAAACAGTGCCCTTCCACACTCTAGGAATTGTTCCCACATCCTGTCCAGAGTTTGACATTGAAATGACTTTCCAATATTCTTGCCCTGATTTTAAGAAGCTGTAATGTGGAACAATTAATGAGTTAAAGTCCAGGTCACTGATGGACAACACAAGCTCATTAATAATGGCATGTCCATCACAGTAGTTCTTGAGATTCATCAATGAGTATTAACGGGCCAGAGGAAGGCTGAGATGGTAAAACAGAGAGCATCCTGTCACAGTTGCAAGACTTTGCTATAATGTCATATGTCGACATACTAGAGGCCACCAAGCTGTCTGGCAAAACAATGAGCAGAGATCTCAACATTGCCAGCATGTATCACAGGGTAGATGGCACCCTACCAAGCCATGCACATGTCAATATAACACTCGCCACTTTTACCACAAAAAAACTCACCATGAACAACAAATTCATTATATAAATAGGGGCCCCCGAGTGACCGAGTGGTCTAAGGCGCTCTCCTTTACCGATCACTGCTATCTCACCTCTGTCCACGTGGGTTCGAGTCTTGGGCTCGGCCAATGTGGTTATGTGAGAAAACTTGCCAGTAGCTTCCCATGGGTCGGTCATTCTTTGCTGGTTTTTCCTCCACCAGATATACTGGCCGCCATGTATAGCCTATCATGTGCTGAAAAATGGCGTTAAACCCATAAAACCAAACCAAACCATTATATAAATATGTTGCTAGAGTGAGAAAAAAAAAGCACATGGTTCCACACAGAAGCAAGACTATACAGAGTATTTGGGATGGGTTTTACCTATTCACCCGAAACGATGGTGCTAGCTTTCTGACTTGCTGCACTACTGTTCATACAGGCTGGTCACGCTGCTACCAACTATTCTATTTAGAGCTGCCCTTATCTGGTGTAATTAGCAATAAATCTGACTTAGATGAAAACTTCTACTTTGCCATTGTTGCATATCTTTGAAATGAGGAAGGAATGTTTACATGTTTTGAAGTTTTCAACACAATGGAACAACAAAAGCAAGTAAGCAGAGATCTATGTTTGGGACCACAACTTTCTCCAGCCAAACTGAGATGAAATGTAACTTCATATCCATCAGGGGTAATGTCTGACCGATGGATGAAAGACAGTGACTTTGTAGGCATAACCCCACAAGAGGCCAGTACGAACAAATTGGGGAGTTTGTAAGGCTCAAATGTTCATTAACACCATTTATCACTGAAATGTAAGGGGACAGCCATATAGCCATCACAAATGCTAACTATATAATCATACCAGAAGCACTCTACACTCTACTCCTGACTGGCAGCTGTGTCACAAATGGAAATACTAAATCCACTGGCAAATTCTATCTTGAACCCATTCATGGATGTTTATTTATCGGCAGGGATCATAGCAATAATTTTTCATTTAAAATTATTATCAAATGCTGAAGAAGTAAGAGCTTTCTACCTCACAGCCAAATAATTAAAGGGAAAAGGACCCCTTGATTTTATGCTGCCACTGTTAATTCAAGAAATCAGATTTCCCAAAATCAGCATACCCATGGATGCAAGCCTAGTATCGATTTACATCCTTCTCCAAGATTAAAAAAATAAAGCAGTTAGATTTCTCCTGAGGTACCCACTGATGGGACAACAGATGGGAGCTACAGACTCCAACAAATCAAAGCAAAGCACTACTAAAAACATTTGAGAGTAATTATCCTCATTTCTGCAAATTGGATCTCCTTTTTTCAGAGATATATCATATATACATTGTATGCTTGTAACGGACACTGGAGTCCAGCTGTATTTTCTGCCATTCATGTAGGAATACCAGTTGACAGAGTTTTAAAAGTCAATGCTTTATCATTCCTTCAGTCATGAGTGATTAAGTTTTACTCATCACACTTGACACTGACATAATAATGACCACCTAAATTTAGCATCTTCTTTACTCATTGGCCAACAGTTACATCAATCAAGTGAAGACAACACATACACTGCTGGAATTCATACATGAATGTGGTTGCTTGGGTGGCTGTCTACCTGGGTATGGCATTTCTGTACACACACTAACCATCTCATCCAGTAGTGTATACACAACCTTGTTTGTTTCCCAGGAACCACAGCAGGTTTTATAAATACAGAGACTGTCACTGTGTAACACTCTAAACCAAAACTTTTGAGCCAACAGTAGCTTGTTAGAGCAATCAAGTTAAGTTAACAAAGACACTTTGCTCGTGTTCATACGAAAATGCAGTTACTACGGCTGCTCTCAACTTGGATATGGAGTTTTTGTATGAACAAAAACCATTTTACCTGCTCTTTGAGTTGTGGAGTGTAAACAACCTTTTTTTCTGCTCATTAAATTGATCAAGTGAATGTCTGGTTTGGCTTTGTGGGGTTTAACAACATTTTTCAGCACATGATAAGCAATACATTGCGGCCAGTATATTTTGGTGGAGGAAGAACCCAGGAAGAACCACTGACCCATGGGAAGCTACTGGCAAGCTTTCTCACATGCCCACATTGGTCAAGTCGATACTCAAATTCATGCAGATAGAGGTGAAATGTGTGAGTGATCTGTAAAGGTGAGCACCTTAGACCACTCGGCCACATAGGGCCCCAATCAAGTGAAGCTAATAAAGATACTGAGCTGGAGTTCATACTGAAACGTGGTTACTAGGGTGACTCTCTCTACCTGGATATGCCATTCCCGTATCAACACAAACCATCTTACCTGCTCTTTTGAGCTGCAGAGCCTATACCAGCAGGAGATGGACTGTCCCAAGGGGCTCTCCCTATTTTTGTCTTAAAATTGCTCAAGGTACACTTCTTGGTGTGGCAGAAATATGGTGGAAAGATTCAGAGCAATATAGCCATGCCCTGACGTGCAAAAATTTAATCTCGGGCCTAGGGACAATGTTTATGCCAAATGATAGTATTAATTATGAAATGGAATGTCCACTAAAGGAAACATATTGGATTCGCTGTTTGTATACTGTCTATCCTAAGATTTGAAAATTCTAAGAGTATATATGAACTTCATTAATAGATAAATTCATAGTATTTGATCAATTCTACATATTTAATGGAAAATAAAACTGTCTCTTTTTCTTTATATGTGTTCTAAGATTATCTTCATAAGAGCAGTGAAGAATAATTATCTAATTTTTAATACAAAGTGCATTTATGAACCAACTTGGTACTTTTGCATTATGTCTTTATTAGCCTTAATTACCATCTAACAAAATATCATGGTGGGCAATGTATGCACTCCAAGTTAAATATCATTGGAAAGGTTATATTTGTGGCTTAAACTGCGTCTTTCGCACTACCATTTTGTCACCTGATGTCCTGATGTCGGCACATCCTAGGGGTGCCTGTCTGAACTCTTATTAATAATTTTATGAGAGAGATAAAACTATCTAGGAAAATGTATTTTGTACCAGATTTTAGGACCAGTTACAGGGTAAAAAGAACTTAGTCATTTGTGGGTGTCCCCACAGAGAAAAGAAAAAGTTCCTATGTTCTTCATATGGTGATCCTTTTTGTTTGGTATTTAAATACATGGGTGGTAGAAACAACAAAATCCCAAAAAATGGATACCCCTTGATTAGAAGTGAATTTACACTGTATCATTCAGTAACTTACTGAAATTTTGCAACAGTCATCAGAGAAAAACTGCATGTCATTATTTACAAAACTGTTGTTTATATGGATACAGTTTCTCTTTAAACTCAACATACCTCTCATGATGGCCTTCAGATGATCTGGTTTAAATTTTCTGGCAATGACACAATCTCTAAATGAAGACCTATGGTTTCCTGCAAGAATTTTAAAAAAAGACCTTTTAAGAAAATAATGACAAGAAGAACAAATAAATCATAAAAAGAAAAACAAGACCATAAAACAAGCTTCTTTAACACACTGTTTTTCTCTCCCCCAATCTGCAAGTTGATAAGAAGATGTGAATGTGAAACTGAGAATTTTATCACTTTTGCCTTGAAACACACAGAATGCTAGTGTTTATATCTTGCACTTCTCTCCCAGAACATACATTAGGCAACTATATTTTATCCTTAATGATTTTTATTCTTCTGCTAATGTCTGTTTGACCATATTAGCACTCTCAGAAATTAGAGTGTGATAAGTTGATCAACCACTAATTTTAAATGTTCTCCAACTGTTGGATGGACACATAAAATCTTGTCCTTTAGGCTAATTTTTCCTAGAGAGACAAAACACTTGCTCTAAGTCTGTACAATTTATTGATGAGATTTTATGAATCCGAATCGAGGACAAACTCTGCTTAGTTGAACGTAAATTAGCTTGGCAGCATCACAGATCTCGAAGCACTTACTTACCAAGATGATATTGTGCAGCTGCTCTGTTAGTATATAATACAGCATTCAGTTCCTTATTTGGACTCTTGCTCTTGATCCCTTCTGTATAGTTCTCTACAGCTATGGAATATTTCTTCTTTTTGAACTCGAAATTGCCATCTTCTTTATATGCCTCAGCTTGAGCTGAAATGAATATCTATTAGGACCCATGATCATCATACCTCTAACAAAAAAAGTATTCACATACAAATTGTCCTCCCATTTCCCCTTGTGTTCTCTCTTCTGGCTCTTTTTATTTCGTTAATATACCTCATTAATACTGTGATTTTTTCTATTAATACCATACCTGTTCCTCCAGACTCTTCTTCTCTGAGCTTCATGAGCACATAATTTAAAGACAAGCTGGAAATTTTACATTTTTCTGACATTCTGTAACTTCACTCAGAACAGGCAAGATATGAGATGTAATGAAATGCTCAACATATTGAAATAGATTTGATCTAAAGGTTTCAGATTTATCTTTCAGACAAGTCAATCAAATTGTAGGAATCTTATTCAACATTTACATTTACATTTAAAAACCTATTATGTCACAGAGTCCTCTAAAAGGAACCCTACATTTCAATTTGAATAGATTTATTCAAAAATAATAGCTCAGAGATAAGGTGCAAAGAAATTATTCCGTCAATCAGATTGCAACAACCTCATTTATTATGCTTATCAGTGCTTAAAAACCTAATGCATCAAAAAGGTCCTTTTAGGGATGCTCACATGTACATTCCAATTTAAACAGATTTGGTCATGTGGAGTCAGAGATATCTTTCAGAATAACAAAATGTTGATGAAATAACTGGTCATGGAACTCATCTAAAATTTATTAAAACACATTTCCATATAGAATTCGGTTAAATCAGATAAGAACTGTGGACTCTAGCATGTTAATGAGAACATTTTGGGGGGTCATAACTCTGTCTGATCTTGAAGGAAATTGCTGCAGATTAAGCTCATCCACAATCTTATTATACATCTTCATATTTGATCTGGTTGAAATCCAACAAGAAATCTGTACTTGTGGGCATGTACATTATGAGGCATTTTCCTTTTAAATAGGGCCATAACTGCCAAATACTGATGGCAATTGTTGTTACAGAACTTACCTGAGATTTTGTTAAGAGAGCTTTTCACATCATATTTTGTTAAAATCTTAAAAGAAATATGGACTATAAAGCATTAACAAAAACATTTAGGTGCACATTATCATATATACTCGCGTACAACCCGGGTCCAAATGCAAACAACATAGACCCTGATCTGCCGTCGCATAATGTGCCAGCAGATCAGGGTCTGTGTTGTTTGTTCTACTGATTAGTCCTTACAAACTGCATAGACCCAGATCTGCTGGCGCATTATGCAATGGCAGATCTGGGTCGATGCAGTTTGCAGTTGGTATCAGATTATACGTGAGTATATTTGCTACATTAAAATGAGCAATAACAATGTTAAATGTTGAAAAACAATTGCAAATTATCAAACTCGTCCCATAGACATTTGAATTTCTAAAGCACTGACAAGTAAATGTTGCTACCTGTCCATCCTTTGTAGTATAGTATGTACAGGGTTTAATGGCATGTCAGCACAATACTGGCTGTATAGTACCAATTAAAAGTTAAGTTCTAAAAAATGAAAAATATAAAGAATTGCAAATAAACTTTAAGGAGATAAATCCTTCCAAATGAAAGTAAACATGTAGTCCTACAAGAGACATGATAAATGGTAAAGATGCTAACATTCTTTGAATGATACATAAAATTAAAATAAAGGTTAAAAAAAAAATATATATAGGAGACAAATTTATTATATAAGCAACATTCCCTCAGAAAGTCCAAGATTATCTCTGGTGGTACATCATCAAAGAGCTTGTCAACTAAGCTTTCTAAAAGTGCTTCCAGCGCATCCTGGACCTTCAAACGCTAGTTTTGAAACCCTCAAATTCTCAAACTGTGTATTGTCTGAAACTGATTCATGTGGATGTATTTTTTTCTGAACAAAACAGGTGGCAAAGATGGGTAATTACATAAGCAGAATACTGTAGTATCATTTATTTATGTGGGTCTCAATTTTCGTGGTTTTGAAAAAAAATAAAAATTTCGTGGGTACTTAAATTTGTGGTTTTGCCTGTCAAAGTTTGCATATTTGTAGGTACTTCATTTTGTGGATCAACCTCAACAAATACCCCAAATAAAGAATACAAAAGAACCAGACTATGAAAACAACAAACGATGGCCACTTCAATGGTTAAAACAGTAATACCACCTATATAAGCACAAATCAAACACCTGTCAAGATAAATCACTGACACTCAACATCAAAGGGATCCGACACAGCCAACAACACTAAGCTACTAATCGGTATTTAAAGTACATTTGTATGATCTCTACCTTAAAACACTGTCCATAAAGTTGCACCATCATTTACTTTCTGATGAACTTAAATCCCCATCAGTTTGGATAACTGTCATCATTCCACATGTGAACCAAACAATGCAATGCAATTAGCAAGCAGTATCAACATTTGATGTGTTCAGAGCCCATCAAAGTGTGATGATGCTAATTTTTTTTTTAAAACGGTGGAATCACTCCTTTGGTTAAACCTGCCTCATGTACGAACCAACTTCAACCACAAGACTTTACTTAAAACCTCATCAATGAAGCTGACTGATGCTGAATGGATAATTGCGGCTCACATGAAATTGTGTGAAAGATTGGACCTAATTATCCATGGCTTTGATAATACTGGACTTGTTTAATTCAACAATATCAGGATTGTTTACCTGAGAAACATTTGTGTGTACCAGCCGACTTGATTGACATGATGTTGATTCAATGGTTTTGTCCAAAAATGAGTGAAGTGTGCGCTTCAATACTCTGCAGTAATTAGTGTATATACACAGTGTTTCATCGGTAATTGTGTTTCAAGCAATATTTCTAGTATTAAACAGTTATGTTCTTCATTGGGATTATGAATGCATGGATAAAATGAGACATGCTTTCATGATTTAAATTTGTCGACAACAGTTTAACTTGAACAAAGAATCGATTTGAATAAGTATTAAATAGTATCATTTTTTGTTCTTTCTTTCATTTTCAGTAATAACAATGTCTGAATACCATATGCTTTTTCTGGTTTCTCTCTATCCTTATTTTTCTCATAATATATTGATTTAAGGCAGTGAGTGGAAATTAAGGCTACCGGATACTGTATAGATATAATGTGCATTGAAACAATATAAAATGCTTTATAACTCTTTCATTGAAAGGGTGACAATAAAACAAAAACATGTAAAAGGTAATATTTTTAATCAGATTACAGAAATGATGTCGATTTATCATATAGCTTTGTTCATCTCTAGGAATGAAGCACAGTAAAAAAAAACTGAGGTGCTGGGGATTATTTATCATGTGTGGCTAATATTTTGTTGGGTCTTTAAACTCGTGGTTCAGGGCAACAATGAAATCCATGAAAATTGGTACCCCACGTAAATTAGTGATACTACAGTAATGAATCCTCATACTCAAAAAGTGAAGAAGATAAAAGTAAAAAATGTAAATGAAACCAAAAGATTGTGATAATTTTAGTAAATCAGTTTTACTACAGTAGAAAAGAAATTATTTGCCTTGATGGGGGGGGGGGGGCGCTCTACAGATATTACATGCTTTTGAGAGAGTGACAGGTGTAACATGAAGTTGTTTGCATTTGCAATATGCACAATGGAGAGAATGTTGGCTTACCTCTATGCTACTTTCATGTACTGTGGCTGAAATTTCTTTACATATTGTACTTTTGGAATTGGGCATGATCTAAGCACACAGCAGACAGAAATGGCCGATCGAAAGTACTAAAAAAATCAGCCTGAATTAGTCAAAAGTACACTATTTTCAGCAGTTATTAAAACAGGGAAACAAATTTTGCCAGAGTAGGCAATACCAGCCTCTGAAAGTACAATGAATGAATTACAAAATATATAAAAAGCAAAAAAAGTTATCGGCTCTTTTTTTAAATTTAGCTTTGAAGTCAAGGAAGTGAAAATGACCAAGCGGAGCTAGCAGTTTTTTGAGAGGTGCACATCTTAAGTAAGACCAAGCTGTATACTCTATAACCCAAATTGCACCCATCAGTCATACACCAATATAAAGGGAATTAAAAGTTCTTTTAACAATACCCAAGATATACAAGGTCTTTTTTAAATAGCCAGGACAACCAGTGAGGAAAACCTGCGTAATTCTTTTTCTTTAAAAATCTAACCCTATGCAAAATATGAAACTGTAGAGCGCCACCTTGACTGTAATAATTCAAAGTCCACTAACGGACTCCCTCTTTTCTCAACCGGACCCTCAGTTTTCCTATAAGGCTCTCAATTTCTGGATATTGAGGGTCCAGGGCTCGCAGTGTCAAAAGCCTACAGAGAACTCTCTGTTGCTAAAATCACATAAGGTCCATTTTCTATTGAACCAATACCATACCGGTAATTGTAGTTTAGCTAATAAATCTAAAGCTTTTTTGGGGTCACTAGCCTCCTCTTTTTGACAGCAAAATTCTAATTATATAGTTGTACCTGAAGTATCGTATTTCAGTTTCAAGTTTTCAACTGAGTTTCATGCTAAAAATGTTGAGAGCCAACTTCTAAGCTCTATTCAGAGATAATCACTTTAGTGAATCATTCAATATAATATCCGTCATTTCTGAGAAATAAATCAATTACCAGATGTCTGACAGGTGATCACGTGAAATTACTCAAATTCTAAACCATTTTTTACTCATATGCAATTGAGAATACATACCAGTTACTGTGGAACACCAGTTGAAAAATCCCCTTTGCATGCATTTTTATTTCTATCACTCTGAATAAATAAGATGCATTAGGGCCAGACATTACATATTATTTCTCTACTTGGAAAATTTCTCTCTTCTGTGTGAATGGAGAACAGGTTTTTAGTTGATACACACACAATGCATGATGCAGAGTCATATGATTTGGGCGCAGCCTCGAAAAAGGATAAGTATCACAACACACCTGGGCATCAATGCCACATGAAATCTAATACTGATACATGGATATGGCCACACTGATACACCTCATCAAACTGTGCTATGCACACATTTTTATGTCAGAATACCTGTTGGGTCCTCCTCTTCATATTTTAATCTCATCAGTCCTTCCAGCTCTGGGGACAGGGGCTTACTCCAGTCCACCTCCTTTATAAAGGCTGGGTGGGTTTCCAACTCCTGTAAAAAAAAATAATGACATACACAGGTGCAAAGACCTTCTTTCGTGAATTTTATACCATATATAATACATTTATGTATACTTTGTACCCATTAGTGAAAAGCAGAGACCCAGATCTACTGTTGCATACAGTCTATGATGTCTGTTCTACTTAGACTTTGAAGCAGAAAATGTAAACTCTGATCTACCTGTCCATTATGTGATCTGGCCTGGAAACCACACAACTCTTGAGCTTGACAATTTGTTTCAACCAATCACAAAATGGCATCACTTTTGAAAGGTCATTTCTGATTGGCTGAGAGTGGAAACTGAATCTCAAGTTCAGAGTTTTATGATCTCCAGACCTGGTTCTATATTGGTAACAGATGAATGTAAGTTATGTACAAAAGTTATACATGGATGCAAAAACTGTGATCATATCAGTTTTAATGTGGATTGTAATATGTATGAGCTGTTTTTAGAGCGAGAGAGATGGAGGTCAATAGAGAATGCGTAAAAGGCCTCGAGTTCTTTGTTTTTTGGGTGTTCACTGCATATACAAACAACAATAAGTAAAGAAGTAAAGATGACTTTGCTTGGCCGGACTGTACACACACACACACACACACACACACACACATATATATATATATATATATATATATATATATATATATATATATATATATATATATATATATATATATATATATATATATATATATATATATATATATATATATATATATATATAAACAAACACTTACACTAAGAGATCGCCTCATTGTTTTCAAGAACAAATATTTCTAATAAAATCTTTTGGATGAATGTGACTGACAACAGTTAGCTGGGCAATTTCTGAATACTCCTTCATAAATCATGGTTATTGATGAAGTAGTAAAACACAGATGCAAGAAGTCATATTAATGCATCTTTACTACTGGGACATGGTAAAAAAACGTGATCCACCTTTCCCCTGTAATCTTAACTAAAAAGCCCTAAGCCTTTATATTACTTTGTTGATATTTTCTGACCTTTACAATCTCATCAATATCCTTGTCTTTCTTTGGTTCCTTTTTCTGCTTGGCCTTTTTAGTCTTTTCACTGATGAAGGCTTGCAGATCAGCATCTAGCTTCTCTACTAACGTTTGACGCTCTTCATTACTCATAGATGTCCCCTGCTTGTCTGCCATTTTCTGATGTAAAGCCTTAACTCTCCTTCTAAAACAATACCAAAATGTTAAATATGGAACACTACAATGTCCTGTTACTGCATCATGCCTATTAACATGGCATACGAGTATTTCTGAGAACCAGTGTTATCATGCATCACATCTGAATGACTCGTATGTAAGCATATACATGTACTCAAGAAGTTCACAAAGTTTACATGTAGATTTCAAGTTTAACTGTTGAAAGAAAAACTCTATTTTCATATCTTCACATATATATCTTAATTAAAATAAAGCTACAATGACAGAATGTTCAGATTTTTCTTATGTCCCTCTATCAGACTGCCAAAGTTCTTATGTTCCTCTATCAGACTGCCAAAGTTCTTATGTTCCTCTATCAGACTACCAAATTTCCTATGTCCCTCTATCAAACTGCCAAATTTCCTATGTCCCTCTATCAGACTGCCAAATTTATTATGTCCCTCTATTAGACAGCCAAAATTTCTTATGTCCCTCAAAGTCTGCCAAATTTCTTATGTCCCTCAATCAGACTGCCAAATTTTTTACGTCCCTCTATCAGACTGCCATATTTCTTATGTCCCTCTATCAGACTGCCAAATGTCTTATTTCCCTCTATCAGACTGCCAAATTTCCTATGACACTCTATCAGACTGCCAAATTTCTTATGTCCCTCTATTAGACTGCCAGATTTTGATGATGTAGATGCACCTCAAGAATCATATCTGATTTTGGGTGGTTTAGACTGAACTTGAGTTTCTAGCTCCAAATGTTCTGCGAATACATGGCCAGTACATATCAATGTGTCTATGGTATAGTGAGTTTAAAGTCCAAGGGTCAAGTTTAGAGAATACATGGCCAGTGCTTATTCATGCGTCTGTGGTATAAAGTGATTTTAAAGTCCAAAAGAGTCAAATTTAGAGAATACATGGCCAGTGCTTATCCATGTATCTACAGTGTAGTGATTTTAAAGTCCGAGGTCAAGTTTAGAGAATACATAGCCAGTGCTTATGCATGTGTGTATTGTATAAAATGATTTTAAAGTCCAAGGGTCACTCCTAGTTAGACCATGTATCCATTGCTTTGAGAGATGGAGTTGGAGACTGTAACTATGCAAGACACACTGTCCAAAGATTTTTCATTTAATGTTCAGTTTGATGTCATGTTTATATCCAATTACCATTCAATAAATTCTCACAGAAGTCGTATACAAAGTCCTACTAATTCATGAAATGTTTGAACAGAAAAAGACACAAATTGATACTATAATGAGAATACAAAAGCATTCAATGCCAAATATGAGGAGGGGGTAAATGCAAGTCAACTTCACTTAATCAGTGTTTTGGGGCAGACTGACAGACAATGGGGTGACCATTTCGCCTGAAATCGCTCCCTAGCATGGATCTTAAATTTGTATCAAAAATACATATTCCATTAATTAAATTGTGACAAAGGTCATATGCCAAGTCCTAATCAATAATTCCATCACAATGGCATTATTTAGAATGGTAAAATTTCTATTAGTCACACTGATGAAACAAAAAGGCTACAAGAAATGGAAATCTTCATCCAGGTCATGAAGGACTTATAAAAATAACTGCACTTGCATTTACCTTGAGGTAGTGTTGCAAAATTTTCAAGCAAAATAACTGCATCAATACTCAATAGTTCATTCTTAATTTGTGGAAAGATGTGTTGTCATGGTAATATGTCTTGTTATTAAAATATTTTAGAATCTTATGCCATATCATTTTCAACATGGAAACTTAAGGATGAACATGATACCAGAATTTCACTTGAATTAAATGTAAATATATAAATGGGTTTCAAACATATAATCAAAAAACGTTTTATGATAATTGACAACATACAAATACTAAAGCAACTGTGATGACTCACCATCGTAAATTTCCATGCTTTCTACTGCATACTCTAACTACCCCATACCCCACACTCTACTCATCCTCACCTCCAGACAGAGACCCAGGGGTCATAATGCAAAAGACGTATATGACACATCTTCCTGCTATGACTGCATATATAAATTTTGGTCAGAAAAAATTTGAAAATGTCATTGAAATTGTAATTTTTGTAAATAGATGACTTTTGACCCCTTCCCAGGCACCCTAGGGGTGGGAGACAAAGATAACATCCCTACTGCAAATGGTTACCCCAAGGGTACACCATTTCATGAATTTCCATCCAGTGGTTAAGGAGATGTAATTATGAACAGAGGTATGGATGGATTGACCAACAGATGGACATATGTATGGATGGATGGATGGACAGACAGATGGAGGGTATTACAAAATACCTTTAATGCTTTTTTTAAAAATGTGTGGGAATAAAAATGTTAAAAAGAGAGAGAGATAAGAGTTAAAAAATAATTGCAGGGGTTATATATGACTGATTGTTAAAGCCTTTTAAAAGACTAGTTTTTTATGTGGCTGTCTGAAGCTTGTACCCTTATGGTATAATCTCAGGATCTTTCTGCCTGCAAACAAAGTACCAAAAAGACCCTTTAATAAAACATGATACATTTTAATTACTGATTAAATAAAGAATCTACATTTACATTTATACAGATTACCTGACGTGTATCTTTCAATTTTACATTTAATGGATTGTTTCTGATCATGTTTTATATATACTGGTACATGTGTGTGTCAGTTTATATGTATTTGTTTCTCTTTGTTTTTTGTTTGTAAATATTTTTGTCCATTTTCTTTGTCTTCTTTTATGTACATTCTAAGTTTAAAAATAAAAATTTACAAAAAATACTTAAAGTGATAAGTTTCATAATGTTTCTTCTGTGCCATTCTTGAGGAACCTGGCATACCTCTTGGTTATCATGACTTGCTTCATCCAAATGCATGCTGGGATGCTGGATGAGTCTATTGTTGAGAAGGGGTGACTACAGGAAATATTCAATTTGCAAAATGGTGGACTTGCTGTTCCTTATGGAAATATATCCAATAATATTAACATGCTTTCTTTCTAAAGCATACATTGAGCATCTACCTCTGGCTTGATTTTATGACTACTAGAAGTGATTCAAACAACAAGATTAAATATATTATAGTGTCATTTCAATATGCAAATACTTAGATATACAACATCATAAAGTATAAATGTTAAGAACATCAGTTGCCGTGGTAATGGCAAAAAGTTTTAAACTCCTTGTAATAATACAAAAAGAGACTTAATTCATTTTCTTCAATTATAATTATCAATTTCTTTCAGTGTCAGTTAAAAACATTATTTTAATGTGCCAGCTTTCACTCATGCATTAAAATTCCATATACTGTACAAGAAGTCAGGCCCTTTTCATATCTGTTCAAACGAAATGTGAGTAGTGTGTCAATTTTCCTAGACTCTAGGTAAAAGTGTAAACTCTACCATTGTATGTTACTTCATACATTTGAATAGATTTGATAACTGATGTTTATACAATGTAAGAATTTTCTTTTCATTTAAAATAATTGAACTCAAAATGGCCTTGAATTTAGATACTGAATGGAGTTGCCATATGTATGCAACATTCTAAGAATTTTCTTTTCATTGAAAATAACTGAACTCAAATGACCTTTAATTTAGATACTGAATGGAGTTGCCATATGTATGCAACATTCTAAGAATTTTCTTTTCTTTGAAAATAATTGAACTCAAAATGGCCTTTATTTTAGATACTGAATGGAGTTGCCATATGTATACATGACATTTATCAAATGTACAGGTAATGAAGGAAAACAATACAACTTTAAATTTGAAGATTGTAATTTGTGCCAAATGTTGTAAACCAGTCATGAAATTATGCTGATAATGATTTATCACAAAAAGTCTCAAAAGGCAAATAAATAAAACAAATGTCAAACACTGCTATCAACATTACTCTTCCTGTACACCTAGCAGCTGGTGGCATGCCCAAAAACACAAAATCAGGCACATGTGTACATCACATTCAGCACATCCATACACTGCTTGTATGTGCTCCACTTCTTGCCCAATCTAGCCACAGAGTGTCAAAGATGCGCAGGCTGTGCAACAGGAACAACTTCTCCTGTTTGCTCCTGGAAAAGTCCCCAAACAGCATTCTGGCAACATCAATTTGGAAGTCCAGGCGGATGTACATCTTCTTAGTCTTGTTCAAAGTGCCTGTCTCATACAGTACAATAAAGGCATAGCTCAGGCAAAGATTTACGAGGAAGTGGAAAAAGTATTTCCACCATTTCTAGCTTTTCTTTCCAACCAGATAACTTGGATCTTAGTCGATGGCTGCAGTCAACCCCACCCGTATGGATCTGGTAGTTGTGGAGTCTTCAGCTTTGATCCATCCTTTTGTCCATGAAAGGCTGTCTCCTCTCCAATTGTTGCAGATGTGGTGGACACAAAGTTGACCTGTAAATAAAAAGTGAGAGTTCAGAAAAAAAAATTGACTGCATGTATTTCCACCTGCCATACTTGCATGTATGAAATGATGAGAGCAGTATTTATTCCCCAGGAGACAAATTGTATTTGTACCCAAAAATTTCTTGCAAGTTCAGTAGTTCAACTACTAACCATATTTGCATTTTCACTTCTTGCGAAATGCATGGTCCTAACTTGACAGTGTCCTCATGTTTGTAAACAATTCAGCTATGAAACATAAACTGCATGAAACATCTAACTTTAGTTCATTGAAATAATTGACACGAT
Organism: Margaritifera margaritifera; assembly: GCA_029931535.1. Taxonomy (NCBI): domain Eukaryota; kingdom Metazoa; phylum Mollusca; class Bivalvia; order Unionida; family Margaritiferidae; genus Margaritifera; species Margaritifera margaritifera. Next base: position 1,213,840 of record JAQPZY010001588.1, read on the forward strand.
TACCGGTAGTCAATATTTATCATCAATTGGCAAGGATTGCATATTTCTGTTTTATTTTGTATGTATTAATGTGTTTGTGTGTATGTATGTACTCCCTAGATATTTTAAATTAAGCCTTGAATATAAGCCTTCCTTGAAGAAAATCCATCCTATTCTGATGACATTGTGCTCTGGAAAGAACACCAGCCTAAAAAATACATTATATATTTCAATAAAAAATGTGTCTTTAACATCTAGAGAAACTTGTATCTTCAGAACAAGAACACAAATATTATTAACTATATGTGAACATCTGATTACAAAACATTGTATCAATTAAGACAGAACATATTCTTCATCAATTCTGGATTGAAAAGCATGATTTTAAAATTTCTCATTATTCCTTGTGATGTACAGGTATTTTTTAGATGCACACAGACCATAGTCCTGTTGTCTACCAATAGTTTTATTCATTATTCATTGTGATGTACAGGTATTTTTAGATGCACAAAGACCGTTATTGTCTACTGATAGTTTTACTCAAAAATAAACACAACTCCAAAGTAAGCCATCCTTGAAAATAAACCGAACAAAAATACTAATGATTTATATAAACCACTGCACATTTATATTTCTTGTAGAAAGATAAATAGGAACATGCAAATGCAGATATACACAAATATTAGAGAAAAATAAATATCAACTTGAACAAAAACAACTTGCCATTTTAGAGTCCTTCCTAACGGTTGCAACCAAGTTGCCATGCTGGTGGAAAAGGCTGTGTCCTCTATGTCAACCCTGATATGTATGATGGCATATCAGGGTCAATATCTGACACTGTTGGTCTATCTTGCACTCTTCTTCCTCTTTGTCTGATAACAGCTCCACATCAATAAGATCACTGAAATCTATATCACTGCCCTCTTCATCCTCTTCTAAATCAGAATCTGACACACAATCTGGCAATGGTGGAACATGGTTAGCCTTTTCACTATCAATGCCTGAAACCCTCAACTTGTTGTCTGAGGATTCTGTTTGACATTTCCACATTCAAGAAATATAATGTCTTCTAGTACTGGTAGTAATCATTATGGCTCTATCTACTCACTAGTATATACGTCATACTTATCAATCTCCCGTGTCATTTGAAAGGAAAAATAACAAATATATATATATATATATATATATATATATCTACCTTTAATATGAACTAATACATCAAGTAGATCCAGTGAGACAGTGAATAACTTGAGAAAATATGCTTTTGTGAAGGTTATTGCACTTTGCTTGAAAATTCTATAATTAGTAACACATGGAAATGCAGATATTTTCAAGCTCTAAATATATAAAAACATCATAACTTTGACTTTCAATTTTATTGTTACCGATAAACTATTACCTTAGCTATTCACTGACAATGAACTAAAGCATTAAAGTTGATATATGAATAAACTAGATTCTTCTTTCCAATTGAATCAGTTACAGCCAAGAACAAAAATGGCATCACACTGCCATGTGGATGCATCTATTTTTAGAAACAGGGATTTTTTTAATATGATCACTCACATGTACCAGCTTCATTATAATAAACCATACATCAGATTGCATATTTATGGTTTGAATTTTAGTATACGTACTCGTAATTATGTCGTGTATGGATTAGATATTATTTGCTTTGCTGCTTTTTTTTCATATTTTCACAAAATTAAGTGATGTAAGAAAACGACCTTCACCTTACAGTGCTTTTTGAATTCCACAACACAGCATTGTCCTATACCATTCTGACATACAAAATATTACTTTTAGGAAAAATCTTCTATCACATAATATTTAGACTTCGCTTTTTATGAACTGTATATTTTCCAAAATGTATGTGCCCAATGAATTATGAAAACAGACAATCTAATGAAGAGGTACTTCCTAGACAAAGCAATGTCTGCCTTCATTATGCTTTACAGGTTTACTTATGGTTTGAAACTGTTTTATGAAGAAAATAAAACAAGCACTGCAGTTAAAATCTTCAAAAAATATATCCAGAAAGCACTTTCACTGATTGTATTCTTCAAACACAAATTTGTTATTTATATATTGATGTTTTAAGTTTTGAAACACAAGTTGGTATGTTTTCATCATAAAATGATAAATAATAACTTGTGGAAATCGGGCAGTGATAATAAATCATAACTTGCTGGGGAAAAGGTTAAAGAACTTAATCATTTTCAACCAATTTTATGCAATATTGTGCTTTTATTTAGTCATATCTAAATAGGGGTACAAGCTGCAAAGGGTCCAGTCATGGCCATAGAATTTCTATGTAAGATAAAGCCATGGATCCAGACCAAGCTGAATGGTGGCGCTCACTGGTTTAATATGCCACAAATTAACAGGAGTTTGAAAATCAAAACAGCAACAACAATTTTTAAAAAAAACAGCCAAATTAAAGGGGCTCAAGCCCCAAAACCCCTTCTTGTATTCTGGACCGACTTATCGTTCTAGGTTCAAGGCTTTAAAAATCACTGATATTACATATGTAGCCTCCATATAAGCAATGAGCAAACAATCCAAGCCTCATAAGAACCCTATTGGCCAAAGACCAGGCCCCAGTTTACTAAAATTCTCATGATTTCTCCTCAGAGATTTTACATCATCCTGTTTACGATGCTTCAGACAATATCAATATTTTTGTCTGAGGTAGATAAAGTGGAAAGGATGCACTTTTTAGTTTTAAAATTTAGCACATTTAAACCTTTCTAATCTTGAAAAAAAAACAGTTGAGAAATTCCCCTAAATTCCATCAGAGATAAGGTAAGACAACTTTAATGAAAATTCAAGGTTTTATAACTGTACTCCCTGATGCATGCAAAGTGTTTTGTGCAAATATGTTTACCAACCAAGCAATAAGAAAGATATTAAACAATCTCAAATTGAGGAAGAAATTTTGAGAGGTTTAATGAAACTGGGACCAGTTGTCACTGCATACCGGTTATCACGATAGGGCTAATATGTCACTGATATCTGGCAAAAGGACGTGAATTTTTAGTTTGCAGTGGTCTAGGTATATGAGACCACTTCCTAATCATAGCCGGTCTGGAGCTTTTAGTCCAGTGGTATGTGCACCCAACTGTGAGACAGATGAAGCTGGTTCAATTCCCAACCATAATAGTTAGAATTTGTTTTCCCTCTTGTTTAATTTGGGGGTTTGTCCAACTCTTAGTGACTGGTGGCCAGGTTGGGAATGGGGTTTGACTGCTCTGAGAGGTGAATCTGGGTGACATTCGAAGATGAATGTCAAGGTAAGGGGGGAGGAGTATAGCAGTCAAGGAATATAAGGCCACTAACTAATCAGCCTCACTGGTCCAGACCATTTAGTCCATAGTATAAACCTACCTCCCTGGCAGCTTGTACCCCACCTTGTGATTTTAAAAATGAAAAGCATCAAGGATATAAACTGCACAAATCTTAGTCATTTCATTAATTTTTAATTTCTAACATGATTGTTGTCAATGGTTCCTTAACACTGTTGTCTTGCTCTTGTTTCAAACCAAATGGAAGTTTTCCAAGGAAACAACCAGCCTGTTCACCGTCATTTTCTGGTTCCTGGAAAAATCCATTTTCAGTGAAGGAGTGAAGCTCCTTGGACTACACATACATTGAAGATAAAAACTGTGTTATCTGCGACCAATATTTTCAATGTCAAGTTTTAATATTTCTCAAAAAAAATTAACAAAATAAAAAGGGCAAGCGGCAACTTTTATGTACATGAGTTGAAAGTGATGCAACTCCCAAAATTACAGAAATGTATGGAATTATTTTTAGCTTATCGGAGACAATGAACTACAATACTCCTGCTGTCTGAAAAAACAGACTCGCCCAAGTAAATATGGTGGCTGTGTTAGTAAAGAAACTCCAGATTGTTCTGAAATGCGAACAAGATGATATTGTTAGACACAGGGGCTCATATCGTTGCTTACAATTTACCTATAAATCATACATCAACTATATAATACTGCAAGAGGACACTTCTCAGCCTTCTTGTGCAACCTATTTAAGAATCAATGCTGCTATTTCAAGCTACACTTCACATAACATTTGATACTGATGTTTAGCTCAGGCATTGTACTTTTTATTACCTTCACAAAGTTTGACCTACTACCACACCTTAAATGGAATGCCAGACCATTTTTCCATACTACTGGTCGACATGGTAATGATCGCGCCTGCTTAAAATGCAAGTGCAACGAGCTGAATGGAATACTGCCCTCTCATTGGTTGATCAAAAATGACGTTCTGTGCATACTGATAACCTGATTTTCAGTCGATCAATATGAGGGCTGTATTCCATTCAGTGAGTTATATTTGCATATTAAACAGGTGCAATCATGACCATGTTGACTCGTAGCATGGTAAAATGGTCTGGTATTCCTTTAAGATGTGGTAATAAGTGTGTAGGTATAAAAAGTTGAGTCCCTGTGGTGTTAGAAACCCCCTGCCCTTGGAGACAATCAGGTTAGAAATTCTAAATTGACTAATGATCAGAAATGACCAAGTTTTGTTAATTTTTTCTGTATATCCATGCTGCTTTTCTTTTTTAATATCGGCGTGGGTGTACAAACTGTCAGAGGGGTAGGCGAATGCTATACTGTATACAGTACATGTGCGCCCCAAACCACGTTCGATTCCCAACCGCGTTAGAATTTGTATCCCCTCCTGTTACAACATATTATGTACACCTTTAAAGATCATTTTCGGGTACTTTCAAAGGTACGCATGATAAGTAACAATTAGTGTCTGTTCGCGAGATATTAACTTCATATTAGCCCTACTGCGACTGGTGCGCGGCGAAAACTGGTTCTCTGCCAGTACAGTAGTCCTAAAATGTAAGACATCCACCCCGATATTTATGATGTTTGGGTGATACAGTAGTCTTTTTACCTTCGATATCGAACGAAAATTCATCAATATTTCATAAGACAACTACTGTGGACCGTTTTTTATGCTGTAAAGTTTTCAAACATCAATGAATCTTAAAATGCAAGTTTCAAACTATTAGGCAGTGGTGAACATGCAGCTCAACGCTAGACAATGTTTAACTCGCGTGGATAGATATAGGCTGCCATTTTAGTCAAGGGATCTAACTCTAAGATCGTGTAAATGTTGCACTTTGCCGATCACGACACTGATTTGTCAGGAAAAAGATGACAAATCATAGATGGTGATTTACCACTTTAGGGGCCATCCATATATAACGTCATGCAATTTTGGCGGATATTTTTACCCCCTCGTCACATTTCGTCACAAAAACTCACCCCACCCCCCATATATCCTCGAATCCCTATATTTCGTGCCCTTAACGTAAATTTTAACGCGTTCGTTATAATATTGTGAGAATCTATTCAAATAACCATATAAAGTGTTCAACAATATCTGCTTGATGTAATCCTCGTTAAAAAAATTTTGGCATTCATGTACATTAGTTCAGAATTACCGTTTTTCCGAGCGTGTGTAAATTTAATTATTTCCGAAAGGCATCCATGGTTCGTGACAGACTAAAAAGTCACGTGGCATATGACCGTAATGTGCCAGTTTGGCCAAGGTATGGATATTATTAGTTTATAGCGTCTCCGTGTTTTTGAAAAAAAAAAAATAATAATATTTAAAAATGAATTTTGTTTTCCCCGTTCATTCTATATGCAGTTTGTGCACTGATATTACTGCAGTACTTGCTTGTTCTTTACCATATAAATAAAAGAATGAATAGAGAGAGACAGAGGGAGAGAGAAATATAAAAATAGACACTGGTGAATGGATACACATTTTATTATAATAGATTCAATGTCTCTTGATGTAGAATATATGATTATTATGAAATAATACAGAAACGAAAAAGTCGATAGTGAATATACATTTCCAGTGTAAATTTTTCTTACGTTATAAGAACCCCACATGATTAAAACCAAATATTTGCATTGGCTTTGCATTCCCAAAGTGGGTTTTCCTGTTCAAGATATCTAAACAAAGCCAACATATGATAAGCGGACCTATCTTTAGGATATAATACAAAATTCAAAGCCAAAACGTCGGACACACGGCATTAGTGAAAATATAGATTTTCATTCTGATGAAATTTCATTTTGTCTGATTTTACTTATGATGTCACAAGGCTTAGACAGCCCCCACCCCCCAATAAAAATTTAAAAAAAAAAAATTGGTTTGAAAGCACTTTGTATTAGAAAAATACACAACAATACAACACTGCATTCTGAATTATTTAATACTTAAAAAAATATCTTGATCAATCTGGGTTTAGTTGTTATATATAAGGAAATGTCAAGATTTTGAAATTGAATTTTTTTTATGTATAACACACACACACACACCTGTATATATGGTCTTTGAATAAACATCTTTTAAAGTATCATCTCCCTCTTGCCTATTTATTTATGGCAAAGCTCTTCAATATGTCAGTTCATACATATATGGATTATAAAATTAAATTTACATGATGATGATATGATGAGACAATACATATTGCTTCTGCACAGGTTTAGACATTATTCTTTGAATTACAGGTTTAAATTATGTAAGTTACGTTGTTGTAATATATGTATTGTGCACCCCCAGGGTCAAAATGTAGTAAATGTATTTTTTTTTAAAAATCAATATAGTGACTTGTTGTAATAATAGTTTAAATAAACGTTTATGCTGGTTATTTGGCTTACATAGATGGAAGAGTGCTACTACAATGTTTGTCAATGCCAATATTTTTAGCTTAGAAGAATTATTGCACAAATGTGGTATTTGACGCAGGCAAAAGTATTACACAGTGAGAAGAGTATACTGGTGTCTCTGTAGAATAATGATATCAATCTAAATGTATGCAACATAACTAGAATAAAATACTGTATAACTATTATGGATATTATTTGTTTTAGTGTTGATAAGAACACTATCTTAACGGTTTTATTTCATAACACACACATACACACAATATATGTATATATATAACTTAAATGTACTAAATAACAAGAAGCTAATCATGATATTCAGTAATGAATGAAAGATATAGGCAATAAAATAAACAGGCAGTTGTATAATAAAACTGTAAATTGATACATGAAACATGCAAAGAAATAGCAGAGGAAATTAAGCAAAATGTTGGGAAATTTATTGCAAATACAGAAACGGAGATAATAATACTTTTCTCCTAAAACAGTTAATATACAAGCTATAAATGTGAAACTATTGTGTGTGTATATATATATATATATATATATATATATATATATATATATATATATATATATATATATATATATATATCATGTACTTTTCTACGTTAGAATACCTAAAAAATCTTGACCTGGGTATCAAAATTTCAAGATAACTTTTAAAAAATTTGACATATAATTATTCTTGTCACTATATAGAGGACATAACTACTTTTTGAACAATCTGTTGTTCAAAGTATGATTATTATGGCAAATTCACTACGGATAATGAAATTTGTCAACAACCACTTTTCAAGCTTATCCCACAAATGACTGACCTTTTTTACAATTATATAAGAATAAATTTGTACACAACATTTTATGCAGTATCTTAAACTGAAATTCACCTAATTTGATATCATCAATACGTACGGTTAAATAAAATATTGCATCATATTATTTGTATTTATACTTTCGAGCTTTTGATCTAATTTCTGATGAAGGTTTAAAAAAAAAGTTTTTTTCACCAGAATATCATAAACATTGTACATTGTATTTGTTCTTCAATAAATGTGGTAGATAAACAATATAACATGTTACATCATATGGTATATTTTTGAATTCCTATCTTCCCACTTTCAATTAATTCTTTCTAGTTTTGAGGAATTTGTACTATTAGCTCTCTTTCCTCATCAAGATAATAATTTTTCACTGCAGGCAGAAGATCTCTTTAACATTTTCTGTTGTAATCATCAATTATAGTCACTGTTTCTCTTAGTTTATCAAATGTCTAATTTGTGTCTGTTGTTCACATCCCTGTTTCCTCAGGTATTGATTATCTTTGTACAACAGTGGGTTCAAGCAGATATTTAGGTTGCATCTCCTTGTCAATATGCAACATCCATTTATCATCTTATCTTGTTCAACCTAATGTGAACAACAACTACTTTTCCAGTTTAGACTGATATAGCGCAGGTACTAGCATTGTTTTGATGTCTCCTTTTCACAAGATCTGAACTGTTTTAACGAATAGAAGGTTTTGTCCTTTATTTTAAAGTTATTTCTTTCCAAATTATATTGAAATTCACTCATTCCAAAATCTGTCTTAATGTCCTTCATGAACAAGTTGAGAATTGTACATAAAATACTAACACTTTTACTTGGCACAATGTCTTCATAACATCCTATATTTTGACCTAAAGAATTACTAGAAAACTTACAATATCATCAACTTGCATTGGATCTTGTGCAGATATTACATCATCATGCTCAAACACAGGATTTTCATGTGAATAATCATAATCATCACCACCATTATCCATTTACTTGTGCTAAAATAGTACAAGCAAAGGTTGTCGTCAGAGAAGACAGTTTGAAAAGACATAATAAAGTTTGTTGCCTTCCGCCTCATCACTTTATATGAAGAGTTGTATAACAACAAAAAAGCATTTTCTAGTTATTTAAACAGACAAAAACAGCTACAAAGAAAATTGGTATTTATCAAAGAAACAAAAATAGAAAAAGCTCCACTGTTACAGAAAATGAAGAGCACAAACAGAAATGAAACATAGCTATTTCAACTGGAACATACAGAAAGATAACCGCTAAGCATTTAGGTAAAAAATCATTAGAAAAAAAAATGGATGAAAAACATATAAAGATATATGAAATCTTTATCAATGCTATAGGAGTTAAAATTTCCAAATCATTTTCAAATTTTGTAATTTATACTCTGATATCATTCATTAGCAAATTTCTTTTTACCGACAACTTAGACAGTTTACAAAATTAACATGACATCAAAAAGTATCATATACTTCACTGGTTTTCGTAATTTAAATTGGGATTACTGTTGCATGCACTGAGTGCTAGCTTCATAACTTTTAAACATATTGCTTTCAAAAAGACATCGAAAATAATGAATCTGAAAATATTTAAAATAGTGCTTGATAAATAAAATATGTACTGGTTGCTTTGTTATTGATGCACTTGTTCCTTTAACCACAATTGTTACAATAGTTGTCAATACAGGAGTAGCTCCTTTCAGTGTAACAACATTTTACAGGGAAAATATATTAGACAAAAAGGAGAAAAAGCAGACTAATAAATGTTATTAAAAAATCTCGGTAATTAAGTTTGGAATATTGAATGATTCAGCTTTTTCATTTGATCTTTGTGTTCTCTTTTATCTTTCCTTCGGAAGGCATTTTATCAGTTTTGGACATAATAACACTTTCTATCATATATCTAGTATTATACCAGCAAATAAAAAAAAACAAAGAAAAAAAAAGCAAACAAACAAACAAATATTCTCATTTTTTGCCATATTTTCCAGCACACATTCTTGTACTCTGTTTTTGATATACCCCTTTTTACTCTACTCTTTATTATATTCCATTTTACATAGTTTACGGTAATTACTAAAAAAAAATTATATTAAACTCAGTTTTGTCTTTATTTTCTCCAAATATAGAACATAGTTATGTATTAATTGAATTTACTTGAATTACATTTTAAATTAGTTTTTATTGACTGTAAGTAAAATTGAAACATCATTTACAAAGAACTTATAATATCTTCAAATCATGGTTAACTTTCCAAATTTATTTGTAAATTAAATGGAATATAGATATCATAAAATACAAGATGAATCTAAGGATGAAAAATCACCAGAGAAAGTTACTTCATAAAATCAAAAGACCCATGCATAGTTGAAATTGACAGACAACTTGGAAAACATTAACTGGAATGAAGAAAAAAAAGCTAAAACTGAAAGCTGAATGAAATTACATTGACAGTCTTCAAAATTACAAGATGCTGAAGAACTATACGTGAAAGAAATGAAACAGATTCATATAGTTCAAACAGAACGATATATTATTTGATAGACGATGGTGTAGCTGCTTTGAGTAGCTTATTCATTTAGTGAAAAAGTTAAGTTGTTGTTTTCTTTTTTAATCTGATGAGATAACAAAACCTATACAAAGCAGATACCATGAAAATCAACTCAGTTAAAGACCAAAATATTGTACATAACGGGCACCTCTTCGAAGGAGACAACAAGACTTTTTCAACATAGAGACGCTTTAACTTTTCTAGCTAGATAAATAACTAAAAACATCATCAATATAATTTACAATGCAACATCAAGTTCTGCTCGTATTGTTTGCCTACAGCATGCTTTTGCAAAAGTTATTAAAGTTTACAACTGGACCACCACCAGTTTCTTTAACCAATTCATACTAGACTACATCAAAGACATGAAAGTTTACTGGAACAATTGTTTTTATTTAATAAATGGGTATGTTTATAAGCATACACCGCGGGACTTTAAAATGGAGAGCTATATTACAATTGATCTTTCGAAAACAGACTACGCTTAAGGCGACGACGGACTCCCCGATAAAGAAATCTATTTGTGCAGTTCAATTGACGACAGGAAAGGTAATCTATCCATTTTGATTATATTGATGGATACCAGACTGTTTATGATGACCTTGAAAACGATATCTCATGTTACATCAACGACAAGAATGAAACAAGCACTGTTTCAAATCAGATTGTTTTTACAACCTCGAAATGTACATGACTAAAGTTAAAGAGGGAATGACTGCAAATAGTGAAAATGAAGAAAGTATAGACGTTGAGTGTTAAAATCATTCCGAGTAACAATTACATGGTGCATATCACCAACAACAATTCAAAATTGTTAGGATTCAATAGCCAGATATTTATAAAAGTATCTACAGAATCTGGTACTGTTTCTGTTTTTTTTAAACCTAAACATTTATACATTTAACTCAACCAAATCAGTAATATAAACACTTTTTAATGCTTCCTATTCTACTTTGTTATACACTTTTCCCGCAAAAAATATTTGATGCTGACTTTGTTTCGTACAGTGTTAATGGGCATTACAAGTAAATACTGAGGGGTACTATTACATATTTAATATCAGCATGCGAGATGAAGTTGGAACAGTAATATATTTTTGTGGTATGACTGTAATGTATGCTTTCACGTACGATAAATAGGGTAGCATCTGCAGAGCAGAATGACGTGCACCAGAGATGCAGGCTTTATCGGACTCGGAAAAACAATTAATACTGACATAAACCTCAACAAGAACCACATTACCAATATATCAGATCCTGAACAAAACTTTGATGTAGGTGATAGTCGATTTCTACAAAGACTTGTTGATAATTAAATACGTAAGACTCTGGAGGAAAAACAATTTAAAGGTATCAAGTCGTGGTGGGAAAAAACTGACAATAAATTATCACCTACTGAAGAGACCAGTACTGAAACAAATAACAAAATCTCAGAGCGACAAAAACAGATTCACGAGAACCAGGAGAAAGATAATAAATACACAGGAATTGTTCATACATATATTAAGTACTTTATTGACTGCTATACAAGCCTTAAAAACAGTAAGGGAAAGAGAAGCCTATTTATCTATCATTATACAATATATACAACTGAACGAGCAAAGGATAAACACTAACATAGCTGCTTTAGAAGGCGGCATGGAGAAAATATAAAAATCCAACAAAACAATCTAAAAGGTAATGAACGATTTTAATACAATATTTATTGGCTTGAGCCACGATATAATTGCTAGCAGTAATACTAAGTCAGAGTTGCAGAAAAAGATTGATTAAACAGAGATAATAATAATAAATAAAAAAAATAGAAAACAACAAAAACATTAAAATTGTGAATGAAAAGCAAAATTAGATTTATCAAAACAACTTACGATTTATCTACTACACATTGAATTGAGAAGATCAAAACGATAAAAGATGTTACATTCACTGAATTCTACAGCAAGCTACACTCTGAGGTTGAACAATCTAAAACAGATACACAAGAGTGTTGATCCAATCTAAAACAGATACACAAGAGTGTTGATCCAATCTAAATCATATACACAAGAGTGTTGATCCAATCTAAAACAGATACACAAGAGTGTTGATCCAATCTAAAACAGATACACAAGAGTGTTGATCCAATCTAAAACAGATACACAAGAGTGTTGATTCAATCTAAAACAGATACACAAGAGTGTTGATCCAATCTAAAACAGATACACAAGAGTGTTGATCCAATCTAAAACAGATACACAAGAATGTTGATCGAGAAAGGGTTACACGCATCGGTGTGGTGCAAGATAGTATTGATGAACTAGACAAAAGGATGAAACGTTTGAAGAAAGATCTGTCTGATTTAAAACAAACGCTTACAACAGAAACAGATGCATCAAAAATTGAAGTAGATACAAAACCTCGCGAATTAAGTGGTAGAATTGATGCAGTTAAAATCGAAATGAACAACAACATAGAGACAATAAAAAGTGAATTGAAAACGAAAATTGGAGTAAATGATATTGCAATGTTTGATAGAATTAGAACACTGAAAGGAGTTTGATGACAAAACCAAACGAATGCCTGGATGTATATTGCTTTACGATCTTTGCAGTGTACAGAATCACGAATATACAGATGGTACTGAAGTAATTGTATATCAAAAAGAAGAAAGAAAACATTATAAAGATTAACATTAAGAGTTTTCATTTTGTCAATGAAGAAACAAAAGGATTGTTGAATATTATTACGTATGAAACTTAACCTCAGACATTGATTAACAGTAGTGGATTTAACTATTTTACTGTTTTGCTGAATACAAGTTACACACATAAGTTGCTTTACATCAATATGTCAGTTACACACAATAGATGCTGTACATCAATACGTCAATTACACACATTAGATGCTTTACATCAATATATCAATTACACACAATATATGCTTTACATCAATATGTCAATTACACAAAATAGATGCTTTACATCAATATGTCAATTACACACAATAGATGCTTTACATCAATATGTCAATTACACACATTAGATGCTTTACATCAATATGTCAATTACACACATTAGATGCTTTACATCAATATGTCAATTACACACATTAGATCCTTTACATCAATATGTCAATTACACACATTAGATGCTTTACATCAATATGTCAATTACACACATTAGATGCTTTACATCAATATGTCAATTACACACATTAGATGCTTTACATCAATATGTCAATTACACACATTAGATATTTTACATCAATATGTCAATTACACACATTAGATGCTTTACATCAATATGTCAATTAATCACATTAGTTATTTTACATCAATATGTCAATCAAATTAGTAATAAGGCTTATAAACATCATTTTAAAACTTGTATTTTACCAATGATGATAATTCGTTTACATAAATATATTTGTATATAGGATTAGAGGTACACAATCTACTTTTACAATAGGAATCTTTAACGATATCAATTCCCAAAGCGAATCCCAAATATATAGGATTCAACCGGCGTTATGAATGATACATTAAGAAAGTTACGATCAGGGGCAGGTATTGACCAGACTATTGGTTCCGAAAATGTTCAGTTCGGGGTGTACTGCAATTTAGAATGCTATTAGACTTTCAGATTCCAATAGATCATTGTTAACTCTTTCTTTACGCTCTTCCTCTGAAGTTTATATTTACCATACCACTTTGAAAAGCCGCTGAAATGCCGCTGATGTGATAGAAGGTGATATTCAATATTATGAACTGGAAAACATTTGCCTCCAGTACGATATGATTATTTGGGAATCAATTGTACAATCGTCAAATGACAGTTAGAGAACTGGCATTGATTCTTTTATGACTACATCGCTAGGAAGAAAAACATCGATATACCAGTCAACGAACCTCACACTTTATTCTCCCATAAAAAGTTTAAAGTGTTTTTTTATACTGTGCAAAAAGAATGGAGAAAGTGATCCATACAAGTTTTATGACTCAGCAATAGAGCAAATCTGAGTGACTACTGAATATCTGCCAAATATGGTTTATTCCCTTGGGTTTATAATTGATGCAAGATTTTGAAGAATCCACAAATTATTTCAGTATCACAAAAGAATATGAACTGAGCAACAGAAGTGTTGACAATTTATACAACGATAACCATAGCATCTGGCTTGATCTGAGAAGTACACACGATAACAGACTACGCGGTATTGTCTTATCTAATGTTCAACAAGTTATTAACTTTGAAACCAACACATAAAAAAGTAGATTCTTGCAAGATATATATTTATCTCGCAAACATATATATATATATATATATATATATATTCCATTTCTAATGCTCAGGTGAAGATAAAAAAAACAATCAACTAAAGTCAATTTTGTTCTAAGCATGTTTAAAAACATATTTGACCAAACTTCATACCATGCTTATCTTTGAAATGTTTAATTGTGCAAAAGACTATGTTTGCACTAAATCTGATAGAAACTAATATATAGACTTTATCGATTGCATCATTATTATCTGTCCAACATTTCTAATCAACAAGACATACAACATAAAGTGATTATTCAAGTCGAAAAGGTGATAGCGACAGATCCTGAGTATTAATTGAATAAGTGGTTAGAGTTATTGGTTGATGTTTGTTAATGTACAGATGCCTTTTTTATGATCGATGACTGTGCAAACCTTGATGTTAAAAAAAAAGTAATTAGCCTAACCAAACTAGACATATTAAAATGTTAGTATTGGTGATCGTGCAAAAGTTCAATGCTGTAATCACATATTTCAGAGAGAATACACGTTTATGTGTGTGTATATGTGTGTGTGCGTGTTTCTTTTATAGCGAGGACAAATTTGCAATGGAAACTGTGTTTGACGAACACTTTAGTCTTCCTGGCAAAATGAAGGAAAAAACTGCAGATTCTTTGAAACAGAAGAAAATAAATAAACGTTTAATGGCACTTGAATGCTACAGAGTACTGAAGTGTGCGGAAAGAAATCTGTTTACTTTGTCAACTTTAAATCGCTCGTTATCACAGACGACACTGCTACTTTTTAGTTTGACGCTTTATATCTAATGGTCATATTATCTCGTGATACTTTGCCTTGTAATTTAAAAAAAAACTTTGTACAATTCCAATTGAATGTTTTGTCAATCACACATTTTTTTGTATTCGTCTGCAAACTTTCTTTTCTTCTTTGTGCGTCTTAGAGGAACAGAGCCTTCATCTTAGTTTACACAACTCTGTAATTGGAACAGCGTTGAACTTATTCTTAAATGTACAGGACCTTTTTTATTTATTGTAGTATACCAAATATCTTATCCTCACTAGTGTCATATAATTCGATGTTATCATTCATGTCACTGTATACGTTTTCTCTTTCAACACCGATACACATTGAATCAGTATCATTCATTAACAGTTTCATCCAATCGTATAGGTTTTTTATTTGTTGTGGTAAAATTCATATATCAACCATTTGCATAATTCTAACATTAAAAATCCACCTTAAATTGGTTTTGTTAATTTTATTTTCTTGATTTTCCAGACTAACTAATACTAAGCGATCGTCAATAATTGTTCTCCTGTCAAATTATAGACCTTTTTTAAATGTAATATTTTTTCTTCATCTGTTCATAGTTTTATTTTTGTACTTTTCCTGATATTTTCTATTTGTTTCACCGAATACAGTGTTATTCATCAATTTGTAGAAGTATTTGTCAAAGTCGCTAGAGGCCTAAGCTCGGTGTATCTTTTCAACCAGGCTTGTTGTCCAAACAGCAAAACTCTGTGTATGTTTTCAGTTTTAAATGCAATTGTATGTAAAACTTGAATCTTCTGTACTTAATTACGTATTTCTCTATGTTTTTCAATGTTTTGGTAATGCTGGCTTTGTACCTTTGTACTCATTTATCAACTTCTTTTGTAGTTCTGATGAAGCATTTGCATCGGGAATTAACTTCAATGGAGCTAACAGGTAGCCCTTTAAATAATAATGTAAATCTAATGGAATCTCTAATTCGGCTTCTAGTATGCAACCGGTCTCATAGTCACTCGCTATTTCGAACAAATGTTCTTTACTAATCTAAATAGTTTATCAGTAAATAATTACTGACTTTGGCCTTGACATCTCGCAGTCATTATTTTTTTTATTTTTTTTAATCTAAAGTGTTTAAGTGTTTTCAGGTAAAACTATTGGATGATATTTTTAACCTATTGGTAATCGTCATTCGATATGTTTCAACTGTAAAGTAATTAGTAGAACTCGTGTATCCAAGGAATAGCTGTTAAATCAAACTATCCATATATTCATATGTTTCTTTCTCTCTGTAAATGTTGCATCACTTTAGCCAGCTGTTTTGTAGACCACATGCATCTAAAGCTGTCTACAAACCTAATTGTCCTTATAACTATTGTTTGTATCCTTCTTTCAAGAAACTTATCAATTATGAAATCTTTGCTGAATGATATGTATTTCTCGTCATTGTCCGATACGTTTTTACTTCTTTATCTGGATTGGTTTTTTACAAGTGTCTTGAAGAATATGTGGATGTCATAATCGGACAAGTAACGAATGAACAATAGTATGTATTTTGCATATTGAAAATTCAAATTGCATTTGTTATGTGCTGGTTCTCTTTTTTCCTATTAAGTGGTAATAGTCTCTAATCTTATAGTTTACAATTTCTCTATCACAAATGTAACATATATCTGTTGATTTGTTGTTGTTCACAAAAGAAGATGAAAGATATTGCACTTATTTCCTGATCAAATTTGTTCTGTAAAATGTTGAATAAACCTTCAGTGACATTATCCATTTCGTCTCTATTTAATACATTTGGTGGCTTGTTCTGTGGTTACAATTTCTATACAAAACTTGCTCTCCCTCCTGGATGTATCTCTTCATAGGTCTAATTGTTAAGTCAAATTGTACTTTCACTGAACCAAATCGCCTAATTTTTCTACTGATGATCTTCTTTAAATATTGTTCATTGCCATTAAAATAACTCATTCAAATCGTAATTGTACCAGGTAAAATCTGTATTCGTTTGAAATTCTACGAAATGAATCTCTAAATCTTTAAGTCGAGATTTTGTTTAAATTGTGCTCATTCATACGTCACAATTCTGTTATAGTTAGAAAGGTATTAAAGGTGGCTGTAATATTGTTCTAACTTGATTTGCTATTGGTCCATCAAATTATGAAGACTTCATTTTGATTTATTTAAGTAAGAACAATCTTAGTATATATTTCGCTATTGACTTATTTAGAAAAAATAAAAACTGCGTTTCCCAATTTTGATTTTTTGATTTAATTTGAATAAGAAAAAATTAAATACATATTTCACTATCTTGATTCATTTAATTGGAGATATATATATATATATATATATATATATATATATATATATATATATAACTACTAAGTTTAAAGATTTTTAAAGATGGCAGCCTTTAACATTTCAACCTTCGAACACCCAATTATTGCGGACACATGTCTATTGTGGCACCCGACCATTGCGTACACTCGTCTATAGAGGGATAATGTTTATTGCGGACACTCACGTGAAGTATGTTGAATTCAATACAACGTGGCTTCGTGCAATATTTATATTATGTAAAACAAAAAAATTAAATTAGTGTTGTACATGACAATGTAAGAAATAGCATCAATGTATACTATCGTCCAGAAACTTTGGAGTATTTTTATTTGGAAAATTTTAGTGGCTCTGCATGTCAATGTCAAAGATAATACCAGTGTATACTATGGTCCAGGGACTTGGTGGAATTTTTGGCTTTTAAAACAATATGAGTGTTCCAGAAATGTTATTATATAGGGATACGAAATTTTTAATTGCAAAAATGACTGCCTGGCTCAAACCGGATTAAACCAGTTTATTCTGGTTGATTGGTGTAGTTTTCGCACATCTATACTAATTTCAAATACGTTTTACATTTCATCAATATAATAAAAGGAACAAGTACATGCAACGATATCAGTACTATTTTTTTTTTTTAGCCTACCCATGAAGTAGCACTGATCTATAGCTAGTAAGTTCTGGCCTACCACTAAAGTAACACTCTCTTAGTTTTTCTATGATCCAGCTCCTCTTCTGTGTCCCTGCAGATGTGTGATAACGACCAAGCGATGCCTGCACTGCTACGGCAACACTTGCAGTTATAGGTTGCAGGTAAGTATTCAAGAAAGTTTCGAGATGCTCCTGCTGCTGATTGTTGACATATTTAATGATGATAATGCAGAAACTTACGAAAAGAAAACAACGACACACACGCACACACATTAAACACACAAATAAAAGTCGATTATCCTATTTACCAGTAGACAAGTGGGTAAACAATTTGTTATTAAAATAGATGAAGGTATTAGAAAACCCAACTTTTTTTTAGCTTTTGAAAACAATCAGTTCATTTGAGCTATCACATTCATTTCCTTGTAGCTATTATATGGCGTGGACGCGATAGAACTAATGGCTACGCATGGAGTGGAACTCCACAACATTTCCTAAACCAATTAATAATGACCTGACACACATCACGTTAGTTTTTGTAACATTAAAACAATCAGTTTACCCTCTGACCCAGTATTCTCGAAAAAATTTCAGCACTTATATGAAATTTAAGCTCAGAACTTATTAGCAATCTACTTTAACCAGAATATATGGAAATACATAACACAAAGGATTGTCTTACTTCTAGATTTTTAGATGCACATGGATTTAGGTGTACATGGATATATATTTTTATATGTACCTGGATATCTATTTTAAGAATTTAGACCTTACGTCTGAGTTTCATGCTAAACGTTTCTGTCAATAACTGATGATAAACAATCCCATTCCCATCCTACCACAACGCAGCATGGTCGATCGATGATTAACCTAGAGATGGAATTCAGCGGTCTCCATTCCGAGAAAATCCAATTATTCTCAGAAATATCATAATCACATGATTGCTTTGTCTAAGCGTCCCATCATAAGGGCTGACACCTCCATCTTCAAATTATTATATGATAACGAATTACCCTCCCGATTTTTGAATGTGACAATCTTAGATATAATAATGTTTCCATTCACAGTAAAAACAGACTGTAATGAAAATTGGGCTGTTCTATTGTGTTTTTCTTTATCAATACGCCAAACTAAAAAAAAAAATTTAAAAAAAAAGAAAAAAGTACATTACGACAGAGGCGTCGTAGCAAAATGTACATTAATAAGTATGAAAAGATTGTACGTACATTAATACTTTTGATTTATTTATTTATTTATTGATAGAATCTTTTTCAAGACAATTGTTTCCCCTAAACCAAGGTTGGTTTTCCATAGTTCTTTAAAAGAGTCGCACGTAAAATGCATATATCGTAGTTTTTATATGATCTGCATGTCCTTTGTTTAAATCAGCCACCAGTGGCAGCGCGAGGATTAGAGGCGCTCGGGCGCAATGTTCTTTAGTGGCGACCCAACTTTGGTACAGATGACAGTTTTTATGTCAGTTGCCAACCTCCCTCCACCCTTTAAATATAAGTTTTGTGAAGAATTGCCCCCGTTAGAAGGTGAAATACTATGAAATTTAAGCTATAAAAAAACGACTCACGTTGGCGCCCTCTTCGCCTGGCGCCCTGGAGCAATTTCCCCCTTATATCCCCAACTACCCTCGCGGTGCCGCCACTATCAGCCACTAATTTGGATTTAAAATGCTTTTGTTTTATACAGTGCCATTTCCCTGATAATGCCAATTTCATTTAAAGATGTGTACTATAAAAAGAATACGACTTCTTGTATTATATTTATCGCCTTTTAAAGATTACTGTAGCACTTTACTATGTCGGAATAATTGTGTAGCTATTTCTGGCTGGGGGGTGGGTGGGGGGTGGGGGGCATCTATATATATATATATATATATATATATATATATATATATATATATATATATATATATATATATATATATATATGGGGGATGTATACTAGGGCTGTAACAGTTAGAAAATTCTTTAATCGGTTACACGTAATGGATTAACAGAATCATTACCAATTTTAATTGCAGTTGAAAATACGTTATGTAGAGAATGTGAACTGGAAAGAATTACAGCATAATCGAAGTTTCTGGTTACTAAAATCTAGTGAAACTAACGCGTTACACTTGCTGACAAAAATATATTTTCCGCATGCTTTTGCATGAACTCAAAGCATACATTCCACCTTTAATTATTTTGTCATATTCTTCACCATTTTATGCAGTAATCCGAACCAATCATGCCGATTGTGATGATCACTCAAACGCATAGTGTAGAACGTGTGTGTTGCTAGCGTTAAACTGATTTAGACGCAAGACGGTAAGACGCACGAACTGTCAAAGGAAGAAAATAGAGTGCACTTGTTTGTGAATGAGTGTGTGTGTACTTATTTGCGTAAAGTTTGTGTCAAGATTGTGTTCGTATTATTAGATTAGGATATAACCGTACATGTATACAACAGGGCTGCATCTGGGGCAGATGTGTTACAATGTTTCTATTCATGATCAAAGCTTGTTTTTGAAGAAAAGGTTAATTCACATTGTCAGTTCCTTGATACATTTGCTCAGTTACCGCTAATACTCGAACAGTCAACGGTATATATATATATATATATATATATATATATATATATATATATATATATATATATATATATATATATATATATATATATCGTGCCTGATCACAAGTGAGTACCACCTGAATGAGAAACGTAGACAACATCATTTAGTGAAAGAAATAGTATTTAAAATGGCCACTACATAAGAATTATTGTGCAATCAGATTTTATATGTGTGAACCAATGAACATCTTCACTGTTGTCTGAAATTGTAAATTTGTAGTGGGTGCTGTTTTTAGACTTCCCTGATGATCTAAACAAAACATGGCGCCTCACTGTAAGGAATTGACTGACGGTGAGAGGCAGACGATAATTCATTTATTCGAAAAAGATTTTAGTGGTAGAACAAAAAATATGAAACAACTAGAATATCACGTTCTATAGTTCATTAACTTTGGAAAAAGTTTTACAAAAGGGGGTCCATAGAAATCGAGAAATAAGCGGGACACCCAAAACCATGAACAAAGTTGTGATCATGCACTTTCTCGTCTTGTTCATCGCAATTTTTTACAATTGTAGACAATCTTTGCAGGACTTTTACTGTAGTTTGTCATGAGTCTGTCAGTGTTTATGTTTCTGAAAGCACTGCCGAACAGAAGATTAATGACTTTAGAATTCACGAGATGCACAGTAACGAAGAAATATATAATTTCTCTGCTGAATCGTGCATCGCGTATTTTATGGTTTAAGGTAGGCATAATTGGACCGTTGAAACTTATTTTAATCCTCTTCGTTCCAACTGGAACATAATGCCACCACGCGCCTGTTGAAAACTATTCACCAATTTTTAGCAATGAAGCCAAAGTTGCTTTGGGCAAATATCAAAAGTTTGTTTGGAAAACAATCGAAGAAGAATGGCAACTAATGTGTAGGTATGTACAGTGCACACTTGCAATTTAAAAATATTTCGGTCATATTTTACAAATTGTTTTTTTTTTTTTCTTTTCTTTTGGGGGGGAGGGGTGCATTATTTGCAACGGTGTTGGAAATCTGCCCCTAGTGGAGGAAAATATTGACTCTGACAAGTGTATACGAATTCTTTCATGAAACATTTTGGACAGATATTGCAAAAGAGTTTTCAAATGGAGAATGGACCTTATATGAGGACAATTGTCTGGTCCAGATTCCAAGGAGAACAAAACTAGAAAATGAAAAAGCAACGAATCCCTGTCCTGGCCATCACAGACCCTGGACCTCAATATTAATGAAAATATATGGCATACTATTAAATCCAAGCTTGAAAAAAGACTACATTAAATCAAACCTAGGTCTGATCACATGCATGTTGTTCTTGATGTACCATGATGAAAGCGGGTTCGATTAGATTTCACTAAGGCAATAACCGTGAAAGAAACGTTTATTTATAATGTAAATTATTGGTGATTGAATCTCTGACACCCTAGCTCAGACACTTACTTCCACCTCTCATAAACTATAACAACGGAAAACCCTATCTTACTCGTGCGCACAAAGTTCAACACGGATATAACAAATGATATCGTTCCTCAATGGATACGATCAAAACATGTACTTTCAATAAATAATCACAAATTATATTGTTTGTCAACGGACATGATTAATGCATGATTTTATCAACAGATGCGACATGGATTGATAGAAAGATATGATCAATGTATTTTTCATCAGCAAGTATGATGGTGCATTAGATTGTTACACATATGACGTTAACTTTTAGGTTAAAAACCTGATACGTATATTCCATTGACATATACAATCATGTTTATCTCGTGGCATCCAGGCGATGAACACATGATATTTCCGAGCCACAGCTCCCGACAAATAGCTAAGGAACGACCTCGTGCGCTCCACTCCTCCCAGCCTGCCGAAGGATCCCTCAAGAACCTCCGTACACTACAGACCCATTGGTCCTGAACCTTTGGCCCCTTAGAATGAGGTAACCAGTATCGTCTTTCGAACCAACGTCATCCCACAGAGTTTGACGACTCCCCGCAACAGCTAAAATACAATAACTAAGCCGTGTACTATAGGATACACGTTTGAATGTGAATACAGTGATATACATTACGCATGCGTGCACACGAACTGACTTCGTTAGACAATACATTCTTTCATAAGAACGACTGTACGAGATTATTATTAAAATAACCACGTTGGTGCATGAATCTATCTCTGACAATAGTAATCGCACTCATCATTTAATGCGTACAACATTTAATTGAAATCAGCTTGTTTGTTCAGCTATAAAATGTCTGATTTGGAACAGACTATATTCTATTCGATAGCATATCGTTATGTAACATAGGTCTGACTTAATAAAAATTTAGAATAAATTCCGAAACATTCTATATTTAAAACAATTATATCACATATGACCGATAGCAGGAAAAAATACCGTTTTTCATTTTCACATACCTCTAGAGCTGAAAATTGCTTCCGTAAAATGGACAGCTTCATGACAAGACTCATCTGTATTGTGACGATACTCTATATAATTAGCACTATAAGTAATATGATCGCGGTCAAATCTACGGCTAGAAAACTCGAGGTAAACAGGTCCCCCACTGCCGGTGCTTTGTGCGTGTACGAGTGAGTGAACAAAAATAAGTACTTTGAAATCGCCAAGGTTATAACTACACCCCACCTCCCGTGTAAAGCTGTACGCGGCAACGAAACCCATCGACATTTTCGTCCATATGTAATACAAAAATAATTTTGTACGCACAGTTCCGTGATACTTGACATTTGGTACTTTCTCAATCAATCTTGACCAGGGGACTATATGACCCTGTACCTACGCGATTAAAACCAATGATAAGAGCCAAGAGATAAATTACCAACTATTAGATGTGTAAGTACCATTTTCGTACATATTTTTGTCAGGAGATTCTTTTGAAATAGCAAAATAGCAATGACGACAGTTTACCTTCTATGAAGTCAACGAAACTGGCTACTCACCTATAATAAATTAAGCATGTTAACCAATGTCATCGAATTAGATCAAAAGTATATAACTTGAAATGTTTTAATTACCTCTTGTTGGTTCCTCCTTTCGCTTCTATGTACACGCCAGTGATCGAATGGCGGCGCCTTCACTGTTCGTCACGCTACCAATGCAATGTGTCCATTGTTCTGCTTACTTAATTTAAACCAATTTTCATTTTTAAAACCTAAGGGTCTCCTGTATTTATTTGATGAATATGAATGAAAATAGAAGCTCAAAAAGGAGCAAATTAACAATTTCCCAAAGGATTGTTAATAGCTACAACAGCTGCAGAACTACATTTTGAAGCGGACACACTGGAAAGGGGTGTGAAGAGTTCACTCCCTCATTAAAAACACAGTTTTCTGAAGTCAGTCTTAATTCTTTTGGAGACGTAATTATGTGTATTTGTATGTGGTATAAATAAAATATATGTATAGTATGTGCGCTGTATCTTAGATATACCACTCGTCGTATAAATATTTCAACAATTATACATCTCGTGGTATATCAATATCAAAGATACAGCGTACATACTATATGAGAAACCTCTCAAGACCAAAAGCCATCGGGATTAAATTAAAATTTCTGTTTTGAGATTTTTTCGGTGTCTTGAGGTTTATTATTTTCACCTAATATGAGAAAAGGTGTGTCCTCTTATATACAAGTACACAAATAAAATAAAAATCAAGAGCCAGTCAATTTTTAAATGAGATATCTGTGATAATTACGATTTCGCTGAATATACAAGTGTTTTATGTTGCTTTTATTTTTATCTGCATAGCCTTAGACTGCTTGAAGACCATAGACTGGCCCCAAAGATTTCGTTTTTATGGGGCTCATTTTAATGTGATTAGCCTTAAATTGTTTGAAGACCACAGGCTGGTCCCAAATATTCGTTTATAGTGGGTTCATTTTAGTGTGATTAGCCTTAGACTGTTTGAAGAGCACAGGCTGGCCCCAAATATTCGTTTTTATGGGGCTCAATTTAGTTTAAAATAGACATCTGGGACCAAAAATCTCTTTCGATTTTCAGAGTCGAGGATTTCGGTTTACTGAGTTCAGAGTTTCGGTTTATTGAGTCAATACACTTGAAATTTAATAAGGAAATTTTGGGGACCAGAAAAAGGATTCAGTTTTTAGGGGATTTGAGACCGAAGCTGAGGTTTTAGTCTTGAGAGATTTCGCTGTACGTATATAAATACGCTTGAGAGATTGGTAATTGGGTTCTGGAGCGCAGGATGCGCTGACGGCATTTATGATATATCGTTCGGTTAGCTGTTCTTCCTTTGGTACAAATTACAACTGCAGAAGGCCAGACTTTGGCGTACTTTAAACTTGATTTATCACCTTATCCACTATAATGCGGTTGTCCTTAAAAATGACATGTTTTAATTTAACACTTATCGCTTGAGTAGTAAATATGACCCACATTTATCAATACTTTGACGACCATGACAGATTTTTAATTACGCCGCACATTCAATGGTGAATTATGGATTAGTTTCCTCAGAT
This sequence comes from Margaritifera margaritifera, assembly GCA_029931535.1. Lineage (NCBI taxonomy): Eukaryota > Metazoa > Mollusca > Bivalvia > Unionida > Margaritiferidae > Margaritifera > Margaritifera margaritifera. Next base: position 1,239,041 of record JAQPZY010001588.1, read on the forward strand.
AAAAATAAAAAATGGTCTGTGTTTTCTCGGGAAATGTTACACCAAAGAAAGGCATACAAAGCTTTAAAAGCAAAGTTAATGAATTACTTGATGCACCTTAGAAAACAAAACAAAAAAATGTTCGAGTTAAGAGTGATGCGAGCATATTGAATTACACTTCTTGTTTAATGGAGTAGCGCAAAACAAAATCGATATCCCAACCTTTCTAGCAGTATTCAATTTTATTTAATAATGAATATCAGTTTAATTGTTTCTGAAATATACAGAATATTACCAGTCATTGGATGTCGGTCAATAATTCTGTGTCTTAGATCCATCTTTTAATCTACCATATGTATCTACCTACCTACTAATCTTTCTTTCTCTCTCTCTCTCTCTCTCTCTCTCTCTCTCTCTCTCTCTCTCTCTCTCTCTCTCTCCAATGAATGAACAGTTTGAAGAAAAAAGTGTCCCAGTTGGAAAACCAGATATGTTAAATTCTCACACAAAGAGAGAATGAAATTCAGAGACTGAGGACAGATTTAATTGAGAAAACCAAGAAACTCCAAGAAGCTAACGCTCAGATAGAGCAACTTAAAGTAAAAGAGGAAAAACTAATGAGTGATAACCGCGGAATGTATATCCAGATGTCGTCTATGGCAACCTGGGAAAATGAGATAAAAGGAATCACTACACATGTACATCAACATCTGGATGTGATCCTGAAAAGGATCAACTGTACTGAGGGGAAAGGTAGACACAATTTGTACAAGACATAAGCTTTTATACAATCAAGCTATAGGAGAAAATGGAAGAACCTTAGACTTGCAACTGAAAGGAAATCATGAATTATCAACATACAAGGAGAATAGATACGATCCATCTCCTACTATTGATCAAGAAAATGTATTATTTCTTCCTAAAGAGATACACAAAGAGGCTTCTACAGCTCTTGCAGCAAATTCGTATAGAAATGGACCCCCTATAATTTTATTGCAGGGTTTCCCGCCACTATCACGGAATGATGTGATTAATACACCAGCAAATGTGAGTCATAAACGGCAAACAAAAGTCACATCTAAATAGCAAGAGAGAGCAAAGCAGATAAAAATCACTAAAACATGTTACGATGTGAAGAAAAAACTAAAAATAAAATAAACGAAAATAGCACGAATAAAGCACTGAATGTGCTCATCGAATAACCAGAAGATCAAAGAACGCTTCAGAACGACGAGGAAAAACACAGGAAGAAAGACAGTGTATAGACATATTGAGACTATAATTACCAGACCCAATCCAATGGATCACGAATCAGATGTTTTTGAACCGGTCGTAAGAAACAAAATAAGACGCATTTTTCTGTCTAATGTCAAATCAAGAAAGTAGATAGATATTGTAAGGACAGCTATTACAAGCCCTTGCAAGGGGGAGGGAATGAAGGTTACATTCGTCCGCCTTATAAAAGAACGACCCCACTGGGATGGATCATATATATATATATATATATATATATATATATATATATATATATATATATATATATATATATATATATATATATATATATATATATATACATACATACATACATACATACATACATACATACATACATTTCAACTAAATTTATTGGGAAAACATTTTTAATTGATAATGAACAAACCATCATTTTGGAGTGCTGGAATAAAATGTAGGAATGGATATCAAACAAAACGTGCAGAGAGGACTACCCATCAGATGAAACGTATGATAAATTTAATACGTAGTGCCAATGAACATCGGCATAGGACTCATAATTGTGTCATCGTTGTAATTATGCTCACCATCTCAGCATGTAATATACGTGGTGTAATGCAGATCACGCAGAAGTTAATTGAATTGTTACCCGACACTGATCTGTTTGTTATTACTGAACATTGGCTTGGTACAGAGAATCTAACTTATTTAGATAAATTACATGTCGATTTTAAAGTAGTAGCGATTCCTACTGAACGCATACCAAAATGCTATAGAGGTAGTGGCGGGGTTGCCTTCTTTTACAGATCATCACTATGCAAAGTAAGAACCTTACAAACTGACTTGCCAAATATTATGGTGGTGAAAGTCATAATGAGAGAGTAGCAATCCATCATTCTGATTGCAGCTTACTTTCCATCGACAACCAGAACTGATGATGACTATGAACAATTTTGTGATAACGTTTTTGATGTGTATGATAGATATTCTGTTGAAAATATATGCATAATCATAGGAGACATGAATGCAGATCTTGTGTGTAAAAATCCATCCAGAAGAGACCTGACTCTCAGGAACAGAATAGAACAGAGAAACATCATTCATACCTCAGTGATAAAATCCCATGAACTTTACACCACTTATAGATCAAAAGACATGTCACGGACGTCTACACTAGATTATATACTGATATCTGATAAAATCAGAGGTGGTGTAAAAAGACACATAGTGAACGACAGAACTGATATTTCAATTTCATATCACCGACCAGTTATAACAGCACTTGCTAAAGATATGTTGAAAGAAAATATAAAGACACATGGTTTTCCAAGAATTAAATGGAACTTGGCGAATCCATTAGAAGTGAGCATGTATAAAACTGACTTTGACACATTTTTGAATTTCACATTTGAGTGTAAATCAGTAGAAGATATAGAGAAGTATAATGAACTGATAACTAAAAGTGTAATAAATGCTTCGGAAAGATATATTCCAAAGTCTGAATTCAGATCACATTTGAAACCATATTGGAAGAAAAATGTCCCTGATAAGCTACATAAAGAAATGAGAAAAGAGCGTGTTGAATGGATCCAAGCAGGAAAAGTTAGAGGCCCAGACAATGACAGCAACAGAAAATACAAGGACGCAAAAAGAGAATTCAGAAAGAAACGTAGGCTAGATAAAAAAAAAAGTATACAAAGAGTGCTCATTTGAAGAAATAGGAAAGAGTGCAGAACTGGGAATAGACGAATTCTACAAAGTCATAAGGGAAAATATCAATCAGATTATGGTAATATTGTAGTTTGTGGAATAGAATCAAATGATCCTGACGAATGTATCAATTTATGGAAACTGTACTTTTCTGAATTAAGTGATAAAACAGATGAGGAATATATTGACTGTGAGAATATCAAGAAAATGTACGAAGAAAGCAAATTAGAGATTGATAACATAAAATGTGATACTATCCAAGAGGAGGAGGTATTACAGCATATCAAGTCTCTAGAAATTAAAAAATCACCAGGCATTGACTCTGTGTCCAGTGAGCATTTAAAGCATGGCGGAAAATATCTAATCAGACATCCGACTGCCCTTTTTAATTATAAAATCCAGTTTGAATATTTACCTAATGTATATAGATGTCGGATGATTCTACCGATACACAAACAAAATGGCAAAGATAAAAAGGATCTGGTGAATTATCGTGGTATAATATTGACATCTTGTCTGGGAAAATTGTTTGAAAAAATATTGATGACCAGAATTCAAAAGTTTTTAGACAAAATAAACTTTGCACATCCTCATTAGTTTGGATTTCGTAAGGAGGCTGGAGCTATCTCTGCTGCATTTACCCTTCAAAAATGTTTAATGTACTATATAAATAATAACTCTAATGTGTATGCTGTTTTTCTGGATAACGAAAAGGCATTCGATAGACTGTGGCATTGTGGACTATTAAAAAAATTAAAATTATTTGGGAATTAATTCAGAAATTCGGAGAATAATCGCCCATTCCTACACACAGTCAAGTGCTTGTGTATCGTGTAGAGGACGTATATCGAATACATTTCCGTTACAAAGGGGAGTTGGTCAAGGGCGTGTAATGTCCGCTTTTCTTTTTCTCGTGTACATAAATGATCTATTGAATGAATTAATAATGACTAATTGCGGTTTAACAATTGGTCAGATGAACATGCCTGGCGTACTTTTAGCAGACGATACTACTCTTCTAAGTTCTACTCTGAATGGATTACAGATACTCGTGAAAACAGCATATCAGTATGCACAGAAGTGGAAATTTAAATATAATCCTAGCAAGAGTAATTGGATGATAGTCAGTGGAAACAAGGAAGTGTATTCGTCAAATGGAATTACTTTGGGATTACGGGATATTCCTAGAACAAAAAAAGTGAAACATGCGGGAATTACTTTTTCCCAGTCAATGAAAATTAATGATCGTGTAGACTATTTTTGTGATAAAGCTAAAGTGTAATAAACTCACTATACTCAATTGGATTAAATGCAAATGGAATGAACCCTGTACTTTCTGTGAAAGTCTGCGAAAGAGTTATATTGCCGTCTGCTTTATATTGCTCAGAACTCTTGTTCAATATGACATATCAGGGCATTGAAACATTGGAGAAAATACAACGATATTTCGCCCGGAGAGTACGAGGTTTACCTCAAAGTTCACCGATAGGATCCACTACAGCATGCTTGGGAATGATTTCAATGGAAGCTCGCATAGATAAGCAAAAACTTGTATTTTTAGGTCGTATTTGTAGAACATCGGCAAATGTAACTGCTAAAATGATTCTCATCTGGACTGTTGGCAATTTGAATTTTTTTTACCACAAACATAGTTATAATTCTTTTATATATGATATATATTCTGTGCTCAAAAAATATGATTTAGAAGATTATCTCAACGACTTTATTTTCACTGGAAGGTTTATAGATAAATTAACATGGAAAAACTTAATTGGGACAAGAATTCAGGTATTCGAGGAGAGAAAACACGAAATGAGTATCAGAAATTCAAGTGAGGGATTCGGTCGATTTTTTAAAATTCATCCTGGATTAAAAATGCACCATTTATGGAAACTTGACTATATTGACTCAAGCAGAAAAATGGAGTATGCGATATTTATTCGTATTGGAGGAATGAAAGCAAGATCTGGACTGTGTACCCTATATTGGAAAACAAGTGATGACCGTATTTTACACATTTCAATGAATTGTCCCTTAACCTCGGACGACAGAAACAATTTGATGGTGAATCTATTTACATACATGCCTCCAGAGATTTACCGTGATTTCTGTGATCCGTTAGATGATAATATACAGATTATGCTACTTGGTGGTTTAAACGATATTTCAGAACAATTGGAACTCGAGTCATGGATAAATGTGATAAGACTATCTACCAATTATTTCATTAAGGTAAAGTATATTATATATTAGATTGATTAGAGAATTTACACAGAATATAATACAAGAAATAATTGTATCGAACTGCAAAGCGAGTAGTAGATTAATTATTTTTGATGTGTAGTATTGTAAAAGTATAATACAAATATATCTGATGGATATTAAATGATTTAACAGAAAACATTATCTCAGTTGATAGAAACTCAAAGCAAGTGACTGTAAATAATTCCTTGCATAATACATAAATTTCAAATGTAATATTTGAAAGCATATGTAATTGCAAGTGTCGGGATTAATTTAGTTATAATTTTGCTCACTCTTGATGTATAAATAATATAATTCATAGGGCGTCATAAGTCTTGAATTGCATATTTTCTTGCCTTTATGTATCGTATTGCATTTCCTTAAATTATCTCAAAATCAGAAAATGGAGGAATAAAAGAATATCAATCAATCAAGCAATTTCTCTACTTATTTCAAGTACTTTACTATCTTTAATACAGATTATTGGCAATGACTGTGAACATTTAATTCATACTTTTCTTGGAGATTGTCGACTAATCGCCTTTTAGAATATTGTCTGAATCTTGCGTCGAATATTTAGATCAACAATTTCCCTTGGCAACTGTAAATTAGCAATGCTAACATCTTCAATATGGTTTCAGAGTTTATATGTCGGTTTTAGATATACTTCCATTAGAGATAGTTGTGTAAAGTTTTATAAACTCAACGCTTTCTTTTGTGTTTATTGTTTGTCTTGTTTATTTCTGTTTTATAATTGTCTTCGACAAAGACTCAGTGAGAACTGAAAGCGCTTAGGCTAGTTAAAAACTATATAATCACACAAAAATTGAATACGGCCCAAATACTAAACAGTTTCCCAACGTTTCGAACTAAACAAGCTCTTCGTCAGGGAAAGAAACAATTTACATCCACAAAACAAAAACTAAACACAAAAGCCAAGCAGAATTCATGCCTCCTACATATTTCCACGACGGTGAAATAAACAAAGGATAAACAATAGAAGAAAGAAAGAAACAAAATTAAAAATATGTCTAAAAAGACTAAACTACATATCTATGTTATGCTGCCATCAGCCAACAAAATTGTGTAAAAAGATTCAATTAAGAGTTGTTCGTGTGTATCACTCAGAGGAACAAAGTGTTCTGACCTAATTCCAGGCTTGTAATAAAGAACACACACCATACGCGGCGAAAAATCAATGCCATCATCAAAATGTGCAAAAGAATTTATATCCCAGTAAAGTTATGCATGGAGGTACTAAAGTAGTATGTCAAGAGGATGGTATAACGGGATAATAGAAAAGAGTTAAAATAATAATAATAATAATAATAATAATAATAATAATAATCTCCGAGTCTCTTTTCAAAGGTAGCCGGATTAGAGCATATGCGTTTGGTCATTGTGGTCATATATATATATATATATATATATATATATATATATATATATATATATATATATATATATATATATATATATGTATGTAAAGAGTACAAATTATCAAATCATATGGCGAATAACAGTCTATTCAAGTGCAATGGATCCAGCAAGGGATCGCGTGTGTCAGGGATTGATTAAGATGAACGCAATAAACTGACAACGAACAGTGCACAACTAGTTTTCATCTAGCCTAAGTGCTTCCTTGAGTCTTTTTCAAAGGCAAACAAAAAAACAGAGACATAACAAACAATAAACACAAAAATCATTGAAATTACAACAGTGCACATAACTATTTCTACGGGAATTACATCTTGAAAATGTCTCATGTGTCGTCTAGTTGGCTTCGACTCGATTGCTGATGCTGCGACTTAATTGCTTTGACCTACAAAGGGATGAGCAATATCGCCGTCTAGTTAATGTAAATTGGTGTAAACGCAGATTATATCCCGGATATTTCATTGTTTCCGTAGGGAGAGTAATGTAATTATGCCTGGAAGAATTACAAACCAACCAACCCAAACCCCCCCCCCCCCCCCCAAAAAAAAAAAAAAAAAAAAAAAAAAAAAAACAGTAGTAATTATAGGTGAGTGAGTAACTAATGAGCAAAATTAATTAATTATTTAATTGAAAATGTGGTGGCTGTAAACAAATGATAATTTTATTTGCGAGTGGTTGTTTTTTCTAGTCTTGATGGTTTAATCCGCTTGGTTTCAGTGTTCTAAAGCGTCGTGTCCAGTAAGATTCTTTTTCTTTCCTGGTTACGGAACTCCAGTTGGGGTTGTGAGCAATTGCAGTCAGTGTTACATCATTGAAAGTGTGACCAGAGGAAGAGAAGTGTTCTGCAACTGGACTTCTGTCCAGCTTCTTTGTCATCCAATCAGATCGGTGAAGATTTATCCTTTTGTGTAGCTTTTCAGTTTCTCCGACAAACTGAAGGCCACAGATCTTACATGTGATGAGATAAACTACCTTCTCTGTTTTGCACGTTCTGTTTGGACCATGTATGTTCAATCTTTCGTTCGTCGCTGTGCTAGAGAACGTGCTGGTCTCTATCATATGTTGATAGGTTTTGCACCTGTTATCACCACAGGGGCCAGATTTGCTAGGGTCGTCTTCGATCGTGATTGGCGTTAGCTTTGCTCTGACTAGGATGTCTTTGAGGTTATTTAGCCTGCGGTAGGTTACTACTGGTTTGTTCGGGAGGATTAACTTTAGTGTGCCACAAGATTCCACGATGGGTCAGTGTTTCTAGATGATTTTGCCAGCTTTTGGGGTTGTCTGGATGGTAGGTCAGGATAAATGGTATCCGATCAACCTTGACCTTCTTTCTATATTTTAGTAGATCATTGCGGTTTGTTTGTTTAGCTCTTTGTTTTGCCTCCGCTATCAGGTTTTTGTCATAGCCTCGGTTCATCAAATATTTCATCGTCGGAGAAAATTCTGCCTGTCTTCAGTGCTTGGTTATACAGGATGTTTCGAATGCAATGCTTTGAATGACAACTGGATGGGAGAAGATACTGGTGCTTATCAGTTGGTTTTGAGTAGATGTCTGTATGGAGTTTGTTTTCTACCAGTCTGGTTGTTGTCTCCAGAAAAACGTGGTTTGAATTGGAGACTTCTGCCATGAATTATATATATATATTACACGCAAGGGCACTACCGAGTGAGGCTGACTTAAGGCCTATGCTTCCCCTATTTCCAAGGCACTCAAGACAACAGTTGTTGTCAACTGAAGGTTTCTTAAAGGCGCTAACACACAAATAATTTTCATTCATTCAAGTAACGACCACACGTTCACGAGACTCTAATTTCACACTTGGATGTTTATTTGCTTGCTTTTTGTTCGTATGATTTATCAGTAGGCTTTTCTAAGTCGTAGATTGCTATTTCATCACTCGTACTACGAGACATGTCCCAAACATATAATACACATAATTATCCCTATCTCAAATTACTAAACACTTAAAGGTGAGAATATTCCGATCATTCTTGATGTACAGAAATTAGGTCCATTGTTCGAAACTAATCCATGCTACCATAAAGTCTCGTAAATGCTTTACATTATAACGTCTACTCCTAGTAATTGGCTAATTATTCGGTTCGAGAAATATCTTCCCAACACCAAAAGAAAAAACAAATAAAAAACATCGTGCTATTTGATCAATGTTTCTAAAGGAAATTCAAAACTAATGTTGCTTATGAAAGCAAGGGATGAGAGTAAGATTATTATAAAAAAATCTTCCTTGTCCCCCTTCTATTTCTCCTCCTCTTCTTCCCACCTTAATGGTGTTTAAGGTCAAGAACTATGTCTATCCGTTATATCTTACTTCTTTATCCTTATATACCCCTGAAAACCCCGAATTGTAATATGCTTCATAGATTTAGTTCTTTGCTTCATATATTTTGTTCTCTGTTTGACCATTCTTTGGCAAGTAAGTATTGATTTAAAAAGCAACTACGGATGAATGGACGCATCTCTATTCCCATGTACTTAATCTTATGTCACAATAATTCAGCATAGTAAATAAAACGTATGAATGAAATCTGAACAATGTCAGTAATCACTTAAACGATGGTGACTGATAAATTGTGTAGAAATTATTTAAAAACGGATGGTAGATGTTTGATTTTTCATCAAAAAGCTTTGTGAAAATTTAAAACGTAATAAGCAGCATTTTAATGTGATGACAGTAAACAATAAAATACTTCTGATATGAATATCATAGCTTGTTACGGTAAAGAGCTGTCCTAGCGCTCTCAGTAATGCAGACGGAGGAAGGGCCTTGCATCACTTCGTCTTTGTTTTGATTCGGTGTTAATCTGCATAAGACCCTATTAGAGAATTTAAAAAGGAAATCAAATTAGTGCACCTGAGGGTATAAAACTAATTGATTTTGAAGATTTAAGACATTGAACGAATGGTCCAGGATTAACAAATGGTCCAGGATTAACAAATGGTCCAGGATTAACAGATTTATATACTATATACTTCTGGCATATATTAGCTGACTGATACTGTTTAAAGGGGCACTGCACTAGATATACTGATGTTGGACCACTTACACTATTGAGTGTAACCATCTCGTGTTTGAATAAAAGACCAATAGCATAGTAAAAAGGGATACCATATCACACTATCACATCCTCAGACTTTGCACTTCATACCTCGTACTTCACAGACACACCTGGTACTTTAGACACATTGCATACGCACACATTTGCCATATACACTTCACATACGCACTTAGCATACGTACTTCACTCACTTCTTCTTAGATCGTACTTCACAGACGTACCTCGGATACGCAATTCGCCATACGCACGTCGTACTTCGCAGAAGCAGTTTCATAGTAATCATAAAGACACTTTGATAGTCTTATTATGAAGTAGTATCCCTGTTTACTATACTTTCAATTCAATTCAATAGTTTATTATCATAAGCATTTACATGCTTATAGATTACATATTACAAACTGGTAAATGTGTGTTTACATGGTGATGGTTGCAAAACGATAGTTACACATTACACAGCAATACTTACACAATAATAGTAGCACATTACAGCTATATGGTGATGGTTGCATCATACAGTTGCACATTACACTATGATGGTTGAGGACGAGGATATCTGGACAACTGGATGACGCTGAGTTGACGGGAACTTTGAACTTTTGAAGTCCGAACATCTCTGTTATGTAGTTGGGTTTTCTTTCTGGGGCTTGTTCCTGCTTGTTCCTGCTTATTGTTCTTTATGTATCTTTGTGGAGTAGCCTCTTAGACCGCATCGATAGACAAAATTATAGATCTGTACTGGACACCTTTTCAGCGTTTCCTTAATGGTCTGGTCTATATCCTTTATGTCCTTTATGAATCTCTGTCTCTAACTTTGTACACAATGAATCTAATTTGGGATAAACAATCTGTAACTCTTTGGTTAGGAGCTTGTATGCATACTCTGTATTAAAATGTGTTAACAATGTCTCTTCTAATCTATGTACTTCTGCATTAGGTGCATTTGTAGAAGTTAAACAGCTATCCAAACAACCTGGATGTCTCATCTCGGTGTGCTTACGTAGATTTTACATATCTCAGGCAGAGTATTTGCAATGGCGACAATCCTTGGGCATCCGACTTACGTAGTCAAAATAGGAAGGCACAAGTTGGCACTACTAGATAACTACTGGTTAATTAGGGTGCCTTAAATTCCAAATCGTCGACTGGCATGAGTTGGATTTCTATTACTTTTAAAGTAGTATGGGAGTAGTTTTCAAAAATACTTTCTCCATGTCGCCCAGACGTCCTCGTCCATGTCCATCCGGGTCCATCTCGTCCACTTGTCCAGACGACTTCGGGATGTTTGGGTAAAGTATTGGGAGAAATATTATCGAACTCGTTTGGTAACCTTCTCCACATCCTTTATAACTATTGCAAATATCAGCCCAACGAATGCTAGGATGAGTAGTAAAACATGATCAGCAAATAATGAGACTATCTTTAAGGCTACCTTTGATACCGAGAATAGCACCTATAGCTTTATTAGCCAACTTCTTGATATACTCTGTAATATTCTTCAAAACATTGTTTATTCTTGTCGATGAATCAAGTTGTACCAGGTGTAGGACCAGGTGTAGGACTAGGTGTAGTACTAGGAATTACTATGCCCTTTACAGGGTTTGCAATTTGCAATGCAAGCGACGTAATGATCGTTCATATAGCTGCAGTAATTGTGGCAATAGTCACATTCTTCTTATTGAATAAATCGTTGAAGTCTTTCGCCCAATAGTAACTTTAGCTTTAAATTTATATTCTAAATTGTTTTCTTCACGTGACTCTCTAAATCTGCTTTTTGTGCAAGTCCCTGTGATTTCAAACCTTTAGCACTCAGCAACTGACTTTGTATCTTATTTAATTTACCATCATCCTTCTCTTTGCCGATGGCCTTCTTTGTGTCTTCTATCTGTTTTTCATACATATCTATTTCGATTTCCAGTGATTTAATTACATCTTTCAATTTTCCAACGTCTTCACTAATTCGTCTGATTTCTCGTTCCTGCTGAAGTGAAAACAAAATATCACGCTTTTGGTCGTTAGGTAAACTGAAATATTCATCTAATTCACCTAACACTGTTTATGCTTCTATCACGTGCTCATCTAATGAGTCATCTGTGTTAATGACTTGCATCTCCAGATCAGCGTGTGATCACTCTTCAGGATTGCACACATTCTGGATCTAATCTCTACGAATTCTGAAATTAGAATACCATTCGTCTCGTCCTTGAATAGCCCTGGCACCAGTAGTCTAGTAAATAGCGATACGTAGTAAAGGGTGGCAATCTGGGAACAAAAATGATACTCTGGGCACAGGGGAAATTAAAATTTGGCTATAGGCAGTCTGGGTACAAGAGAAAAGGTAATGTTAAAACGTCCATACGATTAGGTGCCCCTATGTGGTCAAGGGGAATTTAACATGGACATTACTCAACAATACCAATTTTGACTGATCAACACACACACCTACTGGCCAACACACAGTCATACTGACAGCACCCAAACCTACTAACAAACAACCACACCTACTGGCCAACACAGTCTCACTGACCAGCACCCACATCAACTGACCAGCACTCACACCTGCTGACCAACACCTATTCTTACTGACCAACACTCATATCTACTAACCAACACGTAGTCTTACTGACCAACAACCACGCCTACTGACCAACACACCATCTTATTGACCAGAGCCTACACCTACTGACCAGTCCGCACAACCACTGACCTACACTCGGTCTAACTGACCAGCATCCATCTGAACTGACCCACACCCATTCTTACTAACCAGCACCCACACCAATTGACCAGCACGCACACCTGTGCTCCAAGAAATTCAAAATGCATGACACTCAAAAAAAAATAGACTTTTGTGACATGTGTGAAATTTCGTTGTGATTTCTATTCAAACCAGTATACCAAACGTAAGGAAAAATCATAATATTCTTGATTTGTTTATTATTATTATTATTGTTGTTGTTGTTGTTATTATTATTATTATTAAATATTATTAGAATATAGACACACACACACGCACGCACACACAAAAACACACTTTGCAGGGTTGTTTTTGATTTGGTTACGATGGAGTAGTATCTCTTTCCTGAGATATATGGGTTAAAAAAAAGTCCATACAATTGTCATGGATATTCCATTATCAGATGTAACTGTCTTAAACATTTACAGTCTGAGTCCGCCGCTACTGCCGTCGTCGTCGTCCTTGTTGTAATTGATGCAGCTGCTGCTGCTGATGATGATGGCTTAGATTTTTGGGGAGTAAACCAGGTTTTTTTGTCCTGGACTTTGCCAAAGATGTTTTGTATAACGCCCTCATCTCTTTAAGGTCATCGAGGATTTGATGTATATACAAATGTGTGTTAGTAATCATTACAAGCACCCATTCTCTACCTTATCTGCTCTTTATTTTTATTTTTATTATTATTATATTTTAAAGGGTAAGTGTTGGGTGATAAAAGTATGTATTTGTTTCTAAGGATGAGTGTTTGTGATCCTACCCATTAAATATCTTACATCCCCTTTCACATGAGCTTGTATGTAAGTGCATATGTGTTGGATAGTAAATAGCCTATGTTGAATTCTAATTATGTGTGATATTTAGCTATATAATCTATATCCCCTTTCGCATTAATTCGTAGGTGTCAGTGACCCTTAACTATCCCCATTCCATCATCTGTTTTATTTCTAAGGGTGGGTGTTGCATTGTAATAATACCTATTAGTGACTATCACATAACTCCCCTTTCCATCGTCCGTTTTGTTTGTATGTGTGGGTGCTGGATAGTCAAGGTGGGTTATGGATGGTCATTAAGTGTTAGTCCTCATCACTTTAAAGGTTGCATCAAAAGAGTGTAGCATGTGTTAACAACTTAGATCTTTGTTAACCCACAACAGCCCTCTTTAAGGCCACCGAGATTTCTATAAATAGAAATACTACTCAGTATTACCAACCACAAACATTAATTGTCACTCTTTTAATATTCAATTGTTAAAAAAATATATTTTTTTTAAATTTTATTTAAAACTTTTAAATTGTAATTGTTTTTACATATGTTTTTTAATTTAAAATATTTGTAAAACATTTTTTTAATTGTTTAAACAGTATTTAATTTTTCCGGACTTTTATTTAGTTGCTGCTAAATTAAGTATAATTTCTTTCATTATTTAGTTGTAATTTTTTATAAAAATTGACAATTTATACATTTTTAACTTTATAGTTTATTTTGTACAATTTGTAAACATTCTTTAAGATTTTTCAATTTATTTGCGATTTCATTTTACTCTCCGCAAAATTCCGTATTAATGTATGAATTTAATATTACTTTTAGTTTCGGCTATATTTTTATTTTTATTTTAGTCTCCACTCATGTCCGTATCAGTTTCGTAATTTTAGTATTACTTTTAATCTCGGCATTTTGATATAGTTTTCCTGGATTTTTTTAGTCTCCGTTATGCCGGGTCAGTTTCATAATTTTGGCATTACTTTTAGTGTAGGTCATATTTTTTAATATGATCTCCAGATTTGTTTAGTTTCCGCCAAAGTTCGTGGCTGTTTCGTAATTACTTTTAGTTTTGGTCATTTAATCTAATGTTCCATAGCTTTTGTAGTCTCCGCTAAATTTCGTAACAGTTACGTACTTTTAGCATTACTTTGTTTGAACCATTTAGTGTCATTAAGAGTTGGTTCCCTTGATTACAGCTATTTATAACGTCTGTAAAATTTATGCAAATTTACCAACGCCGCCAGCATAATCTGAGGTATAGGTAATGCTTTATATATAAATCTCAGAATTATGCATGTAGCCATTAGACATAACTCTGTCCTTGTGACTTCCCTTCCTCTGTCTGGTTTGTACAAGGATGAATATTTAATGGTGATTGTCAGTCTAAAATTAGACCTGAGAACTAAGGCGACGTCAGAGTTCGAACAAGACTTCTTCAATCTGATGAACAACTTTTTTTTCATTGGGAACACTTTTGATTACCTAAGGAAGATAATTTGAGGGCTGAGGGCTTTTTGCCTATTAACGGCATCATCTTATCATTGAGAGCGGAGACCACCCAGGAACCCACTCGTGGCCGGATTTAATCATTGTGATACGCCAACATTGGGAGACGGCGCCCATGAACTATCTACCAAAATCAACCTATAGCAGATAGCGTCACTTAAGCGGTCCGCGTTCGTAGATGCGAGAGACCTCAGCTGTCACTTTTGCCACTGATTTGCCCGTCAGGGGCTCTGCGACTCTAAACCGAGAGGCTACGTCAACCACTCTTAGCGCTTACTTATTAGTACGCCTGCGCACTTTGTCGTGCGGTAGATAACGCAAATCGGCTTGGTAAACTGTATTTGGTCTGTCCTGATTGAATATCGGTCGGGGGACATACTTTGGCGCTAGTTGGTATATCTGCCAGATGGCTTGCATGGCGAGCTAAGCCCTCATCTCGGTTAGGCTTCTTGACCGCACCGCTTCCAGGCCAAAATCCTCGAGGGCTGCAGTATAGTAGCCGGATCAGCGTCCAACAAACCTGGCAGGCGCGTTCAGGCATCTGTGCCGTTGTCATACGCAAGTTTGTGGGCCCATCAAGGACCACTGCTGCATAATGCCGAAGCGCCACTGGATCACGTCTCCAAAGCAGCCACGTGTTAGGCCTACCATGATTTCAGCCAACGGCCCCGGGACTTTATATTTTTGGTGATGTATCTCACCTCAAGCATCAAAGCATATATCAGTTCAAGAGCGGCCATAACGTTTGCGCACACTCTTGAGCTATATAAAACGCAGAAAAGAGTTTTGGTATTTTTATTTTGTTTTTGTGATGGTTTTTAAAGTACGCATAATAGCAATAGAGGTTATTATGTTGACTTGATGATCTTAGCAGGAATGATACCTTATTCAATCAGTATGTCCTGCGTCCAGAGGTTCAGTGCTACGGTGCCTATGACCTTTGCACCGTCTTTGAGGTTGAGTCGGCTCAGGTCGGCTCAAATCTTCTTCATTACTTTTTTTAGCCATTGTCGAATACCTCCACAGTGAGGCCGCCAAGTACAGCTTCTTGGTAAACGACGTTTCCGAGGTCCTTAGCGTACGGTGGTGTAGACATCTTCCACGGTGTCTAACAAGCTTATGTTTGCACACACTACTATTTCATTTAAAAGGGGTCAAGCATATGTCTAAAAGCTGCTGCTGGCTTGTCAACAGTTTTTTGGCAGCTTTTACACTCATACTTATGCTGCTGGCGCGCTGGATGAGGTGTAAAGAAGACCAAAGGTAGTCCTCTCCAGACAACACGAGATAGCATCGCCTACTGCTACTCTGCCATAGTGGCGTGCGAGTCGCCAGTCTCCGTTCTTTGTCCGTCAGCAAGATATCATTGTAGATGCCCCAAATATCGGCATCGTCATTACAGGTCACTTCGTGCCCTTCATGCTTTTTGCTATCTTTTACACAATGGCCAGTCCAAGGTTTTTCACGATTGTTTAATTGTCGTTCAGAGTAATTGTGAATGTCAGCCTAGCAGCGCAGGGCACAATGACATCGTTTTTTTGCCGAGGTCAGGAAACCGGAGAGAAATGGATTGAACTTATTTCCATGTTAAGACATGCTTTAGTCAGTTTGGTGCTACTGGAGTTCACGTGTCCTTCCTTTAATATGTTAAGACTTGCTGAGACTTATCGTTGTGCTGTCCGCTTTTGAGCAGTCAAATCATGGCTGAAGGCTTTGAAATGACCGACATTGGTGGTCGTAAAGACATTGCTCTGCCAGAGGAAGATAAAACCACACTCATCACCGAAACCAATAAGGCAGAAGAGGTACAGCTCGATAAGAGACCCCGAACGACACAAGCGAACTAATAGCTATCGAGTTCGTTGCGTTAGGATCGTAGGATACGGTAATCAAAGAAGCAATGGTACAGGCACATGACAGCCTCCCGATGCGAGATATCCTGGGCCTCAACGAGACGCTTCAAAGGACTCGCGGTGAGTTTGTAAATAACCTCTCGAAGCTTACAGAGCTCGATAACCAAATTGCATTAGAAAATGAAAAGTTGGTCAAACGAAAGACGAAACATTGCGCAAGGAGATAAAAACTTGCATTGAACCACTAAAGGATCAATGAAGACTGCGGCTAGAGGCTGGCAGCATAAACCGAGATGTTCTCTGCAGCCAAATGTATTGGATTCGGGGGACCATCAACAAAATCCTCCAGGAGGACACAACACTCAGCACGCAATTGCAAACACTCTTTTGCGAACAGGACATCACCATCGCCTCGATTTTCACGGGGCTTGGGTTTATTATTAGCACGATTGTGCTCGTGGTCATAGGCTGCGCAGGCCCACCGACGCCATCTCTCGTCGTCCCGATGCCTAAACCTGACCGTAGCAGCGCAAAAGAATAGGTAAAAAAGCAGCTACAGTGGCTGTCCTGGATGCTGAAACGCTCTCAGAAAATGCTTTTGCGGCCCTCTCCGACATTATTGGCGTCATTGTCATTTCTGCTAAAAACCACAGACAGTGTCGTTGGCTGGTTGGCCAAACATATTTTGGCTCTCCGCTCACACTAGTACGCTCAGACAGCAGCGCAAGCGAGAGGATAGCGCGAGACGGGTGCTTGTCGTTCAAGAGCGGAGAAACCCGAACGCAATAAAAGTCACGACTATTGCTGTTTTGTTGGCATCGTGGTCTTCGGCTTCTTTGTGCGCATGTACTGACTGCACCTTATGTGTGGTGCTGGTCCGCTCCTGTGCTGCTAACACGTCCTGCGCAGGTGGGTCATAGTCGAACTTTTTATGCTTCGTTGGCTGCTGTTGTTGTGTTTGCGCTTCCTCCATGCTGGTACTATTCGTGCTGGGTAGCCTTGTCGCAATAACACCGGCGTTGGTGCCCAGATTTAAATCGTCGGCTGCCACAACAATTTCGTTGTTAAAACCCTTGTAAGTGCAAATGTGAAGATCCATGTTGCATGGAATCATATAGAGGCCCCCTTTCTCCCATCTTCGAAAGGTCTTCTTCGCGGTCCGCCATACCTTCCACGTTTGCGAGAAACTGTTTTTCGGTGTCAAAGGCTAGCCCTGGGTCTTCATTTGACTTTAATATCTTAGGATTGCCCATACATACCCAAACGCCATCGTTAAGACGCTTTATGTCAGCCAGTGTGAAGCCTTGCGACTTGTCCAGCATGAAATACGCAAAGTCGTTGCTGGCCCCACCGTCCTGTTCGATATAGTCAATGTGCATCTTCTTGTTGGTTGTCTGTTCTGTAAACAAAAATAAACTGGGGTCCCTTACAGCGGTGGTAAGTTGTACGTAGACCGAATAGCTGCCATAGATGTATATCGTGCTCAGGCCTGTGCTTCTAACGCTTGATAGAGTTCTTATCCGTACCAAGCTCATTGCAAAAACGCTCGTTGACGGCCATGTCAATACCGTTGTCAAATTCACCTGTTCGGACCAGAAGGGTGCACCGCATCTAACTGAGAGTCTTTCTCACCTAGCAGTAAACATGAAACCGGTAAAACCTGCGCATCATTTCTCTGCCGTACAGATGGCCGAGGACACTGACGCCAAAACCGGTGGTCGCGCACCAGATTGCAAAGTTCAACTGAATTTGCCAAAATCGCATCTCGTCGGTTACTTCCTGTTTGATACCAAACCAGCTGTCCAAAATCTCCTTCGATCTGACGTACGGTAGCATATACTTATCGGTTATGTCGATACATTTGACTTCGAACAGAACACCCTGTCGCACATACACGTCGAGGTTGATCAATAGTTCGCGGATGCTTGCTCTCTCCGTATCATTATATGCATATGCACCGCCGACGCTATTTTTAGAGCCGCCATTGACGCCGAATGCTTATGGCTATACAAGTGTTGCGTCGTTCTGACAATGTATGCAGTATTGACTAATCCTCTAGTTGGGCCAGTGGTTCTAGAACAGGTGATACGCATTTATCCTGGTACCCGTGTAGGGCTCTGAAAGATTTCGTTCATCCCAGGATGCTACAACGGCTGCGCTTTGAAACAACAAATTTGTCGTGAGTCTGATCCCAACCAGCCAGACGGTAGACATCACCATTCTCGATGGATATTACAGTATGGATACGATCGAGAAAGTAATCCAGGCTGCCATTCCTGGAATGACTGTGGACTACAACGCGGCGACCAGGCGGGTCAGCATTACGTTCACTGACCCAAACTATCAGTTGTATCTCCACTGTCTCGCCCCCATCTTTGGATTCAAACTACCCGTGTTTAACGGAGCTGGTACACACACGACATCAACACACGACACCAAATGCCCCAGAGTTTATCAACGTTCCGTTGCTTTATGTCCACCTCAATCAGATAAACACAACTGGGAGTACTCATCATGGAAATAGCTAGGAGTCGCCTACTGTCTCCTATGGAAAACCACATTGGCGTAGACTACATGAAAGCATCATGAGCTCTTGATAACATCTCAGAGGAAAGACAAACGCCGGTAAATATGCTGGTGTGCACTATCACCCTTAAGATTAAAAATAGTGCTTGGACACTACGATTGTACGTGGTCTGGGTTTCTTTAGTAAAGGCACCGCAAGCGCCTTCGGGTCATCGTCCGGTTTAATGTCGCCCCAAAGGATTCCACAGATGCTTAAACTCCCGGCTACGCGGTGGGTCAGGCCCATGTTGGCCATGATGCTGCCTTAAAGATCGTGTACTTAGCAGCCGACAATATCACGTCGGTCAGCGAGATTACAGCAATAAATGCATCTGGCTACTATTGCTGGGATTCAACGCAAAACGTTTAGAACGTTGGTGGTTTTACCCTCACCAACAACAACGATACTATCATCGTCCCGGGTGGCGGACTTTACGTCATTTAGCTCCAATGAAATCGTGGTAACGGAACGTGGGCAACGCTTTCAACCCGTGTTAACGGAGTCGCACGGGCACAATTGACAGTAGAGATCAGTCACTCAAAAACGTCTCACACAAAAGCTTTACAACTAGCTTTGAGTCTATGTTTCCCTTTGGAGTCACCATCCAGTGTTATGGCCCAAACGTCAACGTACAACTGTTGGGATTCTCAGCCACTCTGACCATCTTCGGCTTCCGCAATTAGAACCCACGCTATACTAGTTAAAACAAAGCAATGGGGGAGCAACCAGACATGGACAAGAATACAAATCATTGGTGCCGCCTGCCCATCCTGCGATTGACGAGAAAGGCAGTATTGGTGCAGCTCCCACAACAAGTGCATGCCATCGACAGGGAATATAAACCACTGGTGCGAGAGTATCTGCGCCTCCTTGGGGTTGACATGTACCGGTTCAGATTGGGGATGAACAAGGATGCAAAACAGATAGAAATCTAGTTTTGGGGCCACCCAGAGCACCCTAAGGCAACCCGCGAGCAGCAAGGGTTAATTGCGCTTCCGCTGTCAGAACATCAGACGAAAGTACTGCCCTCGGGGCGTCTTGGACACGATCTCAAACCACGCATCTATACAACAACGCCACCCTCGCTGAAGAGTTCACGTTTGTCTTAGATAACTCGACAAATACACAGCCATGAAGAATGAAATATGGTCGAACGCGCACTAGGCGCACGCTTCTGTCACTATCGATGAAGCAAAAATGAATTTAAAAAAAGAACTAATAGATCGTGGAAGAGCCGAACCCCGCGAGTCACTCATGAAAAAGCTTGCTGGGGATTCATTATAAGCTGCTTGTGTTCCTATTCTTTGTTTTTTTAACCGTTCTAGGAACAAAGCACAATTTGTGCTCCCGCTGCTTACCTTGAGTTAACACTAAATGCGCCTTTGACATGGGTAATAAACCATTACCTGGCCTTGAGCGGACCGGCACGGCGAGCCAACGGCGCGCGACATTTTTTGTATTGTCACGAGAAACATGGCGCCGTAGCTACCGCTGGTCCAAATTACCTAGACCGCCAGGGGGTGGTCCAGAAAACTATGCCTTACGGCTGCACTACAGCAAATTTTAACAAGTCTTAACATATAAACAAATTTTAACAAGTCTTAACGTATAAAAGGAAGGACACGTGAACTTCAATAGAACCAAACTTAAGCATGTCCCAATATGGAAACAAACTCGACCTATTTCGCTCACTCCGCCGCGTACGTTGCGTAAAGGGAGTCAGGAGCATCGTCGTTGTGACTAATAACCCGAGCACAAGAGGCTAAAATAGCTAAACTGGGGGCTACGATGACGGCTTCTCTACGGTCGTCTCTGCTCGGAATGTACACAGCAGTCGTTAACCGCTTCCTGCCCATAGACGACCGTGAACGTCACACAGCTGACTTGAATTAGGTTCTAATAATATAGACCTCTTTGGGGAGCAGCACCAAGTATTCAATTACCTTAGTCAGAGGCTGCGGAACGTGCAGCGTGTCTTAAAACATTACGAAGAATATTTCAAGGCGGCGACTGCTGATAAAGACTCAGAGCTTTCTGACTTGTACATGCCACCTGCAAGGCAACGTAAATACGAATTAATGTTTGTCGTTGGTGGGGGGGGGGGAGGGGTCGCAGCCGTCGGCCTTGTTGCCATATATATTTCTGGCCTTTAGCTGTCGTTGCGAGAGCGAACCAATCTATAATTTTGATATTTGTTTTCCCCGAACTACCTAGCCGCTGGTACGGTTATATGATTTCTTGGCGCAAGATTGGTATGTGCACGAGAAACTGCTTGAACCACACAACACGAAAACACAATGGACACTAAGCTTGCTGCGATATACTACAGACCGCTAGGTTACTGGTAGGGAGTGGCAGCTGTTAAAATACTGGCAGAAGCCGCCAAAGTCTCACAAGATGTTGCCAGGGCGTGGCTCAAGAAACAGGCCATATGGCAAATTCACCTGCCAGAACCACGCGAAATCAGCAGGCCGCAGTTTAATTTTTCAAACTCTAATTAGGTGCACCAGGCCTCTTGTTTCTGTTGCACAAGCTTGGGCGATCCACGTAAAAGCGTGCGCTGATATATCCAGTCATTAAAAAGAGGCCAAGCATCTGGCATGTATGTACAAGCGGGGGCCACTAAAGTGAAAATGCAGTGCGGGTTACGTCCGCAGAGTCTGTGAAGCAGCCGGTCAGTCTGGAAGAGCAACGCCGGCTCTAAAATACACTGGTGCGGCACCTACATGCGCTGGGAGCGCTAGAAGGAGGGCATGGCCGCGCCACCGACCCTGTGTGGTCGATAAAGGTTTTCACCCAGGCTGACAGTTTTTTTGACATCCAAGATGAGCCTTCTATATACCAACTTTCGGGTAGTTCTTCCTCGCGTTGAGGCTTTGTGCGCGAGGAACTACATATTGTGCTTGAAGGCATTCAGCTACCACCTAAGTCCATTCTTATATAGCGGACAAGGGCTTATCTTGTTTATACGGTACACCCCCATTTTGTGGTGGTCACTGCGTACGGATGTCATAGATTGCCGAAACTTTTTTTCTCCTTGAGGCACTCGAGTTAGAGGTGGTGCCTAACGTCGGCCCTTCCGACTGTCCTCGAAATGCCTTTGGCCTTACGTTTGTCTGTGATTGTTACGACTAGTATGGAGTACATCTTGGGACATAAGCCGAGAAACTCAGCTTTGAGCTTTCCCGAGCACTCATCCTCAAACTTTCCTAGTATAAATTTATTTGTTGTGCTGTACAGTGGGGATAAGCATCTTCGGCCATAGACATCGTCGGTCTCGATGCTTAGCAGCAGTCTGTCAGTGTACGTGTACAGCAGGTGCACGTAGCGCTTTAATCTGATTGCAGTAGAAGTCATACATAAGGCACTTGCTCAGGTCGAGAACTGCATGCCCAGTATAAATAGGGCGGTTGACTTTTAGGCTGGCCTTTGAGTCGGCATTGTCGTCCTCGCCCTCAGGCCGCACAAGATCCACTCAAAAGCGTTTCCGTAGGTTTTTCATTGTTTTAAAAAAAAGTCTTTTCAAACCTTGATTTTGCTTTAGTCCTCACTCCGTGTTCAGCTTTATGTACGCCGCCATCCATGCTCTTTGGTCACTCTCCAGCACATGGTGAAGTTTGGTGACGCGCATCCCAAGCTTGATGTGGAGCTGGAAATTTATGTAATCTACCACATATTGCTCCAGTATAGGCCCTCATGCATAATTATTTAAACAATTTTAATTAGTAATATTTGTTGGAAGCAAAGAAATAAGTGTTGTTTATTTCTTAGAAATCTATGTTGACTCACTATTTTCTTATGCTTCAATCATCTATAATACAGAATTCGTGTTATAAGATTTAATACGATTTGTATAAAATGTGCCCCCATAGGCCTATTTTAGTTCATGTATTTACTGATTATTTTTATGTTTCCTCATGAAGTCATTTTTTAAACTGTGGTTTATGTAAAAGGATCAATAACTTCTATTTAAATATGCATTGTCTTTGAATATTCTTTAAAGTTAGTATCAATTACACATATAAATGGCTTGGTCTGAAAGTCGTAAACACGTAAATAAAGGTTTCGTCTCAGGTCGTAGTTTAAGGATGCAGAGTAAACATTATTTTCAACTTTTCATCATGCAGTTCTTGTAGTGAAATAAACTTAACTGACAATTTCTGACATGTTTATTTACACTTCGACTCAGATGGTAAATAAATCATAGAAACTTTGTATATTTAAAAAGTTTTTGGCTTAATACTATTTTCATAGGAGGCTTCTATTATTATGGAACATCGAAAATCCATTATTTCTTGATCTCAGTTACGAAATTGAACGCAATCATAAAGTATCCAAATTGTCAAAGTACAGTAGTTCCCATAAATTGTCATATACCGGTATTACATTAAAACGTGATGGCTGATTGTAACGATAACCATTTTGTCATATTATCCAGCCAAAATAACGTGAAATAAACAACATCAAATTATGTCATCGATATGGCATTGAATAAACTCATTAAAACTTCCATTGAGTCGGGTTAGAACATCATACAAGACTAGAAATGTAACTTCCGAAGAATCCCAATATAACTCTAATGACACCGCCCAATTTTATAAACGATTCAAATAATATGTGTATCTGCATATTTTATTGTTCACGTGTTAAAGAGAATCTTTGTGCTCATTTCAATTAAGCACCTCTACATCTAAGGGTTCTTCTTCTAGTAGTACATTATTGCCATTTACTTCAATTACAGTACAACCTATTTTAAAGGTCACCTGTATTAAGCAATGATCTGTCCTCAACAACCAGTTTTTCAAAGTCTCGTAATTAAAGATATTGTAGAAATGAGACTGTATTAAGCAGTTACTTGCATTTATAGACACTTTTATCACTTCCAGAAGTGGAAACCATATTTACTTTAATCTTCTCTAAATCAAACTCAAGTAAAATTTCAAACTCCCCACATTCCACCTCCCATCCACCCACCCCAAAAAAAGCAAAACAAAGAAAAAGAAAAGAGAAAAAACCACTGCTGCCGATATGCTTGCATACAAATCTAAAAAACATAAACGCGATGCAGAAAAGAAAACAATAAGTACGTTAAAATAATTATATGCAATAATATTATTATTTTCAATTGTTGGATTTTAATTAATTTATTTTGTCTGAAATTATTTGTTTTTAAGTTTGACCTGAAACAGACAAACTCGTACAACCAGCTAGAAGAGTGCGATCCATTGTAACATAACTTTTGAATGCAATTCTTGTAAGTGTTATTGAATGTTTTCAAGTTGAGGGTAAATTCAATATATACACAGGAAATATACTCATAGAAACAGTCAAGTAAACCAAAATATGCATCGCCAAGTATAAAGCTAACGCTGATTATGTTCACATTTGTAATCATATATGTTGATTATGTTCACAATTTGTTCATATCAGTTTTTTATATTCATATTTGTAATTATATATGTTGATTATGTTCACACATTGTAACATTATTCTGGTTAGTTGCATGCATAAATCACACGAATGTTCCTGAAACTGGTGTATAATAACTGTGTAGCTTTCTGTCAACGCATGTTAACGTAAGTTTTCACGGTAGGTTCGTGCATTTATGCTGTCGACTTACCAGATTCTTATTAGATCTTTTCGTTTTGTTCTAGACCAGAAGCTTCATCTTAAAATATTTCCGTTGGGTTTAGATATCTGCATAACTGTCATTGCGAGTTATATAATGGAAACGTTATAAGTCGTCGATATATTCAATTGTCACGATATTGTGTGTACTAAAATACCATTGTATAATATATTAACGAAAATGTAAATGGGTTTCGTTACCGTGTACAGTGTTACCTTCGGGTGTAAAGTTTCAACCTTAGCTCTATCAAAATACTGAGTTCGGTTCACCCGCACTGCACACACAAAGTGCAGGCGCTGAGAAACCCAATTACTTCAAGTTCTCTGACAGAGGATTTGGTCACAACCAGGGTATTTATAGCCGAAATTCTCTCTGTATCGTCACAAAACAGATGAGTCTTGTCAGGAAGCTGTCCAATTTACGGAAGCAACCTTCAGCTATTGAGGTATGTGAAATATTAAACTGTATTATTTCTTGCTATCCGTTCTACGTGATAGAATTGTTTTATATATTGAATGTTTCCGAAGTTATTCTAAATTTTCTAGAAAGTCAGATCTATGTGACATAACGCCATATTATTGGATATAATCTGTTTCAAGTTAGCCATGTTTATAGCTGAACAGACAAGTTGAATTCAATTATATGTTGCATACATTACATGATGACTAATGTTCGAGTTCTTATAACCCAGTGCGATTATTCTTGCTGGAGATAGATTCACGTACGAACGTGGTTATTATAATAATAATCTTGTACAGTCGTTCTAATGAAAGAATTTAATGCGTAACGAAGTCAAGTTCGTGTGCGCGCATGCGTAATGTATATCGTTGCATTCGCACTTGAATGTGTCTTATGTATTACACGGTTCAGTCATTGTATTTTAGCTGTTTACGGGAAGTCATCGAACTCGGGGGTTGTGAGTAACTCGATTATTGCTGCCATTGGTGACGTTGGTTCGAAGGACGGGACTGGCTTACTCAGTGTGAGGGGCCAAAGGTTCTAGAACAACGGGTTTACGGGATAAGGAGGCTTTCGAGAGATCCTTCAGTAGGCTAGGAGGAGCGGACCACGTAAGGTCGTTGCTTCACCATTTGACGGAAGCAGTGGAATCGGAAATATCTCGTGCTGGTCGACTGGACGCCACGAGATAAGTACCATAGTATATTCCATTTTAAATCAATCAAATTCAATGTCAAATTAATTATACATCCATCATACTTGCTAATTAACCATACATTGTTCATATTTGTTCATAAATTCCATACATTGTTCATATTGGTTCATAAATTCCATACATTGGTTATACATGGTGATAGATCCATTAATCAATCATATTTGTTCTTAAATTCCATACATTGATCATATCTGTTGATAGATCCATAGATCAATCATATATGTTTATATGTTTCATACATTGATCATGACCTTTGACATAATACATAGTTTTTTTATTCATTTGTTGAAACTCCATGCTTTGATCGGTTCTATTTAGGAATGATATAATTTTCTTATATCCATTGTTGAACTGTGTGCGCATCAGTGTTTTTGCTAGATCCAATCCCACCCGGTTTCATCCTGTTACACCAATGCCATGCATAACCTTCACGATAAGGCAATCATAAAGCAAGATAGGGCTGATATGCGTCCATCAGTTTATCGTAGCTTCATTTTATCATGTGTGGATATGAACTTGTTTCAAAATTCACTTGTTATGTCACCATATATGCGACTATAGTAATACCATAAGTGATATGAATTGTTCCTATTACGATATACATTTTCAGAGAAATTATTACGATAGGAATTTGGGTTGGTTGGTTATCGTTTGATCATTAAGCTTGAATTTTCATCACGACTCTCATGAGGTTTGTTTGACGGGGAACTCTCTGGTCGAAAGACGAGAGCTAATAAGAGCATTCTTATCCTCCTCTCCGTCACAGTGACGAGGGAGATACGAAATATGTGTTACAATTAAGGAATGCGAAAGGTGACCAGGTGAGAACTACATATGTAAAGAAGGAAACCAGAACTCTCAATGTCGCAGGTGCAGTCTTGTTTATTAAGTCAAAAAACACTCTCTATATAAATTTACACACATGATATTATAACATTCTACATATAAAATTACACACAAAATTATTATATTTTGCACTTAACTTAATGCTTAATAACTTCATACAATTCTAAAATTTCTATATATAACATATGATGCAATATATTGTAATAAAAAAGTTGAAACAATTCATAACACACCATATATCTAAAATCACACTACAGGTTAAAAGGAGAATAGTTTTTGAAAGAGAAAATTGAAATAAATACCACAATATCTTCAAACAGTATATTGGTTTACTACAACCATATCATGAAAAGACTTTAAGATGCGCAAAGTGGCAAAAGTTTAGAATTTACAAAAACAAATATGTTTTAGCTGTAGAGAAGAGAAAAAGAACCTGAATGTCGCGGTATTGCATAAGCCTACATTTGCGCGATTGCTTATATAGAGTCTGCGGTCCGCATTGCGCCTGTCATTGCTCAAAACCTGGATATAGGTTAGGGCAAATAATGCGACCTTTTGCTGCGGAGTTGAAAGATCGTTACACAACGCATTCTTTTTCTGAAAAAGGTTAGCAGGTAGGCGAAAACTCAGGTCATCTGACTTCAGAGTTCATGACCGTTTCAACGATAATACATGTTTTTCAACTTACAGGAAGGAATCGGTTGTCGTGTACATCTCTACAACACAAGTAGCTAATACATGCTATTACTTAACTGACTAACGTAAAATGTGCGAGGAATGGGCTGGTATATGTATCTGTGATGTATGTGAATCGGATGGTATATGTATCTGTGACGTACACGGAAAGTATGAAACAAAATATCGTAGCATTAAGCTACGTATATTCTACTTTATGAAAAATTAGAGCAATTTTAGTAACTATAGGTCTAAAAAATGTAAGAACGGAAGAAACTGAAACTGTTAAAAAGATTTCAAACTTATATTGAATTATAAATTATTATTATTTACATTTGGGACATTAACATAGGCAGTAACTGGATGGGAAACAAGCGAAATACGGAGATGAAACTGAAATTTATCAGTGAAGGAAATTCTAACTAGAAAAAATGTATTACTTTTTATATTATTTAATATGGCTAATAATTAGCTGCTGAGAAAACAATCTCTTTACCTGACGAACCGTTATCATTCTAACAAAAAACATGCTATAATATCCAAATTTTCAGTCAGAATAGAGTTGTTTGACCAGAAAAGTAAAAGATCCTACACAATATACAGATGTCTCACAATTAAAGCCATTTTAACTCTCTCCAATGCGCTGCAGTCTACTCTGTTCATGATATTCTTTTACATATTGTTCAATGAAACTGATGCAAATTTTGGATTAGGAGAGTGAAACCTTACGCGTGACGCGTACTCATAAATTTTAGATAATAAATACATTTTATTTAGCTCATGGGAATTATTTTACCTACTATAAATAATAAAATAACAATTCACTTTAATAAGCATATATGCATACAATAATTTACATACATTCATTCATGCGTGCATACACTCATATATATATATATATATATATATATATATATATATATATATATATATATATATATATATATATATATATATATATATGAAATATATATGTGTAAATGTTGGCAAATGCATCCTTAGGATGCAATTACGCATGCAAAAACTTTAGATATACAAGGACAAAGTGCTGGACAAGACTATACACATACATACTGAAAGCAGCATATAAGATTAGGATAAAATGCATTGAAAGCACACATGTACGAGAGCTAGATACATGAATTGGAAGCAATATTAAAAGCAATGAGCAAAACTACGGAACTAAAATTTTAACGCTACAAATACAGCAGAACCAATATAGCAAATACACATTTAAAAAAGGGGAGGAAAATCCAGCCAAAACTAAATCAAGGCAACAGAAGCTATATTGAGGCAATTTAAGCTAGAAGCAAATCTATAACACTACCTACTAAGACATGCAGCAGATTATGGCAGCAGCAGCAGCTTCTTCACTTTTGTTTGCACATGGAACGTTTTGCATAAATTGTACCCTGACAAGGTCCTTTAGAGATTTAAAATTGTTAAAATCTGTGGTTAGTTTATGGAGGAGTTTGTGGAGCAAACAGTCAAATCTTTGCATAAATCTATCAAAACAGCTGCAGCAGGCTTTTTATGCTCTAGGGCTAAGCTCAAGTCTTCAAGTAGTCTAATTAGTCTAGGTTTACAGCTGATGTCCTTTCTAAAACCCTTTCGTTAAATGTATAAATGACGTCGTCATTTTGAGACTTACTATACTGGAAGTTGGTGAGATGAAATGGAGTCGATACTTATCAATGAGAAATTTTCAAACATTATGAAATGTATCTAATTTATGCTGTTCATTTTCCCGACTAGGTGAAATCTCCCTTATTTGATTACGTTTTTACTTAGTTTTATACTTATGCTGACGTGATTCCACTTCTACGTTCCATCATATAGTGGTCCCCAACCATCTCTCAACCATCATGTGACTTTCATACGCATTAGTGTCGAATTCAATGAGCTACTGTAGACCCATAATTGCTCGACACGATTGTCCCTTAAAGGAAAAATAATTCAAATCAAAGGCCATTTTTCAAACATCTGTGTTAAAAACAAACACAACTATTGCCTTATAGAAGTGTAAGGCCAATGTTCTTGACAAGGTGTTGAACATCGACTAGAAATGATTTTAGTATCGATTTATGGTGTAATGAGCTTACGTTATAGTCCAGTTAAGGAAGAACTAAGTTGTGTTAAAAGAAATTAGGTTGGTTTCTGCGACAAACATTTTGACCGAAATGTTCTTCTTTGACACCTGCATTTCTAGTTGAACAATGACAAACATACGGAGAAATTTACAATTAATAGATTAACCCAAAATAAATGTTATCTGCATGCATGGGCAAACGTTAGAAAGTCGTTTTCGTTGGATACATTTAAATGCAAAGAGTGTACATTATGTAGTTCATAAATGTCATCACTGAATGGTGTTTATAAATCAAATGTGAATTTCTCCAATATTCAGCTTCCTTGTACCAATTCCTCCCATATCTCGAATTCACAATAAGTTTTCATCAATTATTCAGTATCAATATGTATTCATGCCTCGTCCATTTAGCAAAGATCAATTAAATCAAACTGATAGAGGCTGTGATCTGCAAAGCCAGTTTTGATTGGTAGATCGATCGCAAACATGGCATAGTTACAGATACTTCTTCCAACCCTGTTTATTCCATATTATAAAATGCAAACACATAGGCGTACCTTTATCGTTTTCGTGTCGCATATAATGCGTACTGGTTTTGTTGGAAATGTAGCGTTGAAAACAGTTTATCTGATCAGTTAATTACACAACTGGGGAAAAGTGTCGGCAGGGACAACCAGGCGCTCCGCGTCAGAAGATTTATTGATTTTCTGTATGTATCATAAAATTTACTTTATTTGGAAGACTCTCTATGCAGAGCGTTACTCCGGATTCGTCGTCTTTGGGAATAGAAGACTTCCGAAAATGTGAGGGAAAAAAATCCCATTTTCTCCCAAAGGATATTCGAAGGGAAAGGTGACAATGTGTGAAAACTTAATAAAAATAAATATGCGATTTGCCGTATGACAGATTCGTGTTTAAAAAAAGTTAAAGTTTCTGATTTTACATATATCAAAATGCAATCTTCCAGAGAAAATTTAGTCACGAATTTTCTTTTTCTGGAATTGAAGAATTTCAATGTCTGAAAGAAATGAGGATCTCAATCAACTGTTTTCCAGAACTAATTTATGTGTATTTTGTATCGTTATGATGTATCGCTTTCTTCTTAATAGCATTACCACGCTGTCCTTTGTGCTCGGTGTCACCCTTAAGCCAAATGTCAGCATAGGCGCATTATTTGAACCGGAAAATTATGAGCATTTCAACAAAATTTTTAACAAGGCTTTGAGAGAGCAAGAACTGACAGGCTTACCCCAGACTCGTGTAGAAGGAACAGCTATTGCAATCAAACCCATTATTTCGGAGTATATAGAAAAGTTTTGTACATATGTACACAATTATGATATCGCCACAATAATGGTTATAGGCTCTGAACGAACTATTCATACTTTAAACGTGATTGCACAGCCACTTGGAATACCAGTTCTTGGATATATGACGGGAACAAAGGCAATAAATGCTCAGGTGAGTAAACAGTTTACAACTGAAATGGTTCTTTACTCGAATTATCAATTGTCAGTGTTTTCTATTGATTTAATCATTAGACCGGTCAATTTTTTGGATTGATATAAGTCTGAACTTGCATTATTTTTAACATTTATGGTTTGTTTTGTGGAAGCTTTATCCCGGCGCTTTAATGTAGGGGATATTGGGAAATTATCCGTTTGTCCGTCTGTCTGATTATATCTCCTAATTATATCTCTGAACATTCACAACATTTGGTAGATAAGTCGGCCTTAAGTTAAGTATAGGCAAGAGGGATACAATTTGTGTCCCTTCCCCCTTCCCTGCAGTACGTAGGTAGGGTCAAAGGTCAAAAACAAAACAAATTTCAATTACAGTGACATTTAAAGATAGGTTCTGACAAAACTTTATAAATGCAGTCATAACAGGAATACAAATAATATACATATATGTTTATACATGCGGTCATAGGAGGACAAATAATATGCATTTAGACATAGTCATATCATGAGGACAAATAATATACATACTTGTTAATGCATGCAGTCATGACAGGAGGACAAATAATATACATGTTTGTTATTGCATGCAGTTATAACAGGACGACAAATAATATACATGTTTGTTAATGCATGCAGTCATAATAGGAGAACAAATAATATACATGAATGTTACAAAATCCGGGGGGTTTTTTTTGTTTTTGTTTTTGTTATGACCCCTGGATCAAGGTCCTGAGGAGGGGGGGGGGTCGCGTTCTCAATGCCAAGGTGAATGTGTGCGGGAGGGGATATATGTAATAAAAGGTGTGTGAAAAAGCATTGGCTTGCTGTGGAACTAGTTACAGTTAATATTTTTGTTTTATTGTTCTTTTCCTCGTGCATAAAAACCGCACTCCCTACTAATGTTTCTCTGGTAATTACTAATTAAATTAAATGTTTGAAGATAGTATCTTTTTTCTACAAGAGAGCTGCATGTCTATCAGTTTTACTAAACTTTTTTTCACGCTTAAACCAAATTACAACCTGGAACAGTGTGTATTCTAAAAAGTAGAATACTTGTTTTTAATTTTTTAAACTGTTAATGAGGACTGTTTGCATTGTCTTAGTGTCTGTTAGATCTTAGTTTATGACATGACTACTGTTATGTTTTAGGTCAATATACCCATATTATAATAGTTTATCACATGACTACTGTATTGTTTTACATCAATATACCCATATCATAATAGTTTATCACATGACTACTGTTCTGTTTTTGGTCGATATACCGATATCATAATAGTTTATCACATGACTACTGTTATGTTTTACATCAATATACCCATATCATAATAGTTTATCACATGACTACTGTTCTGTTTTTGGTCGATATACCCATATCATAATAGTTTATCTCATGACTACTGTTATGTTTTAGGTCAATATACCCATGTCATAATAGTTTATTACATGACTACTGTTATGTTTTAGGTCAATATACCCATATCATAATAGTTTATCACATGACTACTGTTATGTTTTAGGTCAATATACCCATATCATAATAGTTTATCACATGACTACTGTTATGTTTTAGGTCAATATACCCATATCATAATTGTCTATATGTAGCACTCTCATTTATAAAAACATAATTTGGCTTTTTCTGGTCCAATCATTTGGAACTGTGTACCTAAAGACGTTAAAGAAGCATCATCAGTGCCTTCCTTTCATCACAAATGTTTGCAATGGATGCAATCCAGATGATATCTAAAACAGGTTATGTCAATCTTTGATATACATTGTACATGTATATATAATCTTAAATTGTCTCTGGATGATTACCTCTGTGTGTGTGTGTGTGTGTGTGTGTGTGTGTGTGTGTGTGTGTGTGTGTGTGAGAGAGAGAGAGTTTGCAATCGTGCAAGTTTGTATACACAATGTTCTGTGTGCCGAATCCATATTCTGTTGCTTTTGTGTATACAAATCCATAATACCTGTTTTGTATGATACTTGTTTCCAAGCTGCATTATATATATTTGCCTGTACATATTCAAATTACTAAGGGCCACAAAGGAGATTAGTTTGTGTACTATTTGCGTCACCGTCATAAAATAAAGACGTTATTATTATTATTATTATTATTATTATTATTAAAATTAATGACGTCACAAATGACGTCAAGGCGTAACTGAACATATTTCAGTCATTTCACAACAATATTCTTCAGCTTCGTCAACCGAAATCAATAGCTTTCGTCACGTGACAAACATAATATAACATTTGTGCTCATTTTCTAAAAGAAGCTAATGAAACTAGTTGAATATATCAGTCTGTGACTCGCCAAAACTCACAAAAGACATAAATTACTCACAAAAGACAGAAATTATTCGACTCGTTTCATAAAGTTTTAGTTCGAAATGAACACTCATGTAATAATGTGTTCATATGTGAGGTTTCCTAACCGGTATAATTGTGTCGGTATAGTTGTACCAGTATAATTTGCGATCACACGTCAAAACTTTATCTCGTGAAAGTGTTAAATCTTTCTTAACTTTTTAGTCGCTCCATAATTTCATTCTTGTTTTGATTGCCTCCATCCCCCACTTAAAACATTTCGTCTTCTTCTCCACCATTTTGTTTACGATAAGCTGTGCGCGTCTCTTAGAGACAACGCCAATTCCGCGTTCATATTAGGGGATACTGTAAAACCGTTCAACTTTTTATCGAGTTGAATACGAATATGAAATCAGGAATAACTATATCGGGATAAGTTGACATCTTTCGCGTTCACACAAAAGAAAGTTTAAACCGGTATAATTATACCAGTTTCGACACGGTCTACAACCTTTTTAGGATTTCTTAAGTGTGTGTGTGTGTGTGTGTGTGTGTGTGTGTGTGTGTGTGTGTGTGTGTGTGTGTGTGTGTGTGTGTGTGTGTGTGTGAAATAAGATGCATCATGTCGTGACGTCATAATAGGTCAACGTGTCATATTAGCAGCGCTTGACTGAATTTTTGGCCAAAAGAATGCAATTTTCAAAAGATGAATTGAAACAAAAAAATATATATTCGTATGTTTCGTCATGTAATAAACAGAATCTTACATTTTTATTCATTTATCCAAGGCTCGCAAAAGAAATTGTAATGACCAGTCATGTAATATCCCCTTTTAAAGTGCGTATTTAATGACCAGTCTATTCAAAGCATCAAATTATTGGCATTTGTACACAATGTCTGTATTTTTTTTTATTATTGACAAAACTATCCATATGACACACAATTGGCTGATAATATTTTAAATTCAGAATTTTATATACATTTTCAAAGTCAAATAAAATTTTGCTGCTCCTAATGTTGTCTGCTGTCATGATTTCGCCGTAGAATCTATGAGTGTTGACGTCTATATGCATTAAAGGAACACCATTCATAGATTTTTAATGTCATTTGCTGATAAAATTTCTTAAATATTTGCAATGTCAATATTATTACTTTTTTCATAATATTCAATCACTTCATAAACTCGTAAAAATATATTCTTATACATTAGCTACATAACACAAAAACTACATTTTACTTATCTAGATGCTGCCGTCATAAAATATGCAATGTTATGTAATTATCTAATTACTCCATCTTTTCTTATTCCCATATCTTAATCCAAGAAACCAGTGATCAGTTCCCATTCAGAAACACCCTTGTAAAAAAAAATTGCAGATAAAATATTTAGGATGATCGCTTTTTGAACTATTACACTTTTTGAACTATATAATATGTAGTAATTTTATATACGTAAGTGTCCAATATATCCAAAATCATTTAAAATGTACAGGATAGTCTGCATTTTCTTGTAGACTCTTAGTTGAATATCTATCCCCAGGTAAGTGTCATTACAACGAATAGTGTGGCATAAAGGACCCTGTCACTAATTGTCTATAAAATAATAGCTAAATGATAATTGAGAAATTCATAAAATTTGCAATCACATACTGCTCTTATCAAACTGGTTTTGTGTTTTACGGCACGGCAACACAGTTAGATAATTTAGTGCCGGGCCAATTCGTCCCAAAGTGCCTTGCCCGAGGACACACTACAGTAGCACACCCATGTTGATCTGATGATAGGAATCACACTCGCACCCTTTCTTTCACGAGTCCGGTATGCAAGCCTCTACGCAACCGCGGCTCCTTCATCTTATCGAATACATAAAGAAAAGAGTATGCTGGCGTGGGAATTTTTTCAGTATGACATAATTATTGAGATGACCTCGGTTTTCCGCTAATGATTTCCCAAAGTAAAATCTACGTTTCGTTGACTTTATAATTTTCGTTCACATGACTGTGATTGCGATTATTAAAGTCGCATAAGCCTTTTGTTTCATTATTTAATAAGAGACAGCTTTGCGAGTAACTAGGTACAATTTACACTTTGATAAATACCCACCTATCCACCTAATATAATATATATATATATATATATATATATATATATATATATATATATATATATATATATATATCTTAAAATAATGTAACAGAAAGAAAGTGAAACCAACAATGTAAGTAAAATCAACAAGCAATTTATTTCTAGACAATTAAAGTGACAATTCAAAAAACACTTACAGTAACGTGAATTAAAGTCCAAATAATCCAATAATCCTAAGTGTCCTAATCACAAGTCCTAAATATAGAATGTTCCGAATGAATTCCAGTAGTCTTGAATGTCCTGATGTATCTGTAGTCTTGAATGTCTTGATATGCCTCAATGATGTAATCCAGGATATCTTTGAATGAATTCACATAAATCTCAAAGTCAACCAAGTATTAATCCAAAATGAGAATGAGCACATTTAGTAATTCCAAGTAATATTTCAAATAAATAATTCCTCTCTCTGAATTTTCTCAGATTTTCACAACAGTAACTAAAACAAATTCCTTAATATACTGAGCTTTATGACATGAAGTTTAGTATAGGAATGGAATCTTGTTTACCAAATGATCCATAAATATAGAGACAAGTCACCTGACAGAATATTCTAGAATATGAGTAACTCTAATGGAAATTTCTTTGCGTACGTGACTTTTCTCACATCAAGATATGCAAAATTCCAATCTAATTGTAAATTGCTATGTAAACAAGACTGACCTTGAACTCAAATGCTGTAAATATGTTGTTTAAAAAATGACTAAAGTACAATTTACCTCATGGATACATATTATAAAGTCTATATACATAACTATATATATATATATATATATATATATATATATATATAGAGAGAGAGAGAGAGAGAGAGAGAGAGAGAGAGAGAGAGAGAGAGAGAGAGAGAGAGAATTGCAAATATGTACTAAACAGAGCGGAAAGTGCTATCCCTGGATTCCACAGGGGAATGCTTGATAACATTAGCTTAATTTTTCAATACGAATATTAACGAATCTTATCATACAGGGGGGTCGGGGAGGGCTATTGCCTCTGGGATACGTTACTCTCTGAGGCCATGCAGTTGGAAAAATGGCAAAGTTTGCAAGAACTGTACGATGACTGACTTTTCAATACCTGCCTGGACAATGTGAATACTGAAATTTAAATTGGACACTGCAGACTTAGGAGATAAAGTATCACACTCTTTCAGTCATGACAAACTACAACAGACATTCAAAACAATGAGTTGTTTATATATTCTTAAACATGTTAGAATCGTTATGATCATGATTTCTGATCATCACTTACATTTACAATGACATTCTTAGCAATCACTTTGCTTCCTCTGTTTTCTCTTAAACTAATGTAGAACTTATGATATTGTGTTTTTCTACATATTCATTTTCACTAATTTCCTTTTTTCTTTTTTCAAATATGACCTTTCAACTTCTCAAGGCCTGAGATTTACCAGTTTCATCCTTTTTTATCTACATATGGCGATAGATGCAAAATGGTTTACTTACCGTGAGATACATACATACACGCACACTGTTTCTTGTCACACCTTGAGAGAGAATATGAAAAAGAAAAAAGAATAAATAGTGACAATAATGATAACAGCAGCACCCATCCAATCCAATGGACACAAGCACCAGTAAACTCAACTTTTCTGCAATTCTACTTGTTAAAAACTCACAAATCTTTCAATTTTTCAAAATGATAAATGTTTTGTGAGTGTTTTTCTGTGACTGTTTCCTGAATTTCACCAACATAACTTACGTCTAGACTGAAATTGAAGTCTAGAATCCAGTGACCTTACTGGCTGATATTTAAAGTCTGACTTAAAATTGACCAATCAAATGTTTTAAGTCTAGACTTAATTAAATATTTGTGTTTATATTGAGTCATGGTCTTATTTTCATGCGGTCCTCTGTCGAGTTAACATCGCTTCTCGCAGTCTGATTTGTTGTTTTACTTCAGTTATTGTTTTAAGAAATATTGATAGATACAGGCAGATTTAGAAATGTCGCGATCATTCATGCGTGGCTTGCAAAATGATTGGTCGGCGTACACACGATCCCCGATAGGGAGTAATTAATTGGGAATTGTTATGTCAATCAGCATACCATGCATGATTGAATAAATAACAGTATGCTTTTCACACCTCATTTTACTGACATGATAACAAAACGACACCTTCAATCTTATCACGCTTAAGCAAAAGAGAGATCCACCCTGCAAAGTTCTAAAAACCCGTCGGACGCGAATCTCGGTGTTTAATTATTTGCAAGTTCTTTGACTTTGTTTGCCTATCAGTAACAACAATTATCAATTGGATTATGAAATTTGGCACTATGAACCCAAGAGCACTCATGGGTTTGTGACAAACGTCCCCTGCTCTCCGCACATCCATTAGAAGGTGACACCGGTTGGACCATAGGCAAAAGAGGATGTCTGAACAGGTGTTAATGTCAAACTGTCATGAAAACACCTATACGACCCGAAACGTGATGAAAATATGATTAGAACTTCGGTTGTTTTACGGTAACTAGTATTTTCACTACCCTCTAAGGCTCCAAAAACAAAATCGGACTCGGCCGGGTGGGGTTGCCTGAGCTCCATGATCAACCCCGAAATATCCACCACTAGATCCCAAGATTGAAAACAATAGGCATTTATATTTATCGAAAAGTAATTTTTCATTTATAAAGGTTACCTTATCAGCATGCATGCTCACTCAAGTATTTAATCTAATCTAAGATATATATATATATATATATATATATATATATATATATATATATATATATATATATATATATATATATATATATATAAGACTACATATCTAAATAGAAATCCAGTGGGTTTCTACATTTACATCAGTGTTAATTCCGGCTTGCCTAGCGAGATGGTCCCCGTGCCCTTTCTGTCGAACTCATTTCATCCTTTTTAGGGATAAATGAGCAGCCGCGTTGATGTTTTTAGAATGCTGTTCGATTCTTGCTTGTCTAACTTGTTTGACTATAAATAAATAATATATACGCATTTCTGCATTCTAAGCGTCTTTTCATAAAGCGTCTTTTCATAAAGCGTCTTTTCATAACCACATTTTTCAATAATCGTTATTCCCAGGTACATGAGCATTTTTGTCCTTACACAAAATATGAAGAGAATAATTTCTCGTGTACAAACGCTCATATATTTACAGCAACTTTCCACCATGGGTCCCTGTATTTTGCTGCTGTCTGTGCATCGTTCCATTACAGAAACATCTCCTTCAGGTTTCATGTGATGGCTGTTAATCAGGTCGTACGAGGCTTTCCGCTCTGTCATAGGCTCTGTCTAGTCCACTCGAGGCTTATCTTTGCCCGTCTGCTCTGGTTTATTCTATTCACATATGTACCCCACGCGATGTTTTAATACCAGTTTCAGTAACGAGCAAATAGTTGACAGGGAGGCCAACAATGTTGTGGCAGTTATGTAATGTAATGAGAAAAGCTATATATGCACCATGGAAATTTCCAGGAGCATTGTTTAAGTTCTTGAGAAAACATGGTTTCTTACTTCTAACTAAATACTGGCTTTCGTAGTTCTCGTCCCTGCTTTACTTTGTTAGCTTCTTTCTTTCCTGAATATTATACACTCCAGGCAATCCGAAGAGATTTCTTTTCCAAATTTTTGTTTAAATTACTTTTCTGAAATATTACCAAACAATATGCCCTATTTTTGATCTTGTATTCTTGAGTTTTTAATAATTCGTTATTCACGAAAGACAATTTTAAACGATGCAATCATTCCTGTCTGTACTTAAATGTTTAAGGCGTTAGATTCACCCTATCAAATTAAGGTTTTACTATTGAAAAACTAAGAATCTTGGAAAAAATAAGGCAAATGGCGTCTGGAGAACAGTTAGTCAAAATTATATACTGTCCTTTTACTCAGATTAGTACTTACAAGTATGAATACATTGTCACTTAAAGTAGGTCATGGTGCCTTTATTTGCTTCCGTTCTTAAAAAAAAATTCAAATTCCTGCCCTAGAAATTAGAACAAAAATTTGTCTTGTATTCAGTTCCAAAACATAGCGACGTAGGCACATATACTCCATTTAAGAAAACCTTTCCGAGTTAAGAATGACCAATCGCCTAGACCATATCATTTTCCTGTAATTGGTTTCGTTGCTAATTATTCATCACTTAGCATCAAAAGGTGGTAAGACTTTGTGTTTCGGACTGCAAACAAAACTAATGCGGGCACGACCACTACAGAATAGCATTACTCCAAAATTGAAAATTTATCGGCTACATTGCACAATCTTAACTGTTTTTGTGTAATCATCTTGGTGCTGTAAACAATAATTAGAGAGCAACACGTGCAATGTCTGAGCTTTGATTCAAAGTAAACTTTCTTCTTTTTTAGAGATAAAAGTTTCCTATAAAATGATGATGTATTTTTATTCTAATATCATAATAATCATCCAAAATATTTCAAAAGAGCAGATACAGTTACGTGTTCCAGGTATAACAGACGTGTCATTACGTGGTATAACATGTGTCATAACGTGGTATAAAACAGATGTGACATAGCGTGGTATAACAGACGTGTTATAACGTGACGATTTTCATAGTATATTTGTCGCATCTAATACTCCATAATATTATAATAAATAAAGGTAACCAATATTTAGTCAAAAACCTTGTAAGTAAAGCATTTAAATGAAAGCTCTGTGTTTCTGTGAATTCTCGTTATGACTCTGAATGGTGTTTACATTATTGTGTGGACATAATTATTTTACAACCTAGAGGAAGCTTCCTAAAATAGTTCAAGGAACCTTTTCCAGCATTGTTAAAGAAGTTCGGAAACACCGAAAATATATTTTCAAAACATACAGTACACAAAGCTCATGTAGATTCCGAGTTTTGGAAATAATATAGAGTTTATTATAAGAGTCTTCATTTACATAAAACTTAGTTGTAAAATTATCAAAAAGTGTACTCACGTTTGTACATTCATCACGTTACATATTTTAAATACATACATGATAATTAAGCATCAACTCAATAAAAGTAACATCACCAAGGCTAGATAGTCAGAAAAAACTTGTTGGGATATCTATAGTAATAGGTAATTATACAAAGAAATTCACTTTTTAGGTACACGTATGGATCTATAACTGTACCCTGGTATGTATACGTTTATTTGGATCGCAGTAAATCCATATGGGCAATCGTGTGAGGCTACGAAAACATACATTGATGTTTTAAGTAAACTTTATTATAAGTAAATTGAATGGAATTGAAAAAGACAAATCAACAAAAATATAGATAGATAGGTGGTTGGATGGATGGTTGGGTAGATGTGATGGATGCGGGCATAGATACATATATAGATGGTGGTGGTGGTGGTTTTTATGACATTTTTAACGCATTATTGGCTATATTATGCCACGGAAATGGGAATTAAATGTCTTTTCCAGGGCCACACCGAGGAAACGGCCCATGCTTTCCTATTTCATTGTTGATGAGGTCACATCTTTTATGTTTGATAGAAGTTTGTGATCTTAAGATGTATATAAAAAGAAAAATACTGGATTCATTTTTAGAACTTCACGTTTAATCGGCACAATATAATCAGCATTATGATCACGTGCCATTAAACATACATACATACATACATACATACATACATACATACATACATACATACATACATACATACATACATACATACATACATACATACATACATACATACATATGTACTGGATTCAGCTGCCTAAAACGCACGGAGAATTTGGCCTTACGATAAAATCAAGACTGCCCATTGCAGTTCCTTAATCTCACAAAGAAACATCTTATTACATACACTCTTTCTATAATAACGTGATCTCTGTCCTTATTTTAGTTTTTACTGATACTATTATTCCTATATCAGAATATGTCGTGACCTATTTCAACATTATTTTGATCTGTATTAATATTCACACACGACGCTTTTATTCTCCAATTTCTTGTGTAAAAGCTAAATTGTAGTATTTCCCACAGCAATGCGGCTGTAACGAATACTTACATCATTGTCCAATATAAAATAGAATATTTTAACCAGGGATGTAATTTTCAGTAGTCAGAAATCCACAATTCCACGACTAGGTCAAATTACGACGCTGCCTTTTATCCACTGCGTCGTCTTTTGTTTTCCGGTGTTAACAGATTCAACGGTTTTCCCCTATTTATCACACACTTTTAATTTTTGCTTACTTTTGATCTTTTTTAATTCATGAAAGAATATTTTGTTCTTTGCTAATCTATATCGCATAGATATGTTGTTGCCTTTCTTGTAGATAGTGTCGATTTTTGTACTATCCATTTTTCTTTCATTTCAAATTGGAGTTTTCTTTTTACCATAATGTAAATATAGCCTCTCACACTTTTGTGTTTTATTTATTTATTTATTTATTTATTTATTTTTTTTTTGGGGGGGGGGGGTCCTTTGTAAGTGTCCTTTGTCCTTCTGACGAAGCCCT
Source organism: Margaritifera margaritifera (assembly GCA_029931535.1). NCBI lineage: Eukaryota > Metazoa > Mollusca > Bivalvia > Unionida > Margaritiferidae > Margaritifera > Margaritifera margaritifera. Next base: position 1,280,942 of record JAQPZY010001588.1, read on the forward strand.
TGCTTAGCCTGAAATACTGGGCTGTAATTTTCACTATCTATCTATATATAAGGACTAATGAACTATTTTCATTCTCCTGGTTAAAACCGAATAAGAAATAAATAACTATTTCTTTTTTTCTTATTAGGTCCGAGTAAGGACAGACTATTTTTGCCCTTATTCAGATAAAGAAACAAGACTTGAAATTATTTCTCTTTCTTATTTAGGTTTAATGAGGAATACGGAAATATTCCTTTTTTCATGGTCCAGACTAAATAAGGAATACGGAAATATTCCTTTTTTCCTGGTCCAAACTCAATAAGGAATACGGAAATATTCCTTTTTTCCTGGTCCAGACTCAATAAGGATTAAGAAACAGTTTCCCTATAAGGTAATATTCTGTTGTTCCTTATTGACACCAGATAAAGAGGAATTGGAATGTTTTCTATATTTTCTTATTTATAACGAATAAGGAATAATATTTTTTTAAAAATATTTGCATTTTTCTGGTTAAAACAAATAAAGAATAAGGAAATAGTTTACCTTTTTATTATTTGGGCTAAATAAGGAAATACTAAATTTTTCCTTATTCAGAGCTGACAGACAAAAATTAGAATCATTTCTCCTCTTTTTAATCAGGACCGCTTTAACGACTAAGCAAACTAGTCGGTCGCCTAGGGCGGCAAAAAAATTGGGGGGGGGGGGGCATAAAAAAACTGAATGAATAAAAAAAGAAAGAGAAACAGCGTAAAATAGAAGATAATAAGCGTCTAAAAATAGAAAGAGAAAAACAGATGCAGACTTTTCAATCATACTAATGCACAATATTCATTTTGGAAAGTTAATTGTGGGGGAGGAGGAGGGGCGCAAGGCTGAAGGTTGTCCCAGGGCGCCAAATACCCTCGCATATCCTTGCGCCGGCCGTGTTTTTAATTGTTCGAATAAGGAATAAAGAAAAAATTGCATTTGCCTGGTTCGAACTAAATAAGGATATCAAATATATATTCGACATGACTCAATAAGGGGATCATGATAATATTAGGTTGTAGTAAATTTCAAACCGTACGCGATGTATGGACACAAGTTCAAGTAAGCCTCTGTAGCGTTTTTCCTCAAAACGAGGCAGTGTGCGAGAACTATTGTCGCTGCTGAATATTTCGATTGGATAGCTTTGTCTTAGAGATTATTGTCCCCTCTCACCACACAACACACGCATACACCAAAACATCCATTTTTAATGCACAAATTGAAGGTAACAAAAAATCTATTAACATTTTGTTAGAAAAACTCAAAGAAGGTCTCTTTATAAACATTTTGTTAGAAAAACTCAAAGAACGTCTCTTTATAAACATTTTTTTAGAAAAACTCAATGAAGGTCTCTCTATTACCATTTTGTTAGAAAAATTCAAAGAAGGTCTCTTTATTAACATTTTGTTAGAAAAATTCAAAGAAGGTCTCTTTATTAACATTTTGTTAGAAAAACTCAAAGAAAGTCTCTTTATAAACATTTTCTTAGAAAAACTCAAATCTCTTTATAAACATTTTGTTAGAAAAACTCAAATCTCTTTATTAACATTTTGTTAGAAAAACTCAAAGAAGGTCTCTTTATAAACATTTTTAGATATTTCTTTAGATAGCCACTGGTATCATATGTGAAAGATGCTATTTGTCACAAAAGAAGGAATTAAGAAATCTCCAATATGGCCTGCTTACGAATATATTTAACTATACCTAAAGCGTTCAAATATGTAACTGTACACATACAATCTCGGAAACGTATGCATACAGAACATGGGGGAATTGTCAATTATGAAGAAGACTGCAATGTGTGACAATATGACAAATTGCTCAAGAAATATGAAATATAATTTTGATAGTTAGTGCTTAAAATACGTTCCAAAGAGAATCTAGTAATTTGGGGATAAATTGGCTTTTCTAAGACACTAAGTTCTTTGAATCCTCAGGGGTTCTTCTTTATGTGTGGTCCTTTTCCGCTACTGATAAGAGAAAAACATGTGCAAGTAATTTATAACGAAAGCGCTTTACACGAGCATACTTCATATCCTCTTTTACAAAAAATGATGAAAGTAGTGCCTGAAATTACTTTCTGTATAAAGGCTTATGAAAGCTGTAGTTTTTTTCATGCGTTCCTCGTAAAATGTTTAGTGCATATAATGTGGTACAAACTTATCCGGGTCCTGTTATTGGTCTGTTAAGATAAAGATACTTGCATCATAATAGTCAATATTGTTTATTTTAACAACTGACCTTGAGTTCAATTGTTGGGATTCCTAAATATACTAAAACAGTTGAAAATTTGACGACCACTTTTGTCTCTGACTGTAAAGAACCGACTTTTATGGGGTGAAGTTCAGTCTTCTGCACAAGTAATATTGTTGTTTATAAATGACAGTATGTGTTTACTCGAGACAATATGCGCTTACTCGAGACTCTATGCCTCGAGATTTCTGGACCAACGAAATTGATTAATCTGCTCTAGATAGCGATCAATAGCTGAAGGTGGCGGCACCTGCTTTTTTGTTCGTGTGACGAGCAATTGCGCATTGAATTCGATAGAAGCACACCATTCAAACTGATCTATCATATTTAAGAACTGTACTGAACATAATATACGTCATAGGAGTCAAATGGTAAGCGAATTCTGACAGTAACATGTTGGTGTTACCGACTACAGTCTATCTTTGCTCTCTACTTTTTCAACATAAAGTTTTTATTTGCTTTTCCCGATTTGACACACACACACCACCATCCCCCCATATATATATATATATATATATATATATATATATATATATATATATGTGTGTGTGTGTGTGTGTGTGTGTGTGTGTGTGTGTGTGTGTGTGTGTGTGTGTGTGTGTGTGTGTGTGTGTGTGCAAGTATATATATGCATTTATGAATGTATACCGGAATGTGTTTATGTATATATACTTAGTACTGAATATTTGTGAATGCAATAGATTTGTCTTACTGTACGTATCAAACATGCCACCATCAACTTCTGTAAACAAACTTAAATGTATATGTATATACTTGCTGATGGCCAATCGGTTAAATGCAAACAAAAATCAATCATACATATATATGCCACAACCAGTAAAATAGTATCGTTGCTTTTGTTTTAGACAAGATGATCTTTAAAAAAAAATTGAGCTGTTTATGTGGTTTTAAAGCATCTTCTCTTGTCATTTAAAATTCTTCGTATGCAAAAAAAAAAAAAAAAAATATGATATAAAATCAAAATATGCAATTAAATGGAATAAATTTTATATTGCATCTCAAGTTTCATTAAACATCACTTGAGCGTTATCTTTATCTTCTACCCGTCAAAATGTCAGTATCATATCTTCCCGCGTTTATTGTCCTGAAGATGCACACATAGACGCTAGAATATATATAAGAGAATACACCGAAACTGCACACAACAATCACTAGAATAATTCTAGAGTATACACCGAAACTGCACACATATACACTAGACCAGATCTAGAGTATATACCAAAGCTGCACACATAGACACTAGAACAGATCTATAGTATACATCAAAGTAGGCCGATAAATCAGCCCCTAAACCTGTGTTGATACTTATTGATGGTTTGGGGGCTGATCGCGTCTATTCTTTAAAATGTGAAATTGCGTGCAGACACTTTTGTCCGCACACATCGCTGTACATTTTTTACACTTACCGGTATTTCTCGCTGCTCTTGAGTTACAGTCGGCTGAAGGGTCCTTTCGGCACAATGTACAGAATATTTCTGGATTAAATCCTATGTTTGAAAAGTTGCAATTGCACGTGGAATAACACAACCCTACCTACTGTTGACATTTCGAATTTAGTGGCCATGTTGGGCGACAACTTGGAATAGGCCCTTGTTTTGGTATTCCGAGTTGTTGCGGTCTTTCTCGAGAAATTGCAAGACCACACGAAGCGATATAAATACCGGATCCCCCGGGTTAGTTCGTGAGTATGTTGACGACGCAGAAAGCTAAGAAGGAGAATCTTTTTTTTAATAAACATTTTTCAGTGACAAATATATTGATAATTAAACCACAACAAAATCTGTTGCTCGAAAATATCATGCGAACAGTGATGGAAAACATGAAGAGGTTTGAATTTTTTTTGAGCCAATTTGCATGCGATGCTGCATAAATTAAACACGTGGTAATATGATTTTTTTGTTTAATTATTATTAGTTTTACGTGAATTAAAAAAATAGGTTGTGAAATTGGATCTTGAAAACTTATTTATAAGATCTAGAACATATATTTGTATACACGACCAATGTCATGAAATAGGTATAATTAATGCTAAAAGCATATGCAATATATTAAATGAATAATTTAATGAAAAATAGCACCAATAAATTGGTAAGATGAATTATGAAGATATTGTCTCCTATTCCTACTTTATATGAACATGATATGAATGTTGATATTTGCATCAAGAAAACCTATCAGTGCCTTGTTAAGTAAGAGAATAATGATAAAAAAAATTGAAACTTTTCTATTAGTTTAATTTTTTAATAATTTTGTTTCAAATTCATTTTGTTTTTAACAAATAAATAGTACGAATGTTTTGCATTTCATTTGGATTACTATTAGAAACATGTAAGTAGTTATAGAGGATGATATTGGATGAAGTGCGAGCTATGGTAATCTAAGGGAATTAACATTAAATATGACCGTATGGGAATCTATAGGAATTTAACATTAAATATGACTCTAAGCCCTATGGGTTATATGGAAGATGTAACGTTAAATGGGTCTATATAAAAATAAATACCATGGACCTTTTTTGGATTTAACATGGTGAAACTCCATGAGTCAACACCTACCTTAACTGACCAAGACTTATCCTAACTCGCCAACACCTACACCGACAAACTACAAAACTACAAACAGACGCGTAGGGGGGTGGGCGAGGTAAAGTAGGATGTACAACCATGAAGAGTATCACTTATTGACCATGCACACCCACCTTCACTATGCAACACTTGCTCTTTACAAACCAAACAAAGAAGGGAAAGTATGGATAGGTAATATTCACTAAAACACTTGTGGACAATCCAACATATCATGTCACAAGAATACCATGACACATAACTAGTATATGGCCTGTATTTGCTGAGCCACTTGTTACGACTCTAGGTCTTAAAATAATGTAACAGAAAGAAAGTGAAACCAACATTGTATGTAAAATCAACAAACAATCTATTTCTCTGTAATTTAAAATGAAAATTCAAAAAAGGCACTTACAATTTGTGAATTAAATCCCAAATAATCCTAAATGTCCTAAACAAAAGTCCGAAATTATAGAATATTCCTTATAAATGAATAGTCTTGAATGTCCTATTGTGCCCCAGTAATGTAATCCAGAATGTCTTTGAACGAGTTCACATAAATCCCCAAATCATATATTAACCCAAACGTCTATGAGCAGTGAGCACTTTAGTATATCTAATGACAGTTTAAATAAATAATTCCTTTCAAATTATAAATGAGTTCAATGGCATAACAATAAACTCTGGTCATAAAAATTATTTACAAAGGCTGATCTTTACAACATGAATGCTAGAACAGGAATAATTATTAATGCATATCAAGTCATGTATATATATATATATATATATATATATACACTTTTCAAATCACCTATTTCATAACAGGATGTGCGTCATCTAAAAACCCACAATACAATAGAAAATGCGTCGTTCTGTGGAAAATCCTAAACTTAGTTGTGAGTAATTGTCAGCAAGACTGACCTTGAACTCAAATTGCAGTCAACATCCTGTTGACAAGTAACAAAGTACAAAAAAGCACAACCGTACTATAATAGACAACGTTAAGCATTGGCATTATATATTGAATATAGATAACACTCTATGACATACCAAGTAACAGACTTTTTTAATTTTTCACAAACCAATGCCCTCCTCCCTCCCCAAACACCTTACGACTTATACACAGACAGCCTTATTTCCATTTTCAAAAATTAGCACTGTCCAGAGATTTACAAATCCTCTTTCCGGACGCTCAGGACAAGCTAAACTTCGGCTCGGGCATGTTTAAGTTCGCAAAGTACTTGCCTGCGGGCAAGTTCAAAAATTTAAGAGAGGCAGAGTGAGCAAGAAAGAGAGAGGTCGTCGTGTTCAGTTCGTAATGCTTTATGTTCTGCAAGTTTTATGCTCTGCGATCTCGCCACAGTACATATATCAGCATCTTTATTTAGCGTTTATATGTACCGCATTCTTCTAATACATCACTGCACAGTTTTTTCAACTTTCGATCCTCTCTTTCACACCACATCCAAGTACATCCGAAAAGCAATGTAAAAAATTTCGTATGTTATAGGACATGAAACATTTCAAAGGAAAAGAGAATACAATATAGATATGCAGATAATTAACTAAGCAGTTAATGCGAGAGAGAAAGAGATGACTTTGCACTGTTTACGGTCACTTTTGTCCATTTGTTCATTTACAGATTTGTTGCTTAGAAACGTCCAGTTTCGTGGATATATTTCTGTACATTTAGCAGTGTGACCAAATTTTTGTTTCTTTTCTTAATTCGACGTCACCTTTCAGTACTAAATCCAGAGTTACACAATGTGTGTGTTAAAAGACAGAGCGAAAGATCTTTGGGTATTAAATAAGGGGCAATAGAAAGAAGAAAACGAAATAGTGCTCAGCATCTTCATTATCATAACCACATGCACACATGGGAGAGTTAACTAAATTCACTCTGTAAAGATCGGATCTGAGGGTACTACATGAGTGTTTAATGTTAGTATGTAGGATATTAAGGTGACATTTGTCAATATCATAATACGGTGGTAGCCCATTAGTTCAAGTAGATACATGTTTTTCAAAGATAGAAAGATTAGGAGCCTTCGAATATCTTCAGAGAGAGAGTCCCAAACACCAGTCCTACATGGTAGCAGGGACGTCCAAAAAGAAGAAAAAGAAAAATAGATGAAGTCTGGCAGAGATGGGTGTGATGCTTTGAGACTTGAGTAGGCGATAATGACATGCCTCATATCTCCTTTGTGGAAGATGGTCGCTTAAATAGTTAGGTACTTGGGCTTTTACAATCAAATACATCATGCATATTCTCTTCCTTTTTCCTTCTTTGTGCAAGAGTTTCCCAAAAAGTTTCTGCATAAAGAGACTCTCTAGAGCAATAAATGGGTGCAGCTTCTAACTTACTATTGTCTCTAATCTGTCTGAATCTTCAATAGAGAAATTATTCTAGACTTCATAAAAATGTTCTAAAATGGATCGTATGAATAGGATATTTAGTTTGGCCAAAGTTGTTCTGTGCACAGAGTTTTTAGTCGCTCGCAACATAGATATTTAGATGTTTTCTTCATAATCATACTAATACAGATTAATATTATCAGTCCATTTAGCATCACAGGATAATGTTAATCCTAAGTGTCTATGAATTTTAACAGGAATCAAATGCATATTATCAAGTGAGAACTTCGGATAGGAAAAGTCAGTCTGCCGGTTTGCCATGTAATAAAATGTCTGTTTTCGAAGTGTTAAAAGTAACAAGCATGTTGTTTACCCATACATTAAGTTTTTCAAAATCATTGTTTACAATCTTTTGTACTTGTAAAGAGTTTGTATAAGAAGTCGCAAGAGAACTATCATCAGCAAATAACCTTGTAAGCGAGTTCAAGTCGTCTGCTATATCGTTGACATAAAAAAGTAATAGTAAAGGCCCAATCACGGAACCTTGGGGAACCCCAGCAGCTACTACTCCACATTTTGTTGATACTGAAGTTTGATAGAAAACTCTCTGGTAGCAGTTTGATAAGTATCATTCGAGTCATTATAGAAGTTTACTGGCAATTCCATATTTTTGAAACTTATAAACTAACATTTAATCCGAACTGTCAAAAGCTTTACTGACATCAAGAAACGTTAAACACGTGATTTCATTGGAATCAATAGAAGAACATATTTTGAGATAAAGTTCAATTAGTTGATGAGTTGCTGAAGAAATCCAGGTTGATATTTATACACAAGATCTCTTGTTTATGTATAATGATGACAGCAATAATAGTTTGATTTCTAACTTCAAAATGCGGTAACTGTTTAGCATTATTACTTATTTCTTTGACGGTTATGTTTTGAAATACGGCTTCACTGGGCCATAGCAATAGTCATCATTTTAATCCTTTAATACCTTCCAAATATTATTATTATTATTATTATTATTATTATTATTATTATTATTGTTATTATTATTATTATTATTATTATTATTATTATTATTATTATTATTATTATTATTATTATTATTATTATTATTATTATTATTATTTTACATGCCGAAACTGCTAAAAATTACAAGCATAAATCATGCAATAACTCGGAATGGGCTCCATAACTGTGAGATATGGCTGCACGTGTCAAAAATAACTGTCCATATCCGCCTGTCTAACTTTCATATTATCATTTTTAGACCCAAATGATTAAAAGCAACTAATCAGCTGCACACAATTTCTTGCAAATATTCTTTCTATGCCTACATTTCCAAAAGAAGTATGCAGACATCATGCAGAAATTTAGAGAACGCTGAGGATGTTGATATTGCGTAACAGGCCAGATTTCGCCTTCAAAAAGGACAAACTATCACCCTAGACTCGGCCCCTGAAATAAGAAAAAATATAAATATTTTCATACATCTAATTGTATACATTTATATCATGCAAGGTATACATTATTCCTGTACACCGATGGAAAATCTACAGATGTTTTCTAATCAAGTTTGACATCAAAATACGCCGAAAACTTCCCCGTGCAATTTCTCGAGAGAGACCGCAATAATATGGAATTCCAAGTTGTAGAGCGCAATTTCTGAAGAAAAGGCTTATTCCAAGTTGTCGACCAAGATGGTCACTAAATTTGAAATGTCAACACTATGTAGGGTTGTGTTATTCCACGTGCAATTGCAACTTGTCAAACATAGGATTTAATCCGGAAATATTCTGTACATTGTGCCGAAAGGACCCTTCAGCCGACCGTAATACAAGAGCAGCGAGAAATACCGGTAAGTGTCAAAAATGTACAGCGATGTTGCGGACAAAAGTGTCTGCACGCAATTTAATATTTTGATGAATCGGCGCGGTCAGCTCCAAAACCATCAATAAGTATCAACACAGGTTTAGGGGCTGATTTATCGGCCTAACACCAGAGCGGCACACATAAACACTATAATCTATTTAGAGTATACACCGAAACTGCACACATATGCACTAAAACAGATCTAGAGTACACATCGAAACTGCACACACAGACACTTGAACAGAACTAGAGTATACACCAAGAGGACTATTATCATTATTATCACAAAGAGTTTAATTGTTACTTACACGAGTAATCCCTCGCCTTCAAACATTTTGAAGTTATATTGAAACAACAAAGTATATCGAAGTTAAAGGAAAATATAAGAAATCTTAAGCTTATTTCCAAAATTTATCCAAGCCGCAAACATAAACTATTACTATTTTTATGTTAAACAATGATTCCAGTAAATATGATAACAGGATATAATTTATATTTGTATGCAGAAAATAAATTACACGTTTGTTCTGAACGAAACTTTATGGAAAGGCTCTAGAACTTACTGGTTCGAATTTAATTGATAAATAGCATAAACGCAAGATAGAAGAGCAAGGAATTACTCATGAATTTCAACTTGACTGCTTTTAAAAAAAACAAAAACGGATTTAGAGCCATCAATATTCTGAAAAAGGTATATTCAACGATAATAGGTGCCTGATGGTCTCAAGCGAAATTACCTTGAAGTTTGGTCTAAGGTACTGATTAACCAGAACTGTGTTGAGGCCTAAAGAGTGATGAAAGATTTGCTCTGAAAGGTCAAGTGCTTCTGTGTTGAAAATTTATTATTTGGATAAGATGGAAATTTAATATATTTTTTTCGATTTGAATAAAAAAAGGAGGTCGCCTTTTCGTGAATTTGAGAAATGTACCATTGATATGGTTGACGTTAATAATTTTATATAATACAGTATAAGGGACAGTCAGTAGCAATATTTCGTCGCATAAGCATAAAGTACGACGCTTTATTTCTGATCATCACTTTTAATTGGTATAAAAATGATTGTGGCGGACTACCCTCGTGTCAAGGTGTCCGCTTTATTTGGTTGGTTATCGTTATCTAGAGGATGATCGACCTCGGTGTTATTGCCCGGATCGAGTAAATAATAATATAAATTATGAAACTTATAGATATAATAAAAAGAGATCTGAGCAGATATATAGAACAGAATAACACGAGCCCCCGTACATGAAATATAACAATTTAATCAATTACATAAACAAACTGGGAAAATACATTACATTTTGAAATAAATCATTTACTGAATTTCAACACAAATATACTTATGCAAATAGCCGATCTGTTTTAAATGATAGAATTAGTTCATCGAGTGAACAATCGAAGTCATTGCCCCTGCATAACAGAATAACCTGGTTAACGCTGGACCCTCCATATTCACCGTTGCTGTTCTCTTTGTTCTTTCGCTTTTTCTCCTCCTCACTCCCTCTATCTCGCCTCTGTCGGCCCTCAACTTTGTGTTGGTAGGTGGATACGTGGATACGTAGGTACGTGGAAACGTAGGTGCGTGGATACGTAGGTGGGTGGATGGAGCTATTTCCCCTTGTGCTTTCAAGCCTTGCTCACTTCTACTGCCAGAATTGTACATCAACTTTCCAGACATCCGGTCCCTTGAATAATTGTTTTACGAGAGAATTTCTTCTAATTCAATCTCGCAGTAAAAAATATCTTCCTCTTGCAGGAATTTAGACTGACTAAATTTTGCGATGGGGCATATTAAAACCATGAAATTTCGTGTGGGAAACACGCCCCTTATTTAGCGTAGCCAATCAGGATTAAATATATCTACCACCTTTTATAAATACGCGCCAAAATGCGGTCATCGTAACCCTCTAGATTTTTAAATAACCTATTCTGGAGAATTTCAAAAAGATCATGCAACTTCAACTAGCTAACAAATGGTTTCTGTACCCTCTCAACTCTGACATTTTCGATACCAAGATCGAAGTTAACCTTTTTGCTGAATGTCTGAAATGCTCGTTCACATGCGTCTGTCCATATAACTTTCGTCTGAGCCTTTTTCCGTGTCAAGTCAGTCAACGGGCTAGCAATAGCGCTGAAGTTAGCAACATATCGACGATAATACCCTGCCAGTCCCAGAAACGATAGTCTTAGTGGTCGGTCGTACTGCGTCCCTAAGATGGTCAACTTTTGAATTATCAGGAGTTAACGTGTCTTTGCTGAGGGTATGACCTTGGTAGGTTAGTTTTCTAAACCCTTCATGGCATTTAGAAGGTCGTGCGGTCAGTTCCTATTGTCGAAGTCGCTCTAAAACGTTTTTGAGCAAAATGACATGTTCGTCCCAAGTAGCGGTCGCTAATAGTAAATCGTCCATGAAGTTTGAAACTCCAGTCCCCCTTAACGGTTCAAGTAATTTTCTCATCATTCGCGTGAAGACACTTGGCGCATTCTGGACCCCGAATGACATGACTACCCACTGGTACGTCCCATCTGGAGTTGCGACGGTAAGTTTTGCTCTGTCTTCATTTCGAACTGGAATTTGCCAGTACCCCTTAGACAGATCGATTTTCGAAAAATATTTCGCGTTAGTCACCCCGGCAAATATGGACTCAGGATCAGGTAACAGTTCTACCTGGAATTCCGTGATCCTGTTTAACTTCCTGTAATCGACACAAAATCGGTGTGTACCGTCCTTTTTCTGTACCAAAACAACAGGAGAGCTATACGCTGACTCAGTTGGCTCTATGACTCCCAAGTCAATCATAGCCTGAATTTCATTTCGGACAGTTTCTAATTTCGCATATGGTAGCGGATATGGTTTCAATTTCACTGGCTTCTCATCCAGTAGCTTCAAAGTGAACTCCTCCAACTCCGTCTTGCCAGGTCGTTCTGTCAAGACGCTTGAGTAGTCTTGGAGTAACGACTCCACTTCCTTACGTTGCTCTGATGTTAACGTCTTGTCAAGGACAACGTCGACGTAGGTTTCTTCCCTCGTCAAAGGACAGCTAGGAAGTACTTCCGCCTCTCCTCCGTTGTCGTCGGTTTCTTCCCTCGTCAAAGGACAACTAGGGAGTACTTCCGCCTCTCCTCCGTTGTCGTCGGGTTCTTCAGTCATAACTGCAGCAACCACGAACTCTGTAGCCGGTCTTATCGGACCCATCAGGTTCCTCGCCACCCTCGAGAAAGGCCCATCAATCAGTGTGGTCATTCCTAATGGCACTGGGCGATGGGAGGTCTTATGTGCCACTTGCTGACACTTGTCACACGACGAACAAAATCTCCGAACATCCCAATACACACCTGGCCAGTAGAACTCCCGCATTAACCTATCTCTGGTCTTCGCCACGCCCATGTGGCTTCCAAGTAGACCCTCATGTGCCAGCCCAAGCACTTCTGCTCGCTTCGCTATGGGTACAACAACTTGTTTAAACGTATCGGTCCAATTTCTTGGCGTACCGGTACAAAATACCGCGTTTCGTCGCGAACTTCACCTCGCCGTCTGGCAACTTCCGTACGGACCGATCCTTTGCGTACCTGCGTACCTTGTTGAGAGACAAATCTTCCTCTTGAAGTTCCCCCAACTCGTCAGGTAGCAAATCTTTTGCGTACCTAAGTACCTTGTTGAGAGACAAATCTTCCTCTTGAAGTTTCCTCAACTCGCCAGGTAGCCAATTGTCTATGGGCGAAGTCGTGGGTCTCAGCGGCTTTGACCCTGTCCTTCGCTTCAAAGCCCTCGTCTCAACGGACCCCACGTGTACAGGTGTACACGTCATAGGGTTAGGCTGTGGCAACACATACCTACACCCTAATATTACGTCATGAGACAGTCCCGACAAACACGCTGCTTGAATATGTCCATTTACATACGGCGAATCAAGATCAATGTTAACGACCGGGAGCGAATCTTTCGTCCGGTTAGCAAACCGTCTCGCCTGTGTAATCTCCAGGCTTGACATATCTACTATCTACCAAGGCCGGATAACTACAGCCGGTATCATAGCACGATTGCCATCTCACCATTAACCGTAGCTACCGCTGTGTTAGTCAACTCCACTGTTTTCTGTTTCTTAACAGTATTCGGAGTTGCCGAATTAATCGTTGTCGGACGATACTTACTACAATCCCTAACGACATGGCCTGGTTTATTGCAGCCGTAACACACGAGCTCACCTTTCCTCCCAGTGGTATCCTTCTCTGCCCCGAGTCTTCCCCGACCCACGGAAATGTTCTCGGCTGGGATTTCCGGCCCCTGGCCTCCGACCATTCTGACCATTCCGTCTTTGGGGTACCCCCTCAGTGGTCTTTCTATGCTCGCCGATGCCAGGTCGGTCCCTCCCACCCCTGGTGGTTGGACGCGAGTGCGCGCTCTCATAGCGTTCGGCCATCACGCTTATGTCATCCAAGGTTAAGAATTCACGCTCCGCTAAGAACACTATTAAGTCTTTCCTGTATGTACTTAAGACGTGATCTTTCAAAATTTCCTCGCCTATGCCTTCATACGTTAGCGCAGTACCCGTCATTTTCATCCATTTATCAAAAATCACGCGTACGCGGCTATGAAATTGCGCGTGCGTTTCGGTAGCTCTCTTCGACGAGTCTCTGAAGAGTTTCCGAAACGTTTCCGCCGACAGCTCATAGTGCCGTAGTAGCGCTTTCTTCAGAAAGTCGTAGTCGTCTACCTCGTTCGGTGTCATATTATGGTAGGCGTCTTTCGCTGCTAACTGTAAGAATGCTGAAACATTGATAGCCCACTGGTCTTTAGGTAGCTGATGAACCAGTACCAACTTTTTGAACTGTGTCAAAAAGTTGTTAATGATTTCGTCTTTGTCGTTGAACATGGGCATGGTGATCTGTATTGGTAGTCTGTCTTCAGATCGCCTACTTGTGGGTCCTGAACGTTCGTTCAGATCTTCACTCCTTCTGGCCTCTGCTTCGATCCTCAGCCTCTCCATTGCTAACATATGTTCGCGTTCTCTAGATATTTCCTCGGCCTGAAATCTGGCTGATTAGAGCTCTTTGTCTCGTTCTGCTGCTCGTCTGTCTTTCTCTCGTTCCGCTACCTGTATGTCTTTCTCTCGCTCCCGCTACCTGTCTGTCTTTCTCTCGTTCGCGCTCAGCTGCTTGCTTGTGTTCTGTAACACTGCGCTCCACAAATTCAGCTAACTGGGCCCCCTCGTAACCTAATTCGTCCTTACCAATCGACTTAAAGTCCCTAACTAATTGTCTGTCTTTCGCCATCCTGGTCTACTTGTACGGTGTCACAAGAACTAAGTTCTTTACCTACACTTAAGTCTTACTGCCCTACTCGAAAATAGCCGCACACGTATTTTCCCTACTTCTGGTATGGCCGTACTCAATTAAACCAGACTATCCCTTGCACAAACAATCAATGAACGAGCAGTACACAGCTGGAATTTCTTCCCAAATTCAGCGTAACGCTTACATGCTAAACAAGGTGTAATTACTACTGAGGGATTTGCCTAAATATCTCTCCTCCCAAGAGAATACAAAGGTAATTCCTCACTTTAACTTCACAAATTTAGAATACGACCCGGAACAGCAAAGGAATGTGCCTCAATCTCTTACAATATTTGCATCACAATATGAAAAGAAATGGCAAGAAAATTGCATGCACAGAATATACAAAAATAAGCAGACAATGATTCGATTCACTCTGATCGCTATTTCTTGACAAGTACTATCGAAATTATCAATGTTTAGATACTTATTTTATTCTATATTTGCTCAGACTCTTTACTCGAATAAAATGTCCTAATCTCAAGACGAGCGCCCACTTTGTGGCGGGCTACCCTCGTGTCAAGGTATCCGCTTTATTTGGTTGGCTATCGTTTTCTAGAGGATGATCGACCTCGGTGTTATTGCCCGGATCGAGTAAATAATAATATAAATTATGAAACTTATAGATAGAATAAATAGAGATCTGAGCAGATATATAGAACAGAATAACACGAGCCCCGTACATGAAATATAACAATTTAATCAATTACATAAACTAACTGGGATAATACATTACATTAGGAAGATACACTTCTTTTTGAAATAAATCATGTACTGAATTTCAACACAAATATACTTATGCAAATAGCCGATCTGTTTTAAATGATAGAATTAGTTCATCATAGAATCGAGTGAACAATCGAAGTCATTGCCCCTGCATAACAGCATAACCTGGTTAACGCTGGACCCTCCAAATTCACCGTTGCTGTTCTCTTTGTTCTTTCGCTTTTTCTCCTCCTCACTCCCTCTATCTCGCCTCTGTCGGCCCTCAACTTTGTGTTGGTAGGTGGATACGTGGATACGTAGGTACGTGGAAACGTAGGTGCGTGGATACGTAGGTGGGTGGATGGAGCTATTTCCCCTTGTGCTTTCAAGCCTTGCTCACTTCTACCGCCTGAATTGTCCGTCAACTTTCCAGACATCCGGTCCCTTGAATAATTGTTTTTACGAGAGAATTTCTTCTAAATTCAATCTCGCAGTAAAAAATATCTTCCTCTTGCAGGAATTTAGACTGACTAAATTTTGCGATGGGGCATATTAAAACCATGAAATTTCGTGTGGGAAACACGCCCCTTATTTAGCGTAGCCAATCAGGATTAAATATATCTACCACCTTTTATAAATACGTGCCAAAATGCGGTCATCGTAACCCTCTAGATTTTTAAATAACCGATTCTGGAGAATTTCAAAACGATAATGCAACTTCAACTAGCTAACAAATGGTTTCTGTACCCTCTCAACTCTGACATTTTCGATACCAAGATCGAAGTTAACCTTTTCCTTCCAATCTGTCTGACCGTTAAATAAACGAATGCCTAATTAAGAATCATTTTCTCCCACAACAGGGACATTAAAACCATCGCAGTCTAGCGATTCCATACGGTACCTTTCCTCATAAATCTAATTAATTGTTCTCTGTAAAAACTAATGTGCTCGACAGAATCCATCGACAGAAATTTGCATCCTTACAATGATGTATTGAGTATGAAAACAACCAGTCCACATATACAGTTGTGAATAAATGCCATAAAAAGGCAACATTTATTAAGAACGATGAGTTCAAGATATTTATTCCTGTTAATATTTTCTCTGTGGTAATGGAATCGTACAGTAAACTGTAAAGTACAGTTCGTGTATACAAATTGAATTGTTGTTTAGAAAGCCATAAATGAAAATGTTTCGAAAATTTAATTTACACTTCCATGTAAGCTATGATATATATATATATATATATATATATATATATATATATACAATCTGCGAGAGCATAAACATACATACACAAAGGAATACACACGCATATACGCACTCGCACAAACATAATGTATATACATACATACACACATACGTGTCTATGCGACAGCACATTTGTGAAAAAGAGACTCATGCCTGTTGATAAATCAATGATATGTAAACTCTGTGGAAAAGAGTTTGAATATATTGCCAAACGTCTTATTTTAAATTATGAGTAGCTACTTACAGAAGGCAATCATTTCTTTGAGTGTGATTGACACTTTAGAGGTGAGAGACGGGGCTAATTTATTCAATGACGAAGATGATATTTTAATACAGACGTTTTTTGGAAGATAGGTTGACTGTTTGTTATTTATCGATGATGATGTATGGAACATATTAAGGCTGGTGACGGCAGGTGGTATAGTTTCCTTGCGCACTATGCCTTACTCACACCCGAAATGTCCTAGCATAGTAGCGAAAGAAGGTAGTATATTATCATTTAAGTAAACCAAATTTGCGCAAAGACTAGTTATAAAATGTCAGTGAAACCTTTTATTTAAAAACCCATGGATATGCAATGCCCTTTGGTCCATATTTTTGCACACACACACACACACACACACACACACACACACACACACATATATATATATATATATATATATATATATATATATATATATATATATATATATATATTCGTATTTAAAAATTCTCTTAATATTATCAAGCATTCTCCTGTAGAATCCAGGGATAACACTTTCCGCTCTGTTTGGTGTATATTTGTAATTTTCCTTGTCTATACGGGACTTGTTTCCTGTGATTGCTAGTTTGATTAGAATTCTGTTGTCTTATTAATCTTGTCATTGTTTATTATACAAAATAGGTTTGTAAATCATCCACGTTTCATTACCACGTTCTACTTAAACACATGTTTGTTATGCGTACTTTGTCATTGTTTATTGTACAAAATATGTTTGCAAATCATCCACGTTTTGTTGCCTCGTTCTGCTTATACACATGGTTTGTTTTCTGACACAAATTTTGATTTATGGCTCTTGCAATTTTATCTGCACCTATGTCAGAATTTGAAAAACTTTGATAGATATATTTCAGAAATTGAACAATTTTCTTGGTAATCTTAATTCAGATTTTTTTCTTCAAATTATTTTCACTAAATACTGCCTTTAATGTAACTCCTATCCATCCGGAGTGATGTAAATTTAACATCCATCCATACAGTCATATATGCATACATACAAAGACATATTTATGCGATTAAATAGATATTTGCCTTCAATCAAGTAGATGCATAATACATACATACTGGCAGACAGACAAATAGACAGACAAACAAATGGATGCAAACAAACATACAGTATGAGGTACAACGAAAGTTTTAGTTTTTTCTAAGTCTCCCTTTAATTTTACATGTATATTTATTTCAAGAAATATACTCTTGTTGCTAGCTATGCATTAGTTAAGAAAATTGTTTGTATTACAAATTAAATATCGTTGCTAAATACACACATTTATATTGAAACAAGAAAGTAATAAACTGTTACCATATGTGTATTTTTTTAAAAATTGTTTAAAGGTCAAGATTAAGAATATGAAAAGTACTTTGCTATCTTTGCAATTCTCCCCAGTTTTCACGTATGTATGTATGTATGTATGTATGTATGTATGTATGTATGTATGTATGTGTGTGTGTGTGTGTATATATATATATATATATATATATATATATATATATATATATAGTCATAGTGTGTTTAATGCTAGTTATTTATTATTGTACCTACGTATCAGTTGCCCGCAGTAAGAATAATTATAGCAATAATCTCAAATATATATATATATATATATATATATATATATATATATATATATATATATATATATATATATATATATATATATATATATATATATATATAAATCCTTGTCTTTATTATCTCAAAGTTAATGTTAATCATTTGATTGATGTCGCGTGTACTTACATTCTTTGTATCATGACTTGCACGAGGCAAATGTTCAAAAAATGCCAGTGCTATATGAAGCTAAACGGTATCGGTTCTGATATTTCTAAAGACATATTTATATGGTTGGACATAATTATATGTTCCATTTTGTAAATACGTTAGTTGACGCAGCATTCCTCTTTTCGTTTGTAATTTGATTCTTTGTTGTGCTTGAAGATCATAAACTATCATGAATTTGATAAACCTGATGTAATCACAGCCATCACAATTTGAAATTTGCTACTTTCTTGCAGAAACGCCTGCTCTTGTTGTTACGTCATTTTACAAGTAATTCTCAGAAAGTAACGAAAAATATAGAAGTTTTAATCCATGAGCAAAATTGGACCAAACTTCAACGTGAAAAGACTGAAATAGCAACAAAAATATTGCTGACCCCAGGGTCAAACGGTTGTTCAGGCAGTAGTGTTGTTTGTGACGTTATGTGTGGAACAGTTCGGTCTGAGATTTTGTATTTACTGCATTTTTCCACTGAAAGATTTCCTTTGTTCTTTTTTTAAAGAACTACTGTTCCAAGAAATTAAAGAAGATATACTGATTTTGATATTTTTTGTTTGTTTTGTTTTTTTGTTGCCATATTATGTCTCTACTTAGAAAAAGCTGAAGTTTTCCAAAATTGAAAGCTGTCTACTCAAGATTGGTTTTGGACCAAAATGATTTCGAAACGAATTCTAAAAACTACTGAAGAAAAAGTACACCTTTAAAATGAGAGCTCTATGTTATATATAATGCTGTTTTCAAAACCTTCGTTGTTATAGTTTTTGCTTATCATGGTGATTACCATTAGAAAAATAGAGTGTCTAGACCAGAGTCATGCACTCTATACCAGAGTTTCAAGACTGAATATATTCGACATGTTAAAAATTAAATAGTACGACACCAGCCCTGAACAAACGACTTGCAAATAGTTTGTTGTTCAAGAAGTCATACTAGCGTTTCTGTTTCTGCAGTAAGTTATATCAAAGGACATTGAATTATCAGCATCATATAAAGAATTGTTCTTTTCATTAAATGAACTTATTTGTCCAAAATATACAACTTTGAAAGCCAGGGATTGTCAGATTTCTGTGCTAATATAATTCAGAACTATGAAACTGCTAACACACCTATAGAATCTTCAACGGGTGACGGCAGGTAAATCATACCACAAGGTTATACAAACATTCCCATGTTGAAAGTCAGACTCAACTCATAATTCTCGGATCGGCTTGTATGACATCCGATTGGCTGACGTCTGATTGGCTCACATCTGACTGACTGACCTTTGCTTGACCGAGATGTGATTGACTGACATCGAATCGTTGGCCGATTAAATGTCAGAATTTTAAGTTGATTCTGAGTTTTTGAGATAATAATGTTTTTCTTCCATCTTGGGGCCAGGTAAAGGCTAAAGACCCAATCTCCAGGAAGATTGTATGCTAAGATAGTTGAGATAACTGATGCCAATGGCGATGCTATGGACAAGATTTGGAAAAGTGTCGGATTGAAAAACATCTGTGATATAGCTAAATCGATTGCCCATGTGGGAATGATAATTGGATTCTAAATAGATTTCTTGTATAGTAAATAATCACAGTGTATTGATGAATCTGTTGAAAGATTGAAAGACGATCCTTTTGAATGTGGTATTAGCCAGAATAAATATCATTATACGCTGGAAGAAAAATTTAATCTTTGTTGGTTTCTTTCCCAGTTCCAGCTAGAATTAGCTTCATATATAATTCAGATCAATTTATTTCTTTTGACATTTTTCCCGTGAATTTTCTTCTGTTTTGTATGCATACGAAATCGCGTTATTGATGATGAACATGATTAGATGTTGCTTACGGTAAAATTTCAAAACCTTTGAGAGTTAGGACTAAACATATAAAGAATAACGATAACTTTTTTAAAACTGTTGCTGCCTGTTACACCATTTGTCTTTTCCAAAAAATGAAAAGTAGATAAAAACAAGAATGTTCAAGGTCAAATGAAATCAAAACGAAAATTACACACACACGCTCATGCATATGCAACTGACCGACTAATATTTGTTTAATAAAATAATTAAAAAATGCTTATCGATAATGTGATTGATCAAAGTCTAATATATGACTTTCATTACGTTATTATGATATTATATATGTATGATATTATATATTTATGATATTATATGTTCATGATATTATGTCGTTATGCTTAGAGAAAACGTCTTTAATGTTAAATATCAAGCGCGTCTTTCTCGATTCACAACGAGGAAATAAAGGTTTTGGCAAAACGTCCTACGTCGAGGAATCTTCAAGAATATGATTTGCACTTTAATCGAGATAGTTGCTACCAAGGGCGACGACACTTCATACATTTGAAAATAAATGTTTATATCCGGACATAACAAGGATCTCTCCTAATCCACAGCTGCATATTGACATTATAGTTTAATTCCATGTATTATTCTTTATTTTAAAATCAAACAGCACAAATACAGAGGTAATTCAACAAACAAGAATCAATATACATGTACAGTATTAATGTGAAAACCAATATTTTTTTAGTAGTTGTGTGTTGGAGAAATCGACTGTCGCAGGAGCAGTATTCTCTACGCATTTTTATACGATGAAGAAATATGGAACATTTGCAGTTTTCTTCCCCAATTGCTGATGGTATACAATTTCATAGGTATTTAAATTAATTTATTTCTTCCGACATTTTCCCCATGCCCCCCTCCCCTTTTTTTTGTCTCCGCTAATTGCTTATACTGTTAATTTGGCGGTAATAAAGACTGATTACATCTATATAGAAATAGGACGGGAAATTTTAGCCTGACAACTATTTATGAATTATTTATTTTTCTTCTCTTGTCATGACTGTCTCTTTTCATTACACATTTGGAATGGAAATTTCTTTCAGGAATGGAATTTATAGATCACATATTTTGAACAAAACAAAATTAATATAACCATGAAAGGTCATGGAGCAATAGATAACAGATGCCCATGGCGATGCCTCGATATGGAAGCGATACGGCTGTAAAGTCAACGCCAAACGCATCAATCCTGTGTTGTTGACTTTCGCTTTGTTTAAATACACGAAGGGCTGGTGATCCGTTTTAAGGACAAATTCCCTTCCGAAATATTTTTCTATTCCCGAAACCACAACCAACCACTCCTTTTCTCTGAATCTGTATAGTAGATATTATAGTGAATGTTGGTATAGAAACGATGGTCACAGGCAACTAAATATATTATGAGTTACGGAGCCAGCCAATGTGTGGTAGTAAATTAAAGACCGTATTTAAAAGAATGAAGGCCGCTGATTGGATGAAAATAATTAGGGTAAAAAATTACCATATTTTGTTCAGAAGATGTCAACGAATTGGTAAATTGTACGCAATAGTAGCCTTGAACATAAAATAATTGTTATTTTATCGCTATTGCCGCACAGGTACCACTGGATGTAAACGGAGAGATATCTCTGGGCTGAATTAAATTAGATTGCACCATCAAACAAACAAACTTCCTCTTGAATAGCTCGTACATGGAATGTAAACGTGTTTCGCCGTTCTTACCACAAACGTATAGTAATTTGGGTAAAGTTTAACATTACAATCTATGGGAATTTAATTAGTTGTCTGTGTCCAGGTGCCTAACCAAACTGGATATAATAACGTGCTTTAGGACCTTGCAGAGAATGCGTATCAGGGATATTGGCCGGTGATTTTCTGCTCGTGGCTTATCTTCTTTCATGAAAGAGGGGCAACATTACTGCTAGCTATTCGTTAGGAAGCTTGACTGTTTCCAAGAAACACTGAAATATTATCTGTTGAATCGGTGAAATTTCGTCTGCGGGCTCTTTCAGCACCAGCTGCTTTAACTTGTTGGTTCTGACACCTACTTCTTTAACTTGTCTGGTTCTGCACATAAGATTCTAAATTTTCATACAGTTGGAGCATTTGTTCACAATCCTTTGGTTTCAAAGTTAGAACAAATGTGTAGAATTCTAACATTTTCGAATCCGTCGACATTTTGATGATTGCCATTTTGAGTCTAGCGACACATACCTTCGAAGAGCGTGCAGCAATTGTTATAATCCGACCGACTTGCCGACGTTTGGGAGTTAAAAGTCAAACATTTTTAACTTGCTATGAGAATTTTTAATACATAAAAGTCGTTAAAATATTCCTCGAATGATTTAATTCAGTTTTTTTTTTTCCTGAAACCTCTTTTCCGCTGTGTTAAAAGGATAGACATTTGGCATGCGGTAAAGAATTGAAGGTCAGGTTGAACTTAAACTGTGTGTGCTAGGGTAATTGGCATTTTCAAATACCAACGGTCATTGTCCTTTCATTGTAGCATTGATGAAAAATCAGCTTTATATCTTATAAATGCAATACTAAGTTTGACAAAACAACTTCTCTTTCTTCTATACACATTGTTTTTTTTAAACACACCGCTTTTTCTAATCTTCTCACTGGGAAATATCGACAGCTGATATTTTGCATATGAAAAATAAGAAAACTATATGACAAAATTTCCATCAGATAAGATCAAACTTCACGTGCATTGTGCTTGCTAAACATATTTACATATTATATGTTAGCATACAATGACTCTTGTTTTGCATGAAGTTATAAATAACGTTCCCCGATTTAGCACTTGTTTCTGCAATTGCTTTCAAGTATTACTAACAGTAAAGAAAAGGTTTGCATGATACATTTTCCTTAATTTAGGAAACGAATGCGTTTGCAACATGAAGCTTCCTATATTCAACGCAACGAAACGTTCAGATTGACATTAAATTAATTTACTTTTGTGGGTGTCAATTTTCGTGCTTTTTCATTCTTTCTTTAACAAATTTTTGTTTTCGTCTTTCTTAAATTCAATAGTTGGGAATGGGTCATTTCGTTAAATTCTTTTTTGTAGCAAGCATGAAATCCACGAAAATTAGTGAATTCACAGTAATATACATTAATGATGACTGAATTATCTCCCTGTCTTAAGCATGTAATTTACATTCATTGCTAAGTAATAACCTTCAGTTATCTCCCATCCTAGGCATGTAATTTACATTCTTTGCTAAGTAATAACCTTGAAAGAATATGGCTTTTATTATTGCTGTATTTATCTGATTTAGAAGTTTTTGTCACACGTGGCAATTTCGTTTTAGAAACCAATACTAAGGATTAGGGATGGGCTTCTTATTCAGAAATTTTAAATGAAGGTGTTGTTAACTCTTACGAAAATATATGTAAATTTATATATATATATATATATATATATATATATATATATATATATATATATATATATATATATATATATATATATATATATTATAAGGCTCTGCAATTAGCTGCAAGATGGAAAACGTTTTTTTACATTAACTCTCTGGGAATCCATGTCTACACTATATAACATAGTATATGTCGAGTATACTCCCCTCAGGCACCTCTTGATGTTGATGAATCATTATATGTTGAGTATACGACCTTTAGGCACCTCTTGATGTTGATGAATCAGTATATGTTGAGTATACGACCTTTAGGCACCTCTTGATGTTGATGAATCAGTATATGTTGAGTATACGACCTTTAGGCACCTCTTGATGTTGATGAATCAGTATATGTTGAGTATACGACCTTTAGGCACCTCTTGATGTTGATGAATCAGTATATGTTGAGTATACGATCTTTAGGCACCTCTTGATGTTGATGAATCAGTATATGTTGAGTATACGACCTTTAGGCACCTCTTGATGTTGATGAATCAGTATATGTTGAGTATACGACCTTTAGGCACCTCAAGATGTTAATGAATCAGAAGGGCACCAAGGACATTTAATATAATAAAACAATATAAATACATGGTAAGGCATAGAAAGGAAACAGATTTTTACTTAATAACACTCGATTTTTGTGCAACGATCTTTTATTTTTAAGTGCCGCCCTGCAGCTCCTCCCGGTGCCAACTATAAAAGACTTTATATCAACTCTTGTGGTCTCTGGGCCGGTATGTTTATATTGCAAAGTAACCCATTTTCTATTCCCTATGGGTTATACATTTGCCCATAAATAAAAATCTAAACAGTAGTTTGCCATGATTGCATGTTTAGCGAAGGAAATCGTGACTTGAATCGCGTCAAACCACAATCTTCCAGTAGTTATCTAGCTATAATCCTTCCATAAGTCGAGAATCAGCACAATTATCGAGCTAATTGCTGCCGTGATTGAATTGAAGGTCAGCAGGCAACGTCAGTTTCGTAAAAGAAATGAACCTTTTAGCTGTTTTCACTAAGCTGCGGCACTGACCATAGCTGAGGACACTGACTGCGTTAAATTGCCTAATCAGTCTTTAAAGGTCAAATTCATTGTATACAACATCTCTATCATAGGAAACCTATATTATACAAAACCTATATTATATAAAAAGCTATGTTATACAAAACCTATATTATATAAAACCTATATTGTATGAAATCTATATTATACAAAACCTATATTATATAAAATCTATATTATATAAAACCTATATTGTATGAGCTCATTGGACTGTAAATATATCATTTTTAGGATATGTTGTGATTCATCGAACGATAGAGCCGAGAGAACATGTTTTTGTGGGGTTTTTTTACACAACACTTTACCCACGGCTGAATCGGGACTTATTGTTAAATTCCAACGAGCTGAACGTGTGCGACGTCAATAGTGGAAAACGCAATCTTTTTACCGTGCTCTTGCATTTCTATAACCGAAGTAAGTATGGTCCATTGTATAACATTGCATTTTCTCCATTAAAGGAAGAGGAGAGATCTCATTTTTCTTTCTTTTTTCGTTCTACTAACAAAGCTAAACATCCAAGATTGAGAATGGCGTGGATTTGAGAGATGTAAACGAGGTTTGGGGTAACAACGACTCTGACAACTGAAATTCGATTGTTTTCCAGTCATTAGGAATAAAGACGAGGAGGAAATTGAAGCCTGATGCAGTACCGTCAGTCTTTAATTATACGGTGAAATACTAGGATAAGTCTAGCCTCTCATTTGCTGGGAAAATAGGTTTGCTCTGTTGGTCTCCATTATTTTACACACACTGTCTGTTCCATTTTAGCCGGCGGAAAAAATCCTGTTCTTCACATGGATTGAAAATAATATTCAGGGCTCAAATAAATTCCCTCCCGCCCCTCCCCAAAAATTAAATAGCCACTGCCTAACCTTATTCCAAGTAGGAAACAGTTTCAACTATTAAAATTTTTTTTTCAAATTGAGAACAGCATAATGCTAAATATATAGAGCATTATTTCTTCAAAATGTGAACATGAAGGTCGACAAAGCAAGACATAAACATTACCACCCATGGCAATCAAAGCGACGGGGCTGGGTAGTTTGGGGACCTTTCCCTTCGAGTAGCAAGAACATGTATAAAGATCAACGATCATGTGTGTGTGTGTGTGTGTGTGTGTGTGTGTGTGTGTGTGTGTGTGTGTGTGTGTGTGTGTGTGTGTGTGTGTGTGTGTGTGTGTGTGTGTGTGTAAGAGAGAGAGATATTTACCAATCGGCGTTCACAACACATCCGTCGTCGTCTTGGCTAAAAACATCCCAATCACACAAGGAATCAGAGGAGAAACCCGAGTGAGAATCGGATTCTGATGACACTGGTTCTTATTCATATTGATTATCAATATTAACATCATTTTAACCCAGGATCTTCTCAAATTCTACGAAAGATTCCTCGACATCCTGAGACATTATTACCGGATGAGGTCTCGTATATTAATCTATTTTTTGAGGATCACCTACTTCCGAGGATATACGTTGAAGCGAACCACAAGTTGTAGTATTTCTGAAATTTCTATATATGCTCAAGTGTCGACAGTCTTTCAAAATCTGTGTTGCTTTA
This sequence comes from Margaritifera margaritifera, assembly GCA_029931535.1. NCBI lineage: Eukaryota > Metazoa > Mollusca > Bivalvia > Unionida > Margaritiferidae > Margaritifera > Margaritifera margaritifera. The sequence goes on from JAQPZY010001588.1 coordinate 1,307,219, forward strand.
GTGAAATAAATAAGAGGAAGAGAATTAAAAGCTCATTGCATTCTCAATCGAGTGACCATTTAATTTGTGTATGTTGGGGGCCTGTGATTTTCTTACGAACCAGGAGATTTTGTTTTCTTTCACCTTATTTATTTTAAGCTAAAAGGGAGCCGGATAATGGTCGGTCCCTAATCTGAAATTCTTTTCTTCATACCTCTTTCCGTGCTTCATTCCGTTATTGATTAAACACACAAGAAGGTGGAGATCTTCAAGTTTTAGTTCATAGAGTAAGTACTTGATTAACACATTCGTGTGTATCTATCTGTATCATAGAATAAGTACTTGATTAACACATTCGTGTGTATCTATCTGTATCATAGAATAAGTACTTGATTAACACATTCGTGTGTATCTATCTGTATCATAGAATAAGTACCTGATTAACACATTCGTGTGTATCTATCTGTATCATAGAGTAAGTACTTGATTAACACATTCGTGTGTATTTATCTGTATCATAGAGTAAGTACTTGATTAACACATTCGTGTGTATCTATCTGTATCATAGAATAAGTACTTGATTAACACGTTCGTGTGTATCTATCTGTATCATAGAGTAAGTACTTGATTAACACATTCGCATGATACAGTAAGTACTTGATTAGCACATTCGCGTGTATCTATCTGTATCATAGAGTAAGTACTTGATTAACACATTCGCGTGATAGAGTAAGGACTTGATTAACACATTCGTTTGTATCTATCTGTATTATAGAGTAAGTACTTGATTAACACATTCGCGTGTATCTATCTATATGATCAGAACTAAGAGTGTCATACACAGTTTCTTAACATGCCGTGGCTTCTTATACACAACTTCAAAATTTTAGAGGTAGTGTCTTAGCAGAAAAGCAGTGCGAGGTTTTTATAGGATTCACAGCGTCAAAACTATTTAAACATTAGGAAAATAATAATATTTACTAAGACGTTTGGTCATGCACATATCAAGTTACCTGAACTGTAAAATATTAAGTCAGTTATTTTAGGCACTATAATTTAAAATACAACAGGTTGGCTGATTAGATTCTAGCCACTTTCAGAATGTCCTAATATTTATAAATACAAATTGCAGAAAAATTTGAAAAAAGTAACTTTCTGCAAATTAAATTATATCTATGCATGAAGAATTTGCATAAATAGGTTCATATATAACATTTACGTCAACATATGACAGTAATGCAAATGACCAGAAAATACTCCACCAGAGGTCACGACTAACTTTGAGGTTACTTCGAGTTAGATTCAAATAAATTGTACATCAACATATTCCTTATATTACTAATCCCTTTATATTTTCTTTATTTCGATATGTCCTTGTATCTGAATATACATTTCTTTTATTCGCGTAAACATACGATTCCAAAGGTAGTACCGAATAAAGAGTGGCACCAAACACGTCAGGCTAAGAACGGTAGTTCTTACTGTCTTTAATGAAACTGAGTTGCGTTTTCCTCACGCAGTGGGCGGTCGATATTTAAAATCGTAATTATACCTCTATTTTATGTTTAATAAACCAAATGAGCAATTGGATATGTTTAATAAACCAAATGAGCACTTGGATATGTTTAATAAACCAAATGAGCAATTGGATATGTTTAATAAACCAAATGAGCAATTGGATATGTTTAATAAACCCAATGAACAATTGGATATGTTTAATAAACCAAATGAGTAATTGGATATGTTTAGCTAGATACTTTTAAACATACTTTGGTTTACTTTTAAATCTATCTTATTTAACCCACCGAAGAATGTTATACAAGAAAAACTATTCGGATTTTGTTTCATTATTTATTCAGTTTTCTCACTGCAGGCCAGTCAATTAGTATATGCATTCGCTAAAAAGGGGGGAGGGGGGGGGATAACAATCCGCTAAATTGTGCGAGCATATGCACTTTGTCGATATTGTACACTCTGTTAGTCGCAAGAAATAAGTGATGAATATCATTAACTTCTGTCGTGTTCTTATTTTCACGACGAAAAACAAAACTTTATACCTCATTTAACGTTTATAAATACAATCAATTAATGAACACAGGTAATATACGACTCTTGAAAACTATTTGCAGGTTCCTAGGGATGAAACGTGGTACACTTATGTTTCCCCATTTAAAAGCATCTCATATATTATAATTAAAATTTTATCTTCAAGGTCAAGGTCACTGACCATTCCCTCCCCCATTTTCGGCACTTATAAAGTAATGTCCTTTGAGATAGAGACATGAAACTTTCCATGTCTGCCCAGTAATTCTACAGCTCTGTCACAAAGTTAACAGCTTTCATCATTGTATATTTTTGGTGATCTGACCAGGGATGGCGTGGGACAAACCATCACTAAATTTGCTTTCTAAAATCTAGCCGTTAAAAATCTTGTCAGCTTAAATATGCAATTAGAATCAGTAGGGCAATGATTGTACTGAAATATTTAAATATACTATATCAATAGACACCTATGTGACAATCTTTACCTGGAATTTTAAACAAATTTCTGGGGGGCGGGAGTTAAAATAACCCAGCAATCGATCATTCATATTTCAGTGCATATTATCATAGTAAAAATTACTTTCCATGCTTCCCGCATTTTCGACAAGATGGTGGCTTCATTTTAGCTTAAAACATTCTTTATGGAGACATTTTTTAAGGTTTCATTCGCCATTTGTTGGTGTGAAATATTAATTAGATTCATTGTGAACATAAACAAAGCCCAAACAAACCTCTAAACGCAGTTATAATATTGTTCTAATTCAGACCATTAATTCTGTAAAGCCTGGAACGTTTTAGATAACCAGTCCATCTGAGAGAATGTATGTTATCAGAAGATAGTTCGACTAAAGAACTTCATTTTGGAGCTCTTAATACCGTATGTACTCGTGTACAAGTCGCATCCAACTGCTAACAAGATATACCTTGATCTGAGGTCGCACTATGCGCCGGCAGATAAGGGTCTTTATTATATACGTACCAATTTTCTACCCAAGAAAGAGCCAGCATTTTAGCCTCATTTCTTACAAGCAGGAAAACGATAATATCGTTTTCTAATCCGTATTGCCATACTCTCAAACGAGGCTGGAACTACTTTATGCTCGATGTTTCCTTGTGACATTAGCAGCGCCCCTAGCGACAGAATGCAAACACTAGCAGTAAACAAAGTTCACAGCGACGTTAGTTAAAAAACCTTGCGTTATATGTAAAATATCTGAAAGGTCTAAACCATATTTTTGTCACAACAACAATAAAAACATTAATTTCTTTTCTTTGAAGTAGTAAAATATAGACAAAAGGTTCGTCTATAATAAGATCACATTCGGAAATCGCGTACCAAAACATGACAGTTGTATAGTACAACGAATTTACGGAAGTTCATAATTGGTAACGTTAGTGAATTTCCCGCATTATGGATGAATTTGAAATCATAAATGAGTAACATTCTCTGCAACAAATCTGTATCATCAAGTTCCAACAATTTGTCCAATCCTGCTGTAAATAAAATAATGTTGTCATTCCAATTTCAAGTCCCCATCGGAGCCTCTCACAATGTGCGGCCAGAAACAGATCAACCGCTATCAACCACGGTCTCAGAAAGAAATTTCCAGTGTAATTCAGCTGATGAAATCTTCCATGATGCAAAATTTGAGAACTGCACAGTAACTTTAAATCACATATATGAGTCTGCTGCCCCCAAGCGTCAATGAATTTGTGTTATTGACAGTGATGGTAGTCAAACCGAGTGAGCGTTGTTTCACAAGCTTCATTTATAAAAAAAATAATATTCATGCGCATGTCAGCTTTTGAAAAAGTCATACAGTTTATGCTTTAAGATGAAGTTCGTATTAAAGATGTTGAAATGTTTAGCAATTTCTTGTGTTTTTCAGCTACATATAGTGATTTTATACAATTATCTGAAAATTGATAGGTATATAACAAAAATATCATTATCACTGTAATGCGATTTTTATTGCTAGATCACGTCTCATTGTCAGCATAAAAAATTCGGATCATGACTCGACGCTTCGCGTGTCGTAATGATCTGGATTTTCTAATGCTGACAACTCGACGTGATCTAGAATTCTAGATCGCGTTACTGTGATAATATATATATATATATATATATATATATATATATATATATATATATATATATATATATATATATATATATATAATTTGTTTTACTGATTTGTCCTAACAAACTGCATAGACCCAGATCTACCGATGTATTATGCGACCACAGATCTGGGTCTATGCTGTTTGCAGTTGAATCCGATTTATATGCAGGTATATACGGTAAGATCTATAATTGAAAGGCACGAAGATAAGATAAATTTTATCCGCACAGTAAATTGGAACCCGAAGAGAATGTCTTCCTCGAAGTTGCATAGCTGTGTTTATTATTTCCTTTTCTTTCTTTCTTATTTTTCTTTTATAAATGTGATTTTCTTTCAACGTCTAGTAACCGAATTTACATTATGAACTGCTAAACTTGTCTGTATCTTATTTCAAGGAAGAATAAACTGCTGGCCCCCCTCTTCCCCCCCCCCCCCTTCCGAAAATATGAAACATTTGTGATAAGACATTTCATAACACAAATCTCTTGGAAAATCAGGCAGATGTTTATGCCACTCTATTAGTTATTCAAACACTATAGCCGGTTGATTATCCATGCGCTGACGCTTAGGTGGACAATACATATGCCTATGGGACAAATAGATACTGATAAGATGGAATGGAAAAACTGTGTTATGTGCCCCCTAACCCTTTAAATTACGTTTCGTTTTCAATTAATCTTGAAAAGTGTCGAGAAGGCTCCATATGCTAAGAGCTTCAGTTTAGATAACTTCTTTTATTATCCTCGTTGGGTCGAAAAGCCATCCCATGCCAGCCGTACGAAAAAGTAAGAAGATATATGACATATATAATGTGTCATACAGATAAATCAGTATAGATAACTCAGGTCTGTACATTCCATCACAGAACCGATTTCAGACTATTTGTCCCTCAGAATGATACGTTGTACATTATGGTAATAATGCGACTGATTAAGTCCAAGTTTGTGCTGACCCGAATTTAAGAGGAAGAACGATCTTTTATAAGCTGAGCGTATGTTATCTGGGTTATGACTGCGACTTGTAATCTGCTCTTTTAATATGCATTTCCTGCAACAATAATATTAAACTAAATGATATTCATTTAGTAACTAAAATCTAAGGCAAATCGTTCCCTTTGACTCGACACATTTGACCACATAAAGGCTTTACTAACATACTGTAAGCCCTAGGTAATTATTAAAACACTTTCAAAGAAAGAAACGGATAAGTAATTTGGGAATATCCCAGTTATGGCACAGCCTTACCAGTATATTAATCCTTGACACACCTCCCTCCCCTACCCCCCTACCCCCCCCCCCATTTGATATATCACTATCAATAGTTGGCACATTTTTGTTTAGTCTGACAAATAATCTTTGATAAGGAGCATCCTGGTATAGCAAACTAATATTAAGGATTTCCTTCTCTAAAGTCACTGTTTCATGCAGAGCTAAAAATGACGTAATCATTATGTTATCACGCCATTGATATGATATTCCTTGTTATACCAGTTTGTCGAAGCGCTATGCACTCTGGGAGAGATCTAGTAAAAAGACTTGATTTTCAAGTTGTCTTTCATTAAATAATTTATAAAGATAGAGAAAAGTACATGACACTTCGGGAAATCATTACCGATTTATAGTCTGCTGTAAGTCGGCCTCTCAGACTTTCTGTTTCGGATTTTCAATGTAACCTCAAAAATTTTGTCATAGCACAAAAATGAACTAAACAACATACACGTTTCTTGATGTATTTCACACAAAAAATGAACTCAACAACATACACGTTTCTTGATTATTTCACAAAAATGAACTCAACAACATACACGTTTCTTGATGTATTTCACAGAAAATGAACTCAACAACAAACACGTTTCTTTTCACTAAAAGGAATCTATAGTCTTCGACCTGTGCAAATCTGATGAAGCTTTAAATACACATTCAGATTTTATTTTATTTAATTGATGTCTGATGACAGAGGAGAACTATTGACAGTTGATGACAGAATACTGTGTTCGTTACTTTGCTCTGTAATTACGCTAATTAGAGGATACATATTTAATTAAGTGTAGTGTAAGAAAATGTACACCAACCTGTAAAAAATTTCGTGGTTTTGGATTGCGTGGACCCTTAACTATTACGAAATATCCATTTTTGAAAATGTGAAATACTCTGACATTTAAAGAGTGATCATCTTTAATAGGGCACACATCTAATCTTTCCATTCACAAGGTTTTTGATTCGTTTACCAATTACCCGTGTCACATCTGCACGTGGTTCAACTTCTTTTCTGGTCGTATTTAGGACTATTATTGTCTTTATCAAATTAGCATGCTGAATTTTCGGGTGAACTTTTACACTCTGTCGTCTAAATCAAACCTTTCGGTGGACATTTTTTTCCAAGTTTTTGCGACAGTTTATATTCAAGAGAATCAAAGATTTTTGTTTTTTTTTACCGTTTTCATCACTTTGTTAAAAGCACAAGGAAACACAGTTTTAACGCTAAAACCGTGTTAGCATTTTTATGAAAGATATCGATAACTTCTTGTTTTAAAATGTGGTCATCGGCGACTTCGGAAAAATTACAACTATTATAAGATTGGCAAGTAGAGAATGTCATTTCTCTCTTCTCCTTTGAAATTAATATTCCTGTGATATATTTTCAAAACCTACAACATAAATAAAATCTTAACCAAAATGTTGGCATAAAGCCCGCCATTAAATGTAGTTGAAAGTTTTGTACACCAAAGAACTGATAGTAATTTTAGGGATATATATAATATATCGTATAACTGTGACTTCTTCCAAGTAAAACATTAAGCACACCAGTCCGAACTAAATTCCATATGTATGCATGTATGTATGTATGTATGTATGTATGTATGTATGTATGTATGTATGTATGTATGTATGTATGTATGTATGTATGTATGTATGTATGTATGTATGTATGTATGTATGAATGTATGTATGTATGTATGTATGTATGTATGTATGTATGTATGTATGTATGTATGTATGTATGTATGTATGTATGTATGTATGTATGTATGTATGTATGTATGTATGGGATCTACACAGGACTTGCCACCATGGGGTCCACGGCATCAATATGAATAATCTATAACGACGACCGCATTCTTGATTGACAACATAAATATATTACCTTACGGAAACGTAAGTACTGTACCTACGGTACACGTTGCTTGCAACACGACTCTATAATCAACTAGATACTAAAGTCACATCAAAAGTTAGTTTCTTTTGTTCTTATTTAGAGTTTCAACCATATCTTCTTTCACTGTATCTGAAATTACATGATTCTCCTCAAACACAGTTTTCATTACTTGCTTTGCCCTGCTGTTGAAGACAACTAGAAAACGTGTATTCTGTCTGAAATCTTTGATTACAGAACTGTGTTTTTCCACGATCTCCGATATAGTAATTTTAAAATGTCTACCATAAAAAGCTAGTTTGCTTAGTTGCTTTCTATTTTTTACATCGTCAAGATTGCCACAATCATCAATCAACTCTAAATACTCCTTTAATTTTGTATCCTCAGGATCTTTCATACACACCATTCCATCATTGAGTAATGTATATACTCGCGTATAATCCGAGTCCAAATGCAAACAACATAGACCCTGATCTGCCGTCGCATAATGCTGATTACTGAGTTCTGTGTGCCTTTACTCCGCATCAAATAAATGAAATAAATCCGTTGTGACTTCTGTGTGCTTTTACTCCGCATCAAATAAATGAAATAAATCCGTTGTGACTTCTGTGTGCTTTTACTCCGCATCAAGTAAATGAAATAAATCCGTTGTGACTTCTGTAAACGATTAACTCATAAGAAAAATACGAAAACAAACCGTATTTTGCAGACCTTTATGGTCCCTGTGTTGTTGTTGTTGTTTTGTTTTTTGTTTTTCTTAAGCTGGTTGAAACATTTTCTAGATCACTTTCTTCACTTTTTAGTACATTATCAAAGCACCATTTAGACTCATTTTAAGCGAATCAAGGATGAGGTTCGTTCAAGTTTCATTGCCTGCTATATCGATGATTCCCTAACTCATAATGTAGTCATAAAAGAAAGACGTAACTGTGTTATACCGTCAAAAAAACCCAACAATTTATTCAAGTTCGTAGTGTCGGTTTTCACCTTCAATCCCTTTTGTGTATTTTGTCAGTGTGATTGTAAATCTCAAATCCTGTGGAAGAGCACTGGGATAAAGTGGACAGTGATCTGCTAGTATCTGAAAGTCGAATGGTATTATACACAGTGTTTTCCATACACTATAAATTGGAAAGTTTCTGTACCAGATTTGTGTGCATTACTATCTCCTGGTTTAAATTTTCAAAATGTATTATTCATAAAGCATTGTTGCTGCCATTCTATTTATGGGTAATATATTTTATACTGTTTCCAGGTTTTATCTCACGTGTTGCAAGACATAGGGAACGTCTCGATTAGCTGGTATATCAAACGTTACATATTGATCCTTCTCCAGATAAAAAGTAAGTGAGTGTACACATGTATTAATTGACATAAACTTTTGCATCCCCATTGCCACCAACAGATAGCACTCCGTCATATAAAACATGTTTTCCTCTTCCGCCTAAAAAATATTAGAAAGTATTGCGCAAATATTAATTATTTTAAAAAGGATCGTTTGTTTCATACTAAATGGTAGTATAATGGGCAAAATCGGGTCAAGCAGTTGATGGCTAATGACAATTCAGGACCTTTAGTGAAATTTATGATAGTAAAGACTGTTATGGGTTGGGGGTAAAGCAGTAGATGGCTAATGACAATTCAGGACCTTTAGTGAAATTTATAATAGTAAAGACTGTTATGGGTTGGGGGTAAAGCAGTAGATGGCTAATGACAATTCAGGACCTTTAGTGAAATTTATAATAGTAAAGACTGTTATGGGTTGGGGGTAAAGCAGTAGATGGCTAATGACAATTCAGGACCTTTAGTGAAATTTATTAGACTGTTATGGGTTGGGGGTAAAGCAGTAGATGGCTAATGACAATTCAGGACCTTTAGTGAAATTTATAATAGTCAAGACTGTTATGGGTTGGGCTGTGTCCACGCACAACAAATAAAACAAGAAACGAGTGACTGATTAATTCAAATTCCATTCTCACCGGCCATTTATTCATTGCTGGACCACTTTCCTTTTTACCGCGTTAAAAATAAAAACACCCTCGTAACCCTACACAGAACATTGCTCTATCACTCTTCTTACTTGTGCATTAAAACAAAAACACCACCATGTCCTAGACATTAATACAGGATCACTTTCATTGCTACAACCAAACTTTTTAAATGTGCTGTAACTGTCCCATATTATACTACTGAAACACACAAAATACTAACTTGTAGTTAAAACATTCGTAATACATTAAATGGAGATGAATAAAAGCTACAGCTGTGGTACTGAAAGATCATAACACAAAATAATGTGATATGCATTGTACAAGATAAATGATGCAGGAAAGATACACTGTGATCAAGTCAACAGTTTTCAGGGAGGTGATTGAGATATTCAGTGAGTTCAACATAAAAGCAATAATCGCGTTATCAAAGATAATGTGAATTGTTTACACGTTTTGATGGGATTAAAGTGTGGTCAAAGTTAGTCGTGATACAAAACAACATTTATGATAATACGGCTGTTCTTTTACCTATTTCAAACACCATAAAAGATGTACGGCAATGTTTTAAGAAAGATGCTGATTTACAGATTGCATTCAGTGATGAAAACATTGAGGTAAGCGGCATCAATCCGGAGAGCAGGATGATGAAAACTACACAGCATAAAGAGGATTACAATGTGTATTTGATGTGGATAAATACGCAAATTTGTATGCAGCTAAATTTACGGTAAAAATCGAAGATCTTATCAACTTTATTAGGTCAATATGCAACGATTAATAAAAAGAGATAGAGTTTGTGGAAAACAAGTTATATTCAAAACAGCACTGTCTTTGAATCAATCAATGGGATGCCAAAATTTGACTTGGATCTGAAACCTTTCATACGTTTAAAAGGATTAAAAAACAATGTTGCAAATTGTTGAGAATTAAATTACCAGTTGTAGATGGATGTTCTGATAGCTTGTTGATTATGTCAAAAGAATATTTCTCTAACTTAAAGTAATCTCTGGGCATCTTCTTCGTACAGTTTTTCAATGGCTAATGTCGTAGACTTTGCAGAGCAAGAAAAAAGCAGTATTTAAGAAGACATTGTTAACAAGCAAGACTATCAAACACACAATGAGGGACACAAAAACATCTTGACAGTGATATGGGAATTCTCAAAATACGCGTGGGTTCAAAGAGTACAAGAAAAAAAAGTTAGATGAAATACACGACGCTTTTATATAATATTCAAACAAAGAAAGCCTGAAAAGATACAGTTTGGTGAGGCAAAAGAGTTTTACAATTAAAGAGTCCAGGATGTTTTGGATAAGGAAACGGTCGATTACTTTTCAGCCTATTTGGACAATATATCATCCGTAGTCGAAATGTTCAGTTGAACTCTGCAGGCTAGATTGTGGAAGTATAAGTCCAAAATTGGTGAAACAATCCGAATTTTAAAATAAAAAACAATATTTGCAAAGTGCTATTCACCGAAGAAGTATTCAAAAGCAGACAATACTATATGTTTCCGGTAGTGTACAAACTGGGAAACTTGAATGGAGAGGATATAGAAGGCTTGTTTCATGAACAAGAGTTATGACAGTACGACAAGCAGGATTAAATATCCAAAGTTGAAAAGAAAGGAAAATATTATGTACTCATGAAATAGAAGGAATGTGAAGATTCGTTTAATAGTTGGGAACTATCAATGTAGTAAATTAGGTTACAGAAGAACTGAACAAGACAACATTGGAGAATATGACGTTGATTAGAGGTACATTATTAAAAAAAGCTGAAAAACAAGGACAAGTTGGTCTACGACAGTTTGAACAAAACATAAGGCAATGAAAATCGAATAGACGTCGATACAATCATCAGGATATTCAAACTTCTCTTCAACTTCATTCAAAAGGCTACAGCAAAGACTCCCACAACTACTCAAACAACTGTGCATTTTTCCTGAATACAATTTTAACATGAACAATTTTAGAACATCAAATAAATCACAAAGAATTACCACAAGGTGTGAAGAGTTTTCACACCTTGAAGTAAAACCATAGTTTGCTGATATACAGATTTTGGCGATCTAGTTTTCATAGTAATCCAGTAGTAATTAAAATGTAGCTACTGAAATAAATGGAACAATTAGATGTACCAATAGCTGTAAAATGCTACATATCTCACAGAGAAAAACTAGTGGAGGAAATGGAAAAAAGAAATACAATTTTCTAGAGATGCAGAGATTACGTAAAACAAACGAGATAATTATGGTATTACCAATTGAAAGATTTGATATCGAAATAAACAGATAATTACATGTAATTGAGAAAAAGCAGTAAATAGAAGATCGAAGTATTTGACAAGAGAAGCGAATTCCAAGCTATTATTTTCATGTTAAATAATGATAGACAGATTTTTTTAAAATTCAAAAATAAAAATATACCTGTGCAGCACATTACCTTTGTATCGCAACTCAGTTTCATGTTTCCCTGATCCAAGATATTTCAAAATGAATATGATATTTCTTGGAAATTCCTCGCCTCAGTCGACGATGTTGTGTAGAGGGCATTTAATAATTCTATCTATAATTCAAAAGACACATGTCAGTTTAGAAACGTAAAGAAACAACATCGACCATGACATAAACAAAACATAATTAATTTGAATACTCATGGTTGTGGGATCTGGTATTGTTTACTTTTTTAAAAAGGTTACAAATCTTCAATTTTTATTGTCGCTTGTTTTACACCTCTGACCATAATAGCGATTTTCAAAACAACTAATGATAAGACAAATAAAATAACGTGTTCAGCAAGGAACAAAACAACATGTCGTCCAGCAATCCTAAGCAATCATACTACCAATAATTCCAGGCAATGCTGTTGTTGCTCTTTTGGCTTCTGTGCTTCTAAGCCGATAAATCCTGCCATTCATAGATTAGGGTGGATGAAGAAACTGCTGTAACAGTTGAGATTTCCCAAGGATCGAGCGTTTACTTAAGTAATTGTATAGAACAACAGATTCATATGGTATGGTAATAAGAGCAAAATTTTTTCAGGCACTTATTTGATCTTCATTTTTATCTGTTTCTTTTTTAAAATGATTCTCAGTTTTATTTTCTAATCCGCAATTTCTACTTGTCTAACAAATCTAGACCATTCGGGTCTCTCTCTCTCTATTTAACTAGGTACTAAAAGTGTCTCGCCGCGACCTTGAGTGATGTTTAATTCAGCTCTATGACAGTGTTTATCTTTGGATTGTATATAATATTCACCATTACTCTCTCTAGACATATTATACAAATATTTTATTACAAAGCACGATCTTACATTGTAACCATGCTAAACGCAGATTTAAATAGGAATTGATGATCCTGTAGATATTAGTATGTAATACACAATAAAACGTGTTTATCTTCAAAACCACACAATAAATGTTTGAATTTGCGTATCTACCACATCATCATCTTCGTATTAAAAAGTTCCAAGTTCTTTCATTTCAAAATGTTCCCTACCTTCAGACATTTTGGGGAGTTATTTAAATAATCAAAATTGGACAAGTCACACTTGGAGAAGAATTGCGATTCACCTCAAGTGATGCTTTGTGATTTATTAAAGACAAAATAGATACGTTTATCCTGGAACAGTACCTGGAATTGAAGAGTTGAACAGATCAATAGTAAATGGAACATACAAAGATAATCAGTAAAGGCTTGACTGAAAATGAAGTTGGAAAACATGGTTAAGAATAAAGTCAAAAAGACGTATGCAATATTTCTCAATGCCAGAGCTGCAAAAATCTTCAAATCATTTTCAGATGTTGTAATTTACTCTGTGATATCATTGATCAGCAAAAGTCTTCAAATAGACATTTTTTACATTTTACAAAATGAATTAAAGATGACTACATGACATTTTTGGAGTTACATATTTCACCAGATGTTATTCATTTAAGTTTGGCTTGTCTCTATCCGCGTTGAGTAGTAGATATCAGAATGCAATGGGCAAATAATTGTTAAAAAAATGAACGAAAATTAACATGTGTACTGGTTGCTTTGTTGTTGAGTCATTTGAGCCTTTAGCCAGACTCATTACAATAGTTACCATTACAGGAGTAGGTGTTTATTATTTAATAATGTTGCACGGGACAAATAGATTAGGCAATTCTCTCAAAATCTTATCAATGATGAAGTTGGCCATCATGAATGACTCAAATAGTTTGTTGTGCTCTTCAATCTATTCATTGTATGTCATTTTTGCATTTTTTTAAATCTGTTTTCACTGGGAAATATGTACCAGGTATTTGTCTAGTAAATACATTTTCTTGACTGATCATGATCAATCATATCGAAAGAGACAATTGGTATAACATTGTCTAGATCGTGCTGATCTACACTCACACTTTCAGGCTTTGTACAATCTTTTGTCATCTACCGTAGAATACAATAGATGGAATATCGAGCGTTGTCTATGTCGTGTGTGATTTAATGTTGTCTCTTAATGCTGAAAAAAAATTGTACATCGTGTCATTTGAATTAATCTGAAGTTTTCATCATTGTGGTACTCATTGCAGTGCTCTATGTTGTCATATTTGTATTTTTTAAAGTAATCTGTTTTCATCTCTCCGTTGGTTGTTGTATGCTGTCTTGTGCTCTTTGTTTTCATATCTCCATTGTTTTACATGCGCTTTCTTATGATCGCCGTTGTTTTCATACCTCTAGTTCATGTGCTCTTTTTTATCAGGTTTACATTTACTGTGTTTTTACCGAAAATCCGTAATGTCTTTCTCTACTCCATACATAAGACATTTTTTGGAATCCGCATGTTTTATTTACCAAATTACATTTCAAAGTATTTTTCCTACGTATTGTGACACTGTAAGCTATCTTGCTCAATTACTATTTTTTAATCTTAAACTAGTATTTATGTAGTTTGCAAAAATCAATCAATTAAATGGAAGATATCGAAGACCAAAATCAAGATGAAAACAAGGTTGGAACACCTGAGAAAGATCCACGCAATGTCTAGTTTGTTAAGCAACTAGGTGAACGCCTACAATCATTTAAAGGAGCAAACGTTGAACGTTTAAAGGAAGAACAAGGATATACAAAGTCACAAGATGATGAAATCACGCTATGTGAGATAACACAACACGAAAGAAATTAAACGAGAACAAACGACACAATCTATTATTTAATAGGTGTTGGAATAGCCGTTTTGGGAATCTTGTTTTTTTTTTTTTTTTTTTTTTTTTTTGGAGGGAGGAGGGCTAAAAGTAAAGTTCGTTCTTCATAGAGTTTTCAACACACATTGGTTAAAGATGTTGAAACTAACATTCAACAATCGACCAAAGCACTAAGGTAAACTCCAACCATGACAAAATCTTACAGCGGCGAAGCCTGGACTTCGTCTAACCCAAAACCAGAAATGTTATAATAGAACTTTACGTCTGTTCTCCAGGTGGTTAACTTTTACAAGTAATAAATAGCAGCATGTCCAGCGAAACAAAATAGCACAAGAATATTTTTTTTTGTTAAAAGAAATCATTATCTACACAATTTAAAAAGCGGCACTTAAATCTTTTCTCACAGTTGCATACAATATGGGTTTGAACAAGCTGTTGATGTTTACAAATGATTCACCTTCAGCAATAGACATTGAAGAAATGCAAAGCTAATTATCCCATTTATACTCAGTCAGTTCGCAACTGACTAACTTATCGAACAAGGATCTTTTGCATGACAAATATGTTAACACCGTACAACTGAGTGCAAAATCAAACATATATTGCATGCAGACTTTACGTCTGCGCGATTTAGGCTAACCTTTTCGCTAGATAAATAATAACATGTCGAGTGAAACAAAAATACCTTTAACACAATTTGCCACTCAACATTAAACTCTGCTTTTACTGTTGCATACATCACGCTTTTGAAGTTTACAATTGGTTCTCTGACAGCAATGGACACATATGAAGTTTTGAAGCTGATCATTCAAGTTCCATTTGTCCAGTTAACAATCGACTACCTGATAGCCAACTGAATTTGACCTGACAGTATTGTTACACAATAAATAAATTTCGTTGTTAAGTAAATAGTGTATGAGGTGAGTGAACGGCAACACCATGTACTCGAGAAATTGCGGAAACAAACGAGTTGGTCATGGATGCTGAACACTACAAAGTAATTTTTAAAAAATACAGAACGATTTATAAAGCTTTAAAATGGATAAAGGCATGTCTGGAACTGTTTCAGCTGGTGTATGTATTTCAACAGTTGGATTGTTTATTGAGCTGCTTGTATAATTGTTCCATTAATCTTAACTTGATAGCAGTCACGTGAATTGTTTCAAAGCCTTTGAAGAAAAATGTATTCACAACAAAGTTCTGAAACATGTTCAAATAGTAACACCAGCCATCTATACATTTATCAGTATCGATGAATTGATAAGCCAAAAGAACAATGATAACAAGCGATAATGAGTTCCTTTGCATCTTTAACGAATACAACGAGTACTAGGGTATGAATAACTAACTCAGGAAGAAATTAAACAAAGAAAGTGCAAAGAAACACCGCTAGATAAATGGACAGGTCAAATCAAGAGAGATGTATTACAATTTAATTAGTTCATGAAAGCGAGTCTTTGTTTTACAAACCCAATACACAACATAAATGACGGACTATCCATTTCGTTACAGAGCGTAGATTTTGTTGTCGGGCATTTCCTATGAACACAAAAGCAATCTGCTTTACTTCACCAATGACAAGAATTAAATTAGGACTGTTTTAACTCCCGATGATTATTACAACCTCGAAATGTACAGTCAAAGATGGAATAACTTCAAATAGTCACCACAAAGAAAGTATTGATATTGAATGTTTGAAATATAAGTCAAACGTTAGAATCACTCAGAGTAACAGTTCCAGTGTGTATAAAACAGGATACAACAATACATTGTTAGATTCCATTGCAACTCATTGTCATTCATAAATGAATCAAGTGAATCTGATACAGTTTGCTGGTGTTTGCAACCAAAAATCGATATATTTTCCTAGATCAAACCAATAACACAAAAATGACAATAATTACAATCATTCATGTTTACTCGAGTCTTCACCAGTTAGCACTGTGTTTTATGGGGAATTTGTTTCATTCAATATTTATAGCAATTACAAGCAATTACATAGGGGTACACTTAACAGACTGAGTATCAGCATAAAAGATGAAGATGGAAAAGTAATGGATTTTTACGATATGCACGCAACGTATGTTTTCCACGTAAAGTAAGTAGTAGTATAGGTACAGAATGTTTGGAAGTATATGACTTCGAGGTCCTAGTGAAACACTGATGCAAAAACAGATGGAAACACTAGATCGTACGATTAATAGTTGATTTGGCCTTAGTGATAACAGTATAGACAATTTACGTGATCCTGACAAAGTAACTGATGCAACAAATACAAGACTGGTATTAAGAAGAGATGTTAACCAGATAATAAACATATTCAGAAAGAATAATTTGAAAGACATCAAGACGTTGAGGGAACACGTTGAGAATAAATTAAGTTCTAACTTGATTGCAAAGAAAGAGCTAGATTGAAGTTACCAGAAACAAGTTTTAAAGCTTAAAACTTGTTCAAACAGAAGCAATGCTTTATCTATTGCCGTACAAGCCCTGCAATCACTAAGGCAAAGGGCAGATGATTTACCTAACGTTAGACAATATTTACAACAATATTTACAACTGCTCGAACAGGGTATAAACAGTGACATATATGCATTAGAAAGTTGGGGAGAAAAAATCTCTGGAAAACTATGGCACTTGACAATTACAATCGCAGTTGGAGAAGTTACATATAAATTTGAATAATGAAATCAAACAGAACAATCAAGAGATTAGGATGCTAATGAATACATTTTACTCACAAATTACTGGCCTGAATGACAATATCATAACTCACATTAATACGTTGTCAGAATTGCAGAAAATGAATGATCTAATAGAGATAACAAAAAGATCGATGACGCAACCTACTATCTATCAATTACAGATTTGAATGACAGAATCAAAACGATAAAAGATGGTACATTCACAGCCGATTACAACAAATTACACGCTGAGATTGAACAATTTAAAAAATAAAATAAAAGCGTATGTTGATCGAGAAGTGGTGAGTAATACAGAATAGCATTGACGAAATACACAACGGATGAAGAGGCTGAGAAAAGTTTCAATTGATTTAGAGAACGCTGTTATAATAAATACAGATGCATGCAAAATTAACGTAACTTAAAAAGACACTCGCCTTAAGTGGTGTCATTGATAGAGTTAACACTGACACAAACGCCGTTAAAACTGAAATGAACAGAAACACATTCACGTTAAGTGGTACCATTGACAGAGTTACCCACTGAAATAAACGCAGACATAAAAGAATTAAAAACCAAATTGCACAAAGAAATGGGCGCGAAAAGCATTGCATTGGGAGTTAGAATGGATGAATGGGAGAAAAAAATCGATAGAAACAAAAATTAGTTTGAGGAAAAAATTAAACTAATGCGTGTTTGTATTTTGCTTTACTATTTTTGCATTGTACAGGGTCAGGAGCATCCGGATGGAATTAATTTAAGTGTTAATTTGTCATATGCTATTGCAATTGCTGAAGAGACACAAACACCCAGGTATTGGATTCATGTACAAGAAAGAGTTGTTGGATGTGTTTAAAACTGGAATCACATTTTTTGGTGAATACAATACATACATGATAGATGGAGCAGAGCAGTATGTCATTCTTATCAACAAATCAAGCATATACACAATTTGTTGTAAATTGCATATTGACCCCCCACCATTACAAAATTGTTGGGATTTTATGCTGATTTTTACATTGCATTAGAGGTAAACAACCAACATTTTGCTTACTCATTAGACTTTAAACAAGACTGTGTAAAGTCTTTACATCGTAAATGAAACACGTACAATATGTAGATCACTGGGATTAATTACATGACTCAATCGGTGAATGACAGTTACAGAAATGGACTAGCTTTCTCTTACGACAACATAATGAGAGAGAGAATCATCGACATAGCACCAAATGCACCATGAAGTAACATCACTACTGATTCTTACAGAATGAGCTTGAAAGATATTTTGATACTTTGCAAAAATACAGTTGCGAGAGAGAGAGAGAGAGAGAGAGAGAGAGAGAGAGAGAGAGAGAGAGAGAGAGAGAGAGAGAGAGAGAGAGACGGAAATGTTCTACAATTTGGCAATAGAGAAGACTATAGAATATCTGCCAAACACGGTTTATTTAATTTGATGAGCAACAAAAGCACACAAAAATGAGCAACGTAAGTGTCAGCAATTATTAAGCTGACATTCATTTCATTTGGCTTGATCTGAGATGTACTCATGATAACAGACTACATGGTAGCGGTCTTAAACTAGTCAACATGCAACAAGGTATCCATTTTGAAATCAACAGAAAAGAAAATATTGATGCTTACAAATATATATCTATTTCGTTTCAGATGGAAAAGTTAACATTCAAAACAATCAATTCAAATCAACTCTCTTCTAAACACGTATACATGTATTTGAATGAACCCCATAACATGGTTATTTGTTGAGTGACTAATGGTTGTAAAATTGTGTTGGTATATTGTTTGTTAGAGACTGGAAACATAGACCTTTTCGATTACATCGTTAGCATCTGTCTAACTTTTCTGTGGAACAAGACCTACGATAGAAAATTGATATTTAAAGATGGAAAGGTGGTCGTGATAGATCTTGAGGATACACTGGATCAATGGCTAGAGTTACTGGTTGATATTATCAAGAAACCAATACGTTGTTTCCAATTGATGATTGTGGGAGTCTTGACGTCGAAGAAAAGGAACTCATTTAACCAAGCTAGCTTTTGCTGGGAGACATTTTTGTAAGATCTCCATGGGTGATCGTACATAAGTACAACTCTGTGATGAAAGGGTTCAGAGAGAATACACGATTTGTGGTTGTATTTTACAACAAGAAACGAAATCAGAGATGTAAATATTTTAAACAAAACAAAAGAACACACTTTTGATCACGCTAGAGTTTCATTTTCACTTCAAGGGGGTAACGTGACCATAAGGTAATTTGTTTACGTTGCCGACCAAAAGCCTCTTATCATATATTGACAACGTTACTTTGTTCATTATGACGCTGTACATCTGATGACCTGAGTAAATTAATTAGCTGGTACTTTTGCTTCTGATTAATAAAGCAATCTTTGTATATCTTAAAATGTGTGTTCTTTTTCAATCTAAAAATGTGTATTCTTTTTAATGCACATTTTTGGTTTCTTTGCAAACTTTATTTTATTTCGCATAGTCCAAAATGAATAGAGTTTTGCCCTTAACCCATAAAACTCTCTGACTGTTGTACCATTTAATTCATCTGTGAAAAGACCGGGTATATCTTTATTTATTTGTGGCAAACGCCATTTCCTTGGGCTAGTCACCAGTGTCATAGAACATGATGACATTCTTTATGTCGCTGTAAATGTGACAGAGAATTTGTGTCAGTCAGGAATTGTTTCATCCTGTCACCGTATTGGCTTTTAAATTTATTGTAACAAAATTCATGCATTAGCTACATGGTTAGCTATATTCCTGTAAAACTGCCGTGGATAGGTTTGATTAGTTTGATCTGTTTGTTTTTGTGACTAACTGGAACCAAGTCATCATCTATTATTGTCCCCCTGGCAAATGATATATTCTTCTGGCACTTAGAAAACGTATTGTTATCTTTTTATATTTTAACTGTTGTTCTTTTCCTGAGATTTTCGATCTATTTCCCAAACAACGAATTGTTCATCAATTTGAAAAAGTGTTTTCGAATTCATTGGTTGCGTTTTGTCTCAAACTTGTATTGATTTATATGTATAATTTCAGGCAAGGTTAATTTTCAAACCCAATTGCACGTACAGTTTAAAGTTTCTGTAATGTATCACATACTTCTCTTTTTTTTTTTTTTTTTTTTTTTTTTTTTTTTTTTTTTTTTTTTTTTTAATGTACAGAATAGGTTAAGTACAGTTGGTCTATTACCCTTGCTGTAATTCATCGATTTCTTTTGCAATGTGCATAAATCGATTCGTCCGGTACAATCTTCTCTGGAGCAAGGGGTGGGGGTCCTTTGAAATCGGTATGTTTGAATGTTATAAAAACTTGCACTCAATGCAGATAGCGACAAATCTAGCTTCAATGACCAAAAAAGAAAAAATATCAAGTATCGAATTCCATTTTTAGTCATGTAACCATCTTTCAGTTCATCCTGCAAGCTAAATTACTGATCGGAAGAAATCTATTTATTAATGATGTCACAGTGTGAATCACAAAATCTGAAAATGATTTGGAAAATGTGTCAGCTCTTGAATTGACAAAGATTTCATATGCCTTCCTGTTTCTCGTCCAGCTTTCCAACTCGTTTTCAATCAAGTGTTTACCCATTTCCTTTTCTTCTTCCATTTGCAATAGCTATGTTCAGTTCCTGTTTATACACGAGATCTGTTTTGTTTTTTGTTTTTTGAAGTCAAAACTCCAAATTATTTTTCCAGCAGAAATCTTGTTCACTGTTTAAATTGCCTTAAAATGGCAGAAGATGGTAAATATTTTCAAGTGAGAAAATTGACAATAATGGAGATGTAATAGATGCACAAGATCAAACACAAAATCTAGCAAATTATTTCAAAGATATTTCCCTAGCTAGACGTTCAAACGTTTTGTTGGCTGTTGTTGACAAGTACAAAATTCATATAAAGGATACTTGACATGGTTGGAACAGGTTGCTCAGAAAAATAGAAAACAAAACACTCTATTATGAAATTAGTGATTCTGATGGCAAGATAGAAACACTTCAAATTTCGAAGAAAGACAAAACTAAAACAATGTTAGCACCTAGCACGTAAACCTTGAAAGAAATTATTAGCAAAATTAGGTTCAAGAAAGAAGACAAAATAAATAAAAAAATAAAAATAAAAAACACAAGGCAAAAATGAAAACGTCCTTTTGAGAATTCAAGATCTAAATATCCGTTTGAACCTATTATTGTACAATGCAATCCAATATAAGTCAATGGGAATATCAAGACACCAATAATAGACACAAATGAGCCGTTTAATCAACAGGTAAGAGAAGCAGAAAATGTAATAGATTTTAACCAAAAAAAATGTAACAGTCGAGAAATTCCACCTGCAGTGAAAATATTATTTAATATTCGTAATCCAGAAATATAAGGGGGAATGTAAATGATGTAAAAATTGCCAATTTGATAACAGAATCTATGTAATATAATGTTGAAATGTGATATTTGGAAAGTTCTGAATATTTTCTTATAACTATTTTTGTTTCTTGCAACCTGTCAATAAATTTAATGCAGATCGATACACAATCAATTTAATGCAGATCGATAGACAAAATAAGGTTCTATAAAATGATCCGCAGCTACGTGTGCAGCACGACGGATACTTGCAGATATTTGAGTGTGACGTAACATAAATATATAACAGTGATGCAAAGAGCTTGCTATAAAATCCGGACTCTCGTAGGTACTCTCTGACTGATATTAGGACCAAAGTGGATAAAGTTTACGGATGCAATTCTATGTCATATTTTGCAATTCTGAGGTGGAAGATGACCCACATTCTGCAAAAATGTTGTCTGAATTGATGGGTGCGAATTGGATGCTGTGAAGGAGGTAATTGATAAAAATGCTCGACACAATGTGGATTATATTTCTATTTTCACGGGCATTAATTTGTCTTCTGAAGCTAAAAAAGGTTTGTGCAAGATGTGTCCCGCACTGGTTGACGGCTGATAATAACAACAGACTCGAGTTGAAATTGCCAAATATCTACTCGCCGAGTCTGAAAATAGTGACCAGAGACGTTTGAATGAAATTGTCACAGATGATGAAGCATGGATTTATTCTCTTGAAACCGACTCAAGACAAAATAATAAAGTGTGGATCAGATACAAAGATCAGAGACCACAAATCGCTCGACGTAGTCGCACTGGCAAAAGAGTTTTATGCAAAAAGCCCGGTCGTCTAGGTACCTGACTCTGCTAGTGTCACTGGACATTTGTATGCCTCCAAAATGTTGCCCGTCCGTCCGCGCACCGGTACCCAACATATCCATCTACTCCATGACAACGCACAGGCGCTAAATTCCCCCTTATGGACAAACTTCTTGAAGGAACTTTGCCGCATCCTCCATACAGTTATGATATAGCTGCAAGTGCTTTTTGGTGGAATCTCGTTATCAAAGATTTGCTGAGGGGCAAACGATTTCAAAGCCGCCATGCGGTAGGAAGTGCAGTTTTCCAGTGTATGAACAACATACCGAAAAGTGAATACAAAATGACATTTAATAATTGGATAATCAGACTAAGAAAGTGTGTAGAGCTACAAGGGTAGTACTTTAAGATGAAGAAGTTTGTTACGCAGTGCAATCATATTCATAACTTTTGAAATGCCCCTCGTATGATAAAAAGTTTCAAGAGTTTACAAAAGCAGATCATCAAAGAAACAGACCAACAAATAAAGTTGTATTGCAAGAACAGTTTGAAAGAGAAGGAGAAGGAACAAATCCCAGTAGTGTTTCATCAGGAAGCAAAGATGATTAGATTGTTGACAAAATTAAAATGAGCTTAATAGATATTGGTAATTACTTTTTTGGTTTAGCCAAATAAAATAGAATCAACTTAACCAGGTGCTATTGGTGATAGTGTGACAATTTGATTTCTTAAGAGCGACTGTCAATTTTTTATTATTATTTTTGCTAACTGAAGAAGTTATTTTGCTTGCTTGGCATTAGTGGGTTTGCTATTTACACTTTCGATGTAATATATAAACAACGGAACTAACAGGATTAGAAATTTGTAAACTAATTTAAAATGTAAAGTATAGCAGCTCCTACAACCATTAGTATCAACAATAATTATTTGTTTGCTTATTCCATGGCCAATATTGCTTTTGCCATTTTCAGATTGTCATGCGTAATCACACCGTCCTGGTATCGGATAGCATTAGCATCAAAATCTTTCTGCTTAACATATTTTAATCACTTTGTCTACTTTGTTTGTCCAATTATATTTCATGGCATTCCTTCAGAGATTGTTTATCAGCCTTTGAAATAATGTTCTTCACTACATCAGTATTGTCAGTAGGGTTTAATCCAAGTTCAAATTAATTTTTGGATTTCTTTAACTCGTGGTTTTATGCAATGATACTACCAATTATCATAACCATGTCCCTCAGTAATAGCAAGATATCATCACCATCAACTGCATAGTAGCAAGATACCATCACCATCAACTGCACAGTAGCAAGATATCATCACCATCAACTGCATAGTAGCAAGATATCATCACCATCAACTGCATAGTAGCAAGATACCATCACCATCAACTGGATAGTAGCAACATACCATCACCATCAACTGCATAGTTTCATTTTACTCTTGAAGTTCTTATATATTTTTGGAATCTTACCAAAATGCTTTCACCTGAGTCGTAGCCTCGGTTTCCAGCAATTAATAGCTCCATTAACTTTTTAACCGTAGAAACAGACAGTAATAAATGTTCTGATCTGCACCTAATATACAAATCACATACGAACTGATGCTTTTATGAACCTGCAAATACCTTCATCTGTGATTTCACTTTCATTTTGCAAGACAAAATACATCCAACTAACATTCCTCATCCGTATGTGTTAGAGGCGTTATCCGATCATATGATAGTTTATTCTGAAAATACCTTAATAATGGTCCATGGCTTTTTGTTTAGCAGTAAAATGTTTAGTTCCATAATGATTTAAATCACCGTTTTGTTGGTAGCATATGTAATCATATATGACCTTTTCTGTTCTATCCTTTGATGTATTCCCAATTTTCGATGTGGTGGAATGTTAAAATTCTTGCGGTTAAAGTTAAATTGTTTAAATTCAATGTTGTTTTTATTTTACTTGAGTGCTCGATCGTCAGGTTATGGTATTTTAAATTCAAACAGCAGATTTTGCTTCGGGAAATAAAAGGGAAACCTGTACACAGATTTAACTTACTCTGGACCACTTTAATCTGATAAATGCCAGTCGGAAATCCTACAACCAGTTGATGTCGTCCACAGTTTAGTTGATTCTGCAAATAAGTCTGTATTACACAGTGGCTATAGCAACTGATTTTGGTTAATTTCATGGCAATTCTTTGCTGAAGAAAGCTATATGGATGCATTGAAATTGTACGTAGTAAACATTTTGTCCAGAAAAAAATTCATAGTTGATTATGTGATCGCTTTACCTTCTTTGTATAAAATGTAAGAGAAGTCTAAATATCCCATGATTCTATCAAGATGTATGTGTCTTTTATTACCCTTTGTCGTATTCAAAATCTCATAGACTAGCTTGTGAACATTCACATTGTATTTGTTTTTCAGCTTTTAAAAAAAAATGTAATTGGAATAAACATTATTTCATCCCTTTCCATCTCTCTCAGTAAGGTCAATTATTACCCTGCTAGGACATTGTGTAGACTTAATAGACTTGCTATGTGTTTCATGTGTGCCATTTGTCATTTACTGATTATGTTTTTGAATGTACTTTCTTTTTTCTATCTGGGTTTGTAATCAACACACATTCACATATCATGCAAGTTTTACCTTTCCATGTTCTTCTCGCATTCTTCACATTCAA
Organism: Margaritifera margaritifera; assembly: GCA_029931535.1. Classification (NCBI taxonomy): domain Eukaryota; kingdom Metazoa; phylum Mollusca; class Bivalvia; order Unionida; family Margaritiferidae; genus Margaritifera; species Margaritifera margaritifera. The sequence goes on from JAQPZY010001588.1 coordinate 1,332,225, forward strand.
GAACTCCTTATCTTTGAAAAATGTAAAGATTTTATGATATTTAATGCTGCTATAGACGCACTCTTTTTCAGTTGTCTGTTATGGAAAGATGTGCCTTTGACATATCTTTTCCATTTCACAATGTATACATTTTACAGTTCATTCTTTTGGTCTTCAAGATTTTGTGAACTTTGTACATGTAATCTTTTTGTCGTGTAGAAATAGTTCTAGTTCGTAAAATATTCCCTCTGTATTCCCTCCTTCAAGTCTTCCAATTTGCAAACAACTGAATCATCTAAAATTACTTATCTGATTATAATTTTTTCCTCTGTAAAGTTAGGAAGGTAGCCATTATTTTTGAAAAATATTTTAAAGCCCTAATTGTGTTAGCTATTTTGAATTTACCTGTTACAAAATTATTCGTTGTCAGAGAGTCGAACAGGTTGATCCACACGTTTGATCTCTTTTCTTTCTTGCTTGCTTCAAACGAATTCATATATGTGTATCTGTGATTAGTGTTATTGTAACCATCATTTTAGCTTTGGTAAAACATCAATCCATTTTCTGATTTCATTTTGAGCGAAATACTTTCACAGTCTAGGTTTTAGAGTTCTGTCAAACTTTTCCTTTTTTCTGAGTAAGTTGAAAGGTATCCAATGTTTTCATTCTCCAGCAAATCCCTAACGTTTCGTTGTAAAACTCTTTTCGTTTATCGAACTGTATCCTTTCAGGTTTTCACTCTTCAGATTTATGTAAAAACACTGTGTATGTCATCTCCTATTTTGTTTCACTTTTTCAGCCCAAGCATATTTCAAGAAAATATATATTACTTCAGAACGTATATTTATCCATTGTTGTTTTTTCGTATGCTTGCATGTCATCAATGTCTCACTGTCACCGTTCATCCACGCGACTAGCAAAAACTATTATTTAGGAAAATAAATTCCTCTTGCCTGTATAATTTGTAGGGAGACTATTCAGTTAACCATTCTTTCAATTCAGAGTATTTTATTTTTTGTTTGCCCAGATTAATTTATTGTCAGAATTTATTAATATTTGTGAAAGAAACTGGACTTTTAAGATCGTGGCAAAGATGCCTTAAATACTCTTTGTCTTTTATATAAAACGGC